>OW388152.1:7547500-8172500 GCA_936450015.1 Meganola albula
CATTATGAAATATGTTAGTAAATATATTTTGATGCCCATTCAGTATATTTGGCGGAACAAAGGCAAAATTAGTTAAAAAAAATTGGTTGCCTGTAAATTCGGTATACGGGCGAAAGTTTTACGTGACAACGACTTTGAGTGGTAAAATAATTTTAATGTGAATATTCATTCGTATAGTAGGAAGAAGGATGAAACATAGTTGAGTGGGAGAGAGATGCAAGGCATTCGGCGGGCCTCTCTCTCGTTCGGTGACTCATCGTAACGTTACCGAGCGTTACACTTTTTCATAAGTGCCTCCCAGCCGCAACCTAATTTAAGACGTTGTCACGTCAATAAAATGGGAATAAATTATAAATCGGCTACATTCGGTAGATCGGAGAATCGTTCGTAATCATCTATTGTTCATACGCCTAAGGATGGTCCATACTATTTTTTTTATTTTTATGATATTTTTTTTTATGATGTAGTATTTTTAGATTTACGCGAATATCACACACTGAAATAAAACTACTTTTTACGAGTTTTTTTGCGGTTTATTTTAGATTTTAGATCCCGACGTCTTTTCAGACTTCATGTTCACGGGTGGACTGAGGTATTTGACGTCCAAAATATTAATCACAATTATTACTGACTACCTACAAACATTATTATTTAAGTTGCGTTCCGATTTTATGATGTAGTATTAAAAAATACATGCAATTCTCAAGTTTCACTTCTTTACCACCCGCCCCTTTTTTTAAATAGCGATATGAGTAATTTAACAAATTTAAGGTAGGATTAAAAGCTGAGTAATACGCAGTACGAAGTTCGCTGGGTACCTATAAAACTAAATAAATTTTCTTTATTTTTCGCAGCAAGGAACAGCAGCCGTGGTTGGCGTTGGCGCAACTGCACATGAAATGTACCAACAACACAAACAGGGTTAATTTAGAAGTATAGACCATAAAACAAGCAATATTTATTTCTATTGTGATACCAAAACTATGTAATTGTTTAAATAGTATATTATTTTTAATAAAATAATTAAGCATCGATTACATTCTTATTTGATTTATCTAGCACTATTTAAAAGTTACCATTATTAAATAACTAGCTTTCCGCCGCGGCTTCGCCCTTGTGAACTACGTTTCATATCGTGCCCAGCAGTGGGATAAAAACGAGCCAGCTGATCCTCAATGAATGGGCTATTTCAAAGTGCATGATTTTGATAATTGTAAAAGTAGTTCCTGAGATTTGCGCGTTCAAATAAACAGACAATTCTTCAGCTTGACAATATGAATGTAGATTAAGGTAAATAAGAGTTTTAGCCCTAACGTCTTATAGTTATGTAGGTATCACATCTTTATCTTTGACGGGCCGGTGGCGTGGTCGGTAAGATACTTGCTTTTCACGCCGCAGGTCGTGGGTTCGATTCCCACCCGAGACAAACATTAGTGATGAAATCATTTGTGTCTGTGTCGAGTCTGGGTGTAAATATCTATTATAAGTATATATTTACAAAACAAAAGTATTATATGTATAGTATATACCAGTTATCTGGTTTCCATAACACAAGCTCTGCTTAGATTGGGACCAGATGACCGTGTGTGTTAATGTCCCAGAATATTTATTTATTATTTATTTATTCATTTATTTCAGCCTTCTGGGCCTATAGAAAATGAAATAAATACTATTTAAATATATGTCACAGCCGAAAAAAAAGCTTAGCAAGCTGCTACCTAGCAGACGGTTAGGTGTCACTTTAGTCACTTGTGGCAGCATAAGGCCTGTCAGTTGTCAAACTTACAAGCCACCACGTCACTCAGGTTGCTTGTTTATCCCCTAGTTTCCACTGCACAAGAAAACATGTTACAGGCACTATCTATCTCTTTCGTTTATAGATGAGTAGAAAGAGATAAGATTATGCTTGTATCATGTTTTGTAGTTCAGTGCAAACGCCCAGTTTAATTCTTATTGTTACATCGGGGAACAATGTCTATGAGATCGGCTGGGTAAGCACGTGGTGTATGCAAACCGAATTTGTCCGCTCAAAAAAGAAATCAATTTCCATCCAACTATTTTGCGAATGTTTGTGATAAGGGAGGTGCTGTAATCATTGGCAGAGATATTGATTAGCTTCCTGTGGTGTTATTTTGAGTCCCATCGAGATGCAAGGGTAAAGATTATCTGGTGATCGCGGCCGTATGAACTCGCCGTTAAATAAATGAAACAATGTCTTGCAATAATAACTGACAACGCAAGCTGCCTAAACATTTGTAAATTTGCTGTGTTACATAATTTGTATTTACTCGTAGCTAAATTTGTGTATGGAAAGTTGATAAGGAAAATTTACTTAGAACTTATAGTGGCGCCTCCGGAGTACGGTTGAAGCTCGAATGAATTAATGTTGCACCTTCCATAAGAAACCTATTTTGAATATCTGTTTAAATGAGTAAATAATAATAACAAAATTCTTCCTACTAATATTATAAATGCAAAATTAAGTGTGTAAGTGTATGTGTGAATGTTTGTTACCTCGTATCTCTATAACCAGTCAACCGATTTTAGTGAAATTTAAAATGTAGCCAGTCTGGAATAGGACATAGACTAGTAATATTTCAAAAAGCATACCTTGTGCGATAAAGTTTGTATGAAACTTTATTCCTTGGTTCTATTACCTTAAAAGGTACACATACTCGTAATCCTTAAGGCAAATAATGAAACACGTGTTATTTTTACTTTCCCAAAACTCCAGCAGATCAGATAAGTTTGTTTAAAATAAATAGTTTCTATCGATTTTTTTATTCCTCGGTCCGATTCATTCAAAATTTACTAAAAATAAAAGTAAAACAAACAATGAAAATTTTACTTCTTATTTTTCCAAAACTATCCACAGAGGGTGTGTATTATAAATGTGAAAGTTTGTATGGATGTGTGTAGATGGATGTTTGTTATTCTTACACGCAAAAACTGTTGAACTGATTTGGAGGAAATTCATCACATACATAGATTCTAGTCTGGACCAGCACATAGGCTACTTTTTATTACACGTAATACACGCAGGCGAAGCCGTGGGAGGAAGCCAGTTTAACAGTAAAACAGTGACTAAACTGACTTCTTCAATTGTGCGCTTTTTGCCAAATTTCGTTATTCTAGATCAACGGGAACTACCATAATATAGGTTTTCCACCCAAAATCTATAGGACACTTCCCGTTGACCTAGAATTGTCAATTTTGGTTAAAAACAAGGTTTTACAGCACAATTAAAGGTTCCTAAAAAATTGGAAATCAGGGTAAGTTTTGCTACCTACAAGTTCTTGCGAAACTCTAAATTAGCCCATATCTTTTTATCGTGTCGCATTAGAACTTTTAAACACCTAAAAGAGATTAAAGGTCTCAATATCTGGTATTAATTTCAAACTTGCTATGTCCACCCGTTGCTGAGAAAATCGGTGGTGACACACGGAGAGAGACGGACAAGACTGTCTTATAAGGGTTCCTTTTTTACCTTTCGTGATACAGAAACATAAAAAGAAAAATAACATGTAAAAAAAGTTTTAACCCTAGACAAAAAAGAAGTGTGTTATTATATGTTTATAACGAATATCTGTGTATCTGTGTACACGTGTCCTTGCATGTAGCGCCCAAACGAGTTGTAAAACAAATGCGTCGAATGTTGTAAGTTTTTTAATTTAGAGTAATATCGTATTAATTTTCATTTTCAGTTTAGATGTCTACCTACAGTAATTTTTTGAATAATTTAAATAAAATAATATAAATTATTAACATTCATTAGGAAGTATATAATAACAATAAATAAAATTAAGAAAGCAGACTTAGTATTTGACTCCTTAGTTTAATCAAGCCAAGGAATAAAGTTTCATACAAACTTTATCGCATAAGGTATGCTTTTTGAAAATATTACTAGTCTATGTCCTATTCCAGACTGTCTACATTTTAAATTTCACTAAAATCGGTTGACTGGTTATAGAGATACGAGGTAACAAACATTCACACATACACTTACACACTTAATTTTGCATTTATAATATTAGTAGGAAGTATTTTGTTATTATTATTTACTCATTTAAACAGATATTCAAAATAGGTTTCTTATGGAAGGTGCAACATTAATTCATTCGAGCTTCAACCGTACTCCGGCGCCACTATAAGTTCTAAGTAAATTTTCCTTATCAACTTTCCTTACACAAATTTAGCTACGAGTAAATACAAATTATGTAACACAGCAAATTTACAAATGTTTAGGCAGCTTGCGTTGTCAATTATTATTGCAAGACATTGTTTCATTTATTTAACGGCGAGATCACACGGCCGCGATCACCAGATAATCTTTACCTTTGCATTTCGATGGGACTCAAAATAACACCACAGGAAGCTAATCAATATCTCTGCCAATGATTACAGCACCTCCCTTATCACAAACATTCGCAAAATAGTTGGATGGAAATTGATTTCTTTTTTGAGCGGACAAATTCGGTTTGCATACACCACGTGCTTACCCAGCCGATCTCATAGACATTGTTCCCCGATGTAACAATAAGAATTAAACTGGGCGTTTGCACTGAACTACAAAACATGATACAAGCATAATCTTATCTCTTTCTACTCATCTATAAACGAAAGAGATAGATAGAGCCTGTAACATTTTTTCTTGTGCAGTGGAAACTAGGGGATAAACAAGCAACCTGAGTGACGTGGTGGCTTGTAAGTTTGACAACTGACAGGCCTTATGCTGCCACAAGTGACTAAAGTGACACCTATCCGTCTGCTAGGTAGCAGCTTGCTAAGCTTTTTTTTCGGCTGTGACATATATTTAAATAGTATTTATTTCATTTTCTATGGGCCCAGAAGGCTGAAATAAATGAATAAATAAATAAATAATAAATAAATAAATATTCTGGGACATTAACACACACGGTCATCTGGTCCCAATCCAAGCAGAGCTTGTGTTATGGAAACCAGATGACTGGTATATACTATACATATAATACTTTTGTTTTGTAAATATATACTTATAATCGATATTTACACCCAGATTCGACACAGACACAAATGTTTTCATCACTAATGTTTGTCTCGGGTGGGAATCGAACCCACGACCTGCGGCGTGAAAAGCAAGTATCTTACCGACCACGCCACCGGCCCGTCAAAGATAAAGATGTGATACCTACATAACTATAAGACGTTAGGGCTAAAACTCTTATTTACCTTAATCTACATTCATATTGTCAAGCTGAAGAATTGTCTGTTTATTTGAACGCGCAAATCTCAGGAACTACTTTTACAATTATCAAAATCTTGCACTTTGAAAAAAATCTTGCACTTTGAAATAGCCCATTTATTGAGGATCAGCTGGCTCGTTTTTATCCCACTGCTGGGCACGATATGAAACGTAGTTCACAAGGGCGAAGCCGCGGCGGAAAGCTAGTTATTTAATAATGGTAACTTTTAAATAGTGGTAGATAAATGAAATAAGAATGTAATCGATGCTTAATTATTTTATTAAAAATAATATACTATTTAAACAATTACATAGTTTTGGTATCACAATAGAAATAAATATTGCTTGTTTTATGGTCTATACTTCTAAATTAACCCTGTTTGTGTTGTTGGTACATTTCATGTGCAGTTGCGCCAATGCCAACCACGGCTATTGTTCCTTCCTGCGAAAAATAAAAGAAAATTTATTTAGTTTTATAGGTACCCAGCGAACTTCGTACTGCGTATTACTCAGCTTTTAATCCTTCCTTAAATTTGTTAAATTACTCATATCGCTATTAAAAAAAAGGTAAAGAGGTGAAACTTGAGAATTGCATGTATTTTTTAATACTACATCATAAAATCGGAACGCAACTTAAATAATAATGTTTGTAGGTAGTCAGTAATAATTGTGATTAATATTTTGGACATCAAATACCTCAGTCCACCCGTGAACATGAAGTCTGAAAAGACGTCGGGATCTAAAATCTAAAATAAACCGCCAAAAAACTCGTAAAAAGTAGTTTTATTTCAATGTGTGATATTCGCGTAAATCTAAAAATACATTATCTACATCATAAAAAAAATATCATAAAAATAAAAAAAATAGTATGGACCATCCTTAGGCGTATGAACAATAGATGATTACGAACGATTCTCCGATCTACCGAATGTAGCCGATTTATAATTTATTCCCATTTTATTTAACTAATATTGCCTTTGTTCCGCCAAATATACTGAATGGGCATCAAAATATATTTACTAACATATTTCATAATGAGCTAGGTTTAAGAATTGTTGAAAATTTAAAAAAATAGTAATACACCTAATTTTAAAAACAAGCATTTATTTTTTTAGTTTTACTTCAGATAATGCACTGCAAAATATATTTTAGTCAAACACCAATTAATACCCAATGTAACAAAAACAGTGTAAAACCAAAATTATTCAAAATATTAAACAAAATCTTTACTCCTACAATGTTCACATTGTCAGGTTACTCAATCTCTTCAGTACTTTCTTTCATTATTGCAGTCTAAGTCGCTTCCGTACAAAAACCTAACGCCTTTGTCCTAGAAAGCGATTGGCGTACCTCATATGGCGTCTATTAACTAAGCTCGACTACTTCTGGGTGGTTAATAAAAAGCAATCTTAATCTTTTAACCTAACTTATCCGAGTCGGATTGCACTGAGTCGGGCAGCAATTTCGGTGGGAAATTATGTGATAATTACGGCTTACAATGATTATAACAAACGACGTTATGGAAATTAACTTTATGGGAAACAAAGTTTCTAGCACGTGACTAATATAGTAAACAATGAATATGACATATAAAATTATGAGAAACAATAATATGTCTGGTGAGTATTATAGCAAATAAAATTCGGGCAAATAAAATTCTGGCAAGTGGAGGTATGCCAGCAGAGAGCAATGGACAAACATTAAAAGCACGCCAAAAACATTTTCAGTAAAGTGAATGTATTTCTTAGAAGTAATGTTTTACGAAATACATTATTTGTTTTTCAATTATAATTATAACTTACTTGCGACTTGGTCCGTATAAATAATACATATATTATTAGTGTCCCAAAGCATTTTATTTTAATATGTAATGCCATTTATTAGATTATTAGGTATAGCTATTTGACAAAAACTGTGAGGATAGTCAATTTGGTTGTAATACTCTTAGATAATACGTGAGAAAACTTACAGCTGCATTGCGGGCCTTCTTCCAGCCCGACTTCTTAGGGTCAGCGTGTGCGGCGCCCATGAACAGAGCGAGCATCGCCACCACCATCACGAACAGAGCTGAGAAGTTCATGTTGTAGAGAGAGGATTCTTGTGATTCTTCACTCGAATGCGTCTTATTGACTGATTGTAAGTGTAAGACGAAGTAATTGCTTTTATACCAACTTGTACTGCTGTGGTTTCTTTTACCTGTTGCTGTTCAAAATATGTATAACAGGTGATAGAAACCACAATGCATGTTTACATAAATTTTCCCGTTTTCACTAATAGGAAAATCCATTTAACCCTTTATCTAGTAAGAAAACGTCAGATCCATCTCAGTGGAAAACTATCCAGCAAGCAGTTTCTCTAATTCTGGTTAAATTTCTATTGACAGGAAATAACAATATCAAATTATACACTGTATTCCATACAGTTTGAAATGCGATATTGTCAATAGATAAACACACGTCACGTCAGCTTATATCGTGGTGGCAAAATGTTCAGCTTATGCCTTAAACGGTGTAGAGGAGCATCCGTCGTCTGTTTAACTGGACCAGCTGAGAAGTTAATGTTAGTTAGTTGGAGCGGGCTGTTTCCGCAACTCGACGTCCTGTAAGTGCGCCTATTTTGCGTGATTGGGCTGGCGACGCTATTGCCAGCCCAGATCCAGGAGGAAACCTAGCAGACCCTTTATGTTCCCGACGGCTTCCTGGAGTGACCTTGGCGATCCAAGGTGTTCCGCTCTGTATCTCGCCACTACTGGACAACAGATGATCACGTGAGTGGCTGTTTCTTCCTCCTCCATACATGCCCTGCACAAAGGGCTGTCTGTGACACCTATAGTGAAGAGATGTTTGTTTAGTGAGGCATGACTAGTTATAATGCCGGTGATTAGGTGAAGCTGCGGCCTTGCGAGCCGTTTTAGCCTGCGCGCCAGACCTGCATTAATGCTGGGCAGTACGTCTTTAGTTTGCCTACAAGTGTTAAGTTCCTGCCAGTATTGTTGATGCGACATTTTAGTAATTTGTCGTAGTTTGTTGCGTGTCCAATTAAACGGCAAGGGTAATATGGGTTCCGGGCCCACTGCAGTACATGCGGAGCCTCTTCTTGCCAGTTCGTCAGCGTCGTCGTTGCCTCTCGAGCCACTATGTCCCTTAGTCCACTGCAATGAGTGGATGCTTCTGTCAGGGCCAGGTGACACTCGTGTATTAAACCTGAGGTTGTAGTGCAACTAGTTAGTGCATGTAGTACCGATTTACTGTCAGAGAGGACACGTACCTTTTGGTCCTTTACCTCTCTTGCCGTAATTGCCTTAATCGCCATAATGATTCCTGTGCATTCCGCTTGATAGACGGAGCTGTGAGAGCTGTTATGTGGATGTTTAGCTCATCTGAGAAGACTCCATAACCCGTACCGTTTTCAGTCTTAGAGCCGTCGGTATAAATTCTCAGTTCTGAGCAGTCATCTTTTGCTTCTTCATACAACTGGATCTTGTATTTCTTGTCGAACATAAATTGCTTTGCTATTCTGTCAGGCACTGCTTCTATGAGTGGTTCCTTAGTTAATGTTTCACTGATTGAAACTTCTAAATATTTTTTAATAAAAATAATAATATAGAGGGACATTAACATACACCGCCATCTGATTCCAAACTAAGCAGAGCTTGTACTTTGGAAACCACATAACTGGTTATATACTACTTACAATACTTTTCTTTTGTAAAAACCTAATTAATTATGGATAATTACACCCAGACTCAAGGTAGACGTGTTCATCACACAAACGTCTGACTTGGGTGGGAGATTAACAATACTTTGGTAACCGAGCTTTTGTTATTAACTATGTTTTGTGAATATTATAATCGCAATCGCAAATAGAAAGGTATTTTCTTAGAGATTTAAAGCTGAGGATATTAACACATTGGCACCTTAGAGAAAGAGCTAATGTAGCAAGTTGATTAATTTTTTCATGATTGACACGAACTACCTAAGGGCTGGCCAGCCATTTATTATGAGGAAGCTGCTGATTGCCGCTGCTTATCCAAACGGACCTGACGCTTAGAAGGCTTCATGGTACACCTTTAGCCTTTAGGTTAAGGTCCGCAAGGAACTTGGTTCTGACAATCTCTTGGAATCTTATAGTCAAATACCTTAGCATAGCGTATGACAGCCGCCCGGGACGGAAGACAACTTGCCGCCCTTTTATTCAGGTATTTTAATTTAATGTATAGGCACCTACTATACATTACCTACATAAATAAATTCTAAAGAACCTTTCGGCAAGAAGAGTCACCATTATTTTGTATTATAGAGGTTATAGTGTATAATTGCACGAAACCCTGAGCACACCATAAAATACAGGGAATTCCTGTAGGTCAAAAATAACGGTGTTGTAAACAGTCCCTACAAAATATCATTCAATGAAAGGAGATTTCACGAATTACAGGAGGTACAGAATAAGTACCCCCCACTACACCACTACACTGACTATTCTTTAGAGCAGCTTTTAGTTTTGCCACAGATATAACACTACACACTTTTGCAAATTTTAGCAAAAACATGGGATCAATAGTTATAGTTTCCTTATAACTACTATAGATTTTCCTCTAATTTACGTATGACCGTACTTACCGAATCTTATTATGTAAATTTTCCTGTCGTCTTCATGTAAAAACCAGTTAAGGATAAAAGTGAGTAAATACTTTGCATATAAAAGTTAAGAAATGATTTACATTGTACAGTCTTTAAGACGCATTTAAGTGTGAAGTACACTAGATTCCTCTCTCTACAACATGAACTTCTCAGCTCTGTTCGTGATGGTGGTGGCGATGCTCGCTCTGTTCATGGGCGCCACACACGCAGACCCCAAGAAGTCTGGCTGGAAGAAGGCCGGCAAAGTTGCTGTAAGTAGTCATTTTTCACAATAAACCAATATATACGTACACATATCTAAAAATACATATAAATGGTATTGTTTTATTGCCTCGGAGGCTTAGCATTATGTGTGTTATCTGGTTAACTACGACGTCCTTGGTTTGAATCTCGGGTCGAACGAAAAGATAGACATTGTGTCCTATAAACAGCAATAGGCGTATGAGACCTAGATATGGGTGATACGCCTACACCCCACACCAATGTCTAAACCTTCCAGTTATACAGGCGTGAGCGTTGAATTATGTTAATATTGATGTGAAATTTCATTATACTACAATTAAATATATTTTTTTCTATTACAGAAAGGTGCAGCAGCAGGTGCCGGTGCAGCAGCGACTGTGCATGAACTATACCAACAACACAAACAGGGTTGATTAAAATAAGAAGTCAAATACAAAGTCTGATTATGTTAATTATTGTTATTGTTATAATAAACTTCCTAAATTATTAAACACAGATATTATTTTAACCTGACCTGCGCCTAATTTGGAAACTGAACATTGAATGACTTTTTATTGATTAAAGTTTTGTAACAAATTTAGCAAAGCAAGACCTTTCTTTTGATGTATCATTTGCTTATCTGCATTATTGAGTTTATGTGTAATCAATCATAGGCGGTGAGTTCGGCGAGTAGCGGTGCTAGCGGCCAACCATCTTAGGTGTTTTTCTAACTTCGGGCAAAATTTGATCAAATTTCAATATTAAGTCGCACGGTCAACCATAATGTCCGTTTCAAAACGGACATACATTTGTAGAAGTTGCAGTAATTGTGGTAGCAATTTTGAAATACGTTTTGATGCTCGTACTCGGTAAATATTAGTGGCGTAACTACCGTAAAAGCTCCTATTACCGCCAGTTTTAGCTGTCTTAGGATTCACTTTAAAAAAATTGATATAAGTCGTTATGTTAGGAAAGATGTTATAATTTATAATTAATCTCAACAAAGTATTCTTTGCATTTCAGTGGTTTAATTCAATATTCAATAACACAATAGTTACTAAATTATTATTTAATCCAAAAGAGTAGTTGATTCTATTACCGACCCATAGAAAGCGGCATGATTCTATTACCGATTTTTCTACTTCTTTTACCGACCGCTACGAAGTTGTCACTTCTTCTATACTATTAAATATAATAAAAAATCGTTTTTAAGGTATTTATGATATAATAACAATAGTTATGAGATCAGCATTATTACATTAAGAACATAATTATTTATTGCAACGCTTAGAACACTTATTTTTTGTTATTTTAATTAATAAAAAATATAATCAATCTCAGAAAACCGTCACAAATAATTAAATGCTCCAGTCTACCAGTCTTTTTTCTTCTTCCTTCGTTAAAACAGTTTGTTTTCTACAATGTTCATTAATATATTTATCACGTAGAATTGTACCCGGTATGCCATAGGCTTTTGAAGCTTCGTATATGCTGGCCCCTTCATTTATAGCTAGAGGCGCAGCTTTTAGTTGAGCAGAGGCGTAGTGCTTGCGCTTTTGCGGCTACATAATTCTATAAAAGAACACAATCTTTAAAGAGATATAGAATTTAATGCTTCGAAAGAAGCTTTAAAAAATTCCATGGCCCCAATCCGCTCAGCCATTTTTATTTGATTTGAAAACATATGAAATATAGCCAATGCCATGAAGCCATGAATGCAAGAAATAAGTCAATTTTATCAAAAATATTCATTTTGCTTTTGTGTACTGTAATATTACCAAAAATAATCGTCACAGCTGTGAGTCGGTAATAGAATCAAGTATGAAGCTTATTAAATTCTATTAGCGACCAATAAAATTAATAATAAACAAATACAATATCCGCTTTATGGGATACTGTTAAATGCAATCTTACTGCTATATAATTTCTAATAATGTCAGTTAGTCTTTAATTCAAATAATAAAGGTTATTTACAGTATAATATCTTTATAATAATAGGGATATAGTCGAACGTTGAATCGAGTTTCACACAAAAACTTTAAGAAATAGCTCTGTCGTTAATAGATCTAACGAAGTAAAATAATTTTAGGAATTCAAATTGAACAAGAAAAAAATAAAATCAAATGAGGTAGTTTATAACAGATATTATTTAAAAACACTACATGTTCTCAAAGTTTAAACAACGCCATGGGTCGTTATTAGAATCAAGTTTTGAAATTTGGATTCTATTACCGCCTTAAATTAAAACATGATTTTATAACACAAAAACCAATAAAAAGTGTTATATTCGGAGTTAGTTTCGAAAACGAATATATAAGTTACAGTTGTAATGTGATAGCAAGAAGACAAATCCATTTTTAGTGTGTTATTTTCCATAAGTAATATTTAGGTGTACTTACGTGGCCGGAGGCGCGACACTATGAAAAGTGCGTCCGCGCGTCCCACTCATTTTCAAATTATTTATTTCACTGGCTATTTAAACACACAAACTTTACTCTTTTTGCTGTCCAACAAAAATACGTAACAAATTTTTGAGGTATGACTTTTCTGGAACCTTATATTATGTCTAATATGAGTGATTTAAAAATTAGATCGGTAATAGAGTACACATTTTAGGGGGTCGTTAATAGGAGCTTTTACGTTATACCATCTGGGGCCCGTGGCAAATTCTTTTGATGGGGCCCTATCGGTAAAAATCGTCACGTTGTACTCAGTTTGATTTTAATAAACTTCGAGATTTTCAGCGTACTCAATTAGAGTTACAGTTGTATATGTCCCACTAATGGCCATAGGCCTCCTCTCTTAGGCGAGAGGGAATGGTCTGTATTCCCCACGCTAGCCCGCTGTGAATTCACATTCATTCATAGAACATAATATCTCAATGCATTCATCATTATTATTCACTAGCTTTTCGTTGAAGGAACAACATCGTAAGGAAACCTGCATACATTTACATTGAAATAAAAATAATAACTTAATTTCAATAAGATATTTGTTGGCACATCTGCTTCTCAATGCATCGGCTGTCATTTTATACTGTCATCCCGTCCGTCTTTGAAGTAACCTGTCACTCGAGAATGTCATTATGAGCGAACGAATGAACACCGAGCTCGGGTGAAGCGGCCATCTCAGAATGGCTGACATTGCGTGTTGAACCGTTTTGGCGTACGGTAGTGCAGATGCAATAACGTGCTCGGTGAACGTTACGCTTTAATCCAATGTCATCTTAACGATCTGTAATTAACTGGTAGAATTAATGATTGTGCTATCGAGAGATTGGGGTGAAGTGATATTTGCTGTAGTTATTTTATTGAAATACCGTCTTCTTACCCGATTATTCACGCCTACCTAAAGTTGTCTGCTAATCATAATATTTTTAGTCTAAAAACCCTTCGAAAGCCTTCATCAGAAGTGGGATGCGAAGGGTAAACCAACAGGAGACGGTATTCAATCGAAGAAATAGTGATCCATGTGTGTTTAAGTGTTATATGGTAAGGTGGTTGCAAGAGGCCTAGTACGCCTAAGCCACGCTTTGACGGTTGTTAATGTAAAGCTGGTTGAAAGGGCCTTGTATGCCCGGGCCATGCTTCAGCAGTTGGTTGAAAGGGCCTCGTATGCCCGGGCCATGCTTCAGCAGTTGGTTGAAAGGGCCTCGTATGCCCGGGCCATGCTTCGGTAGTTGGTTGAAAGGGCCTCGTATGCCCGGGCCATGTTTAGGTAGTTGGTCGAAAGGGCCTCGTATGCCCGGGCCATATTTTGGTAAGTGGTTGAAGGGGCCTCGTACGCCCGGGCCACGATTTGGTAAGTTGATGAAGGGGCCTCGTATGCCCGGACCATACTTTGGTAAGTTGTTGAAGGGGCCTGGTAAGCCCGGGCCACTGTTGAGTAACTGTATGAAGGAGACCAGCATGTCCGGTCCATATCATTATGCAATAGCGATGAATTTGAGTTCGGTCAGGAAGGACCGAGCGTATGTTAATGTCTGTCTTTACTTTTTCATTAGAACAGGTAGAAAAGAATGACATGTCATCGAGCAGACTAATACTATGCGCACGAGGTCGTGCGATTCGTCAGGGTTGGCCGTGTTGGCACATCTGCTTCTCAATGCATCGGCTGTCATTTTATACTGTCATCCCGTCCGTCTTTGAAGTAACCTGTCACTCAAGAATGTCATTATGAGCGAACGAATGAACACCGAGCTCGGGTGAAGCGGCCATCTCAGAATGGCTGACATTGCGTGTTGAACCGTTTTGGCGTACGGTAGTGCAGATGCAATAACGTGCTCGGTGAACGTTACGCTTTAATCCAATGTCATCTTAACGATCTGTAATTAACTGGTAGAATTAATGATTGTGCTATCGAGAGATTGGGGTGAAGTGATATTTGCTGTAGTTATTTTATTGAAATACCGTCTTCTTACCCGATTATTCACGCCTACCTAAAGTTGTCTGCTAATCATAATATTTTTAGTCTAAAAACCCTTCGAAAGCCTTCATATTTATTAAGAAAAATATTGTCAAATATTATTAAGAAAGATATTTATAAAGAAAAATCTTTTTTTCGAGCTTTCTGTTCCGCAAAAGTATCTGTAACATCAACGAAGTCTAAAGATCTGGCCATAGAATTTTCAATAGACAGAATAGCCAAGTTACAGAACCTGTATTGTCTCTAGAGTATCATAAATAGGATTTTATCAATTGTCACGGGTAACGTGTACATTGTACATTTCTAAAAATGAATCAACATCTTTTTGTTTAGGTTGGTTGAAATGCTTAACGATTAACTGAAATTGTATTATGGTCTTTAGTTGCCTCACTTTGGATTTTAAGCAGAACTTATAAAAATGTATTTTTCACATACTGAAATTAAACTACTTTTTAACGGATTTTATCGCGGTTTATTTCTTCTTTATATAAGAGGAGTGACCGACAAGATTGGCTATATCCTTAAGCGGAATAAACCAAGATAAGTAAATTTTTACCATCTGTAAAGTGTCAAGTCCCTCTACAAGATGCGGGTGTTTATGAAATTGACTGTGAGTGTGGACTCTCATATATAGGACAAACAAAAAAAAGTTTAAGGACCCGCGTAAAAGAACACATAGCTGTCGCAAAACATCAACGCTCGACGAAATCTGCAGTGTGTGAACATACTCAAAAAGGCCCCAACCATTACCTGAGATTTGATAAAACACAGGTCCTTATCAAAGAAAACCGGTTCCTACCAAGAATGATCCGTGAAGCTATTGAAATTAAAAAAACATCCTAATTTTAACAGAGAAAATGGTTGCAATATACCTCCAGCTTGGGACCCAGTGCTTAATTTACTTGTACCTAAACCCAAGCAAAATCAACTCAGAATTCAAGACACTGTGAGCTCAGTTTGCTTAAATCGGAATGCAACTAAAATATTAATATTTGAAGGTAGTCAGTAATAATTGTGATTAATATTTTTGGACGTCAAATACCTCAGTCCACCCGTGAACATGAAGTCTGAAAAGACATTGAAACGTCGGTATTAATAATGAGCTCAGTGGACTGTAGTTGTAGATAGTAGGAGGTAGTAGTAGGTTCAAGCTCATAGATCGCCGGTGGTGTTCCCGTCGTAGAAAACGAACATTCAGTTCAGGGATACTGCCGAAGATAACCGAAATGAAACGATGGTAAACTGGCACAAAATCACATACACTTTATTCACTCTCAACGCGTTTACAGGGCACATCTGCATCGGACAGAGTGACATCCAGGATACTCGCGAACAACCGAATCACAATAGTAACGAACTCAATGAACTCCAAATCAAAACTCGAAGCAGCTAACAGGCTGCGCTATATTTATTACGATTTTACGTAATTCAATACTACATCCTCACACGAGCTACAAATTACAAAACAGCCAATCGTGTGGCAGCAAAATATACAAATTAAAATCTACACCGCACAAGTTACAGTGTGCGTGCGACACGAGATAACGCTCCGCACCAATCACGTGCTCGCGCGTTGGCCACGCTTCACAAACAGAGCACGTTGTGCGAGCTATCAAAATGTTCTGCCGGATACAATTTCAATATTTTACCTTATTTTTACGTTATTTATATGTAATATAATTTCAATATTTGCTACACATAGGTACATACTAACGGTTCATTATTCGATAAAAATAATAAACTACCTATATAAAAGCCATCTTTCTAAATGAAATACCTATATACATCTAGCCAACTAATACTTATTTATACCTAACAATGTATATACCTAATTACTATCTGTTTATATACCTAACTATATCTAAAAGCGCTAATCGCTGTGACTTATCGTTAACATTTCTCCCCCCCGTAAGAGGGTTCAACCGATTACAGACCCGTCAGTTGGTATCACAGCGATTTTCGCTACGGGTCGACACAGGACACCGTTTGCGGTAGTTACATCTACGACTCTAACAATGTTGTCTTTGCCGTAATACACAGTCTTTATTACACCTTTATGCCACTGAGCACGTGGTTTATTTTCGTCCACTATCACTACCACATCGTTCACTTTCACATTTGGCACACCGTGTGCCCACTTATGCCGTTGCTGAAGCGTCGGAAGATACTCTCGCAGCCAACGGAGCCAGAACGCGTCAGCCAACGCGCCAGCGCAGCTCTCAGCTCGGTGTTTGCCCCGACGAAATTGGTGCCACGGTCAGAGTATAGGTGTGCTGGCTGACCGCGGCGAGCTGAGAGGCGCCGCAACGCAAGCAGCGCTGAGTCAGCACTTAGCGTCGATGCCAGCTCCAGGTGCACGGCGCGTGTGGTGAGGCATGTGAACAACACGCCCCACCGCTTCTCTCGGCGTCTGCCTATGGACACTTCCATAGGCCCGAAGTAATCAACTATGCTCGGCCAACGCTCCTCAGGCCAGCTAAGGAACGAGGGACCAGACAGCCAGGCTGCATAGTTGTCGGGCCAGTTATACCTGGTCGCTTTGTCCGCAGGGTTATCCTCAGAAGGAACCCAGCGCCAGTTGCCCCTATCATGAACTGAATCTATCTCAGCCAACCGAGGTAAAACAAAACGCTGATACTCATAAGCCTCCGAGTTTATCCATTTGATCACCGTTTTGCTATCGGTCCAATAATAACAGTTGCTTACTTGCAAACCTATTTCTGCTAATATAAACTCTCCTAGGCGACATGCTAATACAGCTGCCTGCAATTTTAAACGCGGTATAGAAGTAATCTTGGTTGGTGCTACGCGAGCCTTACCCATTACCATAGACACTTCTCTAGTACCATCGACGTTTGTACCTTCAACGTACCCTACAGCTGCGTAAGCTAATTCACTAGACTTGCCAAAAATATGCGAATCTACATTGGTGTGATTATAACTGTACCACCTAGGAATTTTGCATGGATATAAAAAACCTAACGGATCAAAAATGCTCATTAAAAAACTTAAAAATTCCCGTTTAGTCGGAACTGTTAACCCATTTACAATTTCTGTAGGCAGACGATTAAAAGATAAATTAAAAGCTAACATATCTTGATTAATTAACCACATTAAACCTAGAGTTCTATTTTTACTATTTATATCCTTATCTAAACTAACTTTATCTAACTTATCTAGGTTTAATTTATTTCTTAACTCTGGTGAGTTTGTGATCCACCCTCTTATATTAAATCCACCTGAGGCGTGAATTTCAGTAACTTGATCAATTAATTTAGCTGCTGAATCTACATCATCAGAACTATCTAAATAATCGTCCATATAATGCCTATGTAATATGGCGTTAACGGCCTCGGGATACTTTTCTTTATGCTCCCTGGCATTTTTATTTAAAATATATATGGCTGTCGCAGGAGACGAAACAGCTCCAAAGATCATAGAGGTCATGACATATAAATCTGGATCACTATTTTGGGGCGAATCTCGCCATAAAAACAATTGAGCGCCCTGATCCTCTTTCCGAATTTTAATACGCATAAACATATTAGCTATATCCCCGGTAAATGCTACAGACCCTTTTCTAAATTTCAACAATACTCCTAGCAATGAGTTCAAAAGATCAGGCCCTGGCAACAAGTTATCATTTAAATTAGTGCCATTATAAGAGGCTGCTGCATCAAAAACTAATCTTAATTTTCCCGGTTTATTAGGATTTACTACTCCAAAATGTGGTAAATACCAAACAACATTATTATCTAAATTATCTGAATTTCCTAATCTTTCCGCGTAACCTTCATTGATTAATCTTTGAACTTGATTGGAATACGCTACAGCAAAATCAGGGTCACGACGCATCCTGCGTTCTATGCCCTCTAAGCGTTTCCTAGCTTGAGGATAATTATTAGGGAGCTTAATATTCTCTTGTCTCCATAATAAACCTACCACCCATTGCGTACCATCTTTTGAGCGGCGGCTAGTACTATCTAAAATAGATTTAGCCCTTTCAATTTTTCTAGATTTCCTAATCTCTTTTGAAATACCTATAGCTTCTAAATCAAATTGCGCTTTTACTACTTCGTGCAAGTCGGGTAAAGAAATGGACAAACAATTTACGGAGTCATAAGTGCAGTGTTTACTCAAAGGCCCGTGAATAACCCACCCCAGATCGGTTAAAGAGGCAACTGGCTTACCGGATTTCCCGCGTCGGACGTCCCTGCTTACCAACAGCTCCCAGTTGTCCTGTCCAAGCAACAACAGCGGCTTTACTGCCCTCATCCCCTCGCAACCCAAGTCACGAAGGTGAGCACAGTCACTTATGACAGCAGCGGGTACCGACTGCGTCGGCAAGTCCATGTTATTCATGGTGCGGCACTTCACTTTATAATTCACTCCACTTGGTCCTTGCACATTTATCGACACTATCTTAGAATTCATATCTGTAATACATTGTCCACGAGCAGTTTTGATATTTAGCGGTACTCTAGGTCCCTCTAAATCCCTAGTTAGCGAGCTATCTATCAGAGATACTGTTGCGCCATCATCTAATAAAGCATAACAACTTTGTGAGCGTCCTGTTTCATCGGATAAAGTAACTGGGAGAATCTTTAATAACGCCCTTGCTCGAGCTTCTCCAACATTCGTCACATTCTCAGTAGTGCTTACGCTTGGGTCTTTATCTACATGTAACATTATGTGATGCCCGAAGTCACATTTTTCGCATCTTCTAGCACGACAAAATCTTTTACTATGCTTTCTAGACAGGCATTTAAAACACAACTTCAAATCTTTGGCCAACTCCCATCTTTGATTTATATTAGAATCGATAAACTTGTCACATTTATCTATACTGTGTTCTCCTTGACACACAGAACATTCAGTTTTGAATCTATGCCTTTCTGAGTGAGGCTCATCTTTATGCACATGAACACGATGGGAAAATGTTTTCGGCAAATACTTATTGGTAACATTCTTATAAGATTCTAATTTCTTATTGGAATTAATTGCAGGAGAATTAGTAATATTTAACTGTACATAATACGAAGTGGTTTTAGCCAAATGATTCAAAAATGTAGAAATTACTTGCAAATTAGGCGAAACTCTTAAATCTACTCCTTGCTCTGTATCTAGACCCAAAGCGAATTCTCCATACTGCGCTCGTTGTACAGGAGTCAATTTATTTAAAAGCTCACTAACTAACTGAGGGTTATTCAAATATCCTTGCGCTCTAATATTCTTTAATAGTGATACGCAATTTCTTACCGTGCTCGCCATGCTCCTTAACTCCTTACCACTTTCACTCACTTTAGGCAAACTACGCACTTTATCTAGGGCACACTTTAGCACTAAGTTAGGATGTCCAAATTCTTCCTCAAGTGCACTCATTATATCCGCAGGATCCGTAGATGTGCGCAGGAGGTCTTCCACGGCGACCTTTGCTTCTCCCATAAGTGAGGTTTTAAGTCTAGCCAGATTCTCGTGTGGCTTAAACTTATACATCTCTGAGGTATCCCAATACATATTTCTGTATGCTATCCAATCTGCTGGGTCTCCTCTAAAAACAGGCAATTCATATGCTTGCTTCGGCACCGGTCTAGGCCTTGCCAGACTCGACAACGCTTCAGCCAGTTGGTCGATTCTTCTATCTCTGCGCTCTCCGCTCGACTCACGCCTTTGCCTCTGCTCCGCTCCGTACTCGTAACTTATTGTACGACGTACACTATCTTCTGGTGCGGTGAAGCTTCTACGATCTTCGTCGGGACGGAAATGCACAGCTGCAACTGGAGTTGTCACTGCCGGAATTACCGGTGCACTATACACTGCCTGTGTGTTCATTGCGGACGGCGCCTTTTCCAATGGCTTGGATATTTCTACGGGAGTTTTGTCAATCCAATCTTCAACACGCCGCGCCGTTTCTTGTTCGTCACAACTTGAGTTTTCTTCGGCTACATCAATCTCAGCTAGGTCCATCTCTAGCTTTTTTCTAACAAGGTTTTCTTTCAAACGCGCCATTTCTAGCTCGGCAGCGTACTCCGCCTTCTTCCTAAGAAAGTCCGCGCTTTTGCGGCTTCCTCTAGAGGACGCTCGGCTAGACCGTGAATGTGGTCTCAACGTGTGCTGCGAAGCTTCATGAGACCCCGTTTTATCTCCACCGGTGTGGTCGATAATTCTTCCACCCGTCAGGGGTATCACAGCGGCAGCCGACGTAGACTCCATGGTTGGCGCAACGGACGGCGATCCCGGTACTGTGTCAGTCAGCAATCCCGAGTCCGATGCCGCAGCAACGCGCTTCATTTCAGTTAATCTTCTCTGCTGGGCTCTCGTAACGGCTGAACTCTTCGTGCTCATTTTCAGTTGAACCCGATCCGGCTCCAGAAGGATCAAAATTTATTAATAATGAGCTCAGTGGACTGTAGTTGTAGATAGTAGGAGGTAGTAGTAGGTTCAAGCTCATAGATCGCCGGTGGTGTTCCCGTCGTAGAAAACGAACATTCAGTTCAGGGATACTGCCGAAGATAACCGAAATGAAACGATGGTAAACTGGCACAAAATCACATACACTTTATTCACTCTCAACGCGTTTACAGGGCACATCTGCATCGGACAGAGTGACATCCAGGATACTCGCGAACAACCGAATCACAATAGTAACGAACTCAATGAACTCCAAATCAAAACTCGAAGCAGCTAACAGGCTGCGCTATATTTATTACGATTTTACGTAATTCAATACTACATCCTCACACGAGCTACAAATTACAAAACAGCCAATCGTGTGGCAGCAAAATATACAAATTAAAATCTACACCGCACAAGTTACAGTGTGCGTGCGACACGAGATAACGCTCCGCACCAATCACGTGCTCGCGCGTTGGCCACGCTTCACAAACAGAGCACGTTGTGCGAGCTATCAAAATGTTCTGCCGGATACAATTTCAATATTTTACCTTATTTTTACGTTATTTATATGTAATATAATTTCAATATTTGCTACACATAGGTACATACTAACGGTTCATTATTCGATAAAAATAATAAACTACCTATATAAAAGCCATCTTTCTAAATGAAATACCTATATACATCTAGCCAACTAATACTTATTTATACCTAACAATGTATATACCTAATTACTATCTGTTTATATACCTAACTATATCTAAAAGCGCTAATCGCTGTGACTTATCGTTAACAGTCGGGATCTAAAATCTAAAATAAACAGCGATAAAATCCGTTAAAAAGTAGTTTTATTTCAATGTGTGATATTCGCGTAAATCTAAGACAATACTATGTATTTTTCAAATAAAAAAAAATACTCAGGTGTCGTACCTGAGAAAAAAAATATTATTGAGCTCGCGGCCTCTTGGGCCGGGGCCCTCTTGGGTGGGAAATGACGGATTGTATTGATCCTAATCGTCTCACTTCAAACCTTTTTTAGTGTCCCACCACTGGGCACGGGTCTTCTCACAACTATCTTATGAGTTGAGAGAGTTTAGACCTTAACCCACGCACGCTGGCCAAGTGCGGGTTGGCGGATGTCACATGTCCTCGAATGATCAGTTCTAAGACATGCCGGTTTCCTCGTGATTAACAATTAACACAAATTTTTGTGGACGAACTCGCGACCTTATATCTCAAAGGCCAGGTTGATACCGCTGCGCCACCGCTGCTCCCTAATCAAACCTTATTTGTAATTCATAGTCTCATTGCTCGAAACACAGCGAGGTCCTAAAACCGAAAACTATGTAAAACATGCGAATAGTGTTGTTGAAATTTGTTGCACTGTGGCAGCTGCGCCTGCACCGGCCGCTGCTACTTTCTGTAATTTAAATTAGAATTCATTGGTGGGTGTTTCATAATTTACTTTATAGATTGTTCACGTGTTTACGACATCAACATAAGTTATTTTTTAAATATGATTATAATATGAAACTTACCGCTACTTTCATCACCTTACTCCAGCCAGATTTCTTATGGGAATCTGTTATTAAAGATATTATGTTATTGAGAGCACATTCTATTTAGTGGTCCATTTTCCTCAAGTTACGGAAAAATTATTCATTGAGCGAATTTGAGACCATTTTTCCCAATTTATCGATCGCACTCTGGGAAGAACTAACTGCCAAAAGCCAGTTTCCAGGACCTGTATGAAATATTGAGATTGCTTAACTGGTAAATAAATGGGCTGATTTTTAATTACCTACCAACGGATTTATTTTAAAATTATTGTATTTAGTTATCCATTTTCCTCAAGAAATATTAACTATTGTAAGTAGGTCACAAGCTGATTTCGGGTGGTTTTGGGAACTGGTGTTTTGCATTTAGTTAATGTGTCTTACAAAAGAAAAACATATCCAAATGTAGGATTCTATTGCGGTGGTTCCTAGTTAGACGAAGATGTGTGACTACCAGTGGCGAAGAGTCCATACAAGCCGATTACCATCGGCTTCCCTTTAGGAAATTGTCAATATCACACGTACTTAATCATATATTATGTAAAGCCTAAAAGTTTTAAATAGCAACAAAAATAAGTATAGCGTCAAGTGTAAGAGCGATCGGTGAAGGTATATAGATATTATTTTCATAAGTAACAACTTTTTGCTCCGGCTTCCCCTTTTCAGACTTCCACCATTCGCCACTAGTGACCACACGTCTTTGTCTTAATTGTTTTATCTCCGTTGCTCATTATCGGTGAAGAAAAAGATCGTGAGGAAACCGGCATGTCTAAGATCTAATCACTCACGGACATGTATTATCCACCAACCCGCACTTGGCCAGCATATATGGATTTCTTCGAGGTACTTGTAAATACGTTTCAACGTTTGAATTGTTTTAGGGATGCAATTTATTCATTATATTCTAAAAAGACCTCCGCACCACAAATCAACAAAATCCTCCACCCTCTGGCTGCTGTATAATAGTAAAGTAAAGAGTAAAATTTTGGACCGGATGCCATATAATTATTTTTCGTTTGTATTTTATAATCTTTAGTGGCGTCCTGACAATTTTTTTCAATATGCGTACCTGTATATTTTGTTCTAAGTACCTACAGGTGTTGTAAAAGGAAATGAGAATCAATTTACTTAATTTTATAGGTCATGCATCAAAAATAAATATAAATTGACGTTCTAAACGAGTTTTTAACCCCAGAGATAAAAGAGATAAAAGTGGTGTGATATAAGTTTCTAACGAATATCTGAGTACTGTCACAGATAATATAATACTATACTAGAATAGGTAATGCATCGTTGCACGTAGCGCCCAAAAGGATGCGAATGCTATGTTTATTATTCAAAAGCCGAGATGGTTCCTAGGTTAAAGAAAATATGCCTCGAGAGTTATAAAATTTTAAATTTGGAGTTAAATAGTTAGTTAGGTATCTACATATAATAAATATTCGAATAATTTAAATAAAATAATATCTGTGTTTAATAGTTTAGGAAGTTTATTATAACAATAAAAATAATTAACATTATCAGACTTCGTATTTGACTTCTTAGTTTAATCATAGATAAATAAGAATGTATCTATGGTTTAATCAACCCTGTTTGTGTTGTTGGTATAATTCATGCACTGTCGCTGCTGCACTGGCGCCTGCCGCTGCACCTTTCTGTAATAAAAAATATATTTAATTGTAGTTTATTAATATTTTACATCTTTATTAACATAACTCAACGCTCACGCCTGAATTACTGGAAGGTTTAGACTTTGGTTTGGGGTGTAGGTATATCTCATACGCCAATTGCTGTTCATAGGACACAATGTCAAACTTCTAGCTACCACTAATTTTTTTCTAGATTATTGGTTTATTGTGAAAAAGACTACTTACAGCAACTTTGCCGGCCTTCTTCCAGCCAGACTTCTTGGGGTCTGCGTGTGTGGCGCCCATGAACAGAGCGAGCATCGCCACCACCATCACGAACAAAGCTGAGAAGTTCATGTTGTAGAGAGAGGATTCTTGTGTACTTCACACTTGAATGCGTCTTAAAGACTGTACAATGTAAATCATTTCTCAACTTTTATATGCAAAGTATTTACTCACTTTTATCCTTAACTGGTTTTTACAGTAAGACGACAAGAAAATTTACATAATAAGATTCGGTAAATACGTAAATTAGAGGAAAAACTATAGTCGTGATAAGGAAAATATAACTATTGACCCCATGGTTTTGCTAAAATTAGCAAAAGTGTGTAGTATTATATTATCTGTGATAAAACTAAAAGCTACTCTGAAGAATAGTCAGTGGAGATTTTGTAGCGACTGTTTGCAACACCGTCTTTATTGACCTGCAGGAATCCCTGTATTTTATTTAGTTATAACCTGTATAATACAAAATAATGATGACTATTCTTGCCGAAAAGTTCTTCAGAATTTATTTATGTAATTTATAGTAGGTGCCTATTAAATTAAAATACCTGAATAAAAGGGCCGCAAGTTGTCTTCCATCTCGGGCGGCTAACATACGCTATGCTAAGGTATTTGACCATAAACTTCCAAGAGATTGTCATAACCAAGGTCCTCACGGACCATAACCTAAAGGGTTAAGGTGTATAATGAAAACTTGGATATGTCAGCTTTGGTTGGTTAAGCAGCGGAAATCAGCCGCTTCCTTATAAATAAATCGTATGCCAGCCCTTAGGTAGTTCGTTTCGATCATGGAAAAATGAATTAACTTGCTACATTAGCTCTTTCTCTAAGGTGCCAATGTGCCAATATTCTCAACTTCAAATTTCTAAGAAATGACTGTTATATTTGCGATGATTAAATAGACCTAATGCGTGACGTAGATTATTTGCTACACACACGGCTACACACCAAAACCATACATTTTTAGTATAATCTGACCTTTCGTGCGGAGAACAATGTAGGACCAACTCTGGAATTGTACAGTTTCATGTGTAGCCTAGTGTACTTAGATTTTTTTTTAATAATATCTGTCAAAGACCTATCCCATTTCACTCGCCTAAATGCATTATTATTTTACTTTGTTCTGTCCATATTCCAACACCCTTCTACTCATACAAACACACAAACACAGTTTATGCATACAAACTGTTCATGTAGGTACCTCGGCAGAGGAAAGGCACGCTTTACAAGTTCCGTGTTAAATTTTCTAATTCTTGACCCAATCAGAAAAAATGCATTTAATATTTTTAGAACCTTTTAGAATTTCGAAGCCTTAACAAAACACCTGACAGTTTCACCATGCCTAAGCGCAGAAACTGTTGGTGCCATTCTATAATTTTGTACGAATACGTAACTTTAAAACTATTCCCACCCAAGAAAGACATTTTATTCAGTATATAAGAGTACCTATTCACATTAGAAAAGTAGCTAGTATATTAAGTAATATTATCAGGTATCTGGTTTCCATAGTAAAAGCTTTGCTTAGTTTGAGATCAGGTGGCCGTGTGTTAATGTCCCAGGATATTATTATCTATTATGTTCCTCAATAACCTACAAGCTCGGTATCTGGGTATAGAACAATCGGCCCTTAACAGTTTTTTGTTACGCCAATCGTATTTATCAACTGAATCAGAGGGCGTGAAATATTTTTAACAAATATTTTTAATGTATAAAAAGAGGGGTAGTATAACTTACGCGTCTACGTAGTACGTATCTGTTTATGTAGAAGTTTGTGGCATTATAGCGCCTGAATAGCTTTTTTTAATTAAAAGCTGTACAGTTTGACATGGCTCTTGGCTAGGTCTGGAGATTGGCTACCTGCATTTTTAGGATTCCGTACCTTAAAGGTAAAAACGGCAAGACACTTACCAGAAGGCACAAGTTAGGTTGCAAAAAGCTTCAATTAACCTTTTGTTTCTAATTTATATTCTGGCGTCCTGTCAATTTTTTTCAACATGCCTGCCAGTATATGCCTACGTATTTTAAAAGTAAAAGAGAACTAAATCAATGAGGTTTTGATACAAAAAAGTCTCGAGAAAAAGTAAGCTCACATTTAATTTCGCTGTAGGTAACTACAAACGTACTCCTCACTTTTTTGCGGTGGTCACTTTTTAGTACCTACCTACCTAAAAAAACAGTTTTTATCTCCAGATAAAGAAGAAGGATGTTACATGTGACGCTGAACGTAGCGCTCAAGCAATTGCACCGAGTATGGGTTAGACTCTATCTATTCAACTTTCGAATAATAAACTTTAGTTAGAGCTGTTATAAAAAATATATGCATACTTCCTAATATAGTGTTTAGGTATGGTAAAGATTCGGATATATTAAATACAATATTATGTTTAAAAATTGACCAGTAAGTTTATCAAAATTAAAACAAAAATCACAGTAATCAGACTTAGTATTTGGCTTCTTAGTTTAATCAACCCTGTTGGTGTTGTTGGTATATTCCATGCACTGTCGCTGCAGCGCCAGCACCAGCCGCTGCACCTTTCTGAAATAGAAAATAATTATATTAAATATTAAAATTGTGTTATTGTGGTACCTACCTACTATGAAATTTTATTACATAATAATAATAATACGCTATACACGCACGGCTGATCCCATTCTAAGCAGAAATCATATTACTGATAATAATATACTATACATATACTACTACTTGTTTCACAAGGATAAAATGTATTGGTCTTGGGGAGAGCGAAGTCTCCTAATACAGGCATTACTTGCTAAGGAGGCTTCAATCAAAATGAAACTATTAATTTGTGAATCTAAAGTCAATTTTTCAATTTTCAATTTTTTCAAATACTCTCTCTCTCTCTTGTGTAGAACATGCTTAAAATAGATACCTATACTCAGACTCAAGGCAAACAGACATGTTAATGCACACAAATTGGGTGGGAATCAAACCCATAATCTGCGACCTGAATGGCAAATATCTTACCGACCACGCCACCGCACCGGCGCGGCGGCGGCGGCGCGGCGGCACGGCCTGTCTTATCAGAGTACTCTTTTATATTCATAACTTTGTTACGGTACTTACGGTCATTTTATTATTTCTAATAAGTAGGTACTTACAGCGACTTTGCCGGCCTTCTTCCAGCCAGACTTCTTAGGGTCAGCGTGTGTGGCGCCCATGAACAGAGAGAGCATCGCCACCACCATCACGAACAGAGCTGAGAAGTTCATTTTGTAGAGAGAGGATTCTGGTGTACTTCACACTTGAATGCGTCTAATAGACTGTGAAAAAAAAACATAAACCAATGTTTTTATACACTGCAACTACTCTTGAATGTTTGTTGTTAAGAAATTTGAGTTTCCCTTTTAATAAGGAAAACCAAAGGATTTATTAATGATCGAATAGTTAAATTACTGAAAAAATAGACCTCTTGGGATAAGCCCATCTTTACACTTCAAGTTCTAAAGGAAATTGTTAACAAATACTGGTCAAGTGTGTGTCGAGTACCTAAACCACAGTGTAAGATTCCAGAATCAACCGATATGACACACCGATTTAGAACAGGGCTTTATCTGAATTATAATCTTTTCTAAGGTTCACGCTCATTAATTTTAGAGGTTTTTGTGAAAGTGCCGACCAACAAGAAACATTGAACATCCATTTGAAGTAATATTTATACTGTACAAAAGTTGTAGAATTGCTCTTAGCCAAGTTGTGTGTGACGGACGTTACACTATTGTGTAACGGTCTTATTTATAAAAATCTTATAAGACTTTTCAGTTAAAATGGACTTTATCTCTTTCTTAGGTACTAGTGTAAAGGTTAAGATGACAGATAAAGACGAACGATTTATAAACCTACTAGCTTTCCGACAGCGGCTTCGCCCGCGTGTATATGTCGGTTATAGCGCCAAAACATTACCTTCTTTTTGCACCGTCGGATAAAAACTATCCTATGTCCTTTCTCGGATCTCAAACTACTTCCACACCCATCATCCAAATCAGTTCAGTAGTTTAGGCGGGAAAGCGTAACAAACAGACAGACAGAGTTACTTTCGCATTTATAATATTAAGGATTTTACCTATAATGAGCTTATAAGACTTTCACCATACCCTCAGATATCTCCGAAACTAGGTACTTGGCCAAAAAAATATTAATTCTCATCCATTTTGTCTAACAACGGTGAAACTGTGTACATTGTGATTTACAAAAACAAAAGATTAAGTTGCTACCATGTTTAAAATTTATTCATTTACATACCACTTCCCTCTTTAAGTTGCTAATTTATATAAGTGTACTAAATTTCAACTCTATCAGACCAGTATTTTTGGAGCAAATCGGTTAGGTGGCTATGGCTATAACAGACAGCCGTTTTTACCTTTAAGGTACGGAATCCTAAAAATGCAGGTAGTCAATCTCCAGACCTAGACAAGAGCCATGCCAAACTGTACAGCTTTTAATTAAAGAAACCTATTCAGGCGCTATAATGCCACAAACTTCTACATAAACAGATAGGTACGTACTACGTAGACGCGTAAGTTATACTACCCCTCTTTTTTTAACACGCTTTTATTAGCTTGGGTTGTATGTATGCATGAATGTATATGTATGTATCTATGTATGTAACGGAATCTTTGAACTTAATTTTCACCAGTTTCCAGAAGTCTGATTAATTTGAAACTTTGCATGCGTATCAAGGACCGATGACAATGCAATAATTTGATAACAGTTTCCCATTATCCTTATTAGGACGGCCAGGATTAATAAATTCTTTTATAGTACTTTATAGTACTTTTATAGTACTTTTATACTCTGTAGTAGAGTAAAAGGGACAGAGCGAGGGCGCGATCTAAAAAAAATAAAAAAATATATAAAAAAAATATATAAAAATTTATAAATACAAAAAAAATATAATAATAATAATAATTTATATAAATTTCCAGCGAGTGACGAAGGGTTCACAAATATTCAAATAATATATTTATTTTAATTGCTCTCACGTATTACACTTACTAGTACAGGTATCAATTTAAAAAAATCCTTTTATCTCTTTCTGTATCGAACTGTATGACTGGAGACTTGAAATGATACACACCAAGTACCTACACCATTTTTTTTTTAATTTTCGCCTTTTTTTATGAACGTTTTTTTTTCAATCAGAAACGTATTACGTACTTGGTTTTTTATTTCATTTAACATTTTTTTGTAAACATGATTAAACCAATATCGATACAGTTCCCAGCGAAATACAGTTATGGAACTGCTGCAAGAGGAATGTTGCCATTAATCCTTAGTTGGGCTTCGACCGTCCACAAGATGCAAGGTTGTACAGTCGGTAATGCAGTCATTTATCTAGGCTCGCGACTGTTTGCTGCTGGACAAGCTTATGTAGCACTTAGTCGTGTAAGATCTTTAGACGGTATTCAGATTGAAGAACTCGATTGTTCTAAGTAAACAGGAAAAACCCCATGCAACAGTCAACCTTTGAATGAAATGATGAGATTGCGAAATAATTTGTGAGAAATTTCAATACCACATTCAAGAATTCAATTCAGAGTAAAAAGCGTGGGGTGCATTTTACTACTTTTCATAACTCTCCTCTCATAGATAGTTGCCAACAGAATGGTTGTTACATTTACTTTATCAAGCACCCCACACTGTTTACTCTGAATTGAATTCTTTTGTTAATAACTTAAACTTTATTATAATTTTATTTTGAGGTGATAAATTCTGATTGATTGTTCGTTCTTCTACTACTGTATTATAAACTCTCTGATATTAAAAATTATTTTCTAATTTTTAGTTCGGTTAGCTATAAAAGCGTGTTTTTTAGTTTTTTTAACTATTCATTAAAAATATTTGTTAAAAATATTTCACGCCCTCTGAAGTTGATAAATACGTTTGGCGTAACAAAAAACTATTAAGGGCCGATTGTTCTATACCCAGATACCGAGCTTGTAGGTTATTGAGGAACATAATAGATAATAATATCCTGGGACATTAACACACGGCCACCTGATCTCAAACTAAGCGAAGCTTTTACTATGGAAACCAGATACCTGATAATATTACTTAATATACTAGATACTTTTCTAATGTGAATAGGTACTCTTACATACTGAATAAAATGTCTTTCTTGGGTGGGAATAGATTTAAAGTTACGTATTCGTGCAAATTATAAAATGGCACTGTCAGGTGTTTTGTTAAGGCTTCGAAATTCTAAAAGGTTCTAAAAATATTAAATGCATTTTTTCTGATTGGGTCAAGAATTAGAAAATTTAACACGGTATTTCTAAAGCGTGCCTTCCCTCTGCCGAGGTACCTACATGAAGAGTTTGTATGCATAAACTGTGTGTGTGTGTGTGTGTTTGAACACACACACACACACACACGCACGCACGCACGCACACACACACACAACTAATAAACATAGCATTCACATCCTCTTGGGCGCTACGTGCATAACCTATTCTAGTATAGTATTATATTATCTGTGACAGTACCTAATCAGATATTCGTTAGAAACTTATATCACACCACTTTTATCTCTTTTATCTCTGGGGTTAAAAACTCGTTTAGAACGTCAATTTATATTTATTTTTGATGCATGACCTATAAAATTAAGTACTTTGTAAATTGATTCTCATTGTATTGTCTTAGATTTACGCGAATATCACACATTGAAATAAAACTACTTTTTTTCGGATTTTATCGCGGTTTATTTTAGATTTTAGATCCCGACGTTTCAAAGTCTTTTCAGACTTCATGTTCACGGGTGGACTGAGATATTTGACGTCCAAAAATACATGATATATATATATATTGATTCTCATTTCCTTTTACAACACCTGTAGGTACTTAGAACAAAATATACAGGTACGCATATTGAAAAAAATTGTCAGGGCGCCACTCAAGATTATAAAATACAAACGAAAAATAATTATATGGCATCCGGTCCAAAATTTTTCTCTTTACTTTACTATTATACAGCAGCCAGAGGGTGGAGGATTTTGTTGATTTGTGGTGCGGAGGTCTTTTTAGAATATAATGAATAAATTGCATCCCTAAAACAATTCAAACGTTAAACGCATTTACAAGTACCATCATGAAATCCATACATGCTGGCCAAGTGCGGGTTGGTGGATAATACATGTCCGTGAGTGATTAGTTCTTAGACATGCAGGTTTCCTCACGATCTTTTCCTTCACCGATAATGAGCAACGGAGATGAAACAATTAAGACAAAGACGTGTGGTCACTAGTGGCGATAGGTGGAAGTCTGAAAAGGGGAAGCCGGAGCAAAAAGTTGTTACTTAGGAAAATAATATCTATATACCTTCACCGATCGTTCTTACACTTGACGCTATACTTATTTTTGTTGCTATTTAAAACTTTTAGGCTTTACATAATATATGATTAAGTACGTGTGATATTGACAATTTCCTAAAGGGAAGCCGATGGTAATCGGCTTGTATGGACTCTTCGCCACTGGTAGTCACACATCTTCGTCTAACTAGGAACCACCGCAATAGAATCCTACATTTGGATATGTTTTTCTTTTGTAAGACACATTAACTAAATGCAAAACACCAGTTCCCAAAACCACCCGAAATCAGCTTGTGACCTACTTACAATAGTTAATATTTCTTGAGGAAAATGGATAACTAAATAGAATGTGCTCTCAATAACATAATATCTTTAATAACAGATTCCCGTAAGAAATCTGGCCGGAGTAAGGTGATGAAAGTAGCGGTAAGTTTCATATTATAATCATATTTAAAAAATAACTTATGTTGATGTCGTAAACACGTGAACAATCTGTAAAGTAAATTATGAAACACCCACCAATGAATTCTAATTTAAATTACAGAAAGTAGCAGCGGCCGGTGCAGGCGCAGCTGCCACAGTGCAACAAATTTCAACAACACTATTCGCATGTTTTACATAGTTTTCGGTTTTAGGACCTCGCTGTGTTTCGAGCAATGAGACTATGAATTACAAATAAGGTTTGATTAGGGAGCAGCGGTGGCGCAGCGGTATCAACCTGGCCTTTGAGATATAAGGTCGCGAGTTCGGCCACAAAAATTTGTGTTAATTGTTAATCACGAGGAAACCGGCATGTCTTAGAACTGATCATTCGAGGACATGTGACATCCGCCAACCCGCACTTGGCCAGCGTGCGTGGGTTAAGGTCTAAACTCTCTCAACTCATAAGATAGTTGTGAGAAGACCCGTGCCCAGTGGTGGGACACTAAAAAAGGTTTGAAGTGAGACGATTAGGATCAATACAATCCGTCATTTCCAACCATATTTACCGAGTACGAGCATCAAAACGTATTTCAAAATTGCTACCACAATTACTACTACTTCTACAAATGTATGTCCGTTTCAACCGTGCGACTTAATATTGAAATTTGATCAAATTTTGCCAGAAGTTAGAAAAACACCTAAGATGGTTGGCCGCTAGCACCGCTACTCGCCGAACTCACTGCCTATGATTGATTACACATAAACTCAATAATGCAGATAAGCAAATGATACATCAAAAGAAAGGTCTTGCTTTGCTAAATTTGTTACAAAACTTTAATCAATAAAAAGTCATTCAATGTTCAGTTTCCAAATTAGGCGCAGGTCAGGTTAAAATAATATCTGTGTTTAATAATTTAGGAAGTTTATTATAACAATAACAATAATTAACATAATCAGACTTTGTATTTGACTTCTTATTTTAATCAACCCTGTTTGTGTTGTTGGTATAGTTCATGCACAGTCGCTGCTGCACCGGCACCTGCTGCTGCACCTTTCTGTAATAGAAAAAAATATATTTAATTGTAGTATAATGAAATTTCACATCAATATTAACATAACTCAACGCTCACGCCTGTATAACTGGAAGGTTTAGACATTGGTGTGGGGTGTAGGCGTATCACCCATATCTAGGTCTCATACGCCTATTGCTGTTTATAGGACACAATGTCTATCTTCGAGCTACCACTAAAAAATTTCTAGATTAGATACATCTTTTCGTTCGACCCGAGATTCAAACCAAGGACGTCGTAGTTAATCAGATAACACACATACTGCTAAGCCTCCGAGGCAATAAAACAATACCATTTATATGTATTTTTAGATATGTGTACGTATGTATTGGTTTATTGTGAAAAATGACTACTTACAGCAACTTTGCCGGCCTTCTTCCAGCCAGACTTCTTGGGGTCTGCGTGTGTGGCGCCCATGAACAGAGCGAGCATCGCCACCACCATCACGAACAGAGCTGAGAAGTTCATGTTGTAGAGAGAGGAATCTAGTATACTTCACACTTGAATGCGTCTTAAAGACTGTACAATGTAAATCATTTCATAACTTTTATATGCAAAGTATTTACTTACTTTTATCCTTAACTGGTTTTTACAGTAAGACGAAAGGAAAATTTACATAATAAGATTCGGTATGTACGGTCATACGTAAATTAAAGGAAAATCTATAGTAGTTATAAGGAAATTATAACTATTGACCCCATGTTTTTGCTAAATTTCGCAAAAGTGTGTAGTGTTATTTTATCTGTGGAAAAATAAAAGCTACTCTGAAGAATAGTCAGTGGAGTGGTGTAGTTTGGGGTACTTATTCTGTACCTCCTGTAATTCGTGAAATCCCACTGTTTACAACACCGTTATTTTTGACCTACAGGAATTCCCTGTATTTTATGGTGTGCTCAGGGTTTCGTGCAATTATACACTATAACCTGTATAATACAAATTAATAGTGACTCTTCTTGCCGAAAGGTTCTTTAGAATTTATTTATGTAGGTAATGTATAGTAAGAGCCTATACATTAAATTAAAATACCTGAATAAAAGGGCGGCAAGTTGTCTTCCGTCCCGGGCGGCTGTCATACGCTATGCTAAGGTATTTGACTATAAGATTCCAAGAGATTGTCAGAACCAAGTTCTTGCGGACCTTAACCTAAAGGCTAAAGGTGTACCATGAAGCCTTTAAAGCGTCGGGTCCGTTTGGATAAGCAGCGGCAATCAGCAGCTTCCTCATAATAAATCGCTGGCCAGCCCTTAGGTAGTTCGTGTCAATCATGAAAAAATTAATCAACTTGCTACATTAGCTCTTTCTCTAAGGTGCCAATGTGTTAATATCCTCAGCTTTAAATCTCTAAGAAAATACCTTTCTATTTGCGATTGCGATTATAATATTCACAAAACATAGTTAATAACAAAAGCTCGGGTACCAAAGTATTGTTAATCTCCCACCCAAGTCAGACGTTTGTGTGATGAACACGTCTATCTTGAGTCTGGGTGTAATTATCCATAATTTATTAGGTTTTACAAAAGAAAAGTATTGCTTAGTTTGGAATCAGATGGCGGTGTGTGTTTATGTCCCACTATATTATTATTATTATTAAAAAAAATATTTTGAAGTTTCAATCAGTGAAACATTAACTTCTCAGCTGGTCCAGTTAAACAGACGATGGATGCTCCTCTACACCGTTTAAGGCATCAGCTGAACATTTTGCCACCGCGATATAAGCTGACGTGACGTGTGTTTATCTATTGACAATATAGAATTTCAAACTGTATGGAATACAGTATAGAATTTGATATTGTTATTTCCTGTCAATAGAAATTTAACCAGAATTAGAGAAACTGCTTGCTGGATAGTTTTCCACTGAGATGGATCTGTCGTTTTCTTACTAGTTATTGGGTTAATCAGTCATAATTTGATAAGTTCTTAATAGAGAAGAAGCGGATGGATTTTTGGTCGCCGATTTCTCTTACCTCTCTCTAATTCTCATTTATTGCATACGTTTTTTTAAGTGCCACTGCGCCTTGAAGAGACTGGGGATCTAAACCAGTTCAAGTACCAGGCCACCTAAACTGCCTTGGATCCTGCTCGAATTTAATCAGAAAGATAATGGAAGGAGCAGGAATTTTTTCGTTAGTATTTATAGTTTTGTTTTCCCGTGCAGAAGCACTCAGAAGTCTTAACTCCGTTTTCGTGAGAATTGGGGTTCGATGATTTTCTTTATTTGCCGTTACCAAACCGGCTTCCTTTGCCGTTCACCAGGATACGTTGACAATGCAATAAATTATTTCAGTGATTTCTTCTTCATAGAAATCATACCAGAATACAGTATCATAATTTGATAGATAATAAATTCTTTAGTTAGCTATATCGTAGTGTAAAAATGGTCAGCAGTGGTACTTTTATTATTTTGGGGGTTGAGTTATCTTCGTCCGTGGATGTACACCTTTAATTGAATCCCCACATGTGGTCCCCGGGTGGTGCAAATTAGGTGACAATCAACTGGTGCTAGGCTTCGGCCGTGGTTAGTGACCACCCACCAGACAAAGTCGCACCGCCAAGCGGCCTTGCCGTGTTCCGGTGCGATGTCTGGTGACACCATGCAGAGAGGGTGGGTCGGAATTGTAGCTCCTTTGAGGTTTCGAACCATACGGAGGCTCATTCTACTGCCACCTTCTCACCGATAATCATTCGTAATCACGAGTAAATCGGTATACTAGGTTGGCGCGTTCTATCGTAGACTACATCATTGCTTATCACAGAATAAAAAATAAAAAAATGTTCAAACAGATTTCCTAACGACGACAGGACGGCAATGAGATGATCGGGCGGTGAGATTTAATGTCATCCGGGAATTTGACAAACACAATTTTTATGTATAATACGGATAAATCTCCGGCACAAAATTTGTAAGAAGATACCTTCAGAAATGCCATTATTAAAAACGCCATGATTACACTGTTTAATCCACTCACGATTTATCATGATACCCAAAGATCATTTCTCAGACTAGACCCTTGAAAATGTTATTTTCTAGCATAAAAACATACACTCAGGCCGTAATACGAGTAAGTAGGTAGGTAATTAGGTAGGTATACTTAAATTTTGTGTAAAGAATCACATGATTCATAGGTTTCAGATATGTGAAATTTTATATGGTAATAAGTGCTTATTATGTAATAGGTACTTTAAATAATTTTGCGTAAAAGTTAGTTGCTAGTTTTTATTTTTCCTGTTTCTTTTCCTTATCACTATAACATAGTGATGACAATTATCACATTGATTGTGCGCAGTGAATAATAAGTTATTGAATCTAATTGATTAAACCATAAAGAGACCTTCCTACTTGTCAGTAGGCACATAATTATTCAGTTAAATGGATTTTCCTATTAGTGAAAACGGGAAAATTTATGTAAACATGCACTGTGGTTTCTATCACCTGTTATACATATTTTGAACAGCAACAGGTAAAAGAAACCACAGCAGTACAAGTCGGTATAAAAGCAATTACTTCGTCTTACACTTACAATCAGTCTTTAAGACTCATTCGAGTGAAGAATCACAAGAATCCTCTCTCTACAACATGAACTTCTCAGCTCTGTTCGTGATGGTGGTGGCGATGCTCGCTCTGTTCATGGGCGCCGCACACGCTGACCCTAAGAAGTCGGGCTGGAAGAAGATCCGCAATACAGCTGTAAGTTTTCTCACGTATTATCTAAGAGTATTATAACCAAATTGACTATCCTCACAGTTTTTGTCAAATGGCTATACCTAATAATCTAATAAATGGCATTACATATTAAAATAAAATGCTTTGGGACACTACGTATTATTTATACGGACCAAGTCGCAAGTAAGTTATAATTATAATTGAATAACAAATAATGTATTTCGTAAAACATTACTTCTAAGAAATACATTTACTTAACTGAAAATGTTTTTGGCGTGCTTTTAATGTTTGTCCATTGCTCTCTGCTGGCATACCTCCACTAGCCAGAATTTTATTTGCTATAATACTCACCAGACATATTATTGTTTCTCATAATTTTATATGTCATATTCATTGTTTACTATATTAGTCACGTGCTAGAAACTTTGTTTCCCATAAAGTTAATTTCCATAACGTCGTTTGTTATAATCATTGTAAGCCGTAATTATCACATCATTTCCCACCGAAATTGCTGCCCGACTCAGTGCAATCCGACTCGGATAAGTTAGGTTAAAAGATTAAGATTGCTTTTTTTTAACCACACAGAAGTAGTCGAGCTTAGTTAATAGACGCCATATGAGGTACGCCAATCGCTTTCTAGGACAAAGGCGTTAGGTTTTTGTACGGAAGCGATAATGAAAGAAAGTACTGAAGAGATTGAGTAACCTGACAATGTGGACAATTGTAGGAGTAAAGATTTTGTTTAATATTTTGAATAATTTTGGTTTTACACTGTTTTTGTTACATTGGGTTACATTGGGTATTAATTGGTGTTTGACTAAAATATATTTTGCAGTGCATTATCTGAAGTAAAACTAAAAAAATAAATGCTTGTTTTTAAAATTAGGTGTATTACTATTTTTTTAAATTTTCAAAAATTCTTAAACCTAGCTCATTATGAAATATGTTAGTAAATATATTTTGATGCCCATTCAGTATATTTGGCGGAACAAAGGCAAAATTAGTTAAATAAAATGGGAATAAATTATAAATCGGCTACATTCGGTAGATCGGAGAATCGTTCGTAATCATCTATTGTTCATACGCCTAAGGATGGTCCATACTATTTTTTTTATTTTTATGATATTTTTTTTATGATGTAGATAATGTATTTTTAGATTTACGCGAATATCACACATTGAAATAAAACTACTTTTTACGAGTTTTTTGGCGGTTTATTTTAGATTTTAGATCCCGACGTCTTTTCAGACATCATGTTCACGGGTGGACTGAGGTATTTGACGTCCAAAATATTAATCACAATTATTACTGACTACCTACAAACATTATTATTTAAGTTGCGTTCCGATTTTATGATGTAGTATTAAAAAATACATGCAATTCTCAAGTTTCACCTCTTTACCACCCGCCCCTTTTTTTTAATAGCGATATGAGTAATTTAACAAATTTAAGGAAGGATTAAAAGCTGAGTAATACGCAGTACGAAGTTCGCTGGGTACCTATAAAACTAAATAAATTTTCTTTTATTTTTCGCAGCAAGGAACAGCAGCCGTGGTTGGCGTTGGCGCAACTGCACATGAAATGTACCAACAACACAAACAGGGTTAATTTAGAAGTATAGACCATAAAACAAGCAATATTTATTTCTATTGTGATACCAAAACTATGTAACTGTTTAAATAGTATATTATTTTTAATAAAATAATTAAGCATCGATTACATTCTTATTTCATTTATCTACCACTATTTAAAAGTTACCATTATTAAATAACTAGCTTTCCGCCGCGGCTTCGCCCTTGTGAACTACGTTTCATATCGTGCCCAGCAGTGGGATAAAAACGAGCCAGCTGATCCTCAATAAATGGGCTATTTCAAAGTGCAAGATTTTGATCATTGTAAAAGGAGTTCCGGAGATTTGCGCGTTCAAATAAACAGACAATTCTTCAGCTTGACAATATGAATGTAGATTAAGGTAAATAAGAGTTTTAGCCCTAACGTCTTATAGTTATGTAGGTATCACATCTTTATCTTTGACGGGCCGGTGGCGTGGTCGGTAAGATACTTGCTTTTCACGCCGCAGGTCGTGGGTTCGATTCCCACCCGAGACAAACATTAGTGATGAAAACATTTGTGTCTGTGTCGAATCTGGGTGTAAATATCGATTATAAGTATATATTTACAAAACAAAAGTAATAAATGTATAGTATATACCAGTCATCTGGTTTCCATAACACAAGCTCTGCTTAGATTGGGACCAGATGACCGTGTGTGTTAATGTCCCAGAATATTTATTTATTTATTATTTATTTATTTATTCATTTATTTCAGCCTTCTGGGCCCATAGAAAATGAAATAAATACTATTTAAATATATGTCACAGCCGAAAAAAAAGCTTAGCAAGCTGCTACCACAAAAATAGATGAAATAAGATTAAAGGAAAATTTGTCAATACAAAGTGTTAAGAATAAATTAAAAAATATACTGTTGAACAGCAATACATAACATTAGGAAAAATTACTTTATACTAATTTCTTTATATTTTATTAAAAACATGTATGTAGGTATAATATGTTTTTCAATTAAGTTATCTGAGCGTTACTTGCCAACAAACTGTTTTTACAGTTTGGCAAGAGATATATTTAAGTAACATTGTACCATTTTATTTGGTTAAATAAAAAAATAAATAAAAAAACATAATTAGTATTTACTCGTAGCTAAATTTGTGTAAGGAAAGTTGATAAGGAAAATTTACTTAGAACTTATAGTGGCGCCTCCGGAGTACGGTTGAAGCTCGAATGAATTAATGTTGCACCTTCCTTATGAAACCTATTTTGAATATCTGTTTAAATGAGTAATTAATAATAACAAAATACTTCCTACTAATATTATAAATGCAAAATTAAGTGTGTAAGTGTATGTGTGAATGTTTGTTACCTCGTATCTCTATAACCAGTCAACCGATTTTAGTGAAATTTAAAATGTAGACAGTCTGGAATAGGACATAGACTAGTAATATTTTCAAAAAGCATACCTTATGTGATAAAGTTTGTATGAAACTTTATTCCTTGGTTCTATTACCTTAAAGGGTACACATACTCGTAATCCTTAAGACAAATAATGAAACACGTGTTATTTTTATTTTCCTTAAACTCCAGGAGATCAGATAAGTTTGTTTAAAATAAATAGTTTCTATCGATTTTTTTATTCCTCGGTCCGATTCATTCAAAATTTACTAAAAATAAAAGTAAAACAAACAATGAAAATTTTACTTCTTATTTTTCCAAAACTATCCACAGAGGGTGTGTATTATAAATGTGAAAGTTTGTATGGATGTGTGTAGATGGATGTTTGTTATTCTTACACGCAAAAACTGTTGAACTGATTTGGAGGAAATTCATCACATACATATTTTCTAGTCTGGAACAGCACATAGGCTACTTTTTATCGTAATACACGCAGGCGAAGTCGTGGGAGGAAGCCAGTTTAACAGTAAAACAGTGACTAAACTGACTTGTTCAATTGTGCGCTTTTTGCCAAATTTCGTTATTCTAGGTCAACAGGAACTACCATAATATAGGTTTTCCACCCAAAATCTATAGGACACTTCCCGTTGACCTAGAATTGTCAATTTTGGTTAAAAACAAGATTTTACAGCACAATTAAAGGTTCCTAAAAAAATTGGAAATCAGGGTAAGTTTTGCTACCTACAAGTTCTTGCGAAACTCTAAATTAGCCCATATCTTTTTATCGTGTCGCATTAGAACTTTTAAGCACCTAACAGAGATTAAAGGTCTCAATATCTGGTATTAATTTCAACTTGCTATGTCCACCCGTTGCTGAGAAAATCGGTGGTGACACACGGAGAGAGACGGACAAGACTGTCTTATAAGAGTTCCTTTTTTACCTTTCGTGATAAAGAAACATAAAAAGAAAAATAACATGTAAAACAAGTTTTAACCCTAGACAAAAAAGAAGTGTGTTATTATAGGTTTATAACGAATATCTGTGTATCTGTGTACACGTGTCCTTGCATGTAGCGCCCAAACGAGTTGTAAAAAAAATGCGTTGAATGTTATAATTTTTTAATTTAGAGTAATATCGTATTTATTTTCATCTTCAGTTTAGATGTCTACCTACAGTAAATTTTTGAATAATTTAAATAAAATAATATAAATTATTAACATTCATTAGGAAGTTTCTAATAACAATAAATAAAATTAACATAGGCAGACTTAGTATTTGACTCCTTAGTTAAATCAAGCCTCTCTGTGTTGTTGGTATGATTCATGCACTGTTAATCCTGCACTGGCACCTGTCGCTGCACCTTTCTGTAACAGAAAAAAACTACGTTTAAAAAAACCGTCTTCAAAAACAAATAAGTATATTAATAAAGTATATTAATAAGTATATTAATAAGTATTATTGTTAATAGTAAAACTATATTTAAAATGTGGTGTAGAAATAGCGGGACTTCACGTATTTGTTATTATTTTCATAGGTAGTTCATTGCAGAGGCATTTAAAGTATGATTGTGATAAAACACTATAATTTTTCTCATCTAAATAAGTATAAAACTTTTGTAGCAGTTTTAAAACAAGTCATTTACAGAACAGGTAACCATAATAACTATCGTCTATTTATCGTCTATTTAATACAAAACTTCACTTTGAAACTTATTATATAAATAGATGTAGTATTATTTGTTCCGGTCACGATAATCACTTTTTACCTCACGGGATCATAGCGTGTACGTGTTTGGTCTCGTCTATCTATCTAACTCTAACATATGCGTATCCTATTCTCTATCTCTTTCGCTTTGCCAATCTATTGCTAAATCTATGGTTTATTAGTAACCACAGTTACATACACAACACCTCCCCTTTTACAAAGAGCTCCTGGCTCTTGCGGGTTCGTACCGGTTTCTGAGGCACCCGTTTCGGTGGGACCCGAATACGATAAATATAATTAAAATAGGGTTTTATGATTTTCAACTTGTAGAGTCAACAAAAGAAGTACAAAAATGTAGGTATGTGTTAAAGACGAACGTAATATATGTATTTGAAATCATAATTGGTATAGAATGTCAAATCATAGTTTTGAACCCCCGACGTAAATTATAGGGGTATCATAAGTTTGACGTGTGTAAACATACGTATTTTACCTAAACATAGGTATCAAATGAAAGGATATTAAAATATACTTTGACAAATTTAAAACTCAAGATAGCCGCCACCACAAAATAGCTGTTTATATTTTTTTACAACTCCCTCAATATTAGTGTCATATGAAAGGACTTGACTAGTAGATCAATTAAAAACATGTAAAATAAAAATATTAAATTAAGATTTAAAAAAACTGACACAAAAAAATTATAATCCAATTTTTCCATTGCGATATTTTGAATACTCGATATTAAAAGTATAAAAATGACGCTCTCACAATAATTTTAATTGTGATATACCACGTAGAGTAGGTTTTTTTGCCGCATTTCTTATTGTGGTTGTAATTATAACCTGTGATTACTCTAAATGAGTCTAAGTATTTAATTACAATATTTGCACTAACTAAAGTTGTGTTTTATTTAATCCTAATCCCTAAAGATAAATAAAATGGTTAATGTTTATACTGACGATTGATGGCACTTGGTTCACACCTTAAATAATGCTCCTGTGGAAAAGTACAAAAACTGTATTATTTAACTTTATTTTATTTGTAAATTATCAAACTCTATTAAACATATTATCTGCAGACGGTACTTCTTAGCTAAACTACTAGTAAATTATGTAATTTACTAGTAGTTTCATCTTAATAAATGTTTATTAAGATAAAAATGAATCGGGTCTTTCCGGAACGGGTGCCTCAGGAACTGGGGCTCTCAGGTACGAACCCGCTCTTGCTATTCTACAATGTCAACAAAACATAAATCTGTAAATAAAAAATCTTATCATAACATATAAACATAAACCTTTTCCTCTTGCTATTACATAATTTCAACAAAACTTGAATCTATAAATAAAACTTTTTATCATAACTCAACATAACATACAAACGTAAACCTTTTATCATTTATATAAATCTACTAGCGTTCCCTCCGGCTTCGCATAGGTAGATATCACTTCTACCGTTTTTAGTGTCCCACTGGTGGACACGCGTCTTCTCCTAACTATTTTATGAGTTGAGAGAGTCTAGGCCGTAATCCACACACGCTGGCCAAGTGCGGGTTGGTGGATGCCACATGTCCTCGAATGATTAGTTCGTAGACATGCCGGTTTATTCACGATGTTTTCCCACCCGGTGTTTCCGCATTTATACCAGTGGGTATAAATGCTACGAAACACCCGGGGAGTTTTACTGGATATCCTTTGGGAGTCCCACATACCCTTGAATTGCGCCCACACGGGGCGGGGGGACCCATGAAGGATTTCTTCCAGGCATAAAATGTACCTATTAAAGACCAGCTAGATTTCTCATCATCACATACACTGTAGTGCTTTGCCTATCCCGTGAGGAATATAGTCATGGTGTTTCATTTATTTACACTTACAATAACCATTAGCTAATGATAATATCGGCACAATAAGCTAATAGAAATTCGAAACAAACACATAAATCAGTCAACTTCAAAATTTATATTCTCAACCATTCTTAACCATAGACAACATTAGATTTAGCTGTCAGTTGCGTTTTAATTAGTTGGCTATATTCAATCTACGGCCCATCATCGGCTCCTTACATGGTTAGTTTGATTTCTGCCGACAAACTTAACATTATTTTATTTAAAATTCTATATCATTCGATATACCTGGACAAAATACAACTTCACTTGCGCGTCAATTACAACGTCAAGCTGGCCAAGACGGCCGTCGTGAATAATTTTTCAACACGTCCGTCTTCAACGAGTTAGGAACCAAAACTTACTTATCCCAGCATCAATACTATATAGCTCATATCTCATAGACCAAAAATATTTTAAATCATTATTTACATTCAATTTGTGCTTAGGCCAACCTTTATGAATATAGCCAGACGTTTTAACCTTTCATCTTTATAAGTTTCTTTTGTAACTAATGTTAATGTTGTTTGACACATCTTTAAATTGTTAATAACCATTTTAACTCGATTTAGTAATATTATTGTCATTGGAATAGGCGCACGTGTTAATGTGTCAGGTGTTTACATACCTATATTTATATTTTCTCTGTTTTTTCTTATCATGAACTCGCTGTGTGTTTTTCATTTAACATAATATCTGTTTTGTTTTAATGCAAAACAGTACTATTATGTTTCCTTCAAAACACATAGCGTTGGTTGAAGACCTGTTTGATATCTGCTGGTGAAAGAATATTTAAAGGATGTGGACGCTATGTGAATTAAGTTGTATGGAATAAATGGATATTGTGTCAATATCCATTTTGTTACTGAAATGAAGTTAAAGGCTTTAAGTTCTCAATCTACTTTAATCAAAAAAAAAAATTGCAACATTGTACATATGCATTTAACTATTAATTCTTTGAGATAATTTAACATAACATAACATAAAAGACTTTTTAATTAAAAATAAAAATAATCAAATCCAAAACTAAGAACAATTATATGAAATGAAATGAAAATGAAATGAAATGAAAATATACTTTATTTTTTAAATACTTACTTAAAAAATATACTTAAAAATAGTCCAATTTCTTTTCCTACCGTGCAGTGAATGACTAGCAACTACTGAGAAACACTGCCAAATAACTCAGTAGGCTTTTTTCTTTTTTAAATGAAGTACTTATATCTATTACATTTTGTTTGTTTATTGTGTTGAATTAGAGCGACTTAACTCCAAGCGTTTTTATCCGTTAGATAGTCTGAAGTATTATAATACGCTTTCTTACATAACGTAGATTTTATAGTTATTATAAATTTGTTAATAGTCATTTCCCTAATATTATTTGGAAGTTTATTGTAGAAACGTATACACTGCCCCATAAAAGAGTTACTGATTTTGTGGAGTCGAGTATGATGTGCTACAAGATCGTTCTTATTTCTAGTTTTTAAATTATGTGTGTCGCTTATTTTTTTAAATTTTGTAATATTTTTAAACACATACAATAAATTTTCATAAATATATTGAGAAGCGACAGTCAAAATATTTATGTCTCTGAATTTCTCTCTCAGAGAAACACGGCTTCCTAGTTTGTAGATAGCTCTTATAACTCTTTTTTGTAAAATAAAGATGGGTTCTATGTCAGCCGCATTTCCCCAAAGAAGAATTCCATAAGACATGATACTATGAAAATAACTAAAATAAACAATTCTAGCAGTATCCTCATCAGTGAGCCGTTCTAATTGTTTTGACTGCATACGCAGCAGAACTTAATTTTCCGGACAGTTTATCTATATGAGGAAGCCACTGTAATTTAGAATCTAGTGTGATGCCTAAAAAAACTGATGACTTAACAGGGTCCACCTCATTACCATTAGTTTTAACATTTGTATTTGCCTGTCTTACAGTAGGCATGAAAAACTTTATCACTTTAGTTTTTTTATCATTGAGTAAAAGATTATTCACACTAAACCAATAGACCACCTTAGAGAATGCGTTGTTTACTTCGTCATAATTGCTTAATTGTCGGTTAATTCTAAATTTCAATGAAGTGTCATCGGCAAACAACACAATCTCATGGCTATCATTAACATAATAAGGTAAGTCATTAATATAAACTAGGAACAGAAAAGGGCCGAGAATCGATCTTTGAGGTACACCCATGGTGACTCTTGATCCTGAGGATCATATCATATCATATGTTCCTGTGAAATATCTAGCAAAGTTAGAGGCCTCTGCCAGATGCTAAAAGCAATATCAGTGCTGTCCTTCTAGCATGATCAAAGACTGTATTAACGGCCGGTGTCATTTTAAGCCAGTCAAAGAGTAATTTCGTATCCAATACAGGTGTTTTTATAAGTAGTGGTTTGGCAAGAGATATTGCTTTTAATATTTTATGGACAAAAAGTTTTTAAATATCACTTCTGTAGGTATAGCACAATATGTAGAAATTGCAGACTTGTGTAAACGAACGGTACTATATGCTAAATTATCGACTAAGTATAGCTTGGCTAGAAATCTAGCTAAATCTCTGGGATCAGGTGATTTAGGATTTATCTTATGAGAATTACACCATGATATCCATCTTTGAACAGGAGCTTTATAAGTTAGAAGTGTAGATTTCCTCCAACTATTATTTAAAAGGTCTCTTTCCTCTACTGACCACTGTGCTACCTGATTGGCCCACCCCCAACTTTCCAAGCCAGGAGTTGCAGCTTGTCGATCTGTGGGGGACTCCTGCCTGTCGTCAAATCTATTAAATTCTTGAGTAGCTCCTGAATCGGCACTGGCTCTTGGAGAGCTCTCGCCCTCAAGTCGGGTAGCCAGGTACACTGAGTCCAATGTGGGGCGATTAATATGTATGTTCCCTCGGCTGAGTTCAGGTGACTGAGCACTTGAGGTATCAAACTAGGTGGAGGGAACACCCATCCCAGTCGATAATGCCACCTTTGACTGAATGCATCCCAAGTGACGTACTGTCGCACAACGGCCGACTTTTTGGACGCAAAAAGGTCCACGTCGAGGACGCCCCACTTTCGAAATATAGCCTCCGAGGCTGGGGGCAAGAAGTGCCATTCCGGCAGTGGTCTGTTCCTCGATAAGCGGTCGGGTATTCCGTTGTACCTCCCCGGGAGGTAAGCCACTGATAGGGCGATATTTAACTGATCTGCTAGCTTCATTAGCCTGCAAGTCAGGTTCAAGAGCGCTAATGATCGTGTCCCTCCTCCGTTCCTTAAATACGCTACTAGTGTTCTGTTGTCTGACTGAACTAATATGTGTGCACCCTGAAGATTGGCTTTTTGGCTGCGTACTGCTGCATATACGGCAACCATTTCTTTCAGATTCGAGTGTCATTTTCTCTGATAACGTTGCCATGCTCCTGACAGTAGTAGCCCGTTTATTGGGCTCCCCACCCTGTCTGCAGCATCTGTGGTCAGGAGGTGGGTTACTGGTCTCATATGTAGTGGAACTGAGCTGTGGTCTATGGCCTCTCGCCACCACGTTAACTCTTGACAAACCAGAGAAGAGAGCAACCTTATTTGTCTCGGTCTGCCCTGCCTGAATGATTTTATAAATATTTGTGTCTGACGACAATGTAGGCGACCCCTTGGTGTGGCCAGGGTAGCAAAATTTAGGAGTCCTAATAAGCTCTGAGTTTGCTTTAAAACATTAGTGTCAAACCTTTTAAAGAAGAGATGTTGTTCCCACATCTCTTTTTTAAAAGGTTTGACACTAATGTTTTTACCCTCTATACCTTGTTCTTGGACAGAGCCTTGTGGTTGGTAGAAGTGTTACAAAGAAGTCCTCAGTATTCTATCTCCTGAGTTGGGACTAGGATTGACTTGGGGAAATTTATTTGCCACCCAAGCTTTGTCAGGAATTCTATAGTTTCTGTGATATGAGAGCTTAGAATTGACTTGTCCTGATGTGCCAGTAAAAAATCGTCCAAATAAACCATCATTCGGATACCACGGGCTCGCAATTTTTCTGCCACCCAATTGGTTACTGCAGCAAATGTACGGGGTGCTGACGAAAGGCCAAAAGGTAGGGCTGTTAATTTCAATATCTCCTGGTTGTAAATAACTCTCAGGAACCGTCTGTGCGACCTTGAAATTGGTAGATTATTATTATTATTAAATCGGTCGAATATGGGCCTTGAGCTGCCGTCTGTTTTCTTTATTAAAAACATTTTGGAGTAAAATCCTGCATCTACTTGATTTGGTATCTCTAACACACCTTGTTCCTTTAATATTCTTATTACCTCTATCATTGCTGGGTCTTGTCTGGTTGAGAATTTTCTTATTATATTTTGAGTGGGGTATTGCATTAGAGGTTTGTTCTTGAAGGGTATTATTTTTTATGATTTTTAGTATAAATGGGTTTGCATTCATCAACTCCCAAGCTCTTACATGGACTCTTATGCAACCCCCTTGGAACCTCTGACGCCTGGCATAGTAATTTACGGTCTGATCACAGTCTACTCAGAGAACGGTCTGATCGATCTGCATTGGACTTGAAATTTTGATTGTTTTTATAACGAAAGGAATTACTCTTTTTCTGGCCAGCTTTAATTTTCCTATCAGTTTTAAACTGCTTAGTTGATGTATTTGGTCCTCTTTTATAATTGGTTGAGTTATGGTCTTTTTGGTTCCTATGAGAACTCCTTTGTTTTACATAGCCATGTTTGAGACCCTCCTAAAGATTTTACAAGGGGTAGCAAGGCCTCTGGACTAAATAGGTACTTTGAACTAGGTAGAATATTCATCAAAGCCATCCTTAAATTTTGACAATTTATCTCCTTAAGAATTCGATTTCTCCTTATCTCAATACATTCGCTTCTCTTACCACATATTATCTGCATATTATTATCAAAACACTTTTGAATAGAAGAGTGTGGACCAAAGAGAGTAGTCACTTTTTCAAAAAGAGTGTTAGGAGACAACTCTTGTGGGTTAGCTGCAGCCCAATCAACGAGTCCTTGTAACCCTTGCCTAAGCAACTCCTGCTCTAAGCCTATATTTGACAGCCCAGCCAAAACTCCCTCTGCAGAGAGTAAGTAGTCTTTGGTTTTATTGAAGTGGCCTAACTCGTCATTTACTTTTAAATATGCAAAACCTGGTGTAGCTGAGTATGATCGCAAGATTTTTTTGTAACGGATTCCTTTCCATGCCTGAGTGTCAAACTGCTGCAGTCGTTTAAGTTCTTCAAGACGTTCTGTATTAGCCTTAGGGATTACTACCTTGTCGATAAACTCGACACTTAAATTCCCTAATTGTAACATTTCATTCTGTTTCAACAATACCAGGTTGTTAAGAAAACTGCTCTGTGGTTTAGATGTAATCGCAACACAAGGGTTAGAATGTGCTTGGTTATAATTCTCAGTAAGATTAGAGTAATGAGGCAACTGGACCTAATAAAAATTTTTTAGCACGTTGGCGGCAAAAATTTTAGACGCTATGAGTGACAGATGTCAGAGCGCCGTAACCACAGATAAAGGAAACTGGTGAGTTGAACATAAATATTTGCTTAAATCAAGGCAAAATTTAAGACAGCTTCTTCAACCGACGCTGTGTGTTTTAAAGGAAACATAATATAACTTCCTGCTCATAATATTATTTATCATGCATAATCTGGCATAAGGGCTATAATTTTGACACACATGACACTTTACTAACAACGCTGGACAGTCAGCACCGTGACTGCACTGTCCTCGACACCTGGGAAGGTAAAGGGCGTGGACGCACCCCTGCCGATATGCGTACCCGACGTGCAATCGCCACAGAATCCCCAAGGTCTGTGCCATTCACCGCCACAGAATCGCGATGCGCAGCGACCGCATCCACATGAGCCGGCCCTGCGCCAGCAATGCGGTCCTGTGTCAACAATCGACTGCCATTCGTCGATATTTCGTCAACTTGGCATATTTTAATCGCTTTGTCACTCGCTACCAAAGTATTATTGAAAATCGAAATATCAAAATAGACTTTAAATTTCATTTCCAGCAAGTGCATTCTTTTCACTACAATATAGCTCGCAGACGTGTGACGCTCTGTTAACAATATCAAGTTTTATACTGTCTTCCGGTATGTTTTCTATTGAGAAGAAATCACTAAAATAATTTGTAACAAAAAAATAAAACCGACTTCAAAAAGAGAACTAAAAAAAATTAAATTAAAAAATAAAACTTAGCAGTTTTTTTTTATATCATTCGAAGTCGGTGCCAAATAAAACAATAACTAAGCATTATCAATATTTCTCACTTTTAAGGTTGTTGTAGAATTTACTTGTCACCGACTTGGAATTGTATAAAATACTTATTAAATTATTTCTGATTAACTACCTAAATACAAAATACGAATTACTTTCTGATGGGTAATGTAAGGTGCTGCTGCACTTCACATAAAAAAATTTACTTGGTGGTGTGACGATCTGTGCAAGTTAGGTAGTGGTTACAAGCTTGTACCTACTGTAAGAGAAGTACATGCCAACAGCCGACATGGACATCTTACAGTTCTAAGTTCTAATGATGATGACCAGCCAGTAGGTAAATTCATGGGAAATTCTCTGGTGGACCGCTGGCGTATATGAGTGTTTAATTAAAGCGAGAAGTTTTAAACAGCAAAAAAAATAATTATAGCATCAAGTGTAAGAACGATCGGTGAAGGTAGTGAAAAGATATTATTTTCCTAAAAAAGAACTTTTTTGCTCATTCCCTCCTTCCCTTTTTCAGACATCCACCCTTCTCCACTGTAACCTACCTAATACTACTAAACTACTTATTTATTTACTTAATATGAATGTTGTATTTGAATAGAAGCTGGTCTTTACAGTTTGTAATAGTTTATGTACTTATTATATTTTGCTTTGGGTGATCTCATATTGAAATATAAATCACGTGTTAATATTTGCTAGTTTTAATAAGCAATAAAATAATAATTTTAACTTTAGATAAATATGTTATATATCACAAAAGTCTCTTAAAGCCTAACTAATTGATAGATATTGCTTCTTTTCCCATTGGTCTCGCGTTTGATTTGTTTTTAGTCGTGTCGTGTACTTCACTGATGTCGTTGCTTATGGTTTTGATAGATTTGTTGTACACTGGATACTGCGTCAAGACCATTGACAACTCCTTTCTGAAATTTAAAAATATAAATGGTTACAATATAGCAATTTCTCTTGTTAAACGGGACAAGTTTAGTATTTATGTTGTGTGTGTAGGTACCACATATTAAACTATTTAAGTTAGTAAATAATGTACCAACAGCTCTCAGGTGTAGGCAGAGTTATGTATATACCTATAGGTACCATACGTAATACAGGGCGAGCTTATCGCCGTTCATCGGATACAATTCCTAACTTCTGCAACCTACTTATACTTTTGGTATTGCTTGACTTGGAATTCAAATTACGGTAACAAGGCAACTTACAAGGCAGTAATATTTAATGATGTAATCTTCTTCCTTATATACCTATAGTATAATAAAAATGACATATGTTTGTCGCACTAAAACTCGAGAACAGCTTAATCGATTTGGCTAGTTTTGGTCTTAAAATACCTGGACAAGTCCAAGAAAATTTAAATAGTGAGAAACACACGGTAAAAATTTTCCGGGGCACTAGTTTTTTTTATTATCTTGCCCGATTGAAAATTACATAACTTATTTACTTACAGCGACTTTACCAGCCTTCTTCAAGTTAGACTTCTTGGGGTCAGCGTGTGCGGCGCCCATGAACAGAGCGAGCATCGCCACCACCATCACGAACAGAGCTGAGAAGTTCATGTTGTAGAGAGAGGATTCTTTAGTAATTCACACTTGAACGCGTCTTGATGACTGTGAAGAACGATCTTAAGCTGTTGTTTATATACCGAAGGATCAAGGCTCATATTTACCTGTTTTTAGTAATAATGTGAGTAAAATACCATAGCTGTCTAAAGTTCAATTTGGATTTCCCTTCAATACGAATTATGAAATAATAAACTTATAACGAGTTTTGCATCTTTCGTGTCCTACGTAATTATCTAAAACTAGAATGACTTCAATATTGATCCTAAAACTAATTTCGAATATAATAATAAAAATAGTAGTTTCCTATCGGGTTTTGTCGCGGTTTATCTATGCTTGATTTTGTACCCAGGCGCTTCGGAGGCTTTTTAGAATAAACCACTATAAATTATCTATAGAAATGTAGAAAACTTTAAATTGCTATATTGCTTTTCTTTCCTAAATACAGAATTCACCCAGACTCAAGACAAACAGAAAGGTTCATCATTAATGGCAAAACGTGTATGTATATAGACTAGACTGTAGAACCAAATGAGCAACTTACAGACAAGGGGCAACTTACTTACTTAAAAGGTAACCCTTATTGCGAATGAGTCGCAAAATGTAGGCAGGTAATTAATGTGTACCTTTGGCTGTACCGTAGGTACCTTTGCCTGATTGCTATAAAGAATATCTCAGAACAAATGGCCGATTAGTTTTTTCTTTATTTCTATAGCTTACTCGTCTTTACGGTTTATTAAACAAAATCGATAATCACGCCGCTCAACTTTATTAATCCTTGGGACATCACACTCTATAATACCTATATGAGCGACATATTATTATACTTACTGAGCGTGCTGGCCTCGCAGTTGAAATATAAGGTCACAGGTTCGAACCCCGGTCGTGCCCACATATCTTTGTGTGATTTTTTTCATCGCCGCTGCTGTATATCTGTAAGGTAAACACCGTGCAGAAACCGGCATGTCTTATAACTAATCATTCGGGGACTTGTGATATCCGCTATAGGTGGCCAGCATGTGTGAATTAAGGACTAAACTCTCTTAACTCGTGAGATATTTGAGACAAGACCGGTGCCCAGTAGTGGGACACTAGAAAAGGTTAAAGTGATATACCCACTTTTAGGCTTCCTTTTGGCTCTTCTACCAAAATTTATTTTCTAGCATTTTTGAAGCATGAAACACCACTAGCATATTTAAGCTATCGAAAAGAAAAACACTATCTAGTTAGGTTCAGTTTAAAAACTTAAGCTACTTAAGAATCAAGTATGTATTTATAAATTAATAAAAGTGTGATATCCCAAGGCTTTAAGGAAAGACATGAAAAGGTCGCGGATCTCGTCGCAAACACGTGATCAACGATAGATAGATCGAATTCTTGTCCCCTACGTAAGGCATGATAATGAGAGCCGATTTTTACCTTTTTTATGTAATCGTGCTTGGCATAATATTTGCATATGGTGCGTAGTCAATGAATTAGGTAGGCGCGGAATCTGTTGAATCATGAAATAAACATTAGGTATGTATTCCCATAACATGGTAATAATCAAGGCAAATATAATAGGTACTTATATTATTGATACCTAGTTCAGTATAGATTCAAATACCCTCCTCAAAAAAACCATGACTATGATGGCGGCGTTTCTTCAGATTCTTCTTTTTTGTATGCATACCGTCATAATTGTTCAATGTCTTCGGTGAACACAATGAAAAGGGTTTTGAAGAACTGGGAAGGAGGAATTCCCAAAAGCAGCCAATTACAGAACAAGCTCCGTTTTGCAGTCGAAACTACAATAATTGGCTCCTCCGAAGGTGAATAAGACGCGTGTGTTCAGTTGGTGAAACTTTAACATAGTGAAAATCAAAAAAGTCACTTTTGTGTTTTCGTCAATTGGACACACGTTCACATTTTACCCGAATTCATAAGAAAGTACGCACGTCACGCAGATAATATTTTTGAATCACAATCATCGTTGTCCTCTAAACGTCCCACCTAGCGGGTAATTTTGTAATTATTCACCATTTGTGAATTTGCAAAGATTATATTTTTGATAGGGGTCCATATTGGCGATGCTCATAACACTGATGTTTCCAAAATTTTTAATTAATAACATCATTAATGTAAATATATTTAAACCCCTACTGTTTGTTACCATAACGCTTTTATCCCTAAACATACTCACCTAAGATTTACTGAGTCTAAATTCACTCCATTAAAAAACTTGGCCTGTGAACTGCCACTGTGAACATGGACCGATTCGGTTTTGGCATTCTTCGACCGCTACCACTACATGGCACGCTCGCTCCGCTCGCGTGTGTGATGGTTAAAAGTCTAACATAATCTAACCCACAACATTTCGTAGCGGTGGATTTGTTTTTGGGACTCACTAGCGAACAGGGACTGATTCGGTTTTGGCACTCTTCGACCGCTACCACTACACGGCACGCTCGCTTCGCTCGCGTGATCATTTAAAGTCTAACATAACCTAACCCACAGCATTTCGACGCAAAATTAATGTATATAATATTGATTATTATGAATAAAAAGAAATAAGATATGACTTTGAATAATAGTATAAAAGATGGTTATGTTGAGAAAATATAGGAAAACAAATTAAAATATAATAGATGTTGTGTATTGCTACTGACATTATGAAGTTGAATGCTTCGGAATTATTAACATTAGAGACAAAGTAATTAGGCATTGTTATTGTTAAGATGAAAAATGTTAGGAAGAGCATTTTCGGATTTCAAATTATCAGAGTTGATATAGGTGAACTTTGGCGCACCCGTCCGATAGTCCCTATTGCCATTTTAAGTACTATGTTCGTCTGATCTTTTATATTCCTGGCGGCCATTCATTCTTTTTTTGTATTTTATTCATTCTTTTTTTGTATTTTTTTATATTTGATTGTTACACGTTTATTTTATTTTAAAATTTGCCTTAAAAACGAAACGATTATAAACCTGACTGTACTTTAAAAAAAAATAGGCGTGTCCAGTTGACAAAAACATAAAAGTAATTTATTTTAAATTTCACTATGTGGACATACATAAAAACCTTGACGTATCCAAATGACGAAAAAATAATTAGTACTAATTTAAAGTTTCACCAACTGAACACACGTGTGATCAGTCCCTCGTGTCGAGTTGGTGAATAACCCAATAAGACGAACTCCTTACGAGAGTAGGTAAGCAACACCAGTTGTGAATATGGTTACTCGTTAACAAAAACAAGACCAAGCTTATGTTTGTAGATCAAGCTCTGGAGAGAACCAACGGTCTACGCGAATTAGAAATAGTATACAAATTCGAGTACCTACTTAGGATGTGATTAGTGATGACGGTGATTGTGAACAGGAGGTAGTAAGAAAGATTCAAAATCAAAATCTGCAGATAAAGGCTCGAAGAAATATCAACGGTGACTCAGAAAAAGCTCATGCAGACTCTTATTTCTCTCAATTTTTCTTTAAAACTCTGAAACTGACACTAAAAGTTCGAGTATGCTGAAATTTGGTGCTGCTGAAATTTAGTGCTGGCACAATGATTGGAGTATGGAGTACCTACCTATCCTAGATCGAGCGCCTGACAAACGAGTCTGTTTTGAGGCAGCTACAAATAAAACAAATACACTAGTCTACAAATAAAAACACGAGTTTCCACAATCTGTAGGAAGAGAGTCCCAAAGTTCTTCGTGCGCACAGTTAGGAAAGACCCAGGCAGTCTAGAAAGGTTAATTTATAACTGGAATTTATCCGACGAGATGGACACAGACTACGCAGGAGGTAACAAGGGCTACTTTGCAAATATACGTAATTGACTGGCCTGGTGGCGTAGTGGTTAGGGTTCCATTCCCATCCAGGACAAATCTTTGTGTGACGAGCACGATTATTTTAAATCTGTAATATCTTCGGAAATATTCATTTAAATTATCTGCTGTAAAGGGCCGTATTGATCTATATTAAATAGACAATGTATTCAAGGTACTTAATTAGATAAGGATTAATGCAAAATTGCTTAAAATAGCTTCGTAAATAAGCCATTACTTTTGGTTGAAAGTAAAAGATAAAAAAATGGTTATTGTGGGTTATCCCTAAGAGATAGACATATACCATCGCGGACTTTTTTTTTGAACTTTTTAAGGTGTGCAATACTGTAGTACATTATTTTGATATATCTCGTAGGGTTTAGCCGGCGTTTGCAATGTAAGCACAAAAAATTCGTTAATTTACGACATCGCATCAGAAACATCTAAAATTATCAGTGTTTATCTACTATATTATGCATGTATTATATAAATAAATCTTTTTCTTGAATCACTCTATATGATAAAAGAAACCGCATGAAAATCGGTTGCGTAGTTTAAAAGATTTAAGCGCACATAGGGATATAAGCGAAAGGAATGCGACTTTGTTTTATACTATGTAGTGATGATATGTATGTATTAACAAAAAAAATGTATCTATGTAATATATCCGTTTCTAGTACCCATAACACAAGCAAATATAATTGCTTAATTTGGGACTAAATGGCGCTGTGTATGTGAATAAATATTATTATTACTAAAGGTATATTCAAAATGCGCAAGATAGAGTAAGCTGGAGAACGGCAGCTGCACAAATTGCGCAGCACAATCACGTTCTTCTGACATGAGGATACGACCAAGAAAAATAATCTAACAAACTATTTTTCCAAAATCCCAGACAATAGGACATTGTGCGTAATAATACCTAAATAAATAGGTTAACCACAAGATAAATCGCAACACCATTTATAACGTCACTGGACGTTTCAGTGGTTAGAGATGAAATTACGCATGATTGTTTGGGTTTTCCTAGCTTTTCATTTATGTGATTTCTAATCACCTACCTAATGAAGTTAACAACGGATTATCGGCCAGATATCATTTACGACCTGTGTGCCCCATGGAATAAAATACCCGTTCATAATATTCTTTACTATCAGTTGCGCTGGTTTCAGTTTAGACTAAGAGTCAACTCACATTGCCGCATAGTCGTAGCGTCACGAGCGACGCGGCGACGCGACGCCGCTACGCGACGCCGCGACGCGTCATATTTTCTTACATTCATTACCCCATTTAAAGGTTTAAAATGTAAGAGACAGTAAGCAACAACCTACAAATACTTAACAAAGGATGTAAACCTACTTTCTTTAATAGGCTTAGATCAGAAGTCATTGATATAACATTGGCCTCGAACAGGGCTAGTCGTAAGGTATCTTGTTGGCACGTGTCAGGAGAAGTCTCTCTATCAGACCATAATTATATATGTTTCAGGTACACAACCACAAATAGTGTAGACGTAGTACGAGGGCAAAACCCCAGACATACCAACTGGGCCTCGTATCGAAGAGATCTTAAAGCAAGTCTAAGCACACCAAGAGGTGCGCTCAACTCGGTTATAGATCTAGAAATGGAAGCTGATGCAGTCCGCAATGCAGTTGTCATCAGCTGGGAAGATAATTGCCCAGAAAAGAAAACAATTGCCAAAAAAGAACCCTGGTGGACTCCTGAACTTATTAAGCATAGACAAGAGGCACGCCGGTTATTCAATGAGGCTAAAGCTAAAAAAGACTTTTCAGACTATTCGAGAGCTCTGACAAATTACAACATTGCGGTTAGAAAATCTAAACGTTTATCTTGGAGGAACCACTGTCAAACGATTGAAATGATTCCACAAGGAATGAGAGTCAGTAAGGCTTTATCAACCACAAAAACTAACTCTCTAGTTTATGTCAAAGACACGAACGGTCGACTTACTAACTCGGCAAAAGAGACACTGGACGTCATATTCAGGACCCATTTCCCAGAATCAGATAAGTTAACAAATCAGAAGGAGTGTGCGCTGACTCTAGAAGAGCAAAGCAGGCGCACCCTGAAAGCAGGCTGGACATCAGCGAAAAGAGTGGTAGATCAATCAAAGCTGAAGTGGGCTATAAATAGCTTTCAGCCGTTTAAAACCCCAGGTCCTGACGGGATATATCCAATTCTTTTACGTGAGGGAACAGATATTCTGCTACCTCATCTCAGCCGCTTATTCAGGGCGTGTATCGCGTTTGGTTACATACCGAAGAAGTGAAGACAGGTTAAAGTAACGTTTATACCCAAAACGGGGAAAACTGACTATGAGGAGGCCAAAGCATATAGACCAATAAGTCTATCATCGTTCATACTGAAGGCGTTGGAGAAACTGATCGATAGGTACATTAGAGATGGACCACTTAAAAGGTATCCTCTTAATGGGCGTCAATGTACCTACCAAGCAGGTAAATCCACTGAAACGGCACAACACCTGGTCACCAACAAAGCGGAGTGTGCTTTGGAAGACCAGGAAGTGTGTTTAGCAGCTTTTCTGGATATCGAAGGAGCCTTTGATTGCACTACCTTTAATGGAATCAAGAGAGCTGCGACTGATCATGGGGTTGATCCTACTATCTGCAAATGGATAGACCACATGCTTAAAACCAGAGTGGTCTCTTCTGAACTGACTGAAGCTGAAGCTCGGAAAGGCATTTACCGACTGGAGCAATTAGGACTAAAAGCAAAGAGAACAACTCGACACACAAGGTTCGAACAGGACAAGGAACTTGACCGAATAATGAAAATGGGAACTGACAAAATAGCGCCTATTTTCATTTTCGATCGCAGGTTTAAAATAATGCAAGGGAGGATTGGAAAAAAGGAATGAAACCACGAGAAGGTAAACATTAGGTATGGTACACAGATGGATTGAAAATGAAATCTGGTGCCGGAACTGGCATATTCCATCCGGAATTTGCCTGCAGCCAAAGCATGGGTAGACTTGCAACTGTGTTTCAAGCAGCTGTAGCCACTTGTGCAAAAGAGAATCTTCATAGGAAGGCAAAAAATCAATCTATATGGATTCTCAGTGATAGTCAGGCGGTTTTAAAATCGCTGATGACACCAAAAATAGATTCAGGCATAATCCTGGACTGCGTTAAGTCCCTAAATGTTTTGGGGACATATAACAAAGTTGGATTAGCCTGGATCCCAGGCCATGAAGGCTACGATGGTAATGAAAAGGCTGATGAACTAGCCAGAAAGGGGTCGATGGAAGCCTTTCTTGGCCCAGAACCGTTCATTGGTGTTACGGCCGGAATGGTTAGAGGAGAATCAAAATCATATGCCCATAAAAAACATCAGGAGTTATGGAAGAAGATCCCAGGGCTACTCCACTCCAAAAATTTTATAGGCGATTGGCCCCAGAGGTACTCTCAGAGACTAAGGGGCTTGTCCAGGACTAAAATAAGACTGGTAGTAGGTGCACTAACTGGGCACTTTGGGCTGCAGAAACACTTGTTTAAAATAGGGCTATCAGAAAGTTCCACTTGCCTAGCTTGTGGAGACGCTGAAGAAACCATAGAGCATGTACTGTGCGAATGCGATTCGCTGGCGCGAAAACGCATGAATGCTTTAGGAATGGACCACCCTACTCCTGATGTATACAGCCTCATGTGTCCCCTACAATTAGCAGCGGTCGTGGAAGATCTGTGCGGAGGGAGAATACCTGAGGCTTCATAGTATCAAGGGGAAGCACAAAAGATCCAGCTGGGTCGAAGTGCTCTGGATCTACCAGCCCCATTTATAAGATAAGATAAGAAGTGATAAGAGACGCGCAACTACAGGCGTTAAATATTGTATAACACAAATTATACTGCAGTTGACGCGTCGCGCGTCGCGACACTACTCCACGACTCTGCGGCAGTGTGTGATGACCCTTAGACCTTATGTAGAATGTTTTCAAAAACTTTATGGATTTTTCTTTAAAACCGAATGAATAATTAATGATATTACAATTTGGGTGCTTTGTAGAGTATGTTTTCAACCAACATCATTATTTTTTACCACATTTTAATGAAATGTATAAGTTTTGTGCATCCCTTAGAACTGTCAACCTTGATGACTTAGATCCAGCAAGGAAACAAAACAATTCGCGGTTTATCCAAGAGGTTAACCGAGATTTAGCCTAAATCTTTTATACCTACCTATTTTTTTCTTACCTTGTTTATCTTAATAGTTAGGACTTTCCTTTATCAAAAATCATCATCCCTGTACTTACAACTTTGTAAGTATACCTTTATAGCTGTACAGGGAAGATGATTTTTACATTCCCAACTACTCATCTCTTCATAGAGCCACCGGCAAACATTATAGTATTTGTAAGTATATAAACAGACAATAGCGTATTGTCCTTCACAGTCTCTAAGACACACTCTAGTAATATCTACGCACGTACAATCACTCTACAACATGAAGTTCTCAACCCTCGTCGTGATGGTGGTGGCGGTGCTCGGTGTGTTCATGGGCGCCTCCAAAGCAGCCCCCAAGAAGTCCGGCTTGAAGATGTTACGTTTTTGAGTTCAATATAATTAATAGGTACTTAGTTATTTAAATTATCATCAACTTAAAAAAAAAGGCCGGGTGTTATAAAAATTTTAATTTAGAGTTATGTTTACCGAAAGGAGAACCGGGCGTGCCAGCGCTGTTGCGACAGTTCATGAATTATACCAACAACACAAGCAGGGCTAAGAAATACGACCAAAGTCATCAATTATTCTGTATTAGTTCACTAAGAATGTTAAACTCATAAATTAAATAATTGTTTTGTTTTTCGAAATAATCAGTTTAATTAAAATCCTTCTTTTTCGGGCTTCCATTCCTTGATGAAATTAGATACCTTATAGCTTAATTTGATTAGGTAGTAATGTATTTATTAGCTATTTACCAAAAAGTGTTACTGTAGCATTTAGTATAGTGCTGCAACTTTAGTTCGTCCGTCTTGGTCCGTCAATCTGTCAGTCCTTCTGTGCGTCCGTCCATCTTACCATTCAAGTACCTAATCCATCAATACCCATCCATTCACTTCTGTCTATACCTATCCATACGCATCCCTTATTGCCAGGAATAGAAACTATCTTCTGCCTAGTGTCCCACAGCTGGGCACAGGTCTCCTCTTAACTATCTTACGACTTGAAATAGTTTAGGCCTTAATCCACTCACGCTGGCCAAGTGTGGGTTTGTGGATGCAACATGTTCTTAAATGATTTACTATCGTTTCGAGCTATCTCCATCATCGTCATCACCATCATCAGCCTATTCTAATCCACTGCTGGACATAAGCATCCTACGCCACGTTTGCCAATTCTTGGTCTCCACTCGAGAACTCGTTTACCACAGCAGTTGTCAGTTCTGGGGCAGATATGTCCGGCCCACTGCCACTTCAGCTTACTAATCGGGTGGGCTACGTCGATTACTTTAGCTCTCGGTCGGATCACTTCATTGTGGATTTGATCCTTTAGAGAGACTCCAAGCATAGCCCTTTCTATAGCTCGCTGAGCGACTTTGAATTTATGGACCAGTCCTACCATGAGTGGCTACGTGTCATAACGAGTAGGACGCACTGGTTGAAGACTTTCGTCGTTAGACTCTGTGAAATGGACGACATGAAGACTTGATGTAATTTTCCGTATGCTGCCCAATTATTAGCCTCTTTCTCGAAGTGGTTTTTACCTTTCTGCAGTGATTGCCCGAGGTACGTATGTTCTGAAACAACTTCGAGAATTGAGTTTTTTACAGCCATTGGTCCCAGAGATACATGGTCATTAATTAAGACCTTTGTTTGTCTAGGTTCATCAGGAGACCAATGCTCTGTGAAAAATCATTCTGCAGGTCCAGCAACGATTCTGCCATAATAACGATGTCATCCGCAAATGGCAAGTGTGAGAGGTGCTCGCCATTGATGTTGACGCCCCGTCCTTTCCAGTCCAGTGTCTTAAACATATCCTCCAAAGCATTTGTGAACAATTTGAGGGGAGATCACATTCCCTTGTCTCACACCCCGATGCAAGGGTGTAAGCTTAGTCTGCTGGTGCTGTATTTGGACTGACATAGTTGCGGTATTATATAAACATCTCAACACTTTGATGTATCGCCAATCAACTTGGCATCGCTGCCAGGATTCCAGAACATACCAGATTTCGATCGAGTCAATCACTTTCTCATAGTCCACAAACGCTAAGCACTGGGGCTGATTATACTATTCAGTTTTCTGTATAATCTGCCGCACTGTGTGAATGTGGTCGATGTTGACGTATCTTTCCCGAAAACCACCCTGTTCCGGTGGTTGAAATTTGTTAAGTCTTCTTGCAAGGCGGTTCGTGATAGCTCTCGAGAACAATTTATAGATGTAAGTCAAGAGCTAGATAGTTTGATATATCTTCCATTTCAAATGTAAAATAAATATAAAAAATTGTCAAATGTATTGTATAATCCGCATTGGTATGGCAATAAAGCTGTCAACCATACCTATACCAATTCCAATTAATAACATCGGGATAGCTAGGTTTATTTTTGATCGGCTAAGTTTAGTTGATTGTAACAACAAATAAAAAAAAATAAAGAAAGCCAAAGTCTTTAAAAAATATAAAGATGTGGAGGTCGTAGTCGTTAACTGTAAACTTTATAAAGTTATATTTTAACCGCAGACAGAAGCTAGGCGAATATAATACAGCAAAGTAATATTATCATTGCAATTACTGTAAAGTCAAATATTATGTCGAATTCCAAGATGTCTTTGAACATCAGCCAAACGAAGTTAGTTTGTAATACTATAGTTAAAAAACATACCTAAACTGGACAAAATTTAATATCATATTAGGTGTTAATTATTACGTCTTGCTACTCTAGTGAGTTACACTTAGATAGTAAAATTAAATTTGGTTATCACTTTTTAAGTTGAGTGAGTTTTTTTATTTTATATTAAGATAATAGACTTCCGTACTCATTCCCAGACTCCAGGTTTTCTTGATTTTATTTGCAGTTTTATTCAATCTACATTTAAAGAAAAATTTAGTCCAATATCTTTTTTAATCTTCTCATTTCAATTTTTACTCTTTCTTAATGTGGATGACTTTTTTACAGACTCGAAAAAAGGGCATGATTAATATATCGCTATTTATTTATTTTACTGACACAGTCTGAAATATTTCGTGATGGTAATGGACTTTTCTTATTTATTAAACAAGATAAATTATTCAGAATCATGTCATAAATACAACCTGAACTGGAAATATACTGTACTTGAAACCAGACATTCTCCAAGTTATGACTAATGACTATGTGAGGTTAGAAAATACTGTATTATATTTTGATACGATTTATGATGTGCAAATCTTTTGAAAAATTTCGCGTCGCGTAATTCTTATCCGCTGCTTGCTGAACTCTCTTTGACCTAGTAAAAGATGTGACAAATGCATGACAAATGTCTATCTCTTTAAAAGTTAAGGTTGTCTAAGAAAACAAATAATAAAATTTTTTTTTTTTTTTTCTAATCGATTAATGAATTTTTACACACATCTCATATTACTATTGCATATGGCTCACATAACGTAAAATTTAAGGTATGGTATATCCTTTCCTTATCACCTTGTATAGTCACCCGCCATCACGTCTTTGGTTGTAACGTGGGCAGTAGGTACATGCACTAATAATTTTACAACAAATTACTAACTTATAATAGCTTGCACTTCTTTTGTGTCTTTTAATCGTATTCGTTATAAAGATAGAACTAAAAAAAATTACGGAAAAGTTTTCAAAATCATCGTCACTATCTGCACCACCACCTGTGAAAAACTAGAAAGGGCGGGTAGCTAGTTGTTAATTAAATTAATACAAAAAGCTGCAAAGGTTGTAAAACAAATATATCTAAAACTGTGGAAACAAGAACTCGAGCAGCAATCGAAGAGGCTGGCGGTTGGCGTCGAATAGGCCAAAGATCGTACTACAATATTCTAATCATGTGGTAAGTACATACTACTATGGCCTACAATTACAAACTTATACTCACTAGTTAGGTAACCTTCTGTACGAGGAAAGTTCGGTGTGTGCTATGGAAAAAAAACATTTGTACATATAACTGTAACTTGGTAAATTTACCTAACTACCCAAACAATATCTACCATGAAAAAAATGTATTCATTATAAAGGATATTTGCTTGCTTTTTCGGAATGACCATTGGTAAAACCGTAACTTTGCATCTTATAAACGTATTAAATGACGCATTTTCCTCGTGTATGACAAGAGTATAAATGCATTACCTTTGTGTAATTATCGTCATTTTTCAATAGTGCAACGACCAAATGTATCTGTTTTAATAATGGACTTTATTGTATTACTGTGTTATGTATTATCTTTGTTAAGATTGGTAGTTGGTGAAACTGATCTTAAATCGGACTCTGATTTAGCAAATCCGACGTTATCAGATGTTAAAATCATTACAGATCACGAAATATTTGAACCTGAATTTATCAAGAAATACGCATATGAAGTTTGTGAAGACCACTAAAATACCACTAAAATGTAATATACGAGTACGTTGTAGTTTCATAATAAAAAAAAATTAAATACTTATACCTCAGTAAAATGATTTTGTTAACCTCTAGCTGCGCGCCCTAGCTTCGCCTGGTTGGTGTACCCGATTTTTTCTTGCACAAACAATCTCTTGATATAAAAAGACAATAAAAAAAGAATTATCCAATTCGGTGCAGTCGATCGGAAGTTTGCGCATAGGTACATACATTTCGGAGATTCATATTTTATAATAAGTAAACAATTGATGGAATTTATTTACTACTTAGGAAAAAAACTGAGTACTTAGAAATACAAAGAAAAATAAGTTGATAACATCCTTTTATTTAAAATAACATGTTTCTTGTTAATGAGCTATTTTATCATAAACGCTCTCTAAAATATTGCGAGCTGAGTTGAGTGCATCAACGATGTCTGCACCCTTAACCTGAAATAGTAAAATAGTGTAAAAAAAAACATAAGAACAAGTATTCATAGTTTTTCAGGTCATTACTAATGGCCATGTGCAGTCAGAAATTAATTTGCATACTATTTATTTTTTTGAATAAATTCGCGTCATGCATCCCTAAACAGCTTTTTTTAAACTGTCTTTGACCTGATAAGATGTGACAAATGATGATTGCCAGTCTCTTTAAAAGTTAGGATTGTTTAAGAAAATAAATTGAGAACTAATGTTTTTATTGTGCAAGTGTTATTCTTTTTTCTTTTTTAATCGATTAACTAAAATTTAAACGTCACAGTACTATTGCATTTGTCTCAAATAACAGAATTTAAGGCATAATATAGCCTTTATAAAACCCCTGTTTACCATGTATTAAAACTTGACACTAGGCAGAATTGCGGACTTAATCTGCAGAAGCCCTAATTAAAATATAATATTAACTAGGTATCAAGGTAGTGCGGCAGTAGGTAAGGTAGTTTTTTTTTTATAAATAAAGATTCGTTTAGATCTTTCCTAGCCTAACCAGGATAACAAGCTTAATGAAACTCAGCTTGAGCGGTAGTTAACTAGGTAAAGCACTTAGTAAAAAGTAATTCTAAGAGCTAAGAAAAGTTCAACATGTAAATAGTTACCAGCACACTGAAGATCCCAGGTCTAGCTTCTACGCTCAACATCATTGCTATTGTTAATAACAGAACCAAAAATAATTTATGAGAATACATATTTTAACTGTCAGTAAGTGGTTTTATTGTTTGTGTACTTAACTTCTCAAATACAACTGTGTTTACAGGTCAAACTATTCTATTTTTATACCAATTCATAGTTATAAACTAACATACATAAAATGTTTGTAAGAGTGAATGTTTGGTAGGTATGTACTCTATTTTATTTATTATTTTATTTTAGTTAGATTTGAATAGGATTTTGAACTCACATCCATTTCTAGTTTATTATTTGGATTAACATAAAGGACGCTCTCAGTATATCACATGGACCAAGTCGCGGGCCCAAGCTAGATACCTATTGATATCTGTTAAATTAACTTAATTGATTTATTGATAAAATGTCAAACATTAAATTAATTGGGTGGTCAATTTAAAAAAACTTATAAAGTAATCAGTTTAAGATAATATAACATAACGAGATTCAAACCCCCACTTAGACTGCGTAGTTCCATGCTCAACATAGAATAATAATGTAATGTATGGGAGAACTATGCTCGTAGCCTTTCTGAAGGGTCGAATAGGCAATAAAGTGATGCGACAAAGAACTGATGTAATCGACATAGCCCACCGGATTAGTAAGCTGAAATGACAGTGGGCGCTCACATCTGCCGCAGAACTGACAACCGCTGGGGTACACGAGTTCTTGAATGGCGACCACAAATTGGCAAACATAGCGTAGGACGCCCTCAGACTAGGTGGAGAGACCATCTCAGCTGGGTGGCCGGCAAGAACTGGTTGAGAAAAACCGCGAATCGTGCTCACAGGACTAGAATAGGCTGGGCATGATAATGTAAGTAAGTCCCATGGTATGTAGGTGTCACCTTGTCAGTTGTCATAATTAATATAAGTACGAAGGTAGTTGTAATCATTTTTGTGCTGTTTGTGCGCTGTCTTTCATTACAATAGCATCGTTTTATTGTACTGTGATACCCCGGCATTCCTGTGCTCCTGAATACTTCAAATAAGTATGAAGACAAATAATGAAACACGTGTTTTTTTATTTTTCCAAAACTTCAGGAGATAAGATCAGTTTGTTTTTAAAAAAAAGTTTCTACCTATCGATTGTTTTATTCCTTGGTCTGATACATTCAAAAAACACTACAAGTAAACTGTAAAACAATTACATATTGATAATTTTACTAGGTTTTATAAATGAGAAGAACTAAGCCCCTAGACAGGTCATTTATTTATTTATTTATTTACTAAATTATAACAAAAGATCGAAATTATAGCTTTGAAATAAATTTTAATTTTTGAACTGCTATGATACCTATCCTACTAATATTATAAATGCGAAAGTAAGCGTGTGTGTGTGTGTTTGTGTGAAGGTTTGTTACCACGTATCTCCATAACCGCTCAACCAACCAAATCAAATCAAATCAAATATATTTATTATAACAAGTAACCAATGTTAATGAACTTTGAAACGTAGGTAGTATATACACTAGATAGGACATAGGCTAATAATATTTGCAAAAATCATCCCCTAAGAGGGTTAAATAGAGGGGTGAAGTTTGTATGCAACTTTTTATTCCTTGGTCCTATTTATTTAAAATTCGGTACACATAAACCTTCAGACAAATAATGACATACGGGTTTTTTATTTTTCCATAATTACCCCCATGGGGTGTGGAAAATGAGTTTTAATGGTAAAAATTAAAGTTTCTCTGGATCTGTTTAGTCTGAAGTCCGATTCACTCCAAATTCGGCACACATAAACCCTAAAAGAAATCATGAAACAAGTGTGTTTTATTTTCCCAATACTACCCCCAGGAAGAGTGTAAAATGTTTTTTTTTGGAAATACTAAATATTGCAGAACTGTTTAGTCCTTGGTCCGATTCACTTCAAATTGGGTATACATAAAGCTTAAAACAAATAATGAGACACGTGTTTTTTATTTTTCCATTTTTTTTTATTTTTACCATAATACTACGCGGAAGAAACCTGCGAAATTATTCTGATTCTAGTTGATATCAATACTCTTTCGTGCTTTTGATTTAAATTACTCTTTATTTTGACACAATGACATGTTTGATAACTCAATGCGATGATTAGAATTCGAAATTTAAATTTTATTTCTTCTTAAAGGTATGGTCTAAGAGCCGTAGTATTTTTTAAGAAACACCTATTGATTTATGGATATACCTATGGGGGCTTGCCGATTTCAAAATGTTGCTTACACTCCTACACTACTGAACTAATTTTGTATGGAGATAGTTAGAGACCCGCTAAAGTATAGTTTTATCCGACTGCGAAAAAAGGAATAGTCTAACGCGATAACCGACATCCGCGGGCGAAGCCGCGGGCGGAAAACTAGTATAATATACTTTTTAAGTTTCGCGTTGCATTATTAATATTTATCTTTATCATAACGGGCAATAAACGCGATCACCTTTAATTTGACTTTACGTTTCCACACGGGTTGCACCAGACTGGTGCAAACCGTGTCGAAACGTAGGAACGTTGTCAGATGATCCGCATGGACCCCTGGGTAAGCACGATATGCATACGATGGTAGTAGTAAATAATAAAAGTTATTCTTACTGCTGTCGTCCGCGTGGGGTTCCTCGCAGGTAAATACCTACATGATTTATTAAATTTTGTATAAAATTTTGCTATGTAATTTAAATGTTGCCAAGCAAAGTAGTAGTAATGTACAATTTTAGTAACAAATGGATTGTGTTATCCGAAAATAAAGCAAATTAGAATATACATTATACATTGTATCGCCTTAGATTTATAAGATCGCGAGTTCGATTCCCAGTCGTGCCCAGACATCTTTGTGTGAATTGTAACATCGCCGCTGCTCAATATCGGTGAAGGAAAACATCGTGAGGAAACAAACCGGCATGTTCAAGATCTAATCATCCAAGAGCATGTGACATCCATCAACCCGCACTTGGCCAGATAGTTGAGAGAAGACCCGTGCCCGGGACGCAAAGGGTTGAAGTGATTGTATAGTTGCGATCCATGACGGGTGTCCTAACTATATAGTAAAGACATTCCCTATGCCTCCCTTACACATCGACATCCTAGCACACATCCTTTTCCGTTTCCGTTGCTTGCACAATACCTCATACAAATTCTACATCCGTATTTATATTTGGTTTACTTAGATACACATTTAAAACCATATTACCTATTTTTCTAAGCCCAAAGTTTTTGAGGGTGGCGGCATTTTAATTACAGATGACGTCATCCCTTATCATGATTTTAATAACAGCTATTTTCATTTGCTTTTCTTACAACCTTTGATAAACGGGCTACATTCAGTAAAATTGTTATTGTTATTCATGACTACTTTCTATCAATTCACACCACCTGCAAGGAGGTATAGTCACATTCTCGAACGTTAAAGAACTCGTATATTTCGCATTAACGAAATTTTCTCGCACATACACTGAGGCTGTAGATCTTCTTCTCTGCCGGTTTTTCCAAGAGTACAGTATGAGGCCCTTCTAATAAACGACTTACGCCAGTTTAGCGTCCATAGACTACAGTCACCGATTACCTTCAGATGAGCGGTATGCTTGTTTACCACCTTAATTGTATAAAATAATGCGTTGGCAGTCCTCAACATCGATGTTTCTTCTAAGCAAAGAAAATATGAAATTATTCCATCGTATTATAATGTCATATTTTTAATATACTACCTAACCTACCTACTATTATTTTCAGAATACTTTTCTGGCCAGGGATGGGTTGCGCGCTCCGTTGTTATTATATGTAGTTACTGATGTATATCATATAAAATGACGGGCCGGTGGCGTGGTCAGAAAGATACTTGCTTTTCACGCCGCAGGTCGTGGGTTCGATTCCCACCCGAGACAAATATTAGTGATGAACATTTGTTTTTGTCGAGTCTGGGTGTAAATATCTATTAAAAGTATTTATTTACAAAAGAAAAGTATTATATGTATAGTATATACCAGTTATATGGTTTCCATAACACAAGCTCTGCTTAGCTTGGGACCAGATGACCGTGTGTGTTAGTGTCCCACAATAAAAAAAAGAAAAAAAAATTAAACCAATAAGACTTCATTTAAATCCACTTTTTTTAATTGTGTACGTTTAAACAAGAATGGGTAAAATGAGAATGATATCTAAATATCTATTAAATTGCCAATATTACCATTTCATAAAAGAAAATAGCTACATACAAGCATGATCACAAGACAATATGATCATTATTGACAGTTAAGAATCTTCCCTGGATCGGTACTTCCCACGGTTTTATGAAAATTTGGTTAGTCATTTGAAAATCATCATTTACGTCTCTTCTTCAATTCAACCCTTTTTAATGTCCTACTGCTGGGCACGGGTCTTCTCTCAACTATCTTACTATCTTTCCACATTTACACACGCTGGCCAAGTGCGGCTTGGTGGATGTGACATTTCCTCGAATGATTAGTTCTTAGACATACCGGTTGAGTAGCGGCGATGTAACAATTTACACAAACATGTGCCGGCTCGACTGGAAATCGAACCCGCAAGCGAGGCCCGTACCGCTGCGCCACCGCTGCTCACGTCTCTGCTTAGAGGGTAGTTTCCTTGTTTTCTATTATTAGGATAAGCATACGGGGTGAAAGGGACCACCCTCCACACACTGATAGGTACATAAAATTAGTTCAGGAACTTTATAGATAACCAATAAGCGAGCTTTGTTTTGCTATCTTGGGAATGTATCAGTTTTAACTGTAACTTGAGAGTTCCATAAGGAACTCTCAAGTTACAATTAAAACTCTTAAATTTTTAGGGTTTAGTTTCAAAAACTTCATGTCATTCGGTGCTATAATAATGCCGCGCAATTTGTAAAACCAGTAAATACCACTTACAGCGTATGTTCTTTGCTGCGTTTATAAATTGGCGCTGTAGAATGAGGTGTGGGTAAAGTTTATAAATAATGACATTTCAATTAGTGTTTAGTCTTTTAATACTCAACAACAAATTTAGATTATCCATCCTAAAATGAGAATCGTGGCATGGAGTTACCCAGTGATTTTGTTGAACAAGTCATCCAACATTCCACGGGCAGCGTCTATTGCTCCTAAGATGTTAGCGCCTTTCAGCTGAAATAATAAAACCAACGTGAACACTCATTTTTAAGGTATGCCCAGGAGACTACTATATCTACCAAACTTGAACAAAACTGTGACATCTGAAACACGTTAAGATATTTCGTGACATTATAATATCTCCGTGTTGGGTAAGCTGTTTTCTTATTTTTTTAGGCAAAGATGAAAAATAAACAATAAAGTTTTTATCTAGAAGAAAACCTAGGTCACATTTGCAATACCAGAAGGAGGACGCTGAAGTAACATTCACCCACTGGCACTAAAAAGCAAGGCACGCTTTTATTATCAGTTATCGGGTAGATACAAACAGTGAATTTAAACTGCAAACGTAATTGAAATAAAACTACTTTATAACGGATTTAATCGCGGTATATTTTAGATTTTATATTAGTTTATATGTAGTTTTATTTCAATGTGTGGTATTCGCGTAAATCTATGAAAATACTACGCAAAAGTATTTTTTTATATCCATCGCGCAACTGCTATTAACAAACCGCTGCAATATGTTTTGCATCAGACCTGTAATATTTCTTTTAATTCTCATCAATTGCGTCGTTTTCATTTCACCGCTCATATGAGTTCACTAGTACGCAAGCTATATTAGAAAAATTCACTATTAGCAAACTTATCTAAATAAGAAGAACTGACTGACATATCATCGCACCGGCCAAACTGCTGGGTCTACAAAATCCAATTTTGGCACATAGGCTCCGTGTGAACTCTAGTGGTGCACTTAGAAATGATTATTCAAATATCAAATATATTCAATTCATTATATCGGCTGAAGTTGCGAAAATAGTTAAATATAAAATAGAATATAATAATTACAACGTATCCTCCGCCTTTCTTGAAGGAGAACTTTGGTTTAGCTTCTACACTGAACATCATTGCTGCAATTAAAAATACAGCAAAAAATAATTTGTAGAAATTCATTTTTCTTTTTATGACACAATTGATATTGAACACTGAGTTATTCCATTTTTATACAAATTTCTTGTCAAAATCTAACCGCATTTAATCTTTAATACCTATTAACTAATTGATTGAACAATAAAAACGTACTTACAATACAATCAATGTATTTCTATCTACCTAAACAATTATCCACTTAGGTTAGTGTGGTAACAAGTTGTACTATCTAAACATAATAAATGCATTTACGTGTGTCTATACTCAGTTAATAATATGTAAAAAAATGTAAATGTACCTTATATAATTAGTTATACCCATCGACGTAACATTTTCATGTAATACAACAGTCTATAGTACTCTTCGTTAGAGTCGGCTAACGAGGGGGTTGTAGCCCGAGTAGCCATACATTGTATTTGGGACACGCCATTGAAAGTAATCTCATAGTTGTTGCGTCAAGGTATACCAGTTATACCATGAGCGGGTCGGCCGTGGAATTAATCGGCACAGCCGGGAGGTAAAATCGTTAGCGAAAAGAAATGTTGTAGTTCGACAAATACTGCCGTCTATGCCGACTCTCGTAAGTGTGTAGCTACTCTCAAACTTATAGCCTCCTTCTATTCCGTTAGGGGTTACAAAAAGTAAAAACAACACTGACATAATGTTTCTATTTTCGCAGTCGGATAAAAACTGTAAAGTTTTATTATAGACTAGCTGTAATACCCGGCTTCGCTCGGGAGTTGATATGAGGTTACGTGGTAGTTGAAATAAAAAAATAAACTATGACGTAAAAAGTAAAAAATATATATATATTGAAAACATATATATTTACATGTATTTACATTATCATGGATATATATATATACATGTATATTTAAACATATATATTTACATGTATTTACATTTTCTCATTATTTATACTACTTGTTTATAAACAACATTTTTCATTTTATTGTCCGGGGTATATATATATAAATTTTTCGAATTTCCTACTCTTGAGCAAGCTACATAAAGCTGACCGTGAGAGAAGCAGGATTCTTTGAGGTTGATGCCACAATATTTTAAAGTTTGCCCTTGCGCTTTGTTAATTGTAAAACTAAAGGCTAATTTAATTGGAAACTGCAATCTTTTAAATTGAAATGGCAATTCAGAAGAGATCAGTGGTATTCTAGGTATAAATACTGTGTGTCCTTTGTTCTTTCCAGAAATAAGTTCAGCTTCAATGATATTATTCGATAGCTGTTTTACGATCATCCTCGTTCCATTACATAGTTTTGGGGAGTTGAGATTTCTAAGTAGTATGATTGGAGATCCAATTTTCAGACGAAGGCAGTGTAATGGCATTCCTGGTACTTGTAAAGAGTTTAGAAATTCAGTAGGGAAGTTGACACTTTCTTCAATGGTTACCATCGTGTCGATCGATTTATATACTTTCTCTTCACCAGGTATTTTCTTTAGAATATTAAAATTGATATCGTCAACAATATTATTTTTAGTGGCCAAAATTGCTCTTTGAAATAACCACTCTACGTTGGTATAGTTCTGAATAATATTTGGATAAATTTTGTCGATTAGTTCGTTTTCAGTAGTGGCTATGTTACAGAAATCACTATTGAGTTCAATGAGACCGGTCGTTTGGTCAGTAGGATATGTACCTTCGCCTATTTGTAAAAGCATTTTAGCAAAATGTGCTGTTGTTTCATCTTTTGATAATTCAACCCTCATGTTTTTTGTTAATTGCAGTATTTGTACTTCTGGCCAGAGATGTGACTTTTTTAAGCATGCATTGATCTCGTCTGCTGGTGTTGACTTGGGAATAACTGGAAGTGTTTGTCGAAAATCTCCTGAGAGTATGAGTAGAGCTCCTCCCATTATTTCAGAGTTTTTTCGCAATTCTTGTAATGTTCTGTCCATGGCTTCTAGTGATTTTTTATGGGCCATGGTGCATTCATCCCAGCAGATAATTTTAGCTTGTTTTAGAAGTTGACCCCGTCCAGATGCTCCTGAGACTTTACATACCGGGAATTGTTGTTCGGCTATATTCAACGGTAGTTGTAAGGCAGAATGAGCAGTTCGTCCTCCTTCCATAAGTGTGGCTGCAATGCCGGATGATGCTAGTGCCAGTGCGATGTGTTTTTTAGCACGTATTTCCGCCAGTATTAGATTTATTAGAAACGTTTTACCGGTGCCTCCTGGTGCGTCCAAGTAAATAATTCCACCAGTGTTGTTATTTATTCGGTTCATTATAACGTTGTAAATTGTTTTTTGATTGTCATTGAGGAGTGGTTTATTGTGAGCAATGTATTCAAGTAGTTCATTGACGTTGTAGCTTTTTTCCTTTGTAATTTCGTAGTTTAGCATACTGAAAGCATTTCTTTGTGGTGCTGGCATTCCAAGTTCTACTAAGGTCCGGTTATTTATTGCTAAGCATTTATCTTCTAAGCGAATGAGTGTTTCATTGAAGATGTTGTCACTGAATTCTATAGTCAGTTCTGGATTAGCTTGTCGGATTTGGTACAATATATCATCACTCATACTCCTTTTGAAAGAGTCCCATAGCTGTTTTGGGTTTGATGGGTTACATGTTGTTAGAATTATGGCGAATAACTCTCGAATTTGTTCAGCTGAAGCTGTGAGTGTGGCTTCTTGTAGTGTTAATTCCCAGTGGTTATCGTTTTCCAATAATCCTAAGCGTTGACATGCTTCTCTGTACGTCTGGCATAGGTAGCCGTCAATAGTCCTGAGATCTGTGAAACTTGTTGGTCCTCGTATTTCGTGTAACAACATCCGGAGATAGAAACATTCGGCATTGTTTGGATGTACAGTGTATACTCGACCTATTGTGTTAGTTTTCATTATTTCTGGATGACCCTCTTCTGGCATTCCTTGTTTTCGTCGTTGAAAAATTTTTCTTGTTTTGTCCCACGTATAATAAATAGGGACGTCGACATACAGTAACGTCTTTGCGAATGGATCCGTTTGGCAAAGTTGGAAAAAAGCTGTTAATGTTGTGTTCTGAGGTGGTTCGCTTGCAATTTTTCTAGCCGAGTCTTTTGTGAAGTAAACTCTCTGTCCATTCTCCAAATGTACTGCTAGATGTTGCACAGCTGGTTCGCGTTCGTGTATGGGAAAACTAAAAATCCTCCACGCTGCTTCGTTACTGTTGATGTATCTTCCCATTTGGTACATGAGTATCTCATCATTTCTGTTATTTTGTTCGCTATTTTGGACTATTTGAAATACTGCCATATCACTACCTTTGTTTACGTACTTACATATATATTTAATAGATTTTACTGAATTGCAATATTCAACGTTTATGTGTGCTTGGAACATTTTAGAAAGTAGTGGGTTATATGGTACTACCCATTGATTATCTATTTCCAGTTCATCTCTGCCTTGTATTCGTATTTTTGCTGTGAAACCACCGTTTTTCGGTGATCGTCTTCTATATTTGGGATAGCCGTCATCTTCAGTTTTTGTATCGTCTACGTATGGTTTTGGATATTTTTTTGTACATTTTCCATCACGCATGCATGGCGCATTAAAGTTTAATGGTCCACATGGTCCGTGAATCATGTTTTTCACTACTATGCTGTATAGTTCCGGATCTTTTTGTGGATTGGGAAATTCAGCTTGGATGATTTTGTCGATATCCGTGAGATAAATTTTATCGTGTAGCCATATGAGATTGTGTGAGTGAGGTAATCCTCGTTTTTGCCACTCGATTGTATACATCCAGCATCTAACGGTTCCAAAGATGTGGTATTTTGTGATGACTTCAATAAATCTTATTTGTTTTTGTCGAAAAACTCGGGCTATTATGTCGTGTCGATCCATGGAGGTTTGTCCATATTTTAGTTGTTCTTTGATTTCTGGCCATGATGAGTTGCATGTAAATGTTATGAAGAGATCAGGTCGTCCATATTTTCTTACGTAGGTCATGGCATCTTGAGTATATTCGTGCATATGTCTTGGACTTCCTATGTATGATGAGGGTAAGATTACCATTGTTCCAATATCGTCAATATTGCCGTCATTTATGATCGCATCTCGAAGGTGGATGTATTCTTCTGTGCGTAGTTTCTTCTGATTCAGTCTTATGTAAAGCATCCGTTCTGCTTCTATTTTTGCGTACATATCTACCAGAAATTGTTGGAATAAACGGCGAGTGTTGAGAATGTGATTGTATATTTCATTGTCTCTGATCATTAAGCGGTAAGCATAGAACTCCTTGGAAGTGACTTTTTTGTTTGTTTCTATGCCTGTTTCAGGATGAATTTGTTTTATATTGAAATGATAACCGTCCTCTCCGTGCAGAAATATTAAAGGATATTGAAGAGAATCATATGAACGGTGTGTCTCTGCAATGCGTTGTAGTCCTTTTCTTCTTCGTTGTAAAATTATGTCACGGCTTGTATTTTCATTGTCCACAATTACGATGGCGACTTCATCTATCTGAGGTGCATTAAATCTACGTTCGTGTTCTCCACGTGGTCTTTTATCGGCTCGAATCACAATTTTATAGTCATCAGAAATCATGCGATCTAGTGTTGTTTTGAATATGTAAATCAGTTGATTGTATTTGTGTAAGATCCTCTGTACATCTTGGATTATTTCGCGTTTCAATCCATTAAAATGTGTACTTCGTTGATCAATTTCTTGTTCTTCATTTCCAATGAAATATACTTGCAGAAATTTATAGTCATCGTTAGGCATTGGTAGTAACGATCCTATTTTGTGATAAATTTGCCCTTGAATTGAAAATACATATTCAAATTCATCTCTATTAGTGTTAGTCGAAGTAACACCGAAAGAAGTCATTTGAAAGCAGGAGTTGTATGATCTTATATTTTGAAGAAAGTGTTTTGATTCTGGTGTTTCCCCGGTCATGTAATGTAGAAATTCCTGCGGAGGTGCTTCCAGTGGTGGTAATCGAATTTTTCCATTCATGCAACAGAGACCTGGTGTTTCTTTACTGAATTTTTTCGCGTGGCAAAATTGGCAAATGTTATTCATTTTTCCGATCACAACATATTTATGATTGTAATATTTCTTCGTCGATTCGTAGTGGAATGCTTCCTTTGTTAGATTATCTTTTAAAATTCTCGATTCTTCAATAGTTTTATTTTCGCTTCTTTCTTCGCTTTTTCCGCTTCTCAGGGTGCTCATTCTGGTTCGTTGATTTTGTAAACGTGCTTCGCGCTGTTCTTCCGTTTCATTTCTTCGATATTCTTTTTGTTTCCGCCGTTTCGCTGCAGAACTGGCAAGATCTCCACCTCTTTTACGTCTAGGCATTATATTCTGTAAAATATAAATTAAATGAACATTTTATAGACAAATATATTATTACGTAAACGTGGGGCACGTTGAGACAAAGAAAACAAAATTATTTAATCTTCAAGCGGTCGCGCGATATTTTGTTTACGGCCAAAGTATATCGATTCAACGCCGCGCGACTACTTGAAAGTTAAGGAAATTACAATTAAAAGAAAAGAAAAAAAAACCATTAGAATTAATTAAATACATTATTAAAAATACTCACATTTAATATTTCACAATAAAGGCTCACAGATAACTTTTTTTTTTCTTCACTTCAAGATCATGAATTAATTAAACACACTATTAAAAATACTCACACGTGATACTTCAAAATAAAGGCTCACACAGGTAACTTCTTTCTTTTTCGTTTCGAAGTGGCTTGTTCCGCTGTTCAAATCGAATTAATTCTGGCGGGCGACACCGGGCTCTTATATATTCAGAAAGCTAGGCTCTAGGGTATTCCAGAAAGTTGGCTTTATGGAGACTATACACATGAAGTGTATAGTTGGCTCTAAGATATTCGAGAAAGATGGCTCTAGGATATTCAAGAAAGTTTGGGAATATTTACTTTCTCACACCTTCTAGGTATAGAATGTTCTCGACGTTATCGTTCGCCGTAACAATAGGTTTTGCAGCTGTAGCATACGCAGTAAAGGCGCGAAATTTAAAAACTTAAATTTTAAAATGTTTTCAGAAGTAATTTGAATAACTAAAATGATATCGCTTTAACTCCAACATATAAGTTAGCTACTGCTGTATAAATACACAAAATTTAATAACTTTATTATGGTAACAAATGTAATTTAAGACTTTATTGAAATGAGAATTTTAAATTTCGCGCCCCAAATAATCGTTCTTTTAAGTCCATATTGTGTACAATGAATGAAGTTCAACTATTTGACAACAGATGGCGCGACTACACTTACTTTCCAAGTTGAAGGGTTGGAAAAGCCCTTATATCTTTAAAAACACACCCTTTAGGTTAAAACGGGAACTTTCTTGTTCGAGGGGGGATAAAGGGTTATGGTAACAAATGTAATTTAAGACTTTATTGAAATGAGAATTTTAAATTTCGCGCCCCAAATAATCGTTCTTTTAAGTCCATATTGTGTACAATGAATGAAGTTCAACTATTTGACAACAGATGGCGCGACTACACTTACTTTCCAAGTTGAAGGGTTGGAAAAGCCCTTATATCTTTAAAAACACACCCTTTAGGTTAAAACGGGAACTTTCTTGTTCGAGGGGGGATAAAGGGCTATCACACTATATAAGTCCCTTTATCGTGATGGGACTCCTTTTTAAGTTTTATCGGCACGCACATTTTATCAACTTAGTTTTATTATATATAATGATAATGATAACATATGGTAGAGCAGACCGTAGAACATCGACCTTCACCCGTATCATAGATATCCTCATAGATTTATGTACATGCCTGTGGGAGTTTGCCGATTTTATATTGTCTTTTTATTGAAATTAATTAAACTAAAAATAGCAATGAATATCTTAAAATCGGCAAGCTCCCTGCATATTTATAAATCTATATAGTAGGGGAGCTGAAGATGCTAAATGTCTAGTTACTCGAGCGTCGTCGACATTAGTCGGCTTTAAAGATTAAGTGGAAGTAAAAAAAGTTTACATTATGTCCATCTCTTCAGCGGTGGGAAAAGGTTGTTCAGATTTTTTTTTAAATTTCGTTACTTCCAAAGCGTAACAAAAATTCAACAGAATTCAGATTTTCCTGGCATCTTCAAATTATGTTCAAAAATAAAAAGATTTAACCTAATCAACGTGGATCTAGGTGACTTGAAAGCTTTTTCCTTGCTTCTGGCTCAAATCGCCTGATTGTTGATATTCACACTTATTAACATCTAATGTACTCATTATACATTATTCTGATGAATTCGAGTATTTTCACCTAGCAGCACGGGTCTCGCCTTAGAAAAATAAGGTCGCGGGTTCGAATCCTGGCCGTGCCCACTCAATATCGGTGAAAGAAAACATCATGAGAAACCGGCATGTCCACCAACCCGCAATTGGCCAGCGTGTTTGGATTAAGGCCTAAACAAATATTCCAAATATCCAAAACAAAATAAAATTTGAATTTCGAATTCTATTCATCGCAAAGAGTTATCAAACATGTCATTGTGTCAAAATAAAAAGTAATTTAGATCACGAAGGAGTATTGATATCAACTTTGAAGAAAATCACACTCAGAATAATTTCACAGACTTCGCCCGCTTAGTATTATGATAAAGATAAGAAATATTAAAAAAATTAAAAACCCGTGTTTCATTATTTATTTTCCCAAAACTACCCCCAGGGGGGGGGGGGTGTAAAATAAGTTTATTTGGAAAAAATTAATATTCCAAAACTGTTTAGTCCTTGGTCCGATTTACTTCAAATTCGGTATACGCAAAGCTTAAAACAAATAATGAAACATGTACTTTTTAATTTTTCAATATTTTTTATTTTTTACATAATTCTAAGCGGGCAAAGCCTGCGAAATTATTCTGAGTGTGATTTTCTTTGAAGTTAATATCAATACTCCTTCGTGATTTTGATCTAAATTACTTTTTATTTTGACGTAATGACATGTTTTTTTAAATTTTATTTGCTTTTGGATATTTGAATGAAAAACTTACATTATGGTCTAAGAGTCGCAGAAAAACGACCTTCACCTGTGAGACAACCTGTTAGACATATATTTTATCAAACCCCTGTACATTTATGAACATGCCTATACCTTAGCCATGCCGGAGCCATACTTATTTTTAGTTTAATTAGTTTTTATAAAAAAAATATGCTAGTGGGACCTTGCCGATTTTTTAAATCGGCAAGGTCCCACTAGCATGTCCTTAAATAATATGAGGATATCTATGATACCGGGGAAGGTCGATGTTCTACGGTCTCTCCTACCGTATAGTACCTATCATCAAACTTTATTTTCCATTATAGTTTTATCCAACTGTGAAAAAGAGGTTAATGGCATAGCGCGGTAACCGACAACTCACGGGCGGAGCCGCGCGTGGAAAGCTTGTATTTAAATAAAAGTACTTTATAACGGATTTTATCGTTAGTTTATTTTAGATTGTGAAACACCTAAAAAATCTAAAAAAAAACCGTGATAAAATCCTTAAAAGATGGATAACATTGTTTCCGATGAACGGAAATAGGCTCGCCTCCTAATATGTGTGGGACCTATGCAAAGATGGGAAAATGTGGGTGATATTCATCTTTGTCTACATCTTCGGTCGAAACAGACTTGAGGGAAATGTTATATTATATCTATACAGGGTGTAACGAGCCACCTAAAAACTGACGAGGTGCATTCAGGCCCTTAATCAGAATCATATTCCACTGGAATTCAACGCAACAGCATCTTGAGAGTACTGCTTTTCGCAAAACCCTCATTATGCTATTTGCCAGATGGGCTTGTCATGAGAATATTTGCTGAACTCCATTTCTTACGTGGTGTCAAGAATATTCTGTAATTAATTGTGTAGTTATTTTTAATGTTATTGTGTGCAGGCAGGTACTAACATACTTGAAAAATTACTGGTCCAAGTAGCCTGAAAATAATTAAAATGTATTTTTTTAGATAATCTTGCAACTAAAAAAAATTACCTATTTAGGGTTTTGGAGTCTTAGCGAAACTCTGATACGTTTGCTATGTCTGCCTGTCTATCCTTCCGACCGCTTCTTAGCGCAGCCTATTAGTACCTAATAGAAGGTTGAAACTTTGCATGGATACATAATATTCATAACCCACACTTTAGGAGGTAAAGTTAATTTTAGAATCATTGTTTACCATGAAAGGCAAATCATTCCTTGTTTAAGCATTGTTATAAATACCCCCTGATTATTTACGTCAAAAAAAATAAAAAGTCGGCCAAGTGTGAGTTGGACTCGCGCACCGAGGATTCCATACAAACTTGTAATGTATTTAAGTAAAGGTTAATTTATTATGTGACGTAATTAAAAATTTAAGGTTTGCGGAATTTTTCCTAAACCTTATAGTTATATAATGAACGAATGAAAATATGCAGCTTAAATTGCTGTTTCTTTTGATTATTGACCTAGAAGTTTGATTTTGTTATAGCATAAAGGTATTAAAGACCTGAGTATGTGATATAATTTCAATTTAATATCTTTACGCGTTCACGAGGAAATGAGTAGTAATTTTAAAATTATTAAAGTTATTTTTATTGTATGATTTGATAAAAAATTTACGGTTATCGCCATTTTTCCTTTATAGGTGCTATAAGATTGCTTCTTGCCATATTTCAAAATTCTGAGTTCACGGGAAGTACCCTGTAGGTTTTGATTCCCTTGCAAGTGTCGAAAATTTGCGGCATAAACGGCTATATCTTTTGATTGATTTTTGATTTTTTCGCAGTTCCAAGGCACAGTAGGTACTTAGACCTGAGCACCTATTTGATATAAATTCCAGCTTTATACCTCTACGCGTTCCTGATAGAAAAGGTCTTGACAGACTTGACAGACAGGCAGACGGACGGGCAGACAACCAAGTGATCCTATAAGGGTTCCGGTTTTTCCTTTCGAGGGACGGAACCCTAAAAATTGGAGATAATATCCAACAGGACAATTTCAATACGGTATTTATATAGTGGTAATAGTGTTCCTGTCAAAAATAATAGATAACCTGCATTGGAGAGGGAACCTTCTGCATGGAGAAATCTCAACACATTACACTAGTGCAGCAACGTTACTTTACCTGGTAAAAGATTGCATAGAGCTAGCACATTAAAGACGACTAATAAGTGCTAGTTAGAGGAACTTTTATATAGCAATTCAACTAAACTCGTGGTCCATTCGTGACCATGAAGTCTGAAAAGACTGCAACGTCGGTATCCAAAAATCTAAAATATACCGCGATAAAAATGTTTTGGTGATCACTACAAGACTATGATGAAAACAGTGATTATGTAAGCGTAGTGAAAATAAATGAAATATATTGAAAATCATTTTATTTATTATTAAAAATATCCGATCACTAATGTAGATAGTCCGTTTTATTACATCGTCTCTCAGGTAGTTGTTTAACCAGTTAACTTATCAAACAAACCGCCCAACATGTTACGGGCTGCGTCGATTGCTCCAATAATGGTGGCACCCTTATCCTGAAAAAGAAAAGCAGTAGATTTAATGGTGTTTGGAAACATGTAGATATAGATACCTACTTCATATTGCGTTTGTGTGTGCTACTTAAGTTAGGCAAATGGATTTTATTATCATAATCATGTAGATTTATTCACGAGGGATTTGGACTTATCCCTCCTGAATGAGTGTACATGATAATGAAGAAGTATTATGTACAATACCTACACACAAACGCCAAAAATTAATTTATTTAACACATGTGTAGGTATGTCATATACACGAACTATACTATCGATTTCTCACCCAGGGCCCATTAATTATTCCAATTTACATTTATTTTAAATACCAGCTTTCCGTCGCGGCTTTCTTCGCGTGACCTACATTTTAGTAATATCTTGTCCAGATAAAGTATAACAAATCTATAGCCTTCCTCAATAAATAGGCTATCTAACAATGTAAGATTTTTTCTAATCGGACCAATAGTCCCTGAGATTAGTGCATTCAACCAAACAAACAAACTCTCCAGCTTTATAATAGGTATAGTATAGATAAATTAGAAAAATATATTTACAGCGATATCTAATCCCTTTCTGAATGAGAATTTTGGTCTGGCTTCTACGCTGAACATCATCGCTACTATTACGACGACAGTCAAAAATATTTTATGGAAATGCATTATTTTCTTACTGTTTTGTTTCTACTGGTAACTTAATTTCACGAAATATGGAATCAGAACATTGGATTCTCGTATTTATACAGATGTGTGTTTTAAACTAATGCATGAGAATGAGATGTTTAATGTAAAAATAATTGCTTTATTAATAAAAATACGCTTAACTAAGTAACTAGGTACAAACTAAGCGCTTGCATAATTGGAGAGTCAATTATGAAGAGATTTAAAAACTATAAGTTCCAATCCCTATTGTTATGCGCATGTATAACATCCAGCCACTCTATCAGACCGCCCGTTCCGCTTCTTTTCAGGGATTCAATAAAATAAGTGTCTTTTTTAAAATAAATGACTCAATACAGTCGAGTATGCGTGGAATCTTGTGCTTCACAAATTACAACACATTGAGCAATTCGTATTCAAGAGAGATCTAAAAATATTTCTTACGGAACAGTGTATTTATTCAGTTAGGGAATTTCTCGATGACGTAACATGACATAGCTACTAAATTATTTACAATTTTATTGATTTTAAATTTGACGTGTTAACTAATCCACTAATATAATTTATTTTTTTAATTTATGGTTTCATAATTTGTTAGACTATTGTAATTGTAATTAATTCTGATTTCTTTTGTTATTTAGATACATCACTACATAGTATAAAACAAAGTCTCATTCCTGTCCCTTATATCCCTATGTGCGCTTAAATCTTTAAAACTACGCAACCGATTTTCATGCGGTTTTATCATATAGAGTGATTCAAGAGGAAGGTTTAGGTATATAATACATGCATAATATAGTAGAAAAACACTGACAATATTTAGATGTTTCTGATGCGATGTGGTAAATTAACGCATTTTTTGTGCTTACATTGCAAATGCTGGCTAAACCATACGAGATATATCAAAATAATGTACTACAGTATTGCACACCTTAAAAAGGTCAACAAAAAGTCCGCGATGGTATGTATCTATCTCTTAGGGATAACCCACAATAACCATTTTTTTATCTTTTACTTTCAACCAAAAGTAATGGCTTATTTACGAAGCGATTTTATTTATATTTATTTATTTATTTAATATAGATCAATATGGCCCTTTACAGCACATAATTTAAATGAATATTTCCGAAGATATTATAGATTTAAAATAGCGGTGCGTGCTGTTTCTTTTGTCAAATGGCAAATAAGCTGTTAACGTTGTATAAAAGGACATTTTGTAAATATACCTCAATATATTTAGTATCAGCATTGCACCCGTGCGAAGCCGGGGCGGGTCGCTAGTAGATAATAAAAATCAATTTTTGCATCCTCAGAGTAGAGTGTAATTGAACCAAATATTATTTTTAACATATTATATTCATTGCAAATAAAGAATTTGATTTGATTTGAAGCAAAGCGCGTTGTGATAAGTATTAGGTACTTACACCTAAGTGCAAGACAATACCTTATAGATAACTAACACAGTTTAATGACATATTGAAAACAAAGTCTTAATGTTAGCTATTGTTTTACTGCATAATATCACAATCGCCTCGGTAGTTCAATGATAGGTAAGCATGATCACTAAACAACCGCGTGGTCCTGAGTTCGATTCCGGGGTCTCCTTATCTTCTTCTTGTAAAGACTTTCCTAACACAAGTACCTACTTAGACAATCTAAGTTGCAGCTCGAAGTTCGGCAATAGGCTCACCCCGTATAGACCTAAACATAGGTACTAGTAGTTGTCGAAAATTGGATGACATTCACCTCTGCCTTCACCTTCGGCTAATACAGGCGTGACGATATCACTTCAACACTTTTTAGTGTCCCACGACTGGACACGGGTCTTCTCTCAACTATCTAACGAATTGAGAGAGTTTAGGCCTTAATCCACACACGCTGGCCAAGCGCGGGTTGGTGGATGTCACATATCCTCGAATGATTACGATTACTTAATTAGAGGAAACCGGCATGTCTAAGAATTATCTTATAGACATGCCGGTTTCCTCACGATGTTTTTCTTCGCCAATATTGAGCAGCGGCGATGTTACAATTCATACAAAGATGTGTGGGCACGACTGGGAATCAAACCCGGGACCTTATAAATCTAAAGCGAGGCCCGTACCGCTGCTCCTGTGACGATATGATAAGTTATTATTACTTACAATAAAATTGTGAGTAATAATAACGTTGGTAGGTATTACGGAAAAATAAAAAATATTTTTTATATTATATTAGTATTACAACATTTATTTAAAAACAATTTCCACACAATTAAATTTATAATAAGGATGACGACAAGGTATGAAAAATCGTATTTTAATTAGTCCATCAGTAAGATTAAAAAGAAATGCTTGACTAGTATTTTTTGCTTTATCATTCCAATTAAACAATATTAAGATTGGGAGTGTGTTACGTCCTATACAGGGTATAAAACTTACTTATGCGTGACGTCATTCGAGATTTCACTTGGATATATCGCCGAATTTTTTTAAAAACACCAAAAATGAATACTACTTGTCAAATATTTTTAATTTATCTGTCTGACCGACAGAACAAAGAATATTGTCGTCATATCTATTGGCTCCGTTGCTAGACGATGGCGAGTAATGACTAGACATCAAACTATGCAAAGCTAGCTATACGCTGACCTCTCGTTGAACAGAAATCCTATACAACGAGCTGATCTAGCTTATACTGGAAAATCATAGCTTGATATTAGCCATGTGTACTAATGTCCTAGTAGTAATAGTAATTACCTACTAGGAACATAGTAGTTTAACCTTGTTGCTGATTGTTGTTGTTGTTCTTAAAATCTTTAATTACTTGATGTGCTGTCACCGCTGCACCGGCAGCAGACACCACCTTTTTCTGTAATCAAATAAAGATTAGGTATAATAAATGTAGGAGCTTACTCCAATATTTTATTTCGTTTTGTAATTTCTTGGTGTGTAATTTGAAATAAACGAGAATAAAGGTATAGTTTTCTTTACTGTAAATAGATTATTATTGAATGTTACAACATACTGCGCCAATACCACGCCCCGCACTTATAGGTAGCGATCACAGACAGTGTAATACTTTCTCAAAAAAAATGCAAGTAGTGCTTTATGAGACGCGAATTTAAAAAAAATGAAAATAATATTATATGTAGTTATAACCAGCGGCAATAAGGAAACAAAATCTAAATGTCGGCACTAATCATTACCGCTTACTCGCACTTTATTGCTGTCTTTAGCCACACACATTAGTACACATAAAAATAATATTCTATTTGAACTGTGCATTAGGCATTAGGTTACGTTCTAGGAAAATACGAAATCTCCTGTTTTCGAGTCCATTGGTTGGCTTTTTAAATAGACATATCTTTCTTATTTATTTTTAAAGCAACTACCTATACAAAAAAATATTATTTATTGTACTATTTATTGTTTTTCTGACGGCCTAAACATCATTACAAGTACAAGCCGCTATTTTACTTTCGTTTCTTTATTGCCGCGGGTTATATAGGAAGATACTTACAATAGTTTTTCCAATCTTCTTAACCTTTTTTGGGTTAACTTTAAATGGAGCTGCTTCACTAGTGCCCACAAACAGTGCAAGTACTGCCATCAGCGCGAAAAGAATCACAATCAGCTTCATTGTTATTTAATGGTTTGATATGTGTTCTTCTAATACAAGCTGTCTGAAGCGGGCGTTGTTTCTAATGTGAATGTACACATCAAACACTGCTCCTTATAAATATATCTTCATTGTAACATTTTCCTCTTGTTTAAATTAACGCAACAGGAATATCATGACGTCACATGGGATATGTAACAAACAAAATTACCTCTTGGTGTAATTAAATATGACTGAATCACTTAAGGGACTAAAACAGGAAAAATAGAAAAACGCAATAATCCATTGCAGATTTTATGTACGGAAATTTATAAGAATGTTGGAAAATTGACGAGCATTTTATTATTTCTTACCTTAAGTCTTAAGCAGATACTTGGGATTTATAAGTAAATATTTTACCTACGAGTAATATATTTCTAAGATAGCTACATTGACTAGATACCTATAGACACTCTAAGCTACCGAAAACAAAACTAATTTTAATTGGTGCGTAAAATTAACTCTTCCGCGAAACTCCTCCAACTTTTCACAATTACAATGTTATATAATATTTGAAGAAAGTGGTATAGTAGGTGAATAGCTATATATTTTATTCCTTTATTCTTCAGTTACACGAGAAATTTAATTTTCCCAGTAACTGATCTTTTGTGCCGTAACGAGTTATCTTTCACGAAAATCTATTTCCGACTCTTATATCCAATTTCCTATCAAGTACCTAATAAAGTGTGTCAGTAATAATTAGATTCTCTTCCTTTAACGTCAATCTTAATTTTGTTAGGAACCACAATACTCGATAGGTATGGTTTCTCTTGTTAATTACCGAGCGAACTACATGGTTCGTACTTTCAATAATAATACATATTGATCAAAGTGCACTTAAATTATTTAAACAGCTATAGTCAACACTTCATTTTAGTGTAAAAAATAAAGAACGACTGAAAATTGTTGCATAGGTAGTTAACTATTATTGTTGAATTTTGATTTCGGGCCGAGCGAGGTCAACTTCCGCCCAGGCGTAGTCCGGCATAATAAAATATCTACACAATACTCAAATATTGGTAACGCAATTTTCCAGCGACGAAGGTAAGTGCCTCCACACTACTCTTTGTTGTTAGAAGTTATTTCAGCAATTTCGAGCGAGGCCACCTTAATAAATCAATACTAGAATGAAAGAGGTAGGTAATTGTTTTCTTATGAAACATACAAGTTATTATTTTCTCACATATAATTACCTAGCACATAAAAAAACTTATTGGTTTTATATTCGAAGCTAAATTTTATTAATTTTAATAAGTGTAAATACTGCTAAGTATACTGTTTCTAGAAGACCACTTATTTATTGTATATGTAGATGCACAATGTTAAAGTTTCGTTTAATTTGAAACGAAATTGTTTCATTCAGTTCCCGTTAAATAACTAACCAAGACTCTGATGGTATTAGGACCCACACATTTCTAGTATACATAAATCTTTATCAAGATTTTTAGTCTATAATTCTAAATAATTTTTTTTTTAGGCCCTGTCAAGAACCATATTTATCACTAATCGAACCTATCAATGGACCGATTTTGAAGCTGGTTTCATAGGTTCGGTTAGTGATAATTAAGGTTCTTACCATATTTATCACCAAACCAAATTTATTCACAAATACACAAATCCCGACTAGTAAAACCACAGAAATGCTGCAGGACCACAACTTACTTGATGTTAAATGTTTAGTCTAATATAATATATCTACCTCAGTTGATTAAACCAATAAGTACTTAAAGGGAAACAGAAATAATAGCAACGTGCTCCAGAACAAGAACTTGAACTATGGCATGTCGCACATTAGCCTCTTGGCTCGCCTTTCGATATCCTCAAAACCTCAAACTGGTAACTGATACCTTTTTACTTCGAGAAAAGTACTCTTTTCACGATCGAACTTATGCTTGATACATTTATTAGAGCATGAAATTTACTTCTCATAACCAGCCCAAGCTTAACTGATATTGCAGGTTCTGTTTCTATACTACTTCTATACCATTTTACTGAGGCAGCATTGTCGAGGTATCTACAATAGATAGGTACTAACAAGTAAAATTAATTGTGGAATTATTAAAAAAAAATCATTTTTTTTCAAAAGCTTACTTTAATGCATAAATTTTAGGGAAATCGTGATACTAAATCTGCTTATCGTTTTTGAGACGCAGTGGAGGTAAGTTGTTGTGGTATGTTAATGATTGTGTAGTCCGTCCCATAAACTGTGCGCAGTGTCAATTGCTCCAGCGACGCCAAGGCCAACTTTCTGAAATGGGTAAAAATATATTTAGCATGCTCTCTGAAACAGAGATTGGTTTTAAGGTAGTAAAATGAAGCATCATTTTTCAGGATAAAAAAAACAAAATAAAAAAAGAGAATATTTTATCCGCACGCGTTCCCCTCTACCAAGATTCATGAACAGTTTTTCAAAAATCAAAATCAAAATATGGTTTATTTTTTTTGAGACGCGAGTGTACATAAAAATAGTCCAATTTCTTTTCCTACCGTGCAGTGAATGACTGGCAACTACTGAGAAACACTGCCAAAAAAACTCAGTAGGCGTTTTTTCTTTTTTGAAATTTTTCGTTTCTGTTCATGTTTTCTGTTCGTGTGTAGCTTTAATTTACGTGTGCAGACGCTTCAATTTTTTGGAAGTGTGCGTGAGCATGTAAATGTGTGCTAAACGTAACCTTGCCTACCCCAAAACTGCCATAAACAATTTAGTACCAAAAATCACGTATGTTAATAATAGTAATTAATTAGATGTTGAATGCGAGAGCGGTCGATAATAAGTATTTCAGACTCACTAATAATTATATTATTAGGGAACATATGTATTAATCATGCATATTATATGTCTGTGATCTCAAGCTGTCTCCATAACAAATCGCGCTTTCAATTAAAAACTACTTAACTGATTTGGATGCACCAAATCAGTTCAGTAGTTTTTGATTGAAAGCGCGACAGATAGACAGACAGAGTTACTTTGGTATTTATAACAAATATTAGTAAGAATTTCAAGCTCGTCTCTAAAATTATTAGGGAACATAATCATCTATGTTATTAATATGTATGTCTATAGGTATTTAAGACACTTACCAATCCCTTCCCGATACCCGGTTGGGGCTCAGGAGTGGCTTGTACTCCAAAGATCATGACGAGTGCTACAAAAGCAAACAAAAACAAATTGAAGAACTGCATGTTTATGTGATACTTTTGTAGTTCGGTAGAAGATAATTACAAAGCAGACACCTAGGTGATTGAGTGAAGACAATAAAAATCATCGGCTTATATATTGATAAGAAAATGTAACGTTTTTCGTAAAACCCTAGTTTTAATGTGAAATTAAAATATAAATAATTAAAAATGTACGCTAAGTTTTCCCAAATTTTACTCTTTACGAATCAATTTTAGAATATGTTCCTCTGTTTAAAAACTCACTGGCTTGGGGTCAGCCCGTATTTTCATTCCTGTGCTGTTGAAGAGCACAGACTACTAAGAGAACCTATTGAAGAGGTATTCAGTTCCGTCAATTTCGTCGCCAGCGACACGACACTGACACTCACCTTTTTCTATGATTGAGGCTTTGGGTTACTATTACCAATAGCATTGCGTTATGGCTAGTCACTTTCTGTTACATAATTGTATAATCTTTTTTCATATAGACTTAACATGTATAGTCCCATAATTGAGGTTTAACTAAAAGTGAGTTAAGCCGCGCACACGACCTTGGCGTCTAACTCGTACGGGGTCCAAAAATATATTTATTATGTATTAAATACAAAGGCAAGCAATATTAACATCATCTTTATACACTTCATTCACTCGAAGCGCTGCGCTGCATACTCAGCTGTCAGAAATGATTTTTGACGTTGCGTTGATTCGGTCCGGACCCACTATAACCGACAACAATGAATATGTACCAATATGTAAACCTAAGACCTACACTCTCTTAACTCGTGAAATAGTTGAGACGAGACCCGTGCCCAGTAGTGGACACTAAAAAAAGGCTTGAATTGATGTACATTCTAACAAAAGCGTAAAATATTGTGTAGGAATAAATGAAATTAAATACAGCACAGTCTAGAGATATTATTTAAAATATTATTAAAAACCTCTTTCTTAATGTTGCTTGAGTAATTATTGCTTATCGCTTGAGTCGAGTTGAGTAATTATTGTTATGACACCTTACCCTTTTTCGTCAGGGGTTAAAAAAGTATGTACCTAACAACCCTCAGGTGTGGCGTCATGTCTTAATGGAAGCGACATTTTGCGCATCTTAAAACTTCGTCGGTCCGCTGTAACAGTTTCATACAAACAGCTGTAATAGAATTTGACATTCCGTGAAATATTAAACTCTACCAATTATGGATTTCGGAATTATAACCAGACCCGCAGAAGGACAGACTGATGGACGGACAAAGTTACCAAGTCACACTGGGTACTTTTAAGAGAACCAAAGATGTCGTTTTTCCATGTCATTTTTTTTGTTCAGTATGACTGGAGTCCTCCAGTCAAATAACATGTCCATGAATCGTGCTGTAGTGTGAAGCTCAGATATGCATATTGAGATACATTTACTTTAATGCGTCAGTCACATAGCCTTTTACTATATCAGAAATTTTTTCATAGACTTTTAGATATTTGATGAAATATAAAATATCCGTATATTCTGCTGATGTGTGTATAATCTTTTATTATTATTTTTACTATGTATACTAAGAATTGGAAAATTAACTCTCCAAAATAGTTAGATAGACCTTAAGCGGTAGGCGGGAATGATAGCTAAGACCTATCCTCTCAAAGTGACTGTAGAAGCATCACGGCACCCTCGACTTATGACGGCTTAGGGACTTACAGGTTTGTATGGGTGTTTTGGCAATAGATAAGTAGTGAGTCGGTTCGGATGGGATAAGACACCCGGGTGCTACCAGTGTAGGGATCGTCAAAGTGTCGTAGTCTAGTCTCGGTGACCAGTGCGGACCTCTCTTCGCTCGAATCGGTGGTCACTGTAATGACCCGGGGCGAAGAGGCATGGTTGACTGTCACGTTATTGTGTAACGAGGTGATGACAGAGAAAGAAGCGGCAAGCGAAGCTAAAGAGGGTGGCGAATATCAGCCTCCCCTCCTTAACCCACTGCCCTAGCAGCACCAGACCTGAAAAGGTGGCGTGAAGTGTTCCACTCTCTAGAAAAGAGGGAGCAGAAGTCCCCCAACACAATGACGGGGCACTCTTTGTTTTATTTTTATTTTTAGTTAAGGATTTTAGTGAATAAACCGGGCTTGACTGCTTAGAGCGTGAGACCCAGCGGGGTCTTGCTTACCCGGGCCACAAACAGTCGTACTACTTGCCTCGTGCCTATTTAGGGCGAGGAAATGCTTAAGACATTTTCCCCTGTAAAAAAATAAGTGGCTGAAGCTGAATGAACTACGTTTTGTGATAGTCAAAGTAAATGAAGGTCAAACATAGTATAAGTTAATGTAAGTCACTTCTTCTAAGTGGAGGGCGTCCTACAAAACGGTCTCCAAGATGCTGTCTCCAAAACTGTTGTTGGTTCTTAGACAGAATTAGCAATCAATCATCAGGATACAATAGGACCTGCAGTTCCCAATGACAGGAGCACCTCCGTCTGTAGTTTTAAGTTGCTAGGCTGATGACAGGAGATATTTGCAACGTATAAACGGCAGTAAAAGTCCTCGACCTCGTCAAAAGTCCCGGCTTTGACCACGCGGCAATATCCTTTCGTGTCGTTGACTTCTTCAGGTGGCTCCATCCAAGCTGCTATGTGAATACTTTAGACCCTCGATTACGCTCTATCGCCTCTTTGATGAGGCACGTATTAGAGCTACAAAGGCATATCAGCGTATTATCTTCGCATTGTGTTTGTTTAGGTCTGACCTTTTTGGTGAAGTTATCAAAGTATATTACTTATTTTTTCATGACCTGTAGAGTTTCAAAGTTTAGATGTTTTGTTTTGGCACACACAAAAATTCAGTTTCGGTTTCCGCAGAAACCGAAACTGAATTTTTTTCTTCCGAAACTTGCCGAAACGATAACCGACCCGAACTATCGGTCGGTCACTAACAAATACAAACGACAAACCTGTAACACCCCTCTTTTCGTCGGTAGAAACTAACGTAATGCAAGACCACAACTTACCTGATGTTGAATGTTTAGTCCAGTAAATATCTACCAATTCACTCGTAACTTGAGTTGATTAGACCGATAAGTAAATATGGAAACAGAGATGCTAACAACGATTTTCAGAAAATGCGTGGCATTAGCCTCTTAGCTCGTCTTTCAATAAAGCCTCAAACTAGTATTTTTTTTACATTTTATAGGTTCCTGTACTAGGACCAGATGTGGTTAAAAGTGGAGTTATTAAAAAAAACTATATTTTTCACAAGGTTATTTTAATGTATAAATTTCAGGGAAATCGTGAAACTTAGTCTGCATATCGTTTCGGACACGCAGTGGAGGTAAGATATTGAGGTAGGTTAATGATTATGTAGTCCCTCCCACAGACTGTGCGCAGTGTCAATTGCTCCAGCGACGCCAAGACCAACTCTCTGAAATTAGTAAAAAAATATATACATTTAGCATGTACTCTGAAAAAGGTTAGTTTTAAGATAATAAAAAGAGGCATCATTTTGCAGAATTAAAATATTGTTATATAATGATACCAAAATATATTACCTACTAAATTAGTTATTGAATGTGCAAGCTCTCGTTTTATTAAGTAGTAGCTTTCCGCCCGCGGCCCCGCCCGTGTGTATGTTGGTTATCGAGCTAAATCATTAACCTCTAACTATACAGACAAAGTTACAGTTACAGATAGACAGACAGAGTTACTTTGGCATTTATAATACATATTAGCACAGATAATATAATACTATACTAGATATTACCAAGGATTTCAAACTCGTCACTAAAATTATAAGGGGAACATAATGTTTAAGACACTTACCAATCCCTTCCCGATACCCGGTTGGGGCTCAGGTGTAGCTTGTACTCCAAAGATCATGGCGAGCGCTACAAAGGCAAACAAAAACAAATTGAAGAACTGCATGTTTATGCGATACTTTTGTAGTTCGGTAGAAGATATTACAAAGCAGACACCTAGGTGATTGAGTGAAGACAATAAAAATCAACTGCTTTTATATTGCAAAGATAATGTAACGTTTTTGTAAAACCCAAGTTTTAATGTGAAATTAATTAAAAAAGTAATCAAAAATGTACGCTAAGTTTTCCCAAATTTTACACTCTACGAATCAATATCTTAAGAATATATTGCTCTTTTTAAAAACTCACTGGCTTGAGGTCAGCCCGTATATTCATTCCTGTGCTGTTGAAGAGGTATTCAGTTCCGTCAATTTCGTCGCCATGTGCCAGCGACACGACACTGATTCTCACCTTTTTCTAAGATTTATGCTTTGGGTTACTATTACCAATAGCTCAAAGCCTGGTTTGCGTTATGGCTAGTCGGTTTCTGTTACATATGTATGTCCCACAAATCGACGTGCATAAATAAAAATACTGCGGTTACCTAATTTTTAATTGTTTCTTCAATTAATTTTACATTTAAATTTGGGTTTTACTAAGACTTCAATTCACCTTTGTGTACAATATAAAAAGCAATTCATTATTATGAACTTCACTCAGAAGCCAGTTCATATCGGAATCTAGTTCTACCGAACTACAAACATTTTAATAATGCAGTTCTTCAACCTGTTTTTGTTCGCCTTTGTAGTTCTATCCATGATGTTTGGCACGAAAGCCGCGCCTGAGCCTGCGCCCGAACCGGGTTTCAGTAAAGGATTAGGATACGTCGTAAGTACTTAAAATTATTAATAACTGACTTTTATTTTGCTCCATTAGATACTATTGTTAGTAAATCGCTGGCGTATCTTCAGAAATATAGCCATGGTTTTGTGTTTTGTTGGTTGGGAAGATGTAGTACCTAGTAGATTTCATTTCTTATTGCAATATGTAATAAGCATTGGTTTGAGTTGGTTCAGTGACTCATATCTGTTACTCATGACGTAATGTATTTGTAGCACCTTTATATACTTTACAGTAAGTAAAAAACAAGAAAGTTTATTGTAGTTTATAGAAAGTAAGTAACAACTTAAACAAGTAAGCTCTCTCTTTTGTATGCGAAAACATTTAATTGGTAAATAGTCATACTATGTATTTTTGTACTTAAGTTATTACTACTGTTTATTTTCCAAGAAAATACCTACAATAAATAAATAAATAAATTTTTAACCGACCACTAAATTCGACATAGAAGAGGTCCTATATTGGGCTGTATGTATTTGTTTTATGTATATCCACCACAGAGCAACCAACCGCTCCTTAATAAAGATGTCGAATTTGATTCTTCCGAAAGAGGGTGGAGGAATTTTGATGATCTCTGATATCTACCAATTTTTCCGTTAGTCGTGATCCGATTTTCAAATTTCTATTTTTGTTTGAAAAGGTGCAGTTCGTGACTTAATTTGCGTAGCATAGCACACATATAATACCTATCGCTTTCCTTATAGTCGATAATTATGACTACTAACGACGCGACGAAGAGGGGACATAATTGTATGAGTGATTGTTTGAATGGGCTTTTAGTAAGCACTTAAATTATAACTCTTACAAATGATGAATACGGGCACCACTAATTTGCGCAACAGTATTAGACTCGGCTTTAAAATATTTACATTTACGAGTTTACAAGTTTGTTCCAATGTCGTTGAGCTCATTTTCGTGTAAATATTATCATCGCCGTTATTCAATATCGGTTCATTTTGCTTAGGGACCATCTCCACGTCCAAGAGAATCTTAGAATCTTATCGAAATTTTAGAGACTGTATAAAAATACGTGGCACGACGATAATATCTCCGCGATATTATCGCTCGTGGAGACGGTTCCTTACAAAAAACCAATAAAACCAGCTGCAAAAGAAATGCATATTCCATGAAATTTAAAACTTTACCTACAATGGATTTCGAAATTATAACTTACATAAAACACACTTCATTTTCTACTATTTAGATGTACATTTCACTTTTTTGTCAGTAAAATGTTTTCATCTTCATTTTTGTTATAAGCTTTAATTGTGTGCAATGCAAAAAAAAATAAGGACTAAATATTTTAACAGTACATTTTGTTGTTTCAGAAAACAGGCCTCGGTATCGCTGGAGCACTTGATACCGCGTACAATCTATGGGAGGGACGTCACAATAAATAAGCTATTATCTAATAAGATCCACCTCGTCGCTGAGATTTAAATATCACGAAGTTTATCTAATAAAACTTAATTTTATGTAGTACGAATTTTATTTTAAACCGATTACTGGTTAATAACGTGGTAAGTGGTGACTTAGTTTCTAAAAAATGGGAAAAACGTACGTTTTTTAAAACAGTACTTACATATTACTTGGATTATTTATTAATATTTAGATTAATCTTTTTTGGACACATCTATTGTTGTTTCCTTTCCGATATTCAAATATTTTAACATACTTTAGGTGAAAGAGTCATTATAAATCGGCCTACAAAGTTTTTATATCTCTGGAACTATTTATATTACAAAAATGTTTCAAAACAGAAAAATACAGTATTTTGTATTATATCCCTTTCCATTTAAAAGCGAAAATTGGGGTTTGAGGGTAAGCCTTCCAGTTAAATGACGGAATTTCACCTCTGCCTACTTCTTCCTTAATACCTTCGGGTAATAATAAGTAACTCTTGGTATATAATCAATTTAAAAAGAATATGAAATACAGATGTGCGTTGTGACTTGTGAGAAAAGGAAATAAATTTATACAAAAAATATACGGTAACTGGACGGTAATTCTGACGTATCAACTAAACGCCTACAATTTAAAGTAACAAATGCATGTACTAGAACGTTAAATGTTGCTGTGATTCTTTTCTAAGGCGTTGCATCGCACCAGTTTTTATTTTTCTATACAAATTTATTAATCTCACGTTGTGGGGAGGTATGTACAAGACAGTAATATGGTATAGTTAAAGCTATAATCAGTAACGTAGGTTAATAGGTACATTAAAAAATCATTAGTGACCAAACAATTAGTTAGGTACATAGTATACGTACTACGTAATTAAATTTGGTTAGACTGCTACAAAAATCCCTTAGTTAAAATAGGCAGGCAATTAACTGTTGTAAATAAAAAGCATGCTTATTATCATTTGGAGAATCAACAAAATATTTCAATTTTAAATTTGCTGAAATCTTTATATGCAAACAATGCATATCTACATTTTTCTGTGTTCAAATAATGACTCCGTTTTAGTATTGACCTAAGTATTAAATTATAAAACCCACTTCTTGATTCATAGGTATAATGTGGAAGAAAGATAGGTAGATATTCATGTACCTACATGAATATCTATCTTTCTTTATATCTTTAAATTTCCATTTCTACCATCTTAAAATTCATGAAAGCGACACTCAACTCAAGTATTGAAATAATATTTCAATGGAATTCAGAATTTACTACGTCAACAGAATGAGTCTAATATAACAACCTTAAAACTCGAAAAGTGTAGTAACTACAAGTAAATTTATAACAACAAAGATATGCATTTATATATTGCGAAGATATGTTGATAATCTATAAGTTAGTTATGGAATGTGACTAGGTCAGTTTATCTACATAGCTCTCTGCCGAAATTGTATCGAATAAATAGGTACCGAATCACCTCCAAATCGATGCCATAGCTGAATACGAGACAGCAGCAACACAACGTTGTTGTGCAATGCTAATTCTTTGACCAAGGCAGTCCTCTGCTTTCACGAAAACCTAACAGACAGAAAAGTCTATGTGACCAACATTTTGGCGAGCTTACGGTAAATACATTTCTCCATCTCTAAAACCTATCATCGATAACTTTTTGTTAAATTTTTATAGCTAGTACCCAACCATCAGATCGCCAATCTCAGCTGGAAAGAACTGGATGAGAACAGCCGCAGTTCGTATTACTCGCGTGCCGTGCACTAGAGAAGGCTTAAATAAAATATGTCCACGAATTGACAAAAGTAGGATGATGATGATGAGGTAACAAATCTCAGGTCTATGCGGTTGGTGGGTAGGTAGGTGCCTCTGCCCGCATACATATGGCATATAGGTACGTTTATAGTTGTTTTCCTGGTCTCAGTAAATACGTAGTCCGTTTTTTCCGGTACCGAATACCACACTAAAACCTCTGAACAGTTCAGTTTGACGTCATAATCAGCGTATGTTGTACTCAGTCTCAATCTGTACCTACCGGGCAATCCCCGTCTGTTTTGCTGGTTCATTAACTCTGTTTTACTTAACGTTACAAGTTTCGCAATATCCTATACTAGCAGAAACTTAGAATAATTTATTACTTCCGTAAACATGCACAATCTGGCAACGCAGGTATGAAACACTGGAAAATTTAATATCGTCGTTTCAACACAAAACTGGGTAGCAATTTTTATATACTGCGTTATGAGTGTTATGACTCAAAGGCAAAGTATGTAATATCTAAAGAATAATGAGTACACCATTCTCCTTTCAGATGTTGATAACGGAGTGAAGTCATCAAAGGCAAATGATGGTGTAGGTACCTACTGAAATAATATAACATAAAACAATAACAAATACAGTTAGTGTTCTACGATTAATACTTAACTCTTGCTTGTTAGTTAGTTTCTCGGTTTGGAAACTGCGGTCATTGTCGCTTAGCTTTATTTGTTGTGTTAACTTCGCAGCTAAGTATGATTTATAGTGAGTCTAAAACCACTACCGTACGTGTATCACAAATTTTATACTACATTTTTCCCATTCTGATATATGAAAATATCATTTTGGAGAGCATTTTTCTAGATTTCTCGTTCTGAAAAGTGAAAATTACACGTGTATTCGACTGGGAGCTACAAAACCTATATTCACGATCTTGAATCGGTTCCAACTACTTAACAGCACTGCAACGGGGAACGAGAGACCTAGAATGTATTTAGATAAATCGAACATTCATGTTCCACCGAGATTTAAAAGGCTTTCAATGGAAGTGAATAAAAATTGAAGAGTCTGTCGGTGCTAATAGCTAACCTATAATGCATCGGCAGAAAGTTTAGAGTTTTAGTCAAACAGGCGAAGCACATTTGGAAAAAGAGTCGAATCCCAACCTATGCTAGTAAAAGGGAAAACGTAAGCTGATAATGTATGATTTAAGTAAATAAAAAGCATCGATAATTCGAACAGGTATGGTCAATTATTTTAAAAGACCACAAATGTTTTCTATTTTAGGCTACGGATCTGAAACATAGACAATCAAGAAAGCTGATTGAGACTGCATAGATGAATTGAGATGTGGTGCTTGAAGAAAATGATTTCGATTGGTCTATATTCCGCACCAACATCTCTAATCTAAAACTTAAAATCAAAACTAAGCTTTCTGCTACGTATCAGTTTACTCCGAGTGCTGGAGTTTTCCAGTCACATACCCAGGAAGAATGGACATACTCGTGACCTCGAACCACTGGTGGTTACAAGAAAAGTCTGGTGTAAACGCCAACAGGCTGTATGTAGGCAATGGCAAACGCACTTTTTGCTGAAAACTATAGGATGCCAAAGACAGGAATAGGTCATGCAACGTTATTAAAAAGTGATTAGTAGTAATTACGAATTACAATACTATGAACAATAACGAGGAAAACTATACAAAAAGAGGGCTTATACAATGTAGGGATATACTTAATTTTGTCCTTAAATTTATGTGCGCAATAAGAAATGCCCAAGGTTGTTAGAGACCACAACCTTGGGTGAGAAAATATTCCTTTGTGAAGCTGTCAAATAAGGTCCTTATTTATGAATTTCAAAATATGGAATGAAATTATGTCGTTTAAAATATTCCTTCAGTATTAATCAGCACCGTAAAGATAATTTATCATCTTATAACAGGACAAAACCAAGACAATAATTAATTTATTATGATAAAATAATATTATTTCGCACAATGTTGTAATGAAATTCGTTCCAATTCTGAAAATCAATATGGGAAAATGTAACAATAATCTGAAGATTAGTAGATAGTATAGTATGTAGGTATCTATTGTAGCGACTATAAATCAACAGATACATAATCATTAATCAATGTTTACCGATCAAGCATTCCAAAGACGCAGATTCATTTATTTTGTAACTTCAAACCATGAACAAAATTATCATTAGAAACTGCCCGTAGTGTTATTGCCAAATATGTACAGCCAAATAAATGGCAGTGACTAAATAAAACAAACGTCTTGTTTATAAGGTATCTTTAGTTCTAAGACGTGTCAGTTTCATTGGTAGCTTTGTTTGAATTTTGGTTTATTATGGTAATTACAAAAGGCTTGACAAGACTCGAATTTGTAGAGATGTTAGAAAATGCTGACGGCTTTTATACCTATGCTTAGTTACAGCTCTCTACTCGTCGCATAAATAATGGTACCAAATTCACATGGACTTAATCTTTCGAAGAGACTTCACGTCGGATTTTTAACAGAACCCCTAATGAGTCACTCATGACTCCATAATTAATCTGTATTAAGTACCTGACTTGACCCAGTGTAGTTCGTACCTAGTACATTTTTACTTTTTAATAATCTATGTATTAAGTAAGAGTAATGAGACTAACTTATTTTTGTATCTACTAAAATGATTAAACCAGTTTGGTCAACTCTTACCAGAGTTGTTGCGATACTAGACAACTAATTAATTTTAATTACACTTAATCAAAACTTAGTAAGTAGTAATAATCTTACCTTACTTTAATATTAATATTATAATATATATATATATATATATATATATATATATATAATATTATAAATGCGAAAGTAAGTGTGTGTGTGTGTGTGTGAAGGTTTGTTACTGCGTATCTCCATAACCGCTTAACCGATTTTATTGAAATTTGCAATGTAGGTAGTGTATACCCTAGAATCGGACATAGGCTAATAATATTTTTAAAAATCATCCCCTAAGAGGGTTAAGTAGAGGGGTGAAGTTTGTATGCAACTTTTTATTCCTTAGTCCTATTCATTTAAAATTTGGTACACATAAACTTTAAGACAAATAATGAGATACGGGTTTTTTATTTTTCCATAATTACCCCCATGAGGTGTGGAAAATGAGTTTTATTGGTAAAAATTAAAGTTTCTCTGTATCTGTATAGTCTCAAGTCCGATTCACTCCAAATATGGCACACATATACCTGAAAAGAAATCATGAAACAAATGTTTTTTATTTTTTCAAAACTACCCCCAGGGGGAGTGTAAAATGAGCTTTTTTGGAAAAATTAAATATTCCAGAACTGTTTAGTCTGTGGTCCGATTCACTTCAAATTCGGTACAAATAAAACTTAAAACAAATAATGAAATACGTGTTTTTTATTTTTCTATTTTTTTTTATTTTTAACCTAATACTACGCGGGAGAAGCCTGCGAAATTATTCTGAGTGTGATTTTCTTCAAAGTTGATATCAATTCTCCTTCGTGATTTTGATCTAAATTACTTTTTATTTTGACACAATGACATGTTTGATAACTCTGCGATGAATAGAATTCGATATTTAAATTTTATTTCTTCTTATAAGTATGGTCTAAGAGCCGATTCAAAATGTTGCTTACACTCTTACACTACTGAACTAATTTTGTATGGAGATAGTTCGAGACCCGGGAAAGGATAGTTTTATCCGACTGCGAAAAAAGGGATTAATGGTCTAGCGCGATAACCGACATCCGCGGGCGAAGCCGCGGGCGGAAAACTAGTAATAATAATAATAATGATATTAATTTGATACGACTACTACATTGCGGCAGTTAATGAATTGGTTATAACATTGCTGCCGCATCAATTTGCTACCGTCTGCTATAAAATGTAAATACGATTACAAACATAATGAATAGCCATTAGTTTTCGGTAAATTAGGTACTACCTATCTAATTTGATCAGGTAAAATAGCAAGTAAGGTAACTTTCATACAAAACCGCCAATAGTACATACATACCTACACGTTCTTAAATAATTGTTATATTTTCTTATGAATATAAATTACCACATCCATTTAAGATCTTTAAGTAATAAGTTATCCTTCTGTCAACCACAACAACATGAATTTATACACCAGATTTCTCTAGTAAAAAAAAAACAATTACCAATAGAACAGCAAATCTCAATTTTCGATTAAAATCTTTTAGGTGCCGTTGCTCTCTATGAAATTTCGTGTAATAAAAACTTAAGTTAAGTCATGCTAAAAGCAAATAACATAAAAAATAATGCGAAACGTATTCATAAATCCTGTAGCATGAATGAAAAGCTGTGCAAATATTGAGTTCTATAAATTCTGGTAACAAAACCTATGCGGACATTGTGTGTGCCACAACGGCCGATTGTTATTACAAACTCCGCAGTGCACTGCGGAGTTTAACACGATTCTCTAGGAAATAGTGTCAGCAAAAAAAATATAGCTAACCAACCTAGTTTAGATGTAATTCGACTGAAAACAAATGAAAACAGCTGAAAATCTTCTTCATCAACTAACTACAGGCAGAACTCATACCTAGTGCGGGCGAGCAAGGACTATAATAACATTTGTAAGTAAAGAGTTTCTATTTGATCCTTATACTACTAGAAGCAGTACTGCAAGGAACAGGCTAAACCTTAATTTTTATAAATAATTTGGTTTTTTCTTTTGTCATTTTAGACTTTAACAGGGTTTTCGTATTTGCTTGCTAGTGTTCTGAAAAATTTATATTGTTACATAACTACTATTCGTGAAAACCTATTATTGGCTTACTGTTATTTTTTAGCTACTTTTTCAGTTTGTTATATAGCTGTTGATTTTCCTTATCAAATAAATAAATAAATAAATAAAAATAAGCTGTACAAATACCTATTATGAAACTAAACATAGCATCGCCACCAAAAAAATAACTCAGTGCTTTTATAATCCTTTTTGTAGTTCCGTTTAAGCGTAGTGTTACAAAAACTAGATACTTCGTACATTTAATTAAATTTTTAAAACATCTCATAAAAGTTTACTGCAGAAAAATTATGATTTTATTGTACCGTTTTTTGTTAAGTAAGGAATTTCAGACAGCGAGAGTGTGGGCACTGGGCACTAACAAATATTTAGATAAAATCTACCTATACAATTGACGTACAATATTTTTAAAAGTAATAACAAAGACATGTAATCTAACATATAAAATTCTCGTCTCACAGTTTTCGTTGCCATACTCCTCCGAAACGGCTTGACCGATTCTTATGAAATTTTTTATGCATATTCAGTACGTCTGAGAATCGGCCAACATCTATTTTTCATTCCCCTAAGTGAACATTTTTTTTTAATAAATACGCGGTACAAAGTTCGCTGGGGCAGCTAGTAATATATAAAACTTACTTATATAAGGGTAAGTACCTACGAAGTAACATTTTAACATTACTTAACTATAGGTTTTTAAATACGAAAAATGTCTTCTAGATTATCACCAAATATTATTTCTTGAGCTTCCTATAGCTACATTACACTAAGAGATTCACGAAGAAGCCAAAGTTTCACAGATATTAGAATTAGTTATGTAGTTGAAAACACACTTAAAACTTTGCTTGAGAAGTTATTCTATTTAATCTTATTTTGTTACATAATAGGTAATATTAAAAGACCTAGGTATGTATTATAGAGTTACTTGGTTAGATACATTTAGTAGATACCTTAACAAGTCAGTTAATTCTGTAAAATAAATTGTTTTGGTAGGTAGGTGCCTACTTAGTAGTTAGCCAAAATATACAGTATTTTATTATCTGTGCAGAAATCTAGGAATTTTCCTACAATAGAGAGCTTTTCTCTAACAAGGAGGAGAGAAGAGATGCCGTTAAAATTTATCTATCGCAAACTGTTTGTGTTCTCAGTTTTAAATAACTAAAATAATTCCTATAATTCCTATGTGGCAACTATCTTAACAGATAAACTCTCCTGACATTTTGTTAGTTTATGTCAAGTTAGACAGTTCAGAATTTGAACAGTGGCAGTCAAACGGAGTCCCTGAAGTATAAACTTTGTCTTATCTTAGAACAGTTACAAAAAGTTTTCAGATTAGGTAATAATGTTGAGTACTCGTAAGTAGGTACCTACCAAATTATTACCTAATTTTAATACTTATTTTGTAATTAACATTATGTCTACTATAAAGGTACAAATAGAAATATCGTGGCTAGCACCATAGCATGTTGTTTTCGAAATAAAAAATTGAGTGGCATGTGTGTTCGCCTTACTACATTAACACGCTAATTAGTTAGAAAAATCGACCATCAGAGAGCCTCTGATTATTATTTTTCAGTACATAACGTGACACACTGGCAGTGAACATCATATCATGTAGCGCACTTGATAGGATAGTTCTCTGATTGTTTGATTATATGCTTACACTGAATGTTGCATTGAAGCGCTGACGATGGTCAGCTCTCACGTACTAATAAATCCTCTACGCCTACGCAGACACATTTACGTGAGCGCTCTACCTAGTTTACCGGGATCATTTTCATAGTGACAGTGAGAGAGTAATTAAAAGAAGAATTTTTTTTTTGGGCCTGAAAGGGATATTTACCTAGAGTGTAGTTATGAAGAAGCATATGGGGAGGCTACAATGCCAGGTGTATATAACTTTGAAGGGTATCGAGATGCATCGTACTTTAAGTATTATTTAAGAACATAAATATATAATTTAGTAGAAAGATTACATGAAAATAGAAATACCTTTAGGTACGATTATAGTAAAGAATTCGATAGGCTTCCTTAACTAATGGCCGAATGAGAGGTGTGAATTGCATTGGTAGGTGTCTATAGGCGGTATTTGAGGCACAAACATTAAACGACTTAAATAAAAAAAATGTCTTTAGTAAGTTGTACGTATTATAAGTTATTTTCTTTTGGGTAACTTATTCGTAATATCTTCTAGACTTAGAAGTAAAAACAACAACCGGCTTACTGTAATGAGTTTAATGAATCTCTAGCTAGAGTCTTAAAGGTAATACCTATTTACTTCTCCGTTTATTCGAACAATCCTAAAATTTCTTTGTAAATAGAACATCTAATGAGACGAAGGATCTCCTATTATACTTACTTTCAGTAACATAATTGATGAAGTCGGATTCTAAAGAAATATTAGTTTTAATTTAAGGCGAGTTAAGGTGAACAAAGAATGAGTAATAATATATATCCAAAGAGGTTTTAAGTTTTTCTCTTTCAATTTGAAACAAGGGGAAGCCACTGCAATTCAAAAGATTTGTAAGAATCTGTGATAACTTTGAGGCGAATACTACAAAGGTCAGACTTTCAACTCGCTTTGGCGTTCACAAATATATTTTTAAGTGAAAATTTTATTTTACCAAAAATACATGGAACATTTTACGTTCAGTTGTCCAAGTATTTTTGTCAAAATTTATTGCCTCCTCCAGTTTGTTAACAATTTAATTTACTATTACATTCAGAACGTGTACTAACTTACTAAATTTCGTGAACTAAATTTCACAGATTTGATGGATGCGTTTATGTTACTACAAAAAGTGAGTTTTATTACTGTCTTTTATCGATTCAACATATCTATTGGTTAGGTTAGGTTAGAGCAGCGCAGCGGTGGAGCAGCGGTACGGACCTCGCCTTAGAAATACATATAAGGACGCGGGTTCGATTCCCAGTCGTGCCCACACATCTTTGTGTGATTTGTTACATCGAAGCTGCTCAGTATCGGTGAAGGAAAACATCGTGAGGAAACCGACATGTCTAAGAACTAATTATTCGAGGACCTGTGACATTCACCAACCCACACTTGGCCAGCGTGTGTGGATAAAGACCTGAACTCTCTTAACTCGTAAGATAGTTGAGAGAAGACCCGTGCCCAGCAGTTGGATACTAAACGTGATTGATTAGGTATGGACTAGACCACGATTCTCGCGCTTTAGACATATAAATGTCTCGAACGCGGCATAATATGTCGAAAAAAATGGTGGTTATCGATTGAAAAATATTTTTCGTATTCTCGGAAAGTCACGTTAGAAATAAGTCTACCACTCATCGCACGACTTGCAACAAGTAGTCTATAAGCAACTATATCATATATCAATTTCATTAGATTTCAATCGACATGCATACATGCCGTGTTGAAGAGCGCGACAATCGGGGGGGCCTGAACTTTACAGGTATCCAAATTATGGCTACCAGTTAAATTCTAGACAGAGCTACCAAGTATGCCTACTTACTTAGTTTACAAATAGGCGACAGAAGACAATATTTTAACCGGAAACTGATACAGTGGTCTCCGAATTTTCTTTTTCTAAATATTAAGGTTTACAATTACAATAATAACAAATATTTGACGTCGAATACTAAATACTACCAAGTTTTCCGGTTTCAAGTTACATGTATGTTTCATGTTAACACGGGCGGCGAAGAAAAACGGGACAAGCTGCCTCATCGCTCGTAAAAACTGTACGTATTTCAAAGATATGTGTCACTGTTACGAGATGTTGTAGAGGTCGGAAAAAACTACAATAAAAAAGTTAGACGTTGAGTCAATCTGGCTTTATACGTAGGATACTCCAGAAGTGTTGATTTTATTTTATTAAACGTTAGTAACTCATAGATACATTAAACATCACATACTCGTTAGTTGTGAAATATTTAGTACTTACTCATATTTTATCTCTAATAACAGCTACTAGTGTTGTTTAATATAGGTAATTGTTCGTTCACCCGCATACTTTATACCCACAGAAATAGGATTTTTCGCTACCATCAATCCGTATGTCTATGATTAAGTATATCTGTACTCGGAAAAAATGTGCTTCTCACAACGATGTAGCGAATAAAAATTTCCTGCCCCGTTGGTACTTTTACCGTCATAGGCACCCTAATAATTTTCTAAAGGTAAAGTTTGCGAAGGATAAAAAGAAAATTTGTTTAGAGTTTAGCATAATCATTTTATAACGGATTTGTTAATATAGATTTGTTTAGTAAGCATACAATATGTGAATTAGACATTCTATATAAGTAGATATTTTAAAAGAGTGTAATTATGTAGAGTATGTTACGTCAAAAGTACCTACTTTGAATGTGTATGTATTTACCTAAAGTTATTTGTTAAGAACTTGAACCCATTCTACAATTTTTCGATCCACCTAAGGTTTGCGTGTATAAAACTCATGTTTGATTTAAACTCCCCTGTGTATGTCTGTGTAAATGTTTATGTGTGCAATAAACAAATAAGAATTAAGGTAGTCTGTCTGTAGCCTCTACTTACTTGCCTACTAATATAAGTACTTACTCCCTACCTACCTTCGATAATAATTTTGGGCAAGTTATCAAACTTCATGTAGCTTAGGCAGGTAACTTTGTTTGTAATATGTATATTGTTAACACCTCCAACAAAGGAGCTTATGTGTAGCAAAATTTTCGTCTTACTTAATATAATTCTGAACTTCTCAAAGTAAGTATCTGTTTATTCAGAGGGAATTTCTTAGAGTTGTGAAATTTATAGAGTGAAACAAAATGAGCCTAATTGAAATAATCCGACTTGGTATATTGTTAATCCAGCTTGTGACAAAAAGTACTTACGTTTCAGTCTTTTCATTACATTTCTTTTAGCAGAAACTAAAGCTTCATTCATCTTTTAGTTTTTACTTTTAGCTTTTATGAAAATTATTCTAATTAATTAAGGAGCTGAATGTATACTCACGGTTTGTGGAGGGCTGCTTTAACTCATTTTAGTGTCGCACACGAGTCTCCTCTCAACTATCTTACGAGTTGAGAGAGTTTAGGCCTTAATCCACACACGCTGGCCAAGTGCGGGTTGATGGATGTCACATGTCCTCGAATGATTAATCAACAGGGTCTATTAAAAATATTTATTCAGCATTGCCCTATCTCGTTAACAGTACCAAATGTTAATATAGTTTAAAGTTTCACATATAAATAAGAAGTACCTATGTTTAGATTGGAGCAAGTGACGCTCTATATGCTGTGCCTCCCCCATGGGAAAAGGCGTGACTGTGACATAAAAAACGTAGATATTGAATGAATAAAATTTATATTTATTTTGAGTTTCTGCAAATTGTCTTAAATGAGCCGTAGGACGAGTTGAGAATTGGCCTTTCAGTGTTTTACCTAACCACATAAATTCCTATTTATTGTTCTTTGACGAGAAATACTTTAGTATTGTCTCAGATTTACGCGAATATCACACATTGAAATAAAACTACTTTTTAACGGATTTTATCGCGGTTTATTTTAGATTTTAGATCCCGACGTTTCAAAGTCTTTTCAGACTTCATCTTCACGGGTGGACTGAGGTATTTGACGTCCAAAAATAAAAGAAAAAAAGTAGTAAAAAAAAGTAAAAGTGGTTTTATTGCAATGAGAAATACTTTTATTAGACAACTGAAATAGTCGAGCATAAGCTTGTTTATTGGTACATCCAAACTAGCAAATAAGATAAACTTGTCACCAACATTGGATACATTTGAATGCAGTTGCATTTAACCGCTTTATGAAACAAGACGCTGATTTACATAAAGCGCTGAGGAAACTTGGTAATAAAGAGAGATTTATGTTATAAAATTTTGTAGACGGCTATTGTAAGAAATAGTAAGAGCACGACAGGCGATTTTAAGTCTTTTTGATAGGATTGTTGGGTAGAAATCGGCGTGCAAGAAATCTGAAATCTGAGAGAATAAAATTATTAAATTATGTAGTCTACGTGTATTATTATCTGACTACTGATTAGTACCAAATGGACTCATAACACTTTTAAGAACTTGCAACTATGGTACAACTCTGTTTCTTCATGGTATAACATATTTCATTTTATGCTAGTAGCCCCTGCAAAGTGACCACTCTGTGTATTACTCAGTATTAAACACTTAAGGCTATTCCTATTTTGCAAGTAAGTAGCAGTTCTTGGTATATATGTCGCAGTAAGATAGATCAAGCCGTAGCTATTTCACTCCGAAAGCTATTTCACTAAACTTAATCTAGTAATTTAAGTATATCACTAAACTTGGACAGTTTTATAACTATATTTTGGTATATAATTATATCCCTAGGGATATAACTATATTACGGCTTGATCTATCTTACTGCGACATATATATCAGTACTTAGTATGTAGGTACAGCTATATCCCCACGTATAATGCAGTAGGTACCAGGCAGGCAGGTACCTTATTTTTATATGGTGGAAACGCTTTAAGGGTCCCCCCTTCGGGGGAGACAACGGGGTAGGTAGGAGTCCTTGTATACATAGTACCCAAGAAAAACACAATGGTAGCCTTTTTTTATTCTTGAATAGGCTATAGCGCTTGACTACAACTTACCTGATGTTAAGCAGATGTAGTCCACAATGGGACGCGCCAGCCCAAGGTACCGATTCACTCGTGATTACGAATGACTTTCGGTGAGAAGCCTTCCTCATATGTTTAAATAACGGCCCTGGGAAGTCGTAGACCTACATTCAGGACCGCCATCTCATCATAGCGTGTTTACTTCCCCATACTTGCACAGTTCCAGTTAGCGTTGCCATCCATCCGGATAAAGCCGCACAGCTTAGGCCTGGAACTCTGGTCTTGTGTCGAGACACATATTATAAAACTTAAAATTTTCTTACCTCTTATTTTCAGCTGTAGTTGTACGCATAAGTACCTATTCCGTAGATATAGTATAATATAATATTTGATATAGATAGACATCAGCGGCGAAGAGTCTATACAGGCCGCTTTAGGATTTGATGAAATAATATCGTTAACTTCATTAAAATTATGTAAAGCTTAAGAGTTTTAAATAGCATCAATAATAAGAACCTGTTACTACCTGCTACTACTATACTTAGTAGTGATTGCCATAGAAACATTGCTGACGGTATTGAAGATATTATTTTCTTAAGTTCGAACTTTTTTGCTCCGGGTTCCCTTTTTCAGATTTCCATCCTTCGCCACTAATAGACATAGTTACCTACCTCAAGCTAGATGAACATAGGTAGGTACTAACTTGTTTAGGGTACGTGACTATAAAGGGTTAATTAAATATAGATATTTATTCAGCATTTGAATGCAGCATTCTCGTATAATAACGATCACTACTTTGTTGGCTTTCGTCCAGTTTAGTTTTTTTTTCAGCAGTCATTGGGGGCTAGTCTTTTGTAACAAGATTTATGTTCCCGGAACTGGATAATACCCTAGCTTTCTAAAGACTTTCTTCATTTTCCCTAACAAATGGCGACGTAAGTTATAAAACTGGAATTTCAACAAAAGATATTGTTAAGTCGTTCCAATTGTTTTAAACCAAACATAGAATGTTTACACAGGTAACATAGCTTATTTCACAGAACACTGCCGTAAAAAATTAATTAATAACCTATTTGTGATCCCCTCTCACAGATAAAAGGAATGATTTTAAGGGTTCATTTTGTTCTAGGGACCGTAGTATAACCAATTGGTTGATTCTTTATGAATTTATATAAGATAGGTACCTACGTAAAATTACTACTTGAAATATATAATAGACTGTATATTGTAAGATATGAATAGGAACGTCTAACGACGCGACGTGCATAGGTTAGCAAAATTGAAATTCCATAGCAGAGCGCTCGAAGCCTGACACGTTTAGTTTAATGCACCCACCTACATGTCTGTGGGATATTTCTGCTATGCACAGTTTCAGTTTTTGTAAGACAAGAATTTACAGAATTTCACCGTTGCCTATTTTTTTAGGTACTACCTAATTGGAATTATTGGAAATTAGAATTGGAAAGAAATTGTTTCATCGCCGCTGCTCAATATCGATGAGATCCGGCAAGTCTAAGATCTAATCATTCCAGGATTTGTGACATCCACCAACCCGCACTTGGCCAGCGTGTGTGGATAAAGACCTGAACTCTCTCAACTCGTAAGATATTTGCAAGACCTATGCCCAGCTGTGGGACACTAAAAGGGTTGACGTGGTATGACCAAGAACCTTTCATCTAAAAGATTAATTAACAGGTACTTATTATTTTGCTACATAAAGGCTGATATCTGTTTTGTTAGTCTCTAAACCTTTTGGTAAGTACTTATATATTGTTACTGTTATTTATTAAGTATGTACCTAACTAATAAAAATATATATAAAAGGGAAAATTTAAGGATCTTGAACCATTTAAATTAAATTAAATTACTCTGATTAATTAATGGTACTTTCAAGTTTTCATCTGAAATATAAGTGCCATTTAAATCTTCGTTCCAAATAAAATTTGCCTCTTTTGTTCAGGACCTTAACTTATAAAGATTTTAAGGCAGTCAAATATGGTGCCTATTAGGAACACTTAAGGTTACAATACCTTTAAGAACCTGCGCTAATAATTTTTGTTGTGTTGCTACATACCAGGTTAGCATTAAGGCGAAAATCCGTTTGATTTCCAACAAAAATATATTTTATAGAAGAGCAGGGTCGCCTGACACAGGCATACTTTTGCTTATAAAGAGGCGCCACTCACAACACATTTTTTTGAACATTTGTACAAAAGCAACGGTAACGCAGCGGAACGGGCCTCGCTTTAAAAAAATAAGGTCGCAGGTTCGATTCCCGGCTGTGCCCATACATCTTTGTGTGAATTCTTACATTACCGCTGCTCTATATCGGTGCAGGAAAACATCGTGAGAAAACCGGCATGTCTAAGAACAAATTATTCGAGAACATGTGACCTCTACAAACCCACATGGCCAGCGTGTGTGGATTAAGGCCTGAACTCTCTCAACTCATAAGATAGTTAAGAGAAGACCCGTGCCCAACAGCCGAACACTGAATGGGTTTCAGTGACATTTGTATTTGTATAATGTTGACAAAAAATACGTGTAGATACACGTACCTATGTAACAATCTTTGAGTTCATAATAGATACGAGATTGTACCCGCTTACAAAAGGCGAAAGCCACAAAGGGTGTAACACAATGCTAGGAAAGGAAAATGGTTTTGTATTTTGTTAATGATAACAGTGAAATATCAAAAATTTGCTTCTCTTGTTTATGCTTTCGTTTGATCTCAAGATTTTCTTGTTATAATTAATAGGAAAACACACCTTAACACAATCTACATAGCACCTACATAGAACTAGACTAGTACGTACTGTACTGTGTACTTATGTGTACTTACATAATACACAACGTAAATGAAACATTACTAGTACCTATGGTATCTGTGACTTTATTCGTAAGTAAAAAAAAATAAGAATCCGCTGACGTGTGACATATTTTTTTTAAACTTAACACAATCATTTTATCTTTTAAATAAAGAAAACCGCAATCAAAATCGGTCCTCCGTCTCAGCGCTACGGGCCACAAACTTGTACATACTTATGTCAAACATTTAACACTCCTTTTTTTTCGTCGGGGGTTAAAAATAGTTCTACGTAGCTAAGTCTTAAGTGTAGGTAAGTTAATTGACCGGAACTGTTTCTCACGAACACCTAAGTGATGGCCCCATTTTCTCCGTTAACAATAGAAACAAGCATTTCAAGATGACTCTAAGAAAAATAGCTTTTCCAAATAAATCTCAGCGCTGTTGTACTACAATGTGAAGACAACCTTTATGTGTGCTATAAGTATTAGGTGAATAATATTTCGTAAAGAATCCGGACAAAGTTAAGCAGTGTGGATAAGTTATTTTATCAACAATCTACAAATGATTAATTATTCTGTGACAACGTCTATCACTATTAAACACCATCATTACGTTCCTTTTTTCGTTATGACTTCATCATCATCATTTAGCTTCTAAATATATAGAAGAAGAAACTGACTCACTGATATATCAGCGCAAACCGACGAGTCTAGAGACTCCAAATTTGCCACATAGGTGCTGTATGGTATTTCAAAACACCTTCTAAAGGGTAAAACGGGGCCCATGCAGGCGAAGCCGGAAGCTAGTGAAACATAAATCTGAACGACAATCGAAATACAAGGGGGCAATATTTTGGGGTAAGTAAACTCCTAAATAAAACGCACTAAGTACCTACATACTCTCTCTTACGCCATATTACGGATCATTACTTGCATTGATCCATAACCGCCCGCGTTACGACCACTCAGGTTGGATTAATACACCCTTTTGCATTACCCCTTACCCTACATTAGTTCAGTAAATCATTATTGCTAAATCAACCCATTTTCACACATTCTCCCAAAGAGATTTTTCTCCGAATAAAACTAAAGTAACGAAGCTTTTGTAGTTTATACGCATATAGGATCAGAGTGGATCACCAATAAGAACGGGATGTAAAAATGAAACAAAACGGTTTATCCGGGTCCATTTCTCTGTTTTGTTAAATGTGCCCGGATTTTATATGAATACATTATTTATATATCGAAAAGAGTTAGGCTATTAAACTCTCTATGAATTTGTATTTAAAAAATATAAGCCCAAAAAAAATAAACAATGACAAATAAAAACAATCCGATTTGATTACATAGCAAACATAAAATACTTACCTAGTGCAAACTTTTGAAATGAAAATCAAATATTGTTCGTATCAACAAGCACGTTTCCATACCTAGGTACCTATTTCATTGAAATGCTTGTAATCTACTTGCTGCCCGCCCTAACTTCGCCCTAACTTCGCATCCTAACCCAGCTCTAAAAACTTTATCTAAAACACAGATAACTGCTATACTAGTCTAAACTAATAATAGAAAAAAATAAAGTTTGTGAGGTTGTAGGGTGTAATCTCTGGATTTACTGGAACGATATTGAAATAAAACTACTTTTTAACGGATTTTCATGAAGTCTGAAAAGATTTTGAGACGTCGCGATCGCCGGGTTTGAACCGCGATAAAATCCGGTAAATAGTAGTTTTATTTCAATGTGTGATATACGCGTAAATCTAAGACAATACTATGAAACGATATTGTTTTTTTCTCAATAGAAAGCGACATTATTTGTTAGTGGTACAGGCTATATTGTAACTAATATAGTATTATATAATATTATCTGTAAATTAATATTATCTGTGACTATAATTATCCTTTGTTGTGTGTGGGTCTGACTGAATGGGTTAAATGTTGGAAGATGATATCATCTTCATAATTTTCAGCTATGTACATATATACACATAGCTGAAAATTATTATGTTTACCTAGCTAACCAAGTTAAAAGTATGTTGTACCATACCTATTGCCTACCTAAATAACAAGTTTCATCACATTCCTTTTAGTAAAATCTTTAACCTTTTTTACTTTATTTCTTTGATAGAACGAAAAAGGTTCAAATAAAGAGCTATAACCATAAATCCTAAAACCAATACATAAAGTAACTCAATTTCCCGATAATAGCCTAAATAATAACCAACGTAAACATGATACTTTTAAATTTCCCTGTCGTTGATAGAATTTTATGTTTTATATCCCTTGGACCTGTTGAGTTTTGATAAGACCCTTCAATTTTATAATTTAATCAGTTTTTATTCAAATAATGGCACTTTTGTTTAAGCAATTTATTTTTTATTTGAAACTAAGATAGCTAATAAGAGTCGTCTTTTATTTTCTAAGTAGGTACTTACTTACATAAATATATTTATGTATTCTGTATTCATTTCAGTTATAGAGTAGGTGGCAGCGTAAACCTTAAGGTAATAATACTGGGTGATACTGTAACAGTGTACGTAGGTACATTGTCAACTTCTTAATTACCTACAATTTGATCATAACTATTCTAACGATAAAATGTCATTAGCCTTAAACCTATTAGTAACAGCTAACCTACTCGAAATACTAAACAAAATGTGATCGTTTATTCAATTCGAAAATGTTAACCGATTTGTTGTGTAGTTAATCGTTTTGATCATCAAAGGTTTTCACGTAATATCTATTTAATACATACTTTGTGTAAATCAATAACTGTGACAGGATAAACCCTTATCAAAAGCGTAGAACCTTACACTAAATAATTGAAAATGTAAACAAACAAAAGGTAAGCTTCTATAATTCAAACGTACCAATTACGAAAATCCCATTACGGTGCTAAAAACTCGTTAAATAATTTAACATCGTATTGAAAGGTCTGCAACGTCTAAAGGTATTTAAGTTTTAATTCAATTCAAACTTTATTCAGGCTTTTTACATTTACATTAGGCCTTTGGGACTTTGGGAAAACAAAATAAACAAAATTATCCTTATATACTAATAACTAAATGGACATTGGAAAACTTCGATAAATTTTAATAATTGCAGGTACATTTACTTTCTATATGATGGTGGTGACGACATAGCCTGCTAAACATTTATTAACATAACATACAGTTTGATGAGCAGTAAAGACAATAATATTTGCTTTCTCGATTAATAATATCAAACTGTATGTTATGTTAATAAATGCTCAGCAAACTACTTGAAATTTGAATGTTAAAGACACTAAGAACAATTTTCACCAAATCTATTGTTGTCCTTTATTTAAATTAACTCTAGGAAGTGTGTGTATAAATACCAATGTCTTTCATAAAACAAATACAAGGTACCGTATCTTAATAATAGCTTCCGGTAATATTTTAACCAGTGTCAAGTTTAAATAATTGTTAGGTGTATAAAAAAGGTTAGTAGGTAGGTAAAAAGTTGGGTAAAGTATACATGAAAAAGATTTTTACAAAACATCGACGTCCTGCGACGCTATTTTTATCCTATGCCTGTTGTGCATTATCCGATTCTAATGTCTTATGTTCCCAGATGCCATAAAGATTGACAAGAGATAATACTGACGCCTACATAAACATAAGTAAGTCTATAAAACCTTTTATTACAAGATACGAGAGGGCTCAGTACGAGCTAATCGTAAAGAGATACGATTATGGCAAGGGATGTCGAAGTCACCATATTGACCTATTTTCGTCTCATAATTGAAATAAAACATATCCAGGTTAATTTTGTATACCTTAGAGTCCCTTTCTAGTATTCCACTGTAGGGCACGAGTCTTCTCTCAACTATCTAAGGAGTTGAGAGAGTTAATCCCTTCATCCACACACGCTGGCCAAGTGCGGGTTGGTGGATGTCACATGTCCTCGAATGATAAGTTCTTAGAAATGCCTGTTTCCTCACGTTGTTTTCCTGCATCGATATTGCGCAGTGGTGATAAAACAATTCACACAAAGATGTGTGGGCACGACTGGGATTCGAACCCGCAACCTTATATTTCAGAGTATTATATAATTTAATTTTGTATTACCACTTAAAACTATCACGGCGGGTAAGTGTCCTGGATACCTAAAATATAGGGTTTCCCTAGTTTAGGCTGCAGTCCATCCACATACCTCTTATGGATGTCCTCCTTCTTTCTTGTATTTTCAATCAATGTGGTGGTGTAAAATAAATGTCATTAAAATTAAAAAATATTAAAAGAAAATATATATTCAAGAATTTATTATAAACGAATTAAAAACTAAAATAAGCTCCGATAACTTTTACTTTAAGGTAGGTACTCAACAAAATTATTAATAGTTTTAAATAACCTAGACCGGACAGGCTGTTTTAGTGAAATGTGCCCAGGTACCTTAAAAATTTTAATCTATCGTGTTCCTAATATAAGGACTTACTTAAGGAGTTAAAAAAAAACAATAAACTTATTATAATTATTTGATTTTAATTGGTTCGGCAAATGAGATAAAAAGAATCCTATTTTTGATAGATACATATCTACCTAGGTACTTAAATATTTTGTACAATCACTCTAAAAGCTTTTAATATTTCACCGCACGAATTACCATATATACACCTACACTATAGGACGGTTCCATTTAACCTTAATTTTCTTAACCGCATTACAATGTGGAGGTAAAAGCTAGAGGCAGGCCGTAGAACACATAAATTACATTAAAATACTCTAGTAGTTTCGCCGACAACTCCCCAACGTTATCTCAAAATTATTACAAAAGTTAAATGACCCAGCGCTTCCTTGAAACCCCAGCTCAATTACGAACACCCCTACTTGTCACTTGTAACAAGGGACTACAGGTATGACATTTCAGCAAATGTAAAAGGATGCCACTCAAAAATAACAAGTATATTACAGCTTTATCCCAAACATAGAGATAGAAAAATGCTGAGCCTGAATGTTTTCCGTCAAGGCAAGTCATGACGTGGTTACGTTTCAGGTTATAGGTAGGTGCCTATTTTCCTTAACCATTCTATTCCATGTAGGTAGTAATAACGAAGTCACGTATTTATTTTATAGTTTTTTTTTATACAAATTGGCGAGAATGCAAATTTAATGCGGCCTTCTTTAAAGTGATTTACAGTTAACTTTTAAATGAGAAACAGTATTTTAACTGCGCTAAATCTAATCAAATAAAGCGCCTGGAACCCTGTTGTCACCCTTTATTAAAATGCCTTAATGTAGGTATGGTATTTATCTTTATTTACTTATTTTCATTTAATTTTATTTCATTACAAAGGTATTTGAAAACTCAATTATTTAGGTTTCTACCTGTTACATTATTTCCGGCTAAAAGCAATTTATATTCTATTGCTCAGTAACAACTTTATTAAGTGCCTATCAGGACGCTTCAAGTGGTAGGATTTTATTGAACAAAATATTAATGAAGATAAAGGACTTTCTATTCTACTTAACTTTGGTAACTGTTTTCCAAGATTCGTTGAAAAGCAAATCACTTAGAAACATTTAAATAATTATTAGCTACCATTCAGACCATTAACAGCTAAGTATCTCTTACTTATTCAATCGGTGAATAAGTTTAATTACCAAAAATATTATATTATTGGCAAACAACGTACCCTTTTTTACTTTTAATTAGAAGGGTGCTATAAAATGCTTTAAATACAAAGGTACATAAACAATGTAATTTAAAGGCTAAAATGTAACTTTTCATGCAAAATGTAACTACGTATGCTTAATTGCTACAGTGGTACTGATAAAGCGCATTCGTTTAAGAACCGCCCCAGAGCCCGATTTTTGCGCTTTAAACATTTATCTCTAATAGACAAATGTCGAAATGAAATTGCGAATGTCATTGGAAACTAATGGAATTTTTTCTACATTTGCCTATTAGAGATAAATGTCTAAAGTGCGAGAATTGAGGCCCAGGATTGTAGCCCGCGTTAAGCACAAAGATATTTACTTAATACTAGCTGCCCCAGCGAACTTCGTACCGCGCAAAATTGTGAATCTAAACAATTCCCAGACCCCTTTGAACACACACAAAAAAATTCATCAAAATCGATCCAGTCGTTTAGGAGTTCAGTCACATACACACGCACACAAGAAATATATATATTAAGATTACCATGACAAACGCGTATGTACATATTTGAAAGATCTTTACCTATTACGTATGAGACTTAAATCTTGATGGTAAAATTGAACATCTTTTAAGATAATTGAGATTCAATCCGCCGCACAGTGGTCTGAAAATCGAGCTCCCCTTTCATAGAAAGTCAATGTGGGATATTCATAAAACTAAAATATGGAACGTCTCAGGTATACATTCCTTTAATGCATATTTTAGTATGAATGATTTTAGTTACTCCGCGCCTGAGAAAAAAAATATTTAGTATTTTTTTGTATGGGAGAAATTACATAAAGTACATTTTCTTGCGACTGAATGAAACTGAAAGGCTGGTACTCATACGAGCTATTGCCGCTCTTAAGGCGATTACGCTGACATACCACTCGTGTACCTTTAGGTGCCGCTTCACACGTAGGATTTTTTTGAAATTTCGAATTTTCGGTATTGAATATTTTATGTTATGCCTTTGGGGTTGTTGTTTTCCTGCGAATTCCTTATGAAAACAACAATTTTTTTTATGGAAACAATCTCTAAATCGCGTAAAAATGTCTGCTGTTTCATACTAAAGTTCGATACCTGCTTGGCCGTAATGTATGAAACAGTTGTTTTCTTTTCCGTCATTTCAAGGTGGTTTCCATAAAAAAAGTTGTTTGTTTTTATGAGTAGAATCACCTCATAACAGGAAAGCAACGACCATAAAGTCACGCTATTTAAAGAAGGAATAAAACACTTATTTAACATTTTTTTCATATTTGAAAATTTAATACGATTAAAAACTGTACAATCAATTGTAAAACAAGTGTTTAAATATTATAACAGTTAAACAGCTAAAACTAATTTATTTATTTTTAAATTTAATCGATTAATTTAGAAAACTTCATTTGGTTAGTATGTACATTCCTCAAAATACTTACGTCTAAACCCTAGCCTTTGTTTGTTTAGTACTGAAAATCGTTATTTCTCTAGTATTAGAACATAAAATAATAATAACATCTATAACTAGAAAAAAAACTGAATCAAAGAATAGAAAAAGCTTCATTTGGTTAGTATTTACTTACATTCTTCAAAATACGTCTATATTCTCTTTGCTTGTTTAATACCAAAAATTCTTATTTATCTAGTCTTAACATTTAAATAAATAAAAATAATAATAACGTCGATATGTATAAAATACGCATTAACAATTATCATCAAAATCTTCTAATTCTGAATCCAGCATTGCGACACTAACATCAACAAACTCAATATTTTCTTTGTCCACACTTGTATTGTCTTCATTAATGAGAAGTGTTTTCATGTCATCAGAGACAGCTGTTCTGATTGACTTTCTGTGTACAGGTCTTATGCTGGATAGGTACGGATCTGAAGATACAAGGAGTCCATTAAAAATATCTTCATTTGTTGCTCTACGACAAAACTTCCGCGAATGATGTTCTCGGATTTTTTTGAAGTCTTTATTCCTGGCTTCCGATGCCTCTTCTGATAATTTGCCAATGGGGGTAATGTTGAAATGCCTGATAATTTCAGCACCATGCAGTAAAAGTTTGTGAACACTTGACGGCATATAATACCAACCATAGTGTTCCACATATCTTTCTGCAGTAAGGCGCGCAAAATTTGCAAACGCTTCAACATTAACGGGCTCCCCACATGCTATCACACCTAGAATTGTGGCAAATCTTTGGATTATAGTGGAATCTAATCCAGTGATGGCTGCCGTTTTTACAGGATCACTAAAAAATTTTCGGGCTGTATTGCCATCATTTGTAGTGCCTGCACCTGAAACAAAAACCAAAACCTTCACCATTTTGAGCAGAAACAAGGTATTTGGTAAGTAACGTTCTCAAAATCATTCAAATCAACTCGTTGCACTTCAAGACTCACCTTGTTTGACGATATCTACTAAGAGGCCCATTTCATCACGAAACTTCTGCTGGATGATTTGCTTTCTTGCCTTCAATAACTCTTTGCTGTCTGCATCCCTAGCTTGCCATGTTTTGAAATCAAGTCTGTAGGAAATGTGAAGCAAACATTCCATACACCTAATCCAAGCATGGAGAGTAGACAAACCATATTGGTATATTTCCGTTGACACTGGTTTTCTGGAAAACAAATAAATAATATATTTAAAAATAGGTATTCATGATTATCAGCCAAGAAAATTATAAAAGTGTTCAAAACTTACTCTGAGATCACATGTAATTTATTCATTTCAGATGGGGTTGCTTTACATATGTCACAAGTTTGGGTTGATGTTTCTGATAATTTAGAAACTATTTTACCATCTATCATAGTCATGAGCATTTTAACTTTAACTGCATGATTTCCCATTATAGAAGGCACCAGTGTAGCAATTTCAGCTTCAATCGTGGCTTGTTCTCTCTTGATGTCTAATTTGTTTTCACTTGCAAACTTGAAAAAAAGAGGCCTGCAAAACATTGTCGAAGACGGTTTTGGATTCTCCCATACATTTTCTTCATCACAATCTAATCTTATAGGTACAAAAGAACACATGAAGACGCTGGAATCATCTTCCTCCACCATGCTTTGCTTATACAAACTCTGCCCTGAAGAACCATCAAAGCCCCACTTACACAGAAGTGTTAACTCCTTGCCATCTAAAGTAGAGGGCAAACGTAGATATTTTCCAAGTCTTGACACAGTTTTATCCAAAATTGCTTGAAGTTTAACTCGTGCCCCATTTTCAGAAATGTCTATGCTATCCTTAGGTGGGTAACAGTCCTTTTTCGCTTCTAGGACAGTTGTGTATGAAGGATATAGTGGGATTCCTTCTTCCTTTGCACAAGCTCTCAAAGTAGTATACTGCCACTTCGACAGCTTCAACGAAGTCAAAATACCTAAAGCTTTATCAGCAGAATATATGGTCACATTTTTTTTAGTTTTAAGTATATCTTTTATCTTTGTAGCCTCTTCGGGATTCTCTGTGACTAATTTTATTATGTCTGCTACATCTTTATTTTGCGCCTTCAAGCCAGTTGCATAAGCAAGACTTTCCGATGGATGATTTAAAAGCTCTTCTACTCTCCTTTTCTTCTGTAACGGGCTTAACACCGAAAACTCCTTTCTTTGGTTTCCAAGAGATGTTGAGGTTCCAACACTACAAGTCTGTGGTTGTGCGGATGTTGATGCACCTTCGTTTACGGGAAATTCTGAACTGGAACACTGTGACTGATCTATCGTTACTGAGGAAGTCATCTTTTCCTTGATGACTTCAGGCCATTTGATGTCTTCTTGGAGCCATGCTTCGTACTTTTTAATGAAAGTATGTCGTGTACGATTACATGAGATCCATTTCCTTTTCAATGTACACACATAAGTTTGGCAGAATTGTTTCAAGTCTCTCTTTTCATTTTCTGACAAATCAATACTATTCACAAACACATCAAACAACACATTGGGATCTGAGAAAGAAGTGTTGTTGGCCACAAACATGAAAATATCAAGATTGGTACCAAAACCTTCCATTGCAATAGAAAAATTGAAAGAACAGAAAAATTAAAGTTTACGCGCACAAGTGCAAACGTTACTGACAGAGTCCATGCCAAACATTCTATTTATGTATAACTCTCTCACCGACCCTCATTAAGGGTCGGTACAAATTAACACGTAATAAAACTGAACTATTAGTAAAGTAATAAGTAATTCCCGTAATTGATAATGATAACGAACCTCTGTTATCATTAGGTATAGTAAAAATCATTATCACCTTTTTAGCTAATGAGGTTACTATTGTAAAAAGTTATTTGTTAAAATAAGGCAGATATTAGTTGCAGTGCCCTAATTAGTATTCGCAAAAAACGAATTTCTAAAGTTAACTAATTTTTTGAGTTAAAGTAATTGAATCTATTATAACAATTATTATAATATTAGGTGCGTATTTATTATAAATATTTAATTCCAAATTCCTTACCAACCTAATTTAAATGCGTCACATACTTAAAATATTCAATGCCGAAATTCGAAATTTCAAAAAAATCCTACGTGTGAAGCGGCACCTAAAGGTACACGAGTGGTATGTCAGCGTAATCGCCTTAAGAGCGGCAATAGCTCGTATGAGTACCAGCCTTTCAGTTTCATTCAGTCGCAAGAAAATGTACTTTATGTAATTTCTCCCATACAAAAAAATACTAAATATTTTTTTTCTCAGGCGCGGAGTAACTAAAATCATTCATACTAAAATATGCATTAAAGGAATGTATACTTGAGACGTTCCATATTTTAGTTTTATGAATATCCCACATTGACTTTCTATGAAAGGGGAGCTCGATTTTCAGACCACTGTGCGCCGTCTTAGATAATTTACAATTACATAGATTGTTGAAATAAAACTGTTTTGTAACGGATCATCAGTCAGTCTTAAATCGAAAGACGAAATAACTGAAGCGGTTTTATACTTTAACAGCACTGCATCCCACTCAAACATTGAAATATTACAAGGTTCGAAAATAAAACCCTGCGTATGTTAACTAACGCTGCCTGATTCGTACCAAACGAACTACTACACCGCGACCTACGTATACTCACTGTGAAAGAGAAAATTGTACGCCATTCTAAGTCCACACCAACACCTAAACACCCTGGCTTGGTCATTGAAGGAAAACCTCAACCAAGTGCGCCGATTAAAGCGTAAGATTTAATCTATGCCTCGTAAAAATTAAATTACTTTCTAAAAAGGAGTAAGTGGTACTGGTCACATACTAAGCACGCCAACATTAGCACCAACTAACATATGTACTTCTGAATGTCACATATAGAGAGACAGACTGTAGTAAATAAGAAAGGACAAAAAGAAAGGACCAACTTAGATAGCGAAATGTGGGTGATATTCACCTCTGTCTACACCACCGGGTAGAAAAGGCGTGAGCGCTATTATTTATTGAAATTATTTGTGATCTTGCGGTTTAGTCGTTTTACTACATACCTACCTCCAAAAAAAGAATTGATCACTTACGATTGGCTAAAAGCCAATGCCACTTCGGTCGTAAAATACAAACTTTACACCCCAAATCCGTACTTAACATTTTTATTAGCGAACTGAGATTTACGAGTTACACTGAATTAATCGAATCTAATTTTACGTAGAACCATTAGTGCTTCGAGTATTTTACATAGAGCTACTTGATTCCAGCGGGCCGACGACGCGACCGCCACTCAAAGCAAGAGTGATTTTTACGATCTCGATTGCGATTTTGATGCTCTCCTTATCATATTCATCTTTATCACTATTAGCGACCACCTAAATTTGCGGCGCCCTCTTAATCGCGCTTGTAACTACTGTCAAGGCTAGTAGCTACGTACAAAGTGGCGTCTGTAGGTAGTAAATAGGGAAACAATAAAACCCTTGCTGTTCATGGGGCTTTTAGGTACTTATAAAGACAAAAAAATAAACTGAAAACTGTGTCAATAAATCGTTTTGATAGATTCTTGGATAACTGGTACTCTTTAAGAATTATTAGCTACAATCTGCCGGTCTTCAAGTCACGAGTGAATCGGTATTTACTGGGTAAGCGCGTTCCATCGTAGACTGCATCATTGCTTCACATCAGGCAAGTTGTGGTCAAGCGCAAGCCTATTTTAAGTTAAAAAAAAAAACTAATCGTGGTAGATCAAATGAAGTTGAATGAAGTACATTTACGACACTAAACATAAGTAAAATGTACCTACCTACCTACTTATTTTTTTTATGAAATTTTATCTACTCGCGTACGGTATTCCCATAGAATTAATTATAATACCAACGTATATACCATAAGGTAATTATAGAAACATAGATTTTACACCAAAATCACTATGCACAAAATATTACACCCATTAAAGCGTTTTACAAATACATACAGTCTAAACATTTTATGTATTTTCCAAAATTCGCTTTGTAATACCTACAATGTACGTGCTCAGAGTGCGGTTTGTGTAATAACCGTCAACTTAGCTGAAATATTGTCACGAGCTAACACGAAAGTGCTAAATTGCGCTGGATTCATTTCAATTGCATAATGATAGGCAAAACACAGATATAAATTCCAGATGTTATTTTGTGAATTAATTTTTATATAGGTCAACGTATTTTTATCATGGTATACTATTAGTTTATGTTGCTAATAGTTCGAACTGGGGGTTGTACTTAGCTACTCGTTGTACATGTCGAATAAGTATTACTCATGAACTTGTAAAGTCAAGTTAAGTTAAAGCTAAGGTGGCTTTACATGTTTTTCCTTTAAATACATTTATGGAGACTGATAATTACTGTAAAATTCTTTCCTAAACAACTTTCCCAAAGAAACTTATTTGGAGCAGCTTTATTTAATTAAATTCGCTATTTTATATTGAGCCGCGCAGTAGAGATGACGATCATTACCAAGGCAGTGCAGCGTGATGCACTGCGCACTCCGAAACCCACTGGTAACTAATCAGTCACCCTATACATATAGGTATACTATTAGCGTGTTTTTTTTTAAGAATCTACAAACAACGGTTTGACTCATTGAAGAAAAAAGCAAGTTGTTTTAGCTGGTAGAGGGGGGGCATTTGCCTCTAGCTAAAAATGGAACCCTAAGTTAAAAAGCGATCTTTTAACATACCCAACTATTTTTAATAACCTATCTTAGGATTGTAGAAAAAAAGTTATCCCCCTTTTCATAACAGGTACAGACAGAAAAGACAGGATGTCATTTTTTTGATTCTTGAAAATTTTTTTCGTTTATGTTTCAAGATTTTGTTTTACTACTTAGTCGGCGATGTTGATATGGTGCCTATGTACTGCCATGCCAAATTACAGTTCTTTTAGCTATCCCGCGCATAGACAGAAATGGACATAGACAAACTAAGTATAAGGTTTCTTAAATTACTACGAAACCCTAATAACGAAGCAGTATCGATTCATTATATTATTATGTTGGTATGTATATCATCTATTCTTGCGCATTGTCTCTTTAGGTACATCAAGTACAAATTTAATGCATTTCCAAACGTATTCTAATCTAAGCTAAGTAGCTACCTATTCAGGATTCAAAATGTATTTGTCAAGTCACATTAGCGTAACTCTCTAGAGAAGGATTAACCTTCAACGCATTAACCTAGTTTTTAATCAACTTTTCCAAAGAGAATAACCAAGTCTGGATTTATTAAATTAAACATGCTTTAACAATTGGTAGTACTACTAATGTACCTAAGGTATTTAAATTGCCTTTGTAAAATAAGATCGCGGGTTCGATCCCGGCCGTGTCCACACATCTTTGTATGAATTGATTCATCGCTACTGCTTAATATTAGTAAAGGAAAATATCATAAGGAAGCCGGCATGTAACATTCACCAACCCGCACTTGGCCAGCGTGTGTGGATTAAGGTCTAGTACTCTACTCTTCCTACTCGTAAGATAGTTGAGAGAAAACCCGTGCTCAGCAGTGGGACACCAAAAAGGGTTGAAGTCAATGTTGAATTAAAGAAGTCTTATTACAACAGGCCTTTAATCCAGATGCAAATCATACTAGCGGGCTTATTAATAGAACTTTTATCATATCTAGGGCCGTTGACGTATGTTTTTTCTATAAAAGCAATCTTACTTATCCGCGATTTTCCTGGGATTCCATCAGGTCCTGACATGGTGCCAATGGGACTATTGCAGAAGTATAGGTACTCTTTCAAATAAAAAAATAAATGAGGAAAATTCGCAGTACAGACAAAAAAAATGCATACAGTAGAACTTTAAACCTCCGTCTTTTTTTGGAAGTCGGTTAAAAAATACACATACATATGTATATTGCTCATCAAATGGAACCCTTTACGATACCCTTATCGTCAATCGAGGTCTTCATAGGGCCCGCTTGACGCTTATCTTCGAACGGAAGTCCGCCAGCCGCCCGCCCAAAATGATACAACTCGTTTGAACATCATCAGGCTGATACTATTTATATCAAAAGTTAGTACCTACTTTCACACCTATGATGAACAAGTACCAACCTACTTAATAAAAGTGTTATCTTCTCTGTTAGCAGAAAGACGACCAGTACCCCAATTCTGGCGCTTTAGACATCTACCTCTATTAGACATTTGTCTAACAAAACGGCGATTTCTTTTGTTTTTTAATCATATCCGCCATTTTTTTTACATTTGTCTACTAGACATAAATGTCTAATGCGCGCAAATGTCGAAAAAAATGGCGGATGTCATTATGATGCAGAGATAATTGTCTGAAGCGCCAAAGTCGGGCCTGTACCCGTGCCCCAAAGCATAGAAAAACTAGTGTACTAAGTCATGTATCTAAACTATTTTAGCAGTAAAATTGAACTTTAGGGATGTGTTGCTCTTTTTATGCCGAAGACTTCAACTATATTTAGCTTTTGTCCATAAAAAAAACACCAGTTTTATGTGAAATACATAATATTATGTACGTTTCAGTTGCAGTTACGAAAAGCTGGCACTTAGATGGGTATACGTCATACAAAATATGTGTTTTCTAAAAACCAAATTGAACTGAATAAATTTTAATAGGAGTAATCACATAGGTTGTACTTTGTGTGTTCAATACAACAACGCAGTGTTGCCAGATCTCCTGATTTATCAGGAGATTTCCTGATTTGTGTGAGTTTCTCCTGATCTACAGATTTTATTGATAAATCTCCTGATGTTTGAGTTATAAAATAAAAGTATTAGGTGTGTCTATAGTGTAAGATCTGTGCATAAAAAATAACGTTTGAGTCTTATGACTGACCTACCTACTAATTTTCAGTAGAAAAGATTTAGTTTACGGAGTTAACACTCAATGTACTACTCTAATCGAATTCAGGAAAGTGTAAGTAATTAAAAAAAAGCATGATATTGCAATGCATACTGTACCTATCTATCGCCGATTCTTAAAGATCATTTTGTATTAATGTGCATGCTTAGGGGAAAGAACTTAAAGCTGCGCGGCAATGCTCCGCGACTAATATAAGTAGTAATCTTTTCGATACTATTTGACATGTTTTATTAGACATTTAAAATTTTGATGTTACAGCAGGTCGTTTAGTTTTTTGTATGCAACAACTGGAGACAAAAGACGTTTTACAATTTAAGCTTTTAATAAAGTCCCGCAGTGGCAAGACTATTTATACAAATTAATTTATGTTAAATTAACTTGTAAAAATAGTCCCGCCACTGCCAAATAGAGAAATTAATTGAGTTATTGCTGGTATTAGGACTAAAAATGTACTGAAAAATATAAATTGTTTTAATTTTTAAAAACAACGCTAAAAAGTCAAATGTATAAAAAATATTAGTTATTGTGTAAGAACATTGTAAAAAAATAATGTATTTTATTGTATTTTATTCATATCCTGATTTTTTAGATCAATCTCCTAATTTTTTTTTCTATTATTTCCTGGATTTTGAAATTCTGGTCTGGCAACACTGCAACAACGCCTTTAGGGTGTTTTTTTTTTTTTTTTTTTTTTTTTTTTTTTATTTTCTTATCCTCCCTCACAGGAGAAGGAGTCTTTGTATATCTCTTTATTGACTACATATTGGTTCTCACAGACGTGCTTACGAGCTTCATGCATGAATTTTCTTTGCATGTGTGGGATTACTTACTGTAGGTTTAAAATTTATTTATTTATTTTTATATTGTGTATGTTACCTTGTTTTTTATTTATATTTTCTTAAAAGTTTTATTCTATAATTTTTATGTCTATACGTTTTATATCCTTAAGTTATTTCACATTGTTTTATTTTACTTATTTATTTTTCTAATTTATTGCTTCTACCTATTTAAGACCATTTTTATGAAACACTATTTATATATTTCAAATATATAATAGTTTTCTTTGTTGACTTTATTTGTTTTTATCTATAAGTTGTTTACATATTTTTTCTGCGTAGGACATAAATATTTTTCTGTTTTTGTTGTTCATCATTATTTCTGGCATCGTCTCTTCGGTTATTTTCTTATTTAATTTTGCTTCGGCTTCCAAACGTTTCAATCCATATATTGGGCATTTAATTAGTGCGTGGAGGATACTTTCACTTTCGGCGGCATCACAAAGGCAGGACGGACTCTCCTTGCATTTGAATCTATGCAGATACTCGGAGAATCCGCCGTGCCCTGTGAGAATTTGCGTTTGTGTATAGTTAATTTCCATCTTCCGTACCACCCTGTATGCTTCCGCAGCGTTCGGGAAAAAAGTTTTTGTGACTGAGGCGGTCTCTTCTGTTTGGTATCTTCGGTTCCATTCATCAATCGAATCTGTCCGCAGTCTTCGCTTGACAAATGAAACCGGACACTGATCGTAGTGCGATTTAATTTTTGTGTTGAGTGCGGCGACTTTGGCAAGTTCGTCCGCCCGTTCGTTTCCCTCCAGCCCCGTGTGTGCTTTTATCCAGAATAACTCAGTTATTCTGGTTTGTTTTAGTTGTTTCAAGTTCTGAATTGTTTCAACAACAAGGGCTTGGAGGGATCGACCTCCAACAAGAGTGTCTAACACCGACCTAGAGTCAGTGTAGATATGTACTCTTTCTGCCGCACTCAACTTTGCCACCTCAGTCGCTCTGCACATAGCGAGCAGTTCGGCCTGGTATACGGTGCAGAAGGGTTCAAGTTTGTACTTGCGAGACTTCGTTTCCCTTCCGCCCTCCCACTGCGTAAGAGCTGCCCCAACGCCGGCCCCGATTTTACTGCCGTCTGTGTAAATATCAACTCCTTGGTTGGTATGTTGGGTCAGCTCCTCCTCGCTCGTTATGTGCTGGTATTCCAGACTTATTACGTCCGCTGGGTGTTCCCGTCGTGTTGCTGGTAGGGGTTGTTCTATTTGCCGATCCCTTAGGATCTCCTCGCAATTTCCCTTTTTCGCTGCATACAGAGTAGCAGCCTCTCGGATCCTTATATCCAACGGCAATAGGCCGGACAGAATAAGCGCCGCGTTTAGTGAGACCGTTTTATAGGCCTTGGTTATTTTTCGCGCAAACCCTCTCTGGACTGCGTTCAATTGTTTTATGACACCCAGTTTTCCGGATGCCGGTGCCCACGCGCTGGCCGCGTACATGATTACTGGTTCGATGACCGCTAAGTACATTGTCCTGATTATCTCGGGATGCAACCCCCATTTGACCTTTGCTGCCCTCTCCAGCTGTCTATAAATTCCTGTGGCCTTACGACAGACATTGGCCACATGACTATTAAACGTAAGTTTGTTGTCTATCGTAAGGCCCAGGATCTTAATTTCTTTTGAGACTTCTATGTATTCTCCTCCCATGTGCAAGATTGGGGTGTCAAATTTAAGCTTTTTTGTAATAATCATTGCTTTTGTTTTTGCCGGTGCAAACTTAAGTTTATTTTTGACCCCCCAATCCCGCACCAGAGTTAGGGCAGCATTGGCTTCGGTCTGGACTTTAAGTGCTGTGTGGCCCGAGAAGACCAGAACAATGTCATCCGCGAAGGCCTGGCAGTGGATTCCTTCCCCCTCCAGTTGTATCAGCAACGGGTTGAGAAGAAGGTTCCACAAGACAGGCCCGCTTATCGAACCTTGTACGCAGCCCTTTTAGGGTGATGTTGGGGCTGCCGCGCTTTGACAGTGCATCAGGAATGTACCAGATTTTTATGCAATCATACTATCCAGAATTGCTTCCCTGATGTGGCCAGTACGTGACAGCTCTATCAACCTTGTCAATACTGTGGCGAACCAAATAATGTACAAATGGATGTCGTCTCATAGAGCATCCTTTATCTGTCCTATATATAATAATAACTATTGTTCTATCGATCTATGGTCTGAAATAAATATTATTATTATTATAATCTAATAGGTATCTATTACAACTTACCTACTTACTCAAGCTTTGCAAGTACTTATTGCTAGACTTGCATTCTGCGATTTCCAATTTAATATCACCGTCAAAGGCCACCTTGGGTAAATAACAGAATACTACACAGCACCGAGAGGCGTGGAGACAAGTTTCTAAAGGATCTGATGAGGTTGTTCAAACCTATAAAACCTTTACTCTACAGATAATATCGAGAATAGTCACAATGGAATATTGTTTAGGAATAGATGAGCAGCGGTAGCGCAGCGGTGCGGGTTTCACATTGTGTGAATTGTTACATCGCCGCTGCTCAATATCGTTGAAGGAAAACATCGTGAGGAAACCGACATGTCTAAGAACTAATCCTTCGTGGATGTGACGTCCTCCAACCCGCACTTAGCCTTTTAAGATAGTTGAGAGAAGACCCGTGCCCAGCAGTGGGACGCTAAAAAGAGTTGAAGTGATGGATATGTAGGTATTAGAACAAAAATCTCTAATATTACCGTGTCTCAGCACTTTTCTAAATACTAGCGCTCCTCGCATCGACAATAGGTAGCCTACATTATGAGTTGCAACCACAGATATTATAATACTATACTAGTAAACCCACCTTTTAAAAGGTTCAAAGTAACTGATAATGTATGATAGCTACCGAAATTTCTAGAGTACATACCTAGGTACCATGAGTAGGTATGTGAACCACAGGTCCTGAATGGTTGGTAACGAACATAAATAATAATAGCAAGTATTAAAGGTACAAGGATTTACTTGTTTTACGTATGTACATCACCATACTCTAGGATAATTAGATAGGTAACTTGTTTGGTATTCTTGTATTATATTTTATTATTCCCTAAATAGCCCATCCATACTATTGCCACTTATAGCAATCAGGCGGTTTCATAGTACCTAAAAAGCTATCTAAACACAAACACCCCTTAGTTTCGGTTCTCATGTCATCAATATTCGCATCGGGCTCGGTAGCGACATCGTGCCCGACATCAGCTGCAAACCGTACTGTACTTTCTCGTCGGCTACATTTTCGGTTTAAACTTACAGGAGGAATCGGAGTAAAGTCTGTATCGAAGTCAGTGGAATTTGATATATTGGAACTTAATTCCGTACCGCATGAAGTGCATTTTTCATAAAAACACAGCGTAGGATCCGTTCCTTTATCACTATTAAACATTGTGGCCTGCGTTTCTAATTCTTGATCTTTTAAAATTCTCACTTCTGGGACAGCTCTTTGCATTATTCTCATGCAAGTTATTGCACATGTGGGACAAACACAACTATTGGAATTTAACGCGTGTGTATCTTTGATGGGCTTTTGATTTGCTGGAACATATCTTTGTTCTTGTTTTTCAATTTCTGTGTCTTTTTGGTCTTCGATCTTTGTCACTCCGTTAGCGTTAAGTCCGTCCTTTGTCTTGCTTGTCGATGCTTTAGATCGCTTGCAACCAGGACACTTACAAGATACATTCGCCAATTTATCTTTTAAACTACTTACTTCAACTGGCTCCCACACCTGACTGAGACGGGATGTAATTTGATTCCACATCATTTGTTCTTGTATTTTAGAGTCACTAATATTGCAATGGATTCATATCATTATTTTGTTTTGTTAGGTAAGTAGATAGGTAGGTTGGTGTTTTCATATTTGTGACTTAATAGTCTTTAAATCACTGAGCCATTTAAGTAGATTGTGAATTGCATTTAGTGAACATGTTACATGGGTAGTGGTTTACCTGAGTAGGTAGTTGTTTCCTTTTATTTTATTATAACATGACTACCAACAATGATTTGGTAATCAATGTTGGCTTAAGGCTTATGATGTTATTTTGTTTGACTGAAATGTATTCTGAAATGTCAAAAGCAAAGTGGTAACGCCACGTTGACACGCGCAAAGTCTGCTTTGACTAAATAGTTTTATTGACAACCTACTTCGATCGTGTAAAAAACCAAAATGCACTTTACATCAAAGGGCACTTGGTTGTGCGTTAATGAAAGTAGACTTTGACACAGTAGTTTTGATAACTAATGTTCATTTTGATGTTGTTGTTCAATCAGCAGTGGACATGTATGGAGCCAAAGAACAAGAATGAATACTATACTCTTACTTTATGAAATCAGTCATTCAAAGAGTAGGTATATAAAACTGCCTCGGTGGTCCAGTGGTAAGCGTGTTCGCTTAATAACCGCGAGGTCCCAGGTTTGATTCCTGGATCAAGCAAAAAGACTTTTCTAATATTAACTTCTAAGGTACCTACTTAGAGAATATTAGTAGCAGCTCAAAGTTTGGAGTTGTGCCCGATTAAGTAATATTACCTCTGCCTACACCTTCGGTTAATACAGGCGTGATGGTATGTATATAGCTTCAGTCATTGAGCATGTCAACAGAGGTTCTAAGTAAACTTTGTTCAAAGCTATGTTGTCAATGCAGACTTCGAGCGTGTCAACGCAGCAGTACACCTGCTTTATATTATAAAAAAAATATAAAAAGGTATAGAGCAAACAAGACACGTTTCCAAAGAGAATATTAAACATAATGTATCGTTTCCATAGTTTCATAAAGGTTACAGTTCATAAAAGCCACCCAGGCGTCAAAGCATTCGACCTGCACTGGTTAATATTCTTTTGTGCATCCGCTACGATAAGCGGGTGTCTGTCGCGGACACCGGCCGAGGCGGCGGCGCGGCGTGCTATTTTCTATTAGATTCTAGGAACAGCATTAGGTTGGTCACTGGCGCCCACGAAAGACAATTTATCCGCGACCAGGGGGTCTGTCTCGGGTGTCTTGCTCCTTGCCAAGGAGCAAGAAGAAGCAAGAAGACAGACCCGTGACATCCCAAAACACAAATCCTTGGGTTTCATGGACTTGTATGTATGTGCACTCACGTGAACTCCGGAGTGTCACCGGATCGCTTCGGTCTTTAGCCGTCCACGGTGAGTTGACCACTCGGTGTCAACTCGCTGCTCGCATGCTAGCCTTGCGTTGCTGCGAATTGCCAACAGACAAGGTGTCCACGCGGCGGCGGTTTCGATAACCTCCGTACAACAAGTTGTCGCCGAGCGACGCGCGACGCGGCGCTCGTGTGGGTCTGGTGCCGGGTGGACCTAATGAGCTGTGACCATAATGGTTCCTTAGGTTAGAAAAAGATTGTTTCAAGGAGCAGTACCTACCGCTAGGATCTCATAATAGTCTGTGGAAGAATTTCAATCTAAAAATAACTTTACAACACCATTTGACACCAATCCATATTGGTAAACAACCAAATTACGATTATGGCGTCTTAGAACGTCGCAGTTTTTTAGTTTTTTACTACTAATCTTTAAAAACTTATACACTTATTTAAACTTGACACTGGCAAAATTGCGGAATAACTTCTGCAGAGGCCATAATTAAAAGAAGAAGAAGAAGAACCAGATTACAAATTACAATATGCAATAATTATAGTAACCACAAACCGTGATGTAGTAGCACATAAAACGCGATGGAACGACGATGAAGCGATCTGAAATACCCCAACCTAAGCCTAAACGTCGAGATAATTTCCTTACCTCAAAGGTAAGTAAATAAGGTAGTTTTAGCTACCTATTGGTTCTAGGTAGGTACCTACTTATTTTTCGCCTCTGTCTGCAGCGGTGGCGCAGCCTTCGAAATATAAGGTCGCAGGTTCGATTCCCGGTCGTGGCCACACATCTTTGTGTGAATTGTTTTATCGACGCTGCTCAATATCGGTGAAGGAAAACACTGCGAGGACCACAACCAGTATATCTAACAAATCATTCGAGGACATGTGACTTCCGCCAACCCGCACTGGGCAAGCGTGTGTGAATTAAGGCCTAAACTCTCTCTACTCGTAAGATAGTAGAGAGAGGACCCGTGCTTAGCAGTGGGGCATTAAAAAAGGGTTGAAGTAACTTAGGTTATACCATAGATACATAAGAATAGAGTTATACCAACCAACCCAATATCTGCAGTGCTATTTGTTTGTTTGATGATAATGCGTACCTTCAGGTATCTCCCTCTTTGCTTCTGGGCACTGGGGCACGTGCTGATCTTTACAATAAATAAGGGCCCTCAAGTCAACACAACAAGCCCAAACTAAAGCTGAAATTTATTAAAGATAATTAGGTATATATATTTATTTCAAAACTTGCTGCCTAGGGTTGTACGAACATCTAAAAACCAAAATAAGTTCAGGCGTTTTCGAGTTTTAGCAGTACAATCCGTCAATTCATTTTGACTTTAGAGATTATTTTTTACATAGAGATAATAAAACCTATAATAGGTCAAAGGTGGTTAAGATCCGTCGTCCACCTTAGACTTTGGCATAAGATATTACGTGTGTAACCCGGAGCCAACGGCTCTATTAATTAAAGACGGTCCGGTTGGTAGGTACTAACCTACCCAAGTAGATAGCATATTTGATTTACCTATTGTAGAGCCAAAATTTCCTTCAGCCTTTTTGCAGATGTAACCACTGTGATGAAAAAGATTGTCCAGATGTTCTGAAACTACTTGGAATCACTGTCACGGATAGCTCCTGTAGATTTAACCTAATGCAAAAACCTGGAAGCACGTCAAAGGATACTAAAAGACACTCGGTCACGAACGCTAGAACCGATGATGGCCAATCGGGAACACAACAACAAAAAAAGTGCAATGGACTTGATAATTCCAGTGAAACAAATCTAACAGATATACTAAATTCGGAAAAAAACTACAGCTGCGATGTAGTCGCGCGCGCTTTACGGGACCACATCCATACAAATATGGGCCTCACTGAGCGCAGAGACCAAATCACCGGCAGTGCCACATCCCGATCACATCGTACCGCAAAATAAAATATAACATTGATTAATTTCTTTTATTATGATCTGTAGTTACAAACATTACAATGACGCTATCAAAAATGCGATGCAAAGTTGTATACTTTGTACACAACTGCAAATTTTGGTATAGCTTTATCAAAAAAGTTCAGAGCAACAGAATTAAGATAAGAATATTTTTCCTTTTCATTACTATTCTATTTTTTTCATCCCTTTCATACAGTTATTACAAATTTACTAACAGCGAATAGATAAACATTCAGTGGAGATTGTTAAAATAATTTATTTGTTTCACTTTCGATACTAAAATACAATAAAACTCAATTATCTATATCTTCTGTCGTGTTTTTATTGCTTTCTTCAGCTTGTGCCTTCTTGAATTTTTCACCCAAATAATTCCAATACTTGCTTCGTATTTTATCATATTTGCCAGCTAGTGACTGACAAAGTTCAACTGCTCTAGTGGGATTATGCATACAATTAGTCTCTTCCTTCTTTATAGCTTCATCACAAATGTCTATAATAAAAGCTAGCAAATATGGGGAGCGGCACTTAGATTTGTACAATTCCTCACAGAATGATGTAACTACATGGTTTCCACTAACACCTCTTTTGTCATGTAGTAATACGCCTCTTAAATAATTCCAGGCGCTTTCGTTGTTTTTAATGAATTTGATTTTCTCTAAAGTGTAGCAAATTTCTTTCTGGACATTTAAGTCTGACCAGCCGAGGTGGTTGTTTACGACGAAATACCGCTGATTCCATGCAGAATTATTTCGCACGTCACTTATAAGAAGGTTGTCAACGAAGTCAAGTTCGCGTTCATACATTCTGTAAAGTAATAAAACAGTGCATAAAAATCTTTACTTTATAATAAGGCTCTACTACTGTGCAATTTTTGTTTTGTGTTACTAGTTAATAATATTGTCGCCTTATCTATTTTATTACTATGTTTGCCTCTCCAATAAACAAACAAAATGTAATAGATATAAGTACTTCATTTAAAAAAGAAAAAAGCCTACTGAGTTTTTTGGGCAGTGTTTCTCAGTAGTTGCCAGTCATTCACTGCACGGTAGGAAAAGAAATTGGAGTATTTTAATGTAGACTTGCGTCTCAAAAAAAATAAAGCATATTTTCATTTATTCATTCATTCAAAACATAATTATTAGAAAGGCAATCTAGAATATTTTAAATACCTTGGTCTTTAATTCTTAGGAGTGATGTCTGTAGAATGTTTAGAAGCATAATTTTTTATTAATTGTTTTTAGTTTTATACATACCCAAATGTTTTGATAGCCCACTGTCTATGTTGCCAGGCATGGTAGTTTTTAGGATCTTGCATTAGAGCATCTCCTGTTAGTTCTAACTCTTGTGTGGGGTCTTGTAACCACTCTACTAATACTCTCCGATGATGCCATACCTGAAATAATGAAGCTAAGTTGTACTTCTTTCTTTAACTTTAATAGATACTATACCATACTGCCGTATCAATGGTGATTCGCTAGTAAAATATTCTGCTAATGGTATATTGTCTATTAAGTTCAGATAAAAAAGTTATATTATAGTTGAAGCTTAAGAAATAACTTCTTTTTATTATACACAAATAGTATTACAAATTGCACTCATGTAGTACCTGATAATTTTTTGGGGAATTCCTTATTACACCTTCAACATATTCTAACTCTGGTCTCAGGTCTGAGCCCAGGGCTTTCAGCAAATCTCTCCTGCAATCATAACAATAAAGGTTAATTAATATCAAAACTAGTGTGTACCAACTCACTAATAACACACCTAGCAACTATTTTTAACTTGTTTGGCTTTGATCCAGTACTACAGACAAGCAGATTATTGTTTAATAAAGATGGCAGGTGTGAAATCATTAATAGCCTTACTCAATACTATTTTTGACTGACCTGTATTGCCACACAGTGTAATTGGCTGGGTTAAGTTCCACTGCATCTTTTGTTAAGTGCAATGCTCGTTCAGATTTTTCGTTGTTCTGGAGAATGGCACGAAAATAATCATATACATCAACAACTGAAAAAAAAATACAACTTAAATAACAAGAAAAAGGGTGACAGCTTTTACATTGTTCCTATATCTAATTTTGTATGGCAGTGATTTTCAATTTATCAGCTGCAAACTTGATGAGGGTTGCAAAGCCTTTACTTGAGCAGGTTTATGATTACAGGAAAACAGCCTAGTTGTATACATAAACATGCAACTTCAATGAAAAATACTGGCTATTTTATTTAAAAACTTGTGGTTCTTTTATTTAAAACCAGCATTCCGAAAGTGGCACTGCCCGTGTTGGTTACCATGCTAAACCCTACTAAAAACATTAACTCATTTTGCAGTCAGGAAAAACTATTCTAAGTCTTTCACCAGGTCTAAAACTATCTCAATACCAAATTTCATCTGAAATGGTTCAGTAGCTCCAGCGTAAAAGTGCGACAAACAGTTACTTTCACATTTATAATATTTGTAAGGATGTTTATAGTGAAATCATTCCTAATTGGAGTATTTCTCTTTTAATAGTTTTAATGTCCACCGTTAAAGAGAATTATAATGTTGGGTACTGAAATAGAGTAGAGTATACTTTGAAATTACCATCACATTAAATTATTATTATTGTAATAGAGGTCACATATTGACAAAGATTAAAAATCACTGCAATATGCTAACCATGACTCATTGTTTTATCAGATTGGGGTCTAAAAAAATAAGCCTTTACAAAGCAATACTTACCTGAAAAATATTTGAATTAATTCAATAATTACAATATAGCACTTACATTTTTCAGAATGAGCAATTACAACGACGAGGTTGGGACCCTCGTCTTCAGGGACAGGTGTCACATCGCTCCATTCCGGACGATCCTTGTATAGGGTCCACGCAACATCACTATCTCCACTGTCTGACATCTCTGCTGAAGTATAACTCACGAACTACAGATTTTGTCCGTAATATCCTTGTTTACTCACGATGAAGATAAAGTGAAATAAGGTAAATCGACGTGGGTAAACACGACAGCTATTAAAGCCAAGGTATTCAAGGTCTATTTAACAATCATTAACTTCTTATCTTTATTGTTTATTTATTCAAGGCACGGAGAATTTAAGCCCAGCCACTTGAAATTAAATTTCAGTCAGTTTTCCTAATGAAAAAGTAAACGAAACGAATGAAATGAATAGTTCGTTGATTCAGGAAAATGACGATTTTGATTTTGACATTTTGACAACTAATTTGGCAGTGATGTTGACTCATGTCACTCAATCTTGACAATCTGGACTTAGCGGTCCACAATTGATACTTTTAGTGCTTTCATCGCCATCGCGCCAGGCAAGAAGAGGAGGGTAGAGATCTAAAAAGTGATAAATCGGTTTTTGTGACCGATGATTCACAATAAAAGTACTATCTACGTATTTAACTTCGTCAGCAGCATTAAACTTATGGACACCATAGGCCATAAAAAAGTTATTATTTCGGCTCTTAGCCAGATGCTAGCTAAAAGGCAGCCTACTTACTAATCTGCTTAGTAGTCTGTGCCTATCTACCTACACATACCATACCACCAGGTAAAATGTACCCACATAATTATTCATCTCAAAGCAGAATAACCAAATCAAAGAATCGAAAAATTCGCTGCAGCGCTGCAGCAGCTTATTTTTACTAAAATTAAGTAGGTAGTCAAGTAAGTATACTTGTTTACAAGATTTTCGCAAAAAATTTATTAAATAAAGTACTTAACAAGAAGTAACAATGTAGGTACCTAAATAATTTAATGTTAACAGCTAAACAGGTAACAAATTAAGAGGAATCTCTGCTTTTACACTAATTACATAAATAACTTAATGTTTCTTATCTACCATCCGTACGCAAGTCCAAATCCGTTGCTGTAGGTCATGTGGGAGACTGCAGGGGCAGCAGAGTACGCCACTCCAAGAAGCCCTGCATGAGTAGCAACCTGAAAATTTTAAGTAGATTATAGTATAATACCCAAGTAGGTATGTACCTACATAATAATCTCCTAGCTACTTTTTTCCCACGACAATGATTATATTAGTACCTACTTAGGTACTTTTTTGCAATGATTCCTTAGGCCATATCAATAAACAGAATGAAAGCAGGTAGCCTGCGCCATCTGCCAGCGCAGGTTATTTCCTTACTATCAGTAGATAATTCAGTGGCGAAGAGTCCATACAAGCCGATCCCCATCGGTTTCACTTTAGTAAATAGTCATATCACATTATTAATATAATATATAACACCTAAAAGTTTTATATAGCTATAAAAATAAGTATAACATCGAGTGTACCTACACGAACGAGCGGTAACGGTAGTCAAGAGATATTATTTTCCTATATATACTTATTTACTAGAACTTATTTGCTCCGGCTTCTCATTTTTAAACTTCACCCTTCGCCACTGGTAGATATAGGTACATACGGACGCCCACAAAATAACTAATAAGTAGTAGTTCATGTCAGCGCCGGTAGTTGGCTTTTTTCTTACGCCTTTACTTATGTAGGTACTTGAACCTACTTCTTGGATTTAAGTATTCAACTTATTCCGTAAAAAGCCTTCTTACTGCGATTGACAAACTATATGCAGGTAGTTACTGCTTACTGATGTATTTATTCTGTACCTTAGCAACTGGCGCCGCAAACGGTGAAGCAAGACCAACATGCGACACATACGGCGACGCATACCCAGCATAGCCTGGCGCCACTGCCACACCGGGGTTGCTTACACGCACGTCTGACTTGCGCACACTGGAGAATGGAGTGTCAATCGCTTTTGTGTACGTCGATACCTGAAACATTTCATTTCATATCTATCATCATATTAACTGCGTTGGTGCTCTAGTGATAAACGTGTTCGTTTAATAACGGCGACGGCGAGGTCCTGGGTCGAGCAAAAATACTTCTTTAATAGGTACTTAGAGAATCGTAGTTGCAGCTCGAAGTTTGGTATTATGCCCGATGAACTGTAATAGGTGATTTAAATAGCCGGTGAAAAGTGGATGATATTATACACCTCTACCTACACCTCCGGGTAATACAGTACAGGTTTTATAGTCGTGATGCTATGCTATCTATCTAACTAGGTAGGCATCTATTAGGTTGGTACTGATTACAGGAAGTTGATGTGACCCGCCGTGCCTCGGAGAGCACGTTAATCCGTCGGTTGTGCGCCTTATACTTGGTCTCTCACTGGTCGTGTCGGTCAGCCCAGAGAGTGCATCTGAACCTATTTGCAAACATACTTGGGCACTTTAATAATCTCAGATACGTCTACGTCTACGTCAGGACTACGTCTTGTAGTGGATTAGTCAGTAGGTACCTGTGTTAGATATGTACTCACTAACCTACCATTACTAAAACAACTTTCACATATACCCACCTGGCCTAAATTGAACGGTGACCTCAAAATATTGGAGTGTTGAGTGGCCACAGCTGGTTGCGCAGGGTACGAGCTGTACGGGTTCCACCCTCCGTACGAGTAGGGCGACCCGTACACTGGAGCTACTAAAGGCCCAGCATTAGCTACAGCCACCAGGCACGCTATAAGTATTAGCTAAAACCAAAATGCAACACAGTTAATTAATTAAGTAGTTATAGGTATGTGTATATGCACCTACATAACTATAGCTTCTTGAGTCTTTTTTTATTTTTTATTTAGGTATTTAGGTTTAGGTACCAACCTACCTACCTACCTACTAAATTATTAAGTAACTATTAAGAGCTAGGTACCGGTATGAATTCCCATACGTGATAAAGAAGAAAATGCCTACTGATTTATTCATCTATTTTAGGCGTACAATGCAACGAAAGAAGTGGAAAGCCGTCGCAAGTAGCGAATGCCCTCCCCTGCATCGGTCCGTATGCCGCAAAGCGGATAGGACCATGGGATGAAAGTGCGAAACGCCAAAAAGTCAATTTAAAGCAGATGGTAGGTAGATACTTGTCTAATAACAGTACTGATCTTATAATTTATAACAAAACTTACCTTGAGAGACATATTTTGTTCAACCCCTAAGGATCTGTCTGACCGAATGTGTCTCAGTTCAGTTGCGTTTAGCCTTTTATAGTAAGCCTAATGTAGGTACTAACATGTGTGATAAGGCGGGAACACAATGTATGACGACATAGACAGACACATAATGCGAATAGAGCTTTGGAAAAAGCACATAAGCAATTTACAGGTGTGGCGATGCAAGGACAATACCCACACAACCGGCATGTCTGGTCCCTTATATCAACATACATACAACTGATACAGCTATCACCTAGGTATAGGTTATACCTAGCAGATACCTTATGATTTAATTTTGCGAAATTACTGAACAAGCTAGTTAGCAAGCTTATCTGCACGGGATTTTGTCCGCAGTCCGTCCTACCGACAGCATCCCAATTACTCCCATAATTAGGTACCTAGTATTAACTACCTATTATCTGTGCCCGCCCGGCGCGGCGCCCGGAAGAAATTTCCTCTGTGTTTACCCTATTAAAAAGTTAATACCTCGTCCCTACAAGTTAATCCAGGCAATTAATTAAACATGTGCAAAATTTCAAATCGGTTCCCGTACTGGATCTGTCTGACAAGTTAAGTATTACACAGTATAGGTATGTTATAGGTAGCCCGTGATGAGCCAGGCCAGGCCAGTTGGCTATGGTTATACTATAGTACCTACTACATAACATGCAGGTAAGTAAGTACAGCACCAGATAGTCAGCTACAAACGCTTGAATATATAACTAGGTTATTAATGTTCGCTTTTGATCTAGAATAATCTAGACCAAGTCCGTCAAGTTTTACACACATGATTAATGTAGTTAGGTAATTATTATTATTTACTTACCACTCCTATCCTAGCCGTAAACGCAAACACAAGTTCGCCCTCTATTCCCTCTACTCTCAGAGTCCGATGGGGTGGTCGAATTGACCGACACGACCGGTGAAAGGTCGGGCGCAGGGCCGACGGCTTTCGTCCTCTCCGAGGCATGGGGTATTACTTACCGTCAACTTCCTGCCTCCGATCTAATTTTGAAAAATTAGAAAAGTTTCAAACACTCTTTTAGGTCTGGTGTAGGATTTGAAACCCCGACCTCAAATGCTAGGGACGAACGCGCTGTCCCCTAAACCACCGAAGCAGTCAATGTACCAACCTAGTTACCTACCTAATTATTTATTAGGTAGGTAGGTATGTACACCGTCACCCAATTGCCATTTTTTTTAAATTACATTTTCTAAAAATGATTCCTAGCTAGATCGTATTATCGCCCCCGAAACCCCCTATCTTTATATATATATATATATATATATATATATATATATATATATATATATATATATATATATATATATATATATATATATATATATATATATATATATATATATATATATATATATATATATATATATATATATATATATATATAATTCTTCTGTGAGTGTGTGTCACTGAACTTGTCTCAAACGACTGGACCGATTTTGATGAATTTTTTTATGTGTGTTCAAGGGGATCTGGGAATGGTTTAGATTCACAATTTTGCGCGGTACGAAATTCGCTGGGGCAGCTAGTATACTATATTTTATGAAAATCGTTGGAGCCGATTCCGAGATTCCAATTATATACAAGAATTGCTCATTTAAAGATATAAGATATTGTTTGTAAGAATGTATAGATGCATGTTTGTTGCTCTTTCACGCAAAGACTACTGGACGGAATTGGATGTAATTTGGCACAGAGATGGATAATGGTCTGGATATTTATCCAGGCATGCATTTACATAGGCTACTTTTTATCCTAATAATGTACAACGCGAGCGAAGACGTGGGTGGAAGTTAGTTTAACATAATAAGGTACCTACTTAGGTAGGTACTTAATAGTACCTAATCGCTTGTGAGTGTCACCTATTACAGCACGCACGTGCTAAATTGTTACATAGGGTGCGGTTCGCCTTGTCTTTTATTCATTGACTGATCCGTATGACCTAAACACGTCAACTAAACTAGCCCAAGATAACAGCTATGGTCTGGTATGGTAGTTCCAATGTTTCTATTATCTGCTCTAACATTCTATTCTGTCATCAATGTCATCACATCATAAACCTTTTGACGAAAGGATATGTCCTACTTACCTAGGCAGGTACATTGTTCTGTGCCTAAGTTGGCACTTTGCTTGCTCGATGTCTATTTCGGTACCTAGTTTTGAGAATGGTTTTTACTAAAAGTTTTTAAAGATGGATTTTGGATGACACACAAACTAAATACCTACCTACTCAGTAGATAAGAGAGCAGAGCTTGTACTATGGAAACCAGATAATAATTACACCCAGACTCAAGACAAAAGACATGTTCATCACACTAATATGTCTTGAATGGGAATTGAACCCACGAACTGCGACGTGAAAAGCAAGAATCATACCGCTGCGTCATGCCACCGGCTGTAGAGAGTTGTACCACCCATGTGGGTAGTGAAATGCTAAGCCACTAAGCAAATAGAGCAAATTAATAAAACCTTTCTAGCCATAATTGCATTCGTCACGCTGTCCTCGCGGGACAAGCCGAGTGCATCGTCACATGTTAGTTCCACGGTATTCCACTTAGTTACTGGTCGTGATTCTTGTGACGAAGGATGTTCTTTAACCTCTATCTTCTTACCTGTACCGTCACCGGCGTGAGGACAGAGAGCTGGTATTCAGCAACAATCGTTGAACTAAAAGATGGGCCCCAAAATAAGTCATTGTCTCAGTATAAATCTAATCATTTTCAAGACAAACATTACGTACCGCTCCATAAAGCTCCAACACTGAACAATGACTTTACCCCCATCTCTGGCATGCTTGAAGATACAACTACAATGAAAGATAACTCTTCAAATATTATTCCCAGAGACTTGATGATACAGTATAACAATACTATAAATAACATAAATGTTTGGAAAAGGGGACGACCCAAGAGGAAGCATGTTCGTAAAAGATGTCCAAATATAAAACGGAGAAACTCAAAGCCTTTGAGTTCAAAGAAACCAGCTAAGGCGAGATTTTTGGAGGTGTTCCAAGTGGTAGAGTTTGACCACGTGTCGTGCACAACTAGCAGTGGTTTGGAGGGCACATGCCTACCTGAAGGAGAGTGCAGAGAGTCAGGAGGTTCCACGATGGGCAGTTGTGCTGATGGATATGGAACTTGTTGCGTCAGTAAGTACTCAGTTCAGTTATTCGAAATTAAGTACCCCAAAATGTGAAACATAATGCCTCATAATTTTTTAAGGCGTTAGATATCCTAAGCAGCGGTGGCGCAGCGGTATTGGCCTCGCCATTGAAATTAAAGATCGAGGGTTTAATTCCCACTCCATCTATGTATTTGTGAATTGTTACATCGCCGCTGCTCAATATCGTTGAAGGAAAACATTGTGAGGAAACAGGAATGTCTAAGAACTAATCAATCGAGAACATGTCAAATCCACCAAACCGCACTTTGCCAGCGTGTGTGGATTAAGGCCTAAACTCTCTCAGCGTAAGATAGTTGAGAGAAGACCCCGTGCCCAGCTGTAGGACATTAAAAAGGGTTAAGGTGAAGTAAAGTAAAGTGAAGATATTCCTTCCTACCTAACACATGTCCATAAATTGTTTGCCGCGCAATTTCAATGTGACGACCACTCTGCGGCACAGACAGGCTGGTTTACCAATCCTGGTTTTCCACTACCTAGCACCGAAAGATTGACTTGTGCTATGACATTGGACAAATCATCAGAGGATATCAAGCAAATACGATTGGATCTCGTCAGTTTTGAGGTAATAAGCATGACGTTCTTGTATAGTTTTATTACATACATATCCTAAGTTATTATTACGTATGTATTACCTTGCATGCGGGGTAGGCAGGTAAAAGCGCCATTGAATCCGCGCACATACACAGTATGCTATGATTTGTCTACATAATACCATGTCAGGTACTGGGAAGAATTTGGTGTACACCTAAATATCCATCAAAGTTACGTTAAATCTTGAATTTCTATTCCATTCATAATATTCAAATTCAAATTTCTTTATTGTCAGATAACACAATCCATTTGTTAGTAATATTGTACTTACTTAAAGACTAAGGCTAGTAAATGAAATAAAATAAAATAAAATTAGATTAAAATTATATTAAATTAAAAATTAAATTATACTATCTTAACTAAAAATGCGAAAGCTTGTGAAGCCATTCTCACTACCAACATACATAGATATGGTTTTATTTTGTTTATTTTCAGCCAATGATCTTCTGTAGTATTTATCTCGATGTTTTCAGTTATTACCACCCGTTGTTGGGGTATGTCAAGATGATCAGTTCATCATATCTGGGCAGAACTTGAACAACGTTATACCAATCTTGTGTGGTATTAATTCTGGTCAACATAGTAGGTATTTTTTTGCTACATTTTACATTTAATTTTGAAAACGAACCGATTCAAATAATATTTATTTTCAACTATGTATTTTTTTACCTCTAAACAGTCTATGTTGAAGTGGGAGACATCGACGGGCCATTATATTTTACATTTCAAACAGTTTCATCTGATAGTAGACTGTTTTCTATCAAGGTATGTACTTAACTGCTTAATGAACATTCATTCTCATATACTTTAGGTACTAAAATATAATTAACTAGCGGACACCGCAGACGTCGTCCTGCCCGGTAAAGCAGTGCCACCTGCCGCATGCCGGGTCCGAAAACAGAATACGACCAACAGATTTTATAAAAATCGGTCAAGCAGTTTTTTTTATTTTTCTCTGTGTAAAAACCATCCTCGTTCTTTAAGGAATATTCTAAAAAAATAATTAGCGAAATCGGTTCAGCCATTCTCGAGTTATGCGCTTACCAACACATTTTGCGATTCATTTTTATATTATAGATAATAAGTAATAATTATATGTATTTTCACACATCACAGAGCGCCACCTAGAGGACTAGATAGCGCTCTGTGTATGTGTGAAAATTTAGGAAAGCAATTATATTTGCATGTGTTATGTATGGCTACTAGGAACGGATATAATACATACATTTTTCTTGGTATAATTAAACATATTATACTAACATAAATTACACTTAGAAACAGAACAAATAATCGTGCTCGTCACACAAAGATTGGTCATTGAATTTCTAACTTAAACCTTATTTCTGTTAGAGCTAGTACCTACCTACATACCTATGGTTGCAGGTGACTCAACTTACTGGATTTGATGAATTAGCTGCTCCATCTGGGTGCCTACAATACTTCACTGGTTCTCAAGGGTACTTAGAATCTTTCAACTACCGTGATAAATCTGAGATTGGGATAGCGCGAAGTCCAGGCTATTTAGTAAGTATATCCAGACTGCACATTACCTAGGTACCTCCGTACCTAATAAATGTCATCCACGTGACTAAGTATATTTGTGATCGAGCTGCTATATTAATAATTGCTGGTTTTGCCATTATCATGAATGAAGGTTGTTAAGGGTTTCTTTACAGAATAATCTTAACTATGCCATATGCATATCGCGCGAGCCACATACATGCAGCGTGACATACACCAACGCCGGCATTATGCAGATAGTTAATTACGACACAGGTAAACACTAAACAATGAACAGTTAAGTTTTATAGAAAAATTGACTGTAGGTAAGTACCTATCTACTTATTCGACCCGTGAGCAAAATCTAGCTTAAATTGTAATAATTGTAAGGGACCACAAAGTGACTAGAATAAACAATTGGTCACCTGTGTACAATCGGCAATAAGGATGACAATTAATTTTTAATCTGTCCGTCTGATAGATAAATTAAAAATATTGGACTCATATTTTCATTCTTTTTCTGTGTATTCAAAGAATACGGCGGCGATACGACCAAACGAAATCTCGAATGACGTCACGCTTAGGTAAGTTTTATACCTCTGTGTGACGTAGCGCACTCCCTCTCCATAACTATATTGCGTTGATCATGTTTTTCATTTTAATGATAATGCAAGAAATTCTTGTCCAACATTTTTTTATTTTATAATTTTCCTTACTGACGGACTTAAGATAGGATTTTTCATACCTTATTGTAATATCTATTGTTATGACTTGTAATATACCTAGAAAATCTATAAAATAAGTATTTTGACTTCATTGGTTTTAGATGGTTTACCAATAACACTACCTGGTCAAGCTGGAGTGGAAATACTCAACTGTCCAAGTGACTGGCTTCTAATGGCAGCAACCAGACTATGTGGTGAACGTTTAAACGATGGTTCCGTGTTTCAAGATTTTACTTTAAATTCTCCAATTACAGGTAATCATATAAACTTTAAACTAATTTGTACAAACTTTTGGCATACATACATACATACAATCACGCCTTTTTCCATACGGGTTGGCAGAGACTTATTCACTTCAACCCTTTTTAGTGTCCCACTCCTGGGCACGGGTCTTCTCTTAACTATCGTACGAGTTGAGTGAGTTTAGGCCTTAAAAAACAGGCGCTTGCTTAGTGCAGGTTGGTGGATGTCACATGTCCTGTCCTCAAATGATCAGTTCTTAGACATGCCGGATTCCTCACTATGTTTTACTTCACTTACGAGTATATTGAGCAGCGACGGTGTAGCAATCCACACAAAGATGTGTGGGCGCGACTGGGAACCGTACCCACGACCTTATATTTCTAAGGCGAGGCCCGTACGGCTGCGCCACCGCTGCTCTTAATTATCATTGCTTACGAGTACATTATGTTTCAGATACCAATGCAGGACCCCTTGTAATTTGGTTTAGATCGGATGAATCATATGTTGGGACTGGTTTTAAAATATTTTACCAACAAAATACTTGCAGCGCATAAAAAAAGAGTAAATAATTAAGCATAAAAAGTTTATTTTTTCAAAAGTAATTGTAAGACTTAGATTATTCATTGATGTGATTTATTGTATGACATAACTTTTGTACATTTTGAATACATACATTAATTACATAAATTTATTTAATATTTTGTATTGTTTGTATGTTTTTAAAAACTAAAAATGAACATTAAAAAAATATGATGACATAAATTGAAGTTGCTGGGCCCTAATTAACTGATTTTAATAATGATCTTGGGCCTGAGTGACTGAATATTTTTGTCCATAAATTAGGTCATAGGGCCTTACAAGGTGCTTTTATAGCACCTTGTAAGGCCCTATGACCTAATTCTTCTTCCTGCCTCATATGGAATGTTCAGTAAAAATAATTTAGATGAATGATTATTAATTATTTAGCATTATTATTCTGTTAACTTCAAATAAGTAGGACCTGTGAACCAGATTTATTTTAGTTTCATGTTACTCCTTTTCTTGACACCATCTCTAACAATATTGTAAAAAGAAATTAGAATTCCCACCATTACCACACGAAGAATTCCCATTGACAGTACTTGGAGCACCACTTGCCATGCACTTTCTATTGAGCCTCCAAACAAAGTTGTTAGTAAGGTTCCTGACATACTGTACACAGAGTAAGTCTTGCCAACCTGAAAATATAAAGCAAATTGAAATTGTTAACCACAACAAAGGTACACTTTAGATTTCAAACTACTTAGTAAAAATACAATACAATTGAGCCGTATTGTGAGAAATTATCAAATTGAATCATTTTTCGAGGGTTTACTGTCGAAAAATTATAATTTATTATAATGATAAAAAGTGTCCCACAACATATTACATACGTAGGTATGAATTTAAGTACGAATACGAAAATGTAAAGCAGATTGATTGAAGACTAACAATAATATTGTGATCTTGTGACTTGAAACATTTCTGCACAACATGGTCCAAATATAGGCAAAGAAAACTTTTACTGTTTGTTAATGGAATAAAGTTTTTATTATTACCACTTTAAAATTATAGAAATACTTACCACCATATTCCTAAACATCTTATAAACTCATTATAGCCAAAAATAGGTTTATAATTCAATGTTTTTTCCCGTCATCTTGCCATTTATACTAGTAAGAGTACTAGTCTATTTTTACTAAGAAGTCTTATAAGATTTGTACAAGATAATACAATATAGGTACAACCTACTGGTTTTGTCTGAGCATCAAGGCAATGATAAAATTAAAGTGATCTTAAAAGTATTTTTTTCTCATCCTCACTGATATTTGGTCACTTAGCAAAATATTTTGTCATCAGTATGAAATTACACTTAGCAAGTATACACTAAATACATTGACTTCAATAATACACTTACAAGAGCATCATGTATTAACTGCTTGCCTACATCATCAGGAGAATGCAACCCAGCAGATCCAGATATAAGTTTTGTCTCTTCTGGTTTTGTAAGGTCCTCATTTTTTAAGCCAGGAGTATCTGTGTCTGGAGGAAATGACACAGTCACTCTAACATTAGTTCCCACAAGCTCCATAATCAAGGACTCTGCTAAACCCCTTACAGCCCATTTGCCAGCACTGTAGGCACTGTAGCCATATATACCTGAAAAATATGACAGGTAAATAAATTAAGGTACGAAATGCACATATGCACTACAGACAAATAATTTGTATTTAATCCTAATGTGAAACTAGCGCTAAGGTAAAGTGACTGAAAAAGCTATCTAGGCTTTGGATGTTCAAAATGTCACCAATAACTTACAGGGGTATGTACTTAAAATAAAACTACTTTATATTAAATTTTATCATGGTATACTTTAGATCATGATGTTTCAAAGTCTTTTCAGACTTTCCCACCCATGACCATGAATTCTGAAAAGACTTTGAAACATCGGGATATAAAATCTAAAATACACTGTGGTAAAATCTGTTATAAAGTAGTTTTATTTCAATGTGTGATATTCATGTAAATCTAAGAAAATAGAATATTATTACTTACCAATTAAAGCAGCTTCAGAGCTAACAAACACAATAATCCCCTCATTTCTGGCCTTCATACCTGGCAGGACATAACGGGTAGGATATGCAGAACCAAAATAGTTAAGATCAACCATTTGCTTTATCACAACAGGGTGAACTTTCTCAAACTCTCCACAAATGCACATACCAGCACAGTTAACCAACATAAAAATAGGACCAGCTTTTTCTTCAATGGATTTAAAGCTTTTTTCTATAGTGCTGTAGTCTGAAGTTACATCTAAAGCAACAAATTGAACCTTTTGGCTGCTTTTATCAGCACACTTGGCGGTAATTTCTGTAACTGCCGAAGATAGTTTACTGGTATCTCGGCCTATGATCGTGACATTGGCGCCAAGTCTCGCAGCCTCCACAGCGGCGGATTTACCAATACCACTCGATCCCCCCGTGATAACTACATGTTTGCCTTTTATATCTTTGTATTGCACTTTTCTTTCTAAACAGTAATGTATGACGAGTCCTAGGCAGAAGAATGCTATTAAAAACAATAAGATAAAGAGTATCATATTTACAATTTCAAGGGAAAAATAAACTTATTTTGTTTGTTACTACCAAAGGGTAGTTAGGTAGGTAGTTTTTGTTTGTTTGCAGTAATTCTATGCCTTGGTTTACGTCACGAATTTGATCTTTAAATACACTGAATTACACTGCAACAACCACAGACTACTAAGAGAACCTAGCGGTTTTCAGTTTTGTAAATTTTTGTTTTGGAGGTTATCTGTCATTATCATCCATCCAGTCAATTTTTTTTCATATTACATTTTTTTAATTTATTCATGCTACAGGATTTCTAACCGAGTTATTTACCACCAAGCATCAGAACATGTAATGTAATGTAATACATGTAATGTGGTTGTGGGGTGTATTTCATCCACACAACCACATACTCTGACAAATTAATGTGATTATTGTCTATTTAAAATTCATAAATATGTAGTGTGTTAAATAATATGGATCATATAAAGTGGAGGATTACAAAAGCGCTTTAAACAATGCAAGAGATAAGGTTCTGGCAAGTTTGTTATTATTATGGATACTGTAATTTTACTGTGTATCAATACTGATAGATACTGATAGATCAATACTGATTCATAAATATAAAAGACTGATGAGGAGTTTGTTATGGTTTGTTCTCCGAAGTAACTTTTGCAGAGCCAGTTGATTAAAGATATATGTTACGGACCGCAACTCTGCAAGCTGATAATTAATGTCAATTGTCAAAGCCAAACAATAATTAATTATTTCTATCGTGTGTGTGGATTATCATATTATTCATTTATTTAATATGTCGTGCTATGATGTAAATATTTAATTTGTAATGTTATAAACTGTAATGTTATTAAGAAACTAACAACTAACTGTTCGGCATTCCATCTGGTTTGTTTCTCTACTGTCTTGTCATTTTGTGGGACAGAGTATAGTGTGAATATAAAAATGAATTATGAGACTAATAGACTTCACACATTTACTTATTGGCCTTCATCAGCACCAGTAGACCCCATAAGGATAGCTAAGGCTGGTTTCTTCTATACAGGCGACGGAACTGAAGTACAATGCTTTAGTTGTGGTGGTAAAATATCTCAGTGGTATCATGGTGATCAGGTTATGTGGAGACATCGGCAATTGGATCCGAATTGTGCTTTCGTAGTGAACCCTCAACTGTCTGGTAATGTGCCACTAGTGTTGGGTGCCACAACTAATAACAGTTCTGCTTCTCGTGAGCAAACAAACGAAAGACAACACCAGCCCACTTCTGATGATGATTATGGACTCACTGAGGACGATGAAATGCATAAAAGTGACGCTTTACGTCTTTTATCATTTATTCATTGGAATGTAAGATCATTGCTATTAACTTTTACTATCAATTTCTTGCTTCAATTCAAATCATCCCCTTTAGATAAGTAAAAATGCAACTCTTGGTGTTCTACAGCTCGGACCTAATGTGTAACTTGATAGATAGGTAAAAAAAATCTTGAATTGAATGTCTGTGACCTTCTCACCTATCCTTACTCATAAAGTTAATAAATTCTACATGTGCTTAAGCATGACTGTAAAGGCAAATGTGTAACTTATTCAATGGATAAATTTTCATTCATAATAAAATTATTAATAGTAATAGTAATTTATCACAAACTTGGATGCTGTTCATAGAAGACATATCAGTTCTTGCTGCTTTTGCAATGTAGTATGAATTTATAATTTAAATATTTAAATTATCATTTTGTATTGTGATGTTAAATAATTACTTTCTGAATCAATTGGAATCAATCATAATAAATAATATTTTAGGATACGTCAGTATCAAGAGAAGGCTTAGTAAATGCTGGATTTTACCATGCTGGTGAAGGTAGGCTGCGCTGTGCCTGGTGTGGGGGTGAATTGCAAGCATTTGGGTCTTCATTTATCAGCCGGTTTGGACAACTAACTCCACTGGAAGTTCATAGAATGTAAGTGAATACTCTGATTGCTCTATAAATTTTGTTACCAATGAAATCAATTTGTATGTTGTTATGAAACAAACTGTAGCTCGTAGTTGTACTAAGTAGTTAGGTTACTTAGGCACCTAATGTAGGCACACACTTGATCCAAGCCTTCTACAACCTATAATCTAGGCACCTAAAAATATCTAAATACCTTTAGATCATTAGGTATCTAAGTAACCTATCTATTTAAGACAAGCATGGGCTAGTATTGCTCAACTGGTAAGCTTATAGTACCTCGAAGGTCAATGTCATACATTATTGACCAACTATTTGTGAGTCATGTGATTTTATTCAATTGTATCATAAATCAGGAACCAAGTAATTGTTTTGTGTTCTAAACTGAATAATCAATCAAGGATTATGAATAGGGATGATGACAAAGTATGAAAAATCGTATTTTAATAATAAGATATAATGCCTTAAACTTATGTAGTGGAAGTGCACTACGTCATACTTCTGTATAAAACTTGCCTAGATGTGACGTCATTCGAGATTTGCATCATCTTTAGGTCACACAAAAAAAAGTTTCCAATATTTTTCATTTATCTGATGGACACAACAAAAAAGTCGTCATTCCTTTTGTGTGAAACAATTACTTGTTTGTGTTTAAATCAATCTCTTATCTATTTAGGTGATTGTGCAAGTATCAACAATGATTCACTGTATGTTCAGGTATTTTCCCCGATGTGAGCATGCTATGTCTCTGGAAGTGTCCCAGCAATCTGCTAGCTTGTCGCCGCCGCCGTCTCTGCCCAGCGATACGCCGCCCTTGCTGACTCCACCAGACACTTCAGACACCCTTCCACAGTCGTAAGTTGCCTATTTCAGTCTTAAAATGTGAACTAATATGCGTACTTCCATTATTATAATTAATATTAAAATTACCATTAAGTAGTAGTTAGTAAGTTGGCATTTTATCTTTAACCTGATGAACAGATTCACATGAAGTTAGTAATGCCATATCAACTCTAAATGAACAATAATAATTTTATTCACTTCACATAATATTCTTATTTATTTAATAAGTTAGCACCAAATCCCAAAATATTACATAGGTCATTTCACTATTAGCACATTTTTCTATGTTTTACACAAAATTTTGCTTAATGTTATATATGAACTAGCTTTCCACCCGCGTGACCTACATTTTATATCATGCCCAGCAATGGGACAAAAAGTAGCCAATAGCCTTTTTCAATAAACAGACTATCTAACAGTGCAAGAAATTTTCAAACCGGACCAGTAGTCCCTGAGATTAGCTCAGTCAACCAAACAAACTCTTTACCTTTTTAATATTAGTATAAAAGTACAGATCAGCAAGAATGTAATTATAACTGCATTCCACCAAAATTAGTAATTAAATTTAAGGTTTTTTATACATCAAAATATTATAAAACTGTGCTATTTTTATGTCTATTTTTTTTTCTTCAATAGGCTGGCGCTTGACTACAACTTGCCTGATGTTAAGTAATGATTCTGATTCTAAGATGATTCTGTTTTTTTATTCAATCAATACTTCGTATAGTTGTTACTGCTTCCGATACATGAGGTACTTATAATGTTGACGTTACTGCTTATCAACTAAGCTCCATATAACTGTTGTTGCCTCATAACTTATTAGTAGTCAATTGTACTGAAGCAGTTGGTTATGTGTGCAACAAAAAATTCTATGCATATAATATATATTCATTCAAGTATGTAGTTAAAATATTATTACAACAAATAGAAATAGATTAGCTTCTCTATTTATTAGTAATATTAAATAAGGATGTCATATAAGCTTCCTTTTAATGTAATTACTGTGAGTAATATATAATTCAAGCAATAAATAATGATTGCGTTTCTAAGTAACTACTTAACCATTATTATAAACTTACTAAGACTTATGATTGTGGTTGGATATTTCCTAGATCCAAATTGAACACAAACCTTCGAATCTGTCATTTGTCTTTCTGTCTTAGAAAGTATTGGGTGTTTGCAAAAACAACTTTTAATTTATTCACCTAATTAATACTTTTTAGTTCTGGCGCCGCCCATAACGAACAGGTGCTAAACATGGGCGGTACCTGGCGGGCTCTTGGTGTAGTAGGGGGAGTCGCGCGAGTCCCTGAGTACTCTTCATTGGCGGCGCGATTGTCGAGTTTCGATCGTTGGCCAGCTGACCGGCAACAGGAGCCAAGAGCATTGGCTGAAGCTGGTTTCTTTCATACTGGCACTGATGATCAGGTAAGCTTCTTGCATAATTCTTTGAAATAGTTTCCTTACAAATTTATATTGCTTACTTACATTGTGAACTGAAAATCCTGCAAATATTATAAACGCAAAAGTTTTTAAGAATGTATAGATGTTTCTTACTCTTTCACGCAAAACCTACTGGGCGGTATTGGATGAAATTTAGCACAGATATAGATTGTGGTCTGGATTAACATATAGGCTACTTTTTGCGCGGAAGCTAATATTCAGATAATGGACTTATGCATTTTTTTACAATCATTCACTTTAACTTAAAAATGAGAATAACTCTGGTTCATTTTATTCTATAACCCAACTGATATAATGGCTTTTATTCATAAAAATTTTCATAAATAAAAAAAGCCATATAATTTCTACAATGTAAATCAATGTAAATGTTTCCAGTGTAAATAAAACCATAAATAAACTTTGTCTTTAACTACTCAATTGAAACCTTGACGTAGCCTTGACACAACCTTACTAAAATATATTGATTAAATTGTTAGTGTTGCAGGTAGCTTGTTAAACATAAAATTATATTTTGAACTAACCACTCATACCTGTATTACTCGATTTTGTGAACCCGAAGGTGAGTATCACATTTTAGCAGGCTATTAGTAGTAGGTACTAACTTACAGTTATTACTAAGTTTATTTTATATTCGAAAAGTCGCCCTTTTATTCTTAGCCGGGGTTTAGTACTTGGATCCTTGCAGTAATAAAGTAACACGTAATATATCTGTACTTGTGTAACGTCGTAGTACTGGAGGAAGATGCTTCAGATAGCCTTAACTGCATTTTGTACAAACTAGTACATTCTACAGGAACTTAAAATCTAAATCAGGCTCTCTTCTATCTGTTTACGGAGAATCCTGAAGTTTTTTGGTGAAATAGCCAGGAAGGATGGACATAACCTTTAACATCTGATGGTAACAGGCAAAGTTGAGAGCAAACGCCCCAGAGGCCGTAGTCCAATAAGATGATCGGATCAAATCCGCTCAACGCGGAACACCAAACTAAAAGATGCGCTCCATGATACCAAAGATCCAAATAGATGGCGCAAAATTTTACGAATTGAGATTACCCCAAAGACTACTGCATGCTCGGGAGATCAGGACCCTCAGCAATGAGGCAACGATGCGAGGAGGAGTAAACATCAATTTTTATGATGTTTCAGGTGCGTTGTTTCTTCTGCGACGGTGGTCTCGGTAAATGGGAAGCGGGCGACACGCCGTGGACGGAGCACGCGCATTGGTTCCCGCACTGTGGATACGTGTTGCTTGTTAAGGGACAGGAGTTTGTGGACACTTGCAAGAATAAGTCCTCCGTGCAGAGATCGGTAAAAACTTTAGATAAATTGTCTTTTACTGTAGTTTATTACAATAGTATAATATAAAGGTTAAGAACAACAGACAGTAATATTTTTTATTATATGTCATCACTAACAATTACGTTGTTTTGTTATGGTGGTGGTACAGTCAGAAATATAAAAAAATATTTTTGTTACAGGTCTCAGCCGAAACAGGGCTTTGTTCAAGACGACGGAACCCTGGAGTTAACTTCCCTGTTACAGAAAGTCAGGTAAAATATACTTGTTTAATGGTTATATACTAGCTTTTCAATTCAGTTACATCTGTGTGAAACCAAATGCAAAGCAAGTGTTAAACGAGAAGTCAAAGTCTCCCATTTTATCATTGTATGTTAACAGTTAGAGGAATGTATGGAGAGCCCTTGTGCGTTAGCAGCTTTGGGAGCGGGGCTAGATGCTGCCAGAGTGCGGCGAGCGATTGCAAGAAGGCTCAGAACTACTGGTAAGTGTAATAAAACAGTTTTATTATATCCATTGTCAACTTTTTTCTGACATATAATTCTATACTGCCATCATAAGTCATAAGCCCTTTTTCCTTATGACGGCAGAATAGTTGTCCATAATTCTTCGTAACTCAGCTCAAACTCGGCAAGAAATAATTATTTTCAATTTACTTATTGGCTCTGCTCATCACATTAAAGGAGACGTTTAAAGCATCATTGCTGTAGGTGGACTTATGGTGATTGTTATGATAAAATAAGGAATCCATTGCTTTCAGGTCAGTACTTCAATTCATCGGAAGCTTTAATCGATGCAGTTCTAGATGAACAGCTGAACGAAGAAGCGTGGAGTGTAACACCACAAAGTCAACGCCTCGCGAGAGATATACTTGCTGAAACGTTAAGGGAATTCGCTCCACGATCTGGGTGTGTTATTTATCATATTATAGTAACCCTATCCGTCATTGTCTAAAATAAAATCATAATTTGGAAGTTCATCAATAGAGCTTAAAATACGCACTCGACAAAGTACTAGTGTTTTACTATTAGACCGTTTCAAATACAGATTAGAATTCCGTACTCCATGAGCTCTTCCAGGTAAATAACGATGTGAATAATTTACCACGAAACTCGTTTTATTTTCAGAATAATACCGTCCTCACAATGGGACGACCGGCCTGACAGTGCTAATACTCAGTCAGATAGCCCTTCGCGTTCCCTCTCACTCGAATGCCTAACGAGTTCATCCCTAAGAGATGAGCCCCCTCCTACTGTTACTGATAATAAAGGAATTCCTGGTACCCATGCCCGGGCTTCTGTAAGTGAAAGTGAGACAAAAGCAAAAGAGAGTGAAGCAAAAGATAAACCTGTGCCTGAAGAGAAGAAATTATCGCTAGAAGAAGAAAATAGACAGTTAAAAGAAGCTAGACTATGTAAAGTGTGTATGGATAGTGAGGTAAGATAAATGATTGAGTTATGCTCTAGAGCAGGGGTTCCTCAACTTTGATAACAGAACACCCCCAAATGCCTTTACCATATCAAATAGTTTGCACAATTACAACTGCCACTTATCCACTTCTAGTAGCAAAAAAGTTGGCTCTTTGAATCAATCTCATCACAATTGCACACTAATGGCAGTATCTCATTGACTGTGTCTCAGATTCTATTTTAAATAATGAATACTCTCCGTATTGTTAGCATAGACACGTTCCTTTAAAAAAAAAGTCAAGAACCAGTGAAACTTACGCGGAGTAGGTTCCGTTTAATACCAGTTCGTAAATTGTTAGTTTTGAGTAACTGGTAGATTGTCTCTACCGTGACTATCTATCTGTCCGTCTGCCACATCCGATTTTCTCTGAAACTATTGGATAGATTGAGTTGTAATTTGTTACACTTATGTAAATTGGTACCCAATGTGGGGCGGAGTAGAAGAGCAAATTAATTTGAAACATTTTGGTTCCTTTTTAGTCCATAAATTGAATACGTACCAGCGTTGGCCATTATTATAATCGGAACGTACATTCATGCGAGTGCGTGGCGATCAAATTTGGTTTGTCCACCCGGGCAAGCGGTTGCCTTGTAACGCGTGGCGGAGGCCTAACAATAGTATGTATGTGTAACCGTCGGTCGATGGTATGTTCTCAGGTGAGCGTAGTGTTCCTGCCGTGCGGACACCTGGTGTCGTGCGGCCGTTGCGGCGCGGCGCTGTCCGCCTGCCCACTGTGCCGCGCCGCCGTGCGGGCGCTCGTCAGAGCCTACCTCGCGTGACCCACTCAGGTAACTCTCAGGGCTGTGTGTGTAGTGCGCGTAAGCATAGTGTTCACTCACGAACGTGATTAGAGTAGTGCGTTTAAGAGACGCAGTGTCACGTCGATGACGCCTCGAATTAATGTCATCTCGAAATACAGGACGAGATGGAAATATTGAATGACGGGTACAAATGTCTAACCTAGCAAACTATTAATCTTACAAACAAAACCAAAAATTTATTTTCATTTTTCTGGACTCGGTCACCATTGTCCGTTGGAGTTCACCTTCTTGAATACCCATACTCGTCCCTGGGTGGCGCAAATCTGTGACCATAAACTGGTGGTAGGCTTCGGCCGTGGTTAGTGACCACCACCAGACAAAGTCAAGCTTTGCCGTGTTCCGATGCGATTAAGAACACCAAGATCACATCATTGATCACCATCATTTAAGAACACCTTCTTCACCCACCGGTGGGAATAGTTGCTCCTTATAGTTTCTAACCGCTACTATCCTTTTTAGTTTTGTTTCCACTGTCATCGTCTCACCGAAATCATTCGTAATCACGAGAGAATCGGTATATTGGGCAGGTTTGTCTCATTCTAGACTACATTATTGCTTAACATCAGGCAAGTTATAATTAAGCGCAATCCTATTTCAGAAATAAAAACAAATAGTTGGAAAATGTACAAATTAAATTGTATTGCCCTATAAATGTCTATGTCCGACTGAATAAAAATTGGGTCTTAGATATTCTGAGTACGAATACATACGACCTAGATGTAATATGATTGTTGCTTACCTATTATTAAATAATGCTATAGAAGTCAGGAGTTTCAGTTCAACACACAAAAGTATCAATTAATTCGTAAAAAGTTCCTTTGTTAATCCGATTATATAAAGTTAACTATAATGCTAAATTTATTCCGAATCCGAATTCATCCTCACTAACTTAACCATAGTAGTTGGATTTTCATAGAGTTTAGTCTGTTATAAAGTGATTAGAGTAAGAGTGAGAGTAGTCATAAAAGCGAATAGTACAATTAAGGATTTTAAATATTTAAATAAAATGTTAAGTTGTTTTTCAGGTAACGTCGTAGTGCGTTAGTTATAAAATATGATAGAAAGGTAAATAATGAAATATTTAGATTTTAGTTTAAACTGTAGTATACCTCTAATCAAAGAAATCGGGCTTACATGAAATGTACTTATTGATTTTAAATTTGAAATCAATTTTAAAAAAATTAAAAGATGTAAGATTACAAACAATAGTAAATGTAAGATTTTTGTTATATAATTATGCAGCACCCAGTATGAATTATCATATCGAAAAGATGAACACAAAGTTAATATAATATAGAAAGAAATACAGCTATTAATGTTAATTATGTTTAAACCTTATTTACGTATGTTGTAGTTTGACTACCTACTTTATTTATTGTGTTTAAAGCCTGTGTTATAGCTATTATTTGCTAAAGCAAATATAATAAGATCTTAGTCACTTTATAAATACATTATAAAATATTTTAATGAAATTAAATTGCCCCAAAAAACAACGAAATATTCTTATTTTGTCCTTAATGTTTGTAACACGCTTTCTAGATTGTTGATTATTAAATGATATAGCAATGAAATCTCTTAAGAATTAGAACAACAATTATTTGTAAACTTCTTATAATATTATTATATAAATAAATTCGAATGTTAATGGTTATTGATATGTAGATAATTGTAATAATATTATTTTATGTATTTTATACAGGGTGGTTATAAAATAATTTTGCGTGACAGCAAGTACCTATGTAAATCTTTGATTTTGTATTTGTAAATAGGTAAGGGGCCATCAGTAACTTACTTTATGTTTTTAAATCCATAAAAATTTATACTCCTTAGATCAACTGTATTTATAACTAACAGTGACTAAAATGTAATTAGATTCTTCATTGTCCCTTTACAATTGGTCATCACCCTGTATAATTAGTAGGCTGTGGTACAATAAGAAAGCTGATGGTTGTCCTACGTCGCCTTCTGATGTAGATGTCGTTTAGCTTTAAAGCGATCTGAATTTACAAATACTAAAAAAACTTACTTTACACCAATCTTCAATATTATTTGTCTTAGTAACTATGTTACATAATATTTTGTTTAAAATTATCTGTGGCTTGACTTTGCTTATAATAATTCAGTGTTTTTCCTTCCAAAGCACTCCCTACTGACTGGCTGCATTCTAATAATCTATACTAGACTAGCCTTTGTAATAATAAATAATTTTAACTATTTTTAAATAATAAACTAGCATCAACGCAACGTCTAGTTGATATGAATCGACAAGATGACTAAATTTAATTATTTTTTGTCTAATAGATTATTTTTTAATAATTGGTCACGATTACAGTAGTAAGAGTAGAAGTATCGATAAACAATGGTGATATTTAAGCCAGTATCGTTATAGTTACCACCACTGAGTAATTTTACCTCCGTATTCATAAACGTCTTATAAGCTCATTATAGGTAAAATAGGCTTATAATTCACTTGTCTTTGTCTGTCATATTGACATTTATACTAGTAAGAAACAGACAAAGTCCATTTTAACTAAAGTCTTATAAGATTTTTATGAATAAGGCCGTTAGTGGTTAAACTCTGACCTAATATTTTATGCGTTTTATCTATGTATTTTATTGTTAAATCATAAAAGCAAAAATACTTGTTTAAATAAATTTATTTGATTTTAGTACTATGGAATCATGCCTGTGGTACCTACACATTAACCTTCCTTATGAAGAAAGTCCATTGGTGAATTCCGCATAAAAATCCGTTCAGTTGTTTTTAAAAGCATCGCGAACATAAATACAATAAGACTCGGTGGGGGACTTAGTTCATAATGTAGTAACAATGAAAAATAATCAAGTAGTTACTTAGTAATTTTAGCGTGAACTGTGAGTAATTTTTATTGCACATGTAACATTCGTGAATCAGCGTGTGTTGGAAATTGAAATTTACTAATTTCAACCCATTTTAATTGGGTTGTACTGTATCATACAATTGCCGTTCTCATAACACAGCCTAGCCTACATAAATAGGTACTCAGATTGTACTGCCTTAAAACAGGTGAAATCGAGGAAAACGTGCTGTCAGTTGAGTTTTCTTTACTATGTCCATTGATTTGACATTTAATGGTGTAAAGCAAGTCGATGTAATGGTGCCTACACATCACTGTTGTCTTTATGTCGTAAGAACTTTGGCCTTAGCAAATATTTACAATAAAGGAATATTGAAGAAAGACTACTTACGTGTAAGCGCCATTTTTACTAATATTAAGGTTAAAGTAAGTAATGAGTAATTAGTGTCTCAGTAAATTAATTGTAAAACTGTTTTGTTTCGAATATCATGGTACGTATGAATACAAATATTATACAGGTTTCAAACCCGATTCTTGGCCTTTATTTTATACTAAACGTTGTGTCTTATTCTTCTTCCTATTTTATACTAAATGTAGTTTTCTACTAGGTATACATCTTTCCATACATCCCCAGCCAGATGCTCAAATACCGGCCCAAGCACGCATCAAACAAGATTAACTTTTGTGTCGTTAGATCAAAGGCCAGTTTTTTTTTGTAATAAAGGTGAAGTGCGTTAGTTCGCTATGCATGATCCGGCGCCGCACCGTGGAGTAGGTACGTCGGCGGGTGGCAGGCGTCTGGCCGGGAATAGCGCACACAAATAGCGCAGACGACGCCATCCGACGACACGACGCATTTGGATCAATATTAATATGCGAAAGTCGCGCACCTCCACTGACTCACAGGAAAATTATGTTAGACATGGTTCTGAAAGGAAGTCGGCTTTGTACTCCTTTTGTGTTAGTCCGTAGTTCCTTTATGAATCGTCTATGTATCGTTTTCTTTATCTCTGTACTATTGGCGTACTCATTGTTTTGGCTTCGATTGCGGCTAGTCCCTAGTCACTGGTCGCCAGACACGTCGTCAAATGACTCAGCTGTTCCGACGTGTTGCCTGGTAGTCATAAATTAAAATGGGTCTGGTGGACTTTGCTGGTTGGGCCTCGACCATCTACGCCGGTCTGCATGTATACTATATTTTATATTAAATGGTGCAAAAACCGAATGGAAAAATGTCCTAATTACCAACACCAAGTTTCCGTTATTATTTATTGAGATGTGAATGTAACATTCAATTACCTGAACAAAATAATTCATGACGAATGTTACCAAATATCGATTATTGAAAATACCCGTAATATGGGAAATTAGTTAATTTGGGTATTTTAGTTGAAATGATTTTACTTCAGCACATTCTTTTTACCTATTAATCGCGTTTTTATACGCTTTTTACTAGATTTGCCAAATAAGAAACATAAAAACTTGCATAGGGCAATATGAGAATTTACACGTCAATAAAGTTATAAGTAGTACACTAATATCTATAGATACTTTTTGGTATTTTAAGGGGAAGGAAATACTGACATTAGTGCAACTGTTACAAAATTATTGTTAGGATATAAACAATATAGAAAACGATTTCATCGAACCACACAAGGTAATTGAATTGCTAGAGCGATGTATAAAAAATAATAATACTCTTGATCTTTATCAGCTTCTTCATCCGATGAAAAACAAGACATGCAAGTGGAGTTACTAGAATTATTTTCTAGTTCTGAATAAATTACTGAGTTATGGGCGTTATTGAAAAAATTAAATTACATTAAAAATAAAAATAAATAAAAGTAATAGCAACGTAATTTTATATCTACATAATAAAGTACTTACTTTAATTTTTGACAGTTTATGTTCTAAAATCCCATGTCAACATTCCTGATACCTAAAACTTTAATATAAATTATGTAATGTTTAGTTTCCTAAAATATAAACAGAAATCAAAATAGTCAAGATTGTTTAAAAAAAATCGGTAAAATTCCCCGATATTGCACATTTAAATCTCCCCATTTGCCATAAGATTTTGGTACACATAGAATAGAAAAATGGGTAAATTTGTTTGAGTAACATGGCAACCCTTAATTTATTCACTCACCATAGTAGTTGTCGCCATTGCTGTGCCATACTCGGATATGCGAATAGCTATTTAATAACTTCTAATCTATGAAGCTATCTAAACTACCTAATAATATACCGAAAGGAATGGCCTATCTATCAATAGAATGGTAATGGTAATCACTGGATACTCATGCTGCATAACAATTGAAACTTAAGTTGACTCAACAATTCTTAGAAGTCTATTTAGGTATTTTCTATAATGTAATTCCCCGAAGTTGACCAGGAAAACGCTTATCATCTTCGCATGCTATAAAATAAACATCCAATTTTGTTTTAGGCTAATAATAGTACTATATTATCTGTGGGCTAATACAAGTTAATAGACCATTTACAAGAGGGCAATAGCCGGGACAGAACAGTAAGACAGGACAGTAAGTGCCTAAAAAGCATCATGTAAATGTGGACAAAACTATTTGAGGTAATACAAGCAAGTGTATTTTCTAGTGGCTTGGTGTCTTGACTTACAGTCCTGTCCTGGCTATTGTCCTCGTGTAAATGGTCGATAATGGTGCCGAATACGCATCCCGGGAATCTATAAAGCTTTGAATTAATTTGACAGTTGACTGTGAAGCCCAAATTAGTTTTGATACCTGTAACTTAGCTCATAGTTATAGCCGTCTTTTTCTCGCGCTGCCTGATACTAAAAAGATAGTGATTCTCTCATTTCATTTGAACAGAACTAGAGAATTAGCACCATTAATTAGCGATTTGTTAGTGTTTCTCTTTTCTGCAATCTCTTCCAACCGGGTTGACATGGTCAGTATGCTTGAACTTAGTGGTTTCTTACAAGTAAACTACATTTGCAGTCTAATAGTTTAGTTTTTTGATCTGAAACGCTACATACAGCGCCCCAGTTACACCAGTTGTTGGTGTCTGATAGCTTTTCATAAGTTTTGTCTTTGTCACTTGACATAAAGTAAGTAAGTGACCAAACTTGTAAATGAGCTACATATTCAAAACTTAAAAAAATAAAATATGTAAACATAGTCATGACAGCTTGGTATAGAAGAGCGAGGCTTGTTTTTAACCCCCGACAAAAAAGGGGTGTTATAAGTGTGATGCGTGTATCTGTGTCGACTACTATTTTGTCTGTGTATCTGTGTACAAGTTTGTAGCCACTCAAGCAACATTCGAGAAGATGTGTCATCCACTTGGCCAGCGTGTGTGGATTTGTGGATTATGGCATAAACTCTCTTAACTCGTTAGATAGATGAGAGAAGACCCGCGCCCAAGAGTGGGTCACTAAAAAGGGTTGACGTGATGACCTGTAATTACTTACTAATTATATTACAGCTAGTAAACGTCATGGTAGCGTCATTAATAACTTTACTACCAAGATAGGTAGGCAGTACTTGCCTCTCAGTACGTTGGTTTATCAAGTCGTCTGTCTGCATAGATTTTTATCACAAAACCTGTATTTTAACTGAATAATAAATACGTACCTATTACCTAGGTATCTACTTTGTGCCGCTGTCGAGTGAGTCAGCCGTAAGGTGGAATTAATTAACGATAGTTGTCGGTGCATAGACGCAATGCAACGTCCTTGCAAGGCTGCTGCGCGACGATCACGTGACCTGCGCCTGGGCCGCGCCGCCCGCCCCTCCTCGCTTAGTGCCTCAAATCCACAATCAAACAGACATTTTAAATCTGTTTTTAAAACGCTTAAAATTAGTACATAAGTAAAAAGTAACTAAGATATTTCATTTACAAGTAGAATATGGCAAGGTAGGTACAAAGTACGTAATACCTACTTATGTGTATCTGGTAAGGTACTTAATTTATTTGTGGAAAATATTTGGCTTACCTACCTAACATTTGCAGCAGTTTTCCATTTAGATACAGTCAATAAGACTCAAGCGAGGCGAAGTAGGCGCGTATCGAATCGCTGGCGCGCCGCCGCCGCCGGAGCGGAGTCGACGTTGGCACAGTGCAAGCGCAGCGATAACTACACCTTTGCATTCACCAGTAAGTAGTTACATATATGTACAGTCGAGTTCATAAATATATGAGCCTTTGCCAAGGCTTCAAAAGTATTTGTACATAAAAGTGTAGGTACATAAATAATATGTGAACAGGTCTAACAACAAAAAATATGAACAGTTTTGCTATCATAGCCTTCAATAATTGTAAACAATAATACATATTATCTGTACCAGCGCTACCTATCCAAAATTATTTAGAGAACTACTTAATTCATAAAGATAATATTATGTTGTATGTTCAAACAAAACAGATTTGGAACTGAGTCTCTTAGAAGAACAACTCGTCTCTTTCATTTTGAGCATGACGTCATGGATGAGTCATTTAAAAGAGTACCGTCTAACAGTCTGGCTCTTTCATTCCGGTCACGTCATAGATGTATTAGGTATGTAATTGTAATTAACTTTGCATTTTGCTACTTCATTTTTGCTGTTTTCAATTTAAGTTCCATTTCAAAGATTTATGACTGCCCACCTAATTATTTTATCGTCGCTGATTGTCGTTGTTTTAAAATTTGAAATTTGTGTTACTTATTTGTATTTGAACTTCCACTTGTTTAAATAATTTTGCACATTAAAATACATAATGTTTTTGTATTTTCTGTTGTTTACTTATATAATTGAAAGCTTGTTGAGACAAATGTGATAGGACAACAGTTTATTTAAAGATATATTTTTAATGTTTATTCGGTTCAGATATTTATGTAGTTATGTCGTACCTCGTACCTATATATATTTTGAAGGCCTTGGAAATGCGCATACATTTATGAACTCTACTGTACCTCCTAACTTACTTAACTTTGAGTCATAATTTTTTAGTTTGTTCTTACTCACTCTAAGTGAGTAAGAACGAACTAAAAAATTATGTACGCATAGGTACCTACTTAATAAAGGATAGGTTAGTGCTAGCCTAGGTGTGAATATTTTTATAGTATTATCTTCCGATTTTTCACCGTCCAACTATTCTGCATTCAGCTCTGCTTAGCTTGGGATCGGATGATTTATATATTTAATGTTGTTTGTTATATCCCAGAGTATTAAAAAAAGTTAAGTGTTGGAAATTAGAAATTGCACCTGATTGCAAGTATTCCCGTATTACAAATGCTGGTGGTTTTTCAAAATAGATAGAAATTGATCCTATCTGTCTTGAAAAACCACTAGCTCAGTAGGGAAACGTATTACAGTTAGATACACAAAAGCGTGAAAGGTGTACTACGTACTTAAGTAACTTATGAATGCAATGCAGTTGCATTTTAATAGGCGAGTAAAACTGCATCTTAGTATGATAAAGGTACCGAGTGCTTATTTAAACCTATAAGGCGTGGGCGCCGGATGACTCAAGCCACTCCTTCCTTGGGCAAGTCGCGACGGCGGCGGCGCGGCGGCGCGGCGACCCACTCGCTGCGCCTAACAAGATATACGCCTTACATCTACCTCCATATAATAGGAATGTTTATTATTTATTTCCGTGATTTGTGGTCTCTATTTGTCAAAAAATAGAACTATAATAAGTACCTGTAATAGTATATGAAATCTGGGGACGATTGCCGATAATGTTCATGGAACGTGCCGAAATTATTATCTACTTGACAGTCATGTAGGTGAGATAACAGTTTACCTAGCGATAATTTTATTATTTTATCAAGTAATTAGTATCCACCTAGATAGCACACGATTTTTGGGAATAAAACAAAAAGAAACTGCTAAAGCAAGAAATTTCAACTAAGTAGGTAAGTCGTTAATTTAATCAATTGGTGGAACACAGTACCTACCTACTACCTAAATGGAACAAAAGACTCGTATTAAGGTCAAAACGATTGACCTCCAGCCGCAGTGACCTGGATGTGATCACTATGAATGCTTGTTGTCGTAACTGCAAACCTACTTAATAATTTCAAGAATATTTTGATTGGGACATCCTCTACTATGATAAGTGAGACAAGTAACACACACTATTGATTAACCCCCGTTCGATTGGAGTAGCAGAACACCCTTATGAACCCAGTTATTTTAAACTCCTGACTAGCGACTGTAAATTGTAAAACAAATTTATAGGTCCCAATCTTGATTTGTACGTATACCTGCATAATTTTTAATTAAATTAATTAGTCTTTAGTGTTATGCGGTTTGCCAAAAAAATATTGCTAATGAAATCTGCTTAACTAATCTATCCAACGTACACGTAAGTACTTAATTGATATTCAATTTGCTATAACAACTATAACCTAAGGTTAGGTATGTAGGTACCTATTGGTAATGAAACCTACCTTGATAATAATCAGATCACTAATGACTATGAGAAGTGAAGTGGACTTTACGCTTCATTAATGCCTGGGCACGTGACTTGACCTATGTAGGTCTGTAGTCTGTGCTCTGTAGGCAGACTTTAATTGTAGGTATACGGAGTAAGTAGGTACCTACCTAAATAGTTGCATGGTATACCAAAATTTTACCATTAAAAAATATTATTGATCCGTACGTGCCTAAAACAATGCTTTCTTAGTCTGACATGATACGAGGAAATCAAAAGGGGCCCCTCTTGATTTCCTCGATATACAATAGGGGCAGTGAGTGAACCTTGTTGACTGACAATCTAATCAAAAGTTGATGGTGTTGATGTTACGCTATCAGCGGCACCACTTATGCTGAGTGTTTTATTACCTACCTACCTACCCAACAAACGTAATTAAAAGCGAAAACATCTATAACATAAATATTGTTCTGAAAGCATAAGTTATATAAGTACCTTCATAATAACTACCATTTCCTACTGAAATAATTCCATTGCGAATCCGTTTGACTTCTACCCTTATGCCCGGTTCCTATATCAAAAAAACGCCTCGTTTTAGCAACGGATGTTAACATTTTCTACCTACTGTCATCAAAAACTGTTCCTATAAACAACGTCCCGTTGTGAAAGTTACCCAAGGTGTATACTAACGGATGGGAGGGCTAACTACTACGGTCCGTAAATTTAAAGTATGGAAATTTTGAAAACGGTGTTCCTATAAAAATTTTGAACGTCAGTGAACTGTCAAAGTCTACTATTCGTCATGAACGTCGCTACCGCTCGATTTTAATCGGTGGCTCTTCAGTAGTTATTATAATTGGGAAATTTTTAGCAATATTTTGTATTAAAATTATAAAATAACTTAAAAAAGCTAATTTAGAAGTGGTCAATATGTTGTCGGACTATACTTCCGAGTCGGATAAGACGAAAAAGTTGTTTAAACAAGGAGTGGATTGAACTAAATAAACCTATTGAAAATGACGACTATCTGCGGTTATCTCTCGACAAGCCAGCTGTAGAATAGCAGCTGATCGAAATTACCTTTTACAAGTGGTTAGTAATTTTTGTTTACTAGATACCTGACAACCTCTAACCATCAAAAGATAAATTGTGTGATGGATGATTAATTAACCTTGTATTTGTTTAAGGAATCATGGAATATCTCCACTGCACAACTGTTGCTAACAATAGGGCTTTATGAACTGGTGACAATGTCAGTGTCAGTAGAAGATTTCACTGGTGCTACTATCTTCAGCTTGTCACATCGTTCGGGACATCAGTTTTACAATAGTGCAGCTATACAAACACTATATTAAACTATGACCTGACACAGAACTGGCATTTTACCAAATAGCCCTAGCCTCACAGTGCAATTGATGGAACACATAAAGTGATGAGAATACAACCTCCTAGTAAGTATTTTGCATTTGTATTAATATACATCATGACAAATCTATTTGATTATAGCGTTAGGAACGCTATAATCAAATAGATTTGTCATGATGGTGGTTTACACATGATACTGATTACAAATTAAAGATATAAATAGGGTGTATACACTTCCAACACATGTAAGAATACAATTGCACATACTGAATAGTAACAATAATTTTCTAGAACATTAACACCTCTGACATCAGATCTCAAGCTAAACAGTGCTTGTATTATGGAAACCAAATACCTGTACATACTGTTCATAATACTCCTTTAATATGTAAATACATACCTGTAATAGATAATTACACCTTGACTCAAGACAAGCAGATATGATCATGCACACAAGTCTCTGTCTAGGGTAGGAATAGAACCCAAACTGCAGCATGAAAAGTAAGTTTAGCTTCCGCCTACGGTTTCACCCCTGTGTGGTACTTATTTGAATAAAAAGTATGTGTTAATCCAGACCATAATCCATCTCTGTGTTAAATTTCATCCAATTCCGTCCAGTAGTTTTTGTGTGAAAAAGTAACAAACATCCTTACAAACATTCACCTTTAAAATACTAGTAGGAAAACAAAATGTTAAATTATAATAAAAAAATTACAATGTACACCTACCGGTTTTCAAAAAACATACTTTTGTTTCAGATACTCAGAAGTGTTCAGGAGGCCTAAAGAGTACTTTCTATCAATGTGTGATGAAGTTTGTGATCTTTAATTTTTCATAGATGCAAAGTAATTTAACAGATATTCATTAGGTTTCTTTAGATTACCTAGGTATTTGTTACAATACAATCAATAAAACATTCCTTCAAATAAATGATTATTGTTTGAGTATCTATTAAATGTAACTTGTTTTATAAATAAAAACCAAATCATGTTATAAATTAATATTTTTTTATTTAATAAAAATAAACAGTATGTAATTAATGAAACCTAAGACTTATTTCCTTTGGCCATGGCATTGTGTGTGAACGGCTGAACTGATTGCTTCATGTGGTACCTCTTGAATTAAAAAAAAATGTTAGGGAGTCCCAGGCTTTATCTTTCAATTTATTACATTATGCATTGATCACCTTGTTTGTCTAATTTGCACTATATCCACTTCATTTTAATTCAAAGGGTTTTTCATTTTCTGAAACAAAATAAATTTCACATCATGGTCATGTTAAACACCTAACACACCTCAAAACAGAATGGCCTTAGTTTTGTATAGAGTTCAAAATCAGTAGAAAAATTGACTGGCTAGGCAGCCTAAGTAGAATGAATACTTGTGGAATGAGTAATAGTGCACAACAATTAACTTTATACACTATAATACTAACATTTCATAGCATGTAATTGAATGTTATGTCCGTCCTAACCATACTAAATAAATACCTATATTTAATAATCTATCTGCCTATCTATGCATCTAAGATAAAAAAAACTTTTCTTTTATTGCTCCTTACAACATTTTTAAATAAAAACATATTGATTACTTGCTCAGAGGTAAAGTCACAGTAGTTAAGTTACTAAGTATGTACTCACCAAGTCAATTATCATCAACCTGGGGATGTCCACGGCTGGGGATGTACGCCCTTAAGAGACCCAATGACCCATAGGCCTCCCTTAAAAACCAAACGATATAGCTCGAGCGATCATCCATCGAGTATACCATCTGCTTATCGCAATTTTCACAATGTCATCGGTCCACTTCGTGGCGAGCCTTCCACACTGCGACACCCATTGCGTGGTCTGTACTTGACAACCTTTATTTCCCAGCGGTTATCGGTTTTACGAGGAATGTAGCCTGCCCGCCACTTGCTCACTTTGATTGCTTATACCGGTGACTTCAGTTCTTATGCAGATTTGTTAACTGTCGAAGCCGTATCCATTTTATCAATTGATATTTATCTGAACACTATATTTCGATCACTGTTTTTTTGCAACGAGGTTTATTTACAAGTATTATTATGATAAATATGAATACCTACATAACCAAACAAAAATATTGTATTGGCACTATGGCGCGAGTACCGTCCGACGACACTCAGCTGCGTTTCGTTCACAATACAGCATTAAAAATAGCAAAAATAATTTAATAAAACTATCCCCTAAATAAATTGTTTTTTGTCACTATTTTATTATTTAACTACAAATAATTTCGCATTAGTATCTATTTACACTATTATCTGTATTATTTTATAAGTACGCATTCGATTTTTTTTGGTGTTTGTTAACGTCGATTGAAGTAACAAAACGCAGAGAGGACCAAAGAGGGCCAGTCTTACCTGCGGATACTACCCACCGGTAGCCGTCAAAAAAAACTTGTGGGACGCTAGTTAACGCCCCGTTGGTTGGAGGATGGAAACGGAAGGTTACGTTTACTAATGACGGAAGTTTGATTATAGGAACCGGGCATTAGACATCCTCAGATCACGGAATAATATAGCCAGTGCATCTACTTATGTACCAATCTTAAACAATTAATTGGCCCACATACCATATCAATGTTGTTTTTTGCACATAACTTGACACCAATGGAAAAGCTTAAAAAACAAATAATGATTATCTTGTAAAAACGCGCTGCTAAGTTTCTGAAGGCATTTTACCAATACTTTACTACTAGATGGCGCTGGTAGTCCTATTCGAAAGCTTTCTATTGCCATGGTATCTAATAAATATTGCTTCACTACGCAGTAAAAATTAGTGGGCAGGTGTGTAAAGAGTACATTTTAGGTATTTAAAATTGTTATTTTCTGTTATTTTTAAACGATACTGAAACTAACAATGTTGCCAAAGTTTATCAACACACACAACATAATTATTTGATAGACAAGTAGAAATGGGACAGTTGAATACTGGTGTGTTAGTTTTAAGAATTTGGACTCCATTCACAAAAAAAACGAATGACGTGGGTAGATTATTATAGATCTCAAGTATTTTATAAAATTTCAGAATGAAATAAATGGGCAAAATATTTTAGGCTAAGCTAGTTTTACTGTGGATTTACTTAGGTGTAAGTAAATTAATAAACTGTTTTGGACTAAAATCGAATTTGGCTTGTAACAATTAGATACCCCCGTAGTTATAGGTACACATCAAACAGTTTAAGCTGAATTCGCATTGAATAGGATTTCGGTACAATGAGATGCCAGCTTATACTGGATTTATATAGCTTGATGTGTAGCCCTGTGTATCAGGTAATTTTGTTTACATAGTTTTACCGTTTTATTCGTAAATGACTCGATTGTTTTGAGAGGGCTGGGGTGTTTGCATTCACTATCGCGAAGTCACACTAGGTCACCGATATCACTATCGAATGAGCACATTACTCGTACATTCGCTGCATGTCATAAACGCTGTTTGTTTTGTATTGTAGGTAGGTAGTGTTAAAGTCCGTTGCGGTTATTCTGTGTGGTGTTCAAACATTTCATTGTTTTATTATGTATAGCATTTGGGTAATTTCTCTTTAAAAGGTCTTCATTCCTGTGGTTTTAGCTTAGGCTTAGTACTTAACCACAATACAAGGCAGCCATTAGAATCGATGTGTGGAATAGATGTAAATACCACCATGGAGAATACAAATGTCGATTTACGAACACAAATTAAGATAGTTTGCGTTTTACTGACGGACATGACGGACTGACGGACTTTGACCATTTTTTAGTGTCCTGTCCTGTCCTCAGCAGTGGCTGAGCACAGGACTTCTTTCAACTATTTTACGAGATGAGAGAGTTAAGGCCTTTATCTACACACGCTGGCTTAATGCGGGTTGGTGGACGTCATAGGTCCTCGAATGATTAAGTGGTTCTTAGACATGCCGGTTTCTTCACAATGTTTTCCTTTAACTATATTGAGCAACGGAGATAAAACAATTCACTCAAAGATGTTTGGACACGACCGGAAATCAAGCCCGCGATCTTATATATATGCTGCTCCATTCTATCTACATATTTTACTATACGTACCTATAGTATCTACTAATTCAGTAAGGTAATATGACATTACAATTATTCAGTAGTTATAGCTAGCTAATTTGAAATTAAACCTTCAAGCGGTTCCAGAAAAAAATACTTACGGAGTGCCAGTCAGTCAAAAGGTTCGAAAGAACGTTTTATGGGTTCTATTAAGTTAGTAAAGAACCCTTAAAAATATGTTGAAACTATGTGGGCACGATACCATATCCGTCATTATGTTTACAGTCAATAGGACTGACGTAGTAGGTACTCCTTAATGTATGCCCTTAAAACACATCACGTTGTTGTACAACACCATCCATTGTATTTAGTTAGAACAATGTGTATAGACACGCGCTGGCGCAGTCACGCGCTGATTCACGAACACGTACCTGGTACCATCCTTAAACTATAATAAATGATGAAAATTGTGAGGATGAATGTTTGTTTACGAAATTAATGACATGATTTAGATATTTGGCACACAAATTGCCTGATAAACGTATACCTATAGAGAATATTAAAGATAGAAATTAGGGAACCCCATGTGTGCTTAGGGACCCTATTCCTGAGGTTGCGCGGTTTGTCGCCCGGCTTGATCTCGGGAACTGAAAAAATATCTGAATGTGCGGTAACAGCCAGTAGTAGCAAGGAACCCGGTGTGAGACCGACTCAGACTGATTTGATTTTTTGCTCTAGTAATAAATATTTTCAGTATTTTACATGGATGGAGTCGCGGGCCCAAACTAACACAACTTAAGGGATGTAGGTAGGTACTATTATGACCACTCGACTTGTTACAGTCACGACACGACTAATGTATCTTCATTAACATTAGCTTTCGTCGTAGGTACCTCATTTGTCTCTTGTTTCAGAAATTTTAAGTCAGAATAAAGTGAGTTCTTCAAGTCTTATTCAAGAATTTTTATCTACTATCGTCGTCCAAGGAATTAAGTACGACAACTGGTAACAATATTTTATTATACTTATAATAGCTTTCCGATCGTGGCATATATAGCCCGCACGATGTCGGTTTCCGCGTTCAACCATTAACCTCTTTTAGCGCAGTAGGATAAAAACTATCCTATGTCCTTCACTGGGTCTCAAACTATCTCTATACCAAATTTCATCCAAATTGGTTTAGTAGGTTTTGCGTGAAAGCTCGACAGACAGAGTTACTTTCCAATTTATAATAATAGTACCTAAGGATGGCTTAAATGAGATTGGAACTCCCAACAAGTAATTACTGTTTTAAGCTGTTGTATATAAATACTTTTATCATTATTATTATTATTACAGGTTACGGTACTTACTTATCGTATTTATCGTACATAGAAGTAGAATAGCTGAAAATAGAATCTCCACGGTTTTGAGTGAGAAATGCAGACGCATTAAATTACAGTCAGTCTGGCTGATTATGCTGAGAGCCGATTGACGCCAGACGTAATTTTATGAACTATGTCATAATTTTAAGGCTCAGTTTATGTGAGTGCCTGTCCATCTCACGGATGGGCAGACACTCACATCTACTTAAATAAATTTAAAATATGTATAATATTACAGAAAATCATCAGCTATTAAGCTTTTACGATATGAAGTATGTATGTCTGGCGTCAATTGGCTCTCAGTTCTAGATGTAAGTAATAGTCATATGGCAGCTAAAGAGTCGTTGTCCGGTCATGAAATGAAGATGACCAAGCTATTCATGAACAGACACTCAGTTCTAAATTGGAACAAATGGCGCCATGCGATGTGTGACGTAATCGGGGTATGCTCGAGATTGCTCATACTATTTGAAGGCGGCTCGACGTAAAGCGAGAAGAACGTTTTTTAATAGTATTCTGAAATAGGCCTTGACTTCAACTTGCCTGATGTTAAGCAATGATGTACGACTACCCTTTATACCAATTCACTTGTGATAACAAATTATTTTTTGGAGAAGGTGGCAGTGGAATGAGGCTCTATATGGTCAGAAACCATATAGGAGCAACAATTTTGTCCTACCCTCTTAAACGGTGTCATCTGATTTGCACCACCCGAGCATGGTATGTGGATACAGATTGAAGGTGCACTCCCACGGACGAAGGTGACACAGTCCCTCAAAGTATAGGTATATGTAGAAGTAAGTTTATGTACGTGCTTTTTCAAAAGTAATGTATCAGATGATGCATGCATGATGAGGTATGTGCTATGGGATATTATTAAAGTTCTCGTATTTATTTCAGAATTTATGTCAGTTGTCACACAACCCTTCGCCTTTGACACCAGGGACGTTGGCCCTAACAGTATCTGAATCAAATCAAATAATTTATTATTTGTCAAACATAGCTAGAACAGGTACCTAAATTTATTCACGGATTTAAATCAGCACGGTAGAGCTAAGTCGGTCGATATCACCTTCTTCCGCAACAGAGTGTGTTGCAATGCTACCGTGAGCCAAGCCACAATACAGCTTTCACTGTGAACAAACATACCAACTGACATTAAGTATTTGCGAATGAGGGGTTCCAAACCTTTCCTCACAATTTAGCAATAGGTACTTTTTGCAAACTTCGAAAGTAGGATATTGTCGTCATGACTTTGGTTTAACCTATATTATATTATCTGTGGTTAATCCAAATTATTGAAGTACGTCATTCGGAAAATTCATATATTATCTTAGGTAAAACTTGGTCAACGAAGGAAAATATTTAAGGAAAGAATTTTTTAAACTACTGAGCATTTTTTTTTGTCGTGCGGTATCATTATTAGAACATTTTCAACATTTTTAGAACATATTCATTAACAGTTCTGTACGTTTTTTTATTCGACATAAAATCAACAAATTATCGACAATCTATTCGTAACCTAGCCACGAAACCCAGCGTTGAGCGATGAGACTAGCGTTTTTGCAGTTCATTGCCGCTCGCGTTAACTTATTTTCTACACTACTAAACAAAATACGTAATGAACTACAAAATCGCGAAAAGCGCCTCTTGACGCTGAGTTTCGTGAACTGGCCGTAATGTCGATGAAAGCATGCAGCGTAAACCGCGTAAAACAAGCGGTCAGTGACCCTAGGGGGGCACAGCTGATACAGTAATCCATGGCGACTTAATTTTGTAGTACTACTGTAAGTCTACTACTACTAGTAGACTTATCAAAATAAAAAAAGTGTTTATTAAAATTTGATTAAGTTTATTTTCTTAGTTTTCCTACATATAAAGAGAGTAAAAAGGTTCTGTAGTGTGTGTAGTAGTTAGCCCATTAAACAGAATACTATTATTTGAGGTACTTATACATTAAATTTTATGCATAATTCTGAGATTGGGACACTGATTTTTCACATGCGGACTTGAGTGACAAAGTCCTCTTTGAGTCATAAAAAATAAACATATGACCTACTGTGTACATACATAATACTTGGCTTTATCCTTACATTCGCTGAGTAACTGCTAAGGAATTTTAAAGCTATAGGTACTGCAATATTATCTACGACGCTGACCAAGTTTGTTGGCGCCAAGACTTGACTTATACGGTTATCATATTCTTTTCATAAATGGATCGCATTGTTATGCTATCATTAATGGCTATGTACCATGTAGTACACAACGACTAATATGACTTCTACGAGTACCTTCCAGGTATTATTGACAAAGATCATAGTTCTGGTTTAATTGTGCAAACCATTGGATAGATAGGATTCTTAAAAAATTTAAATGTCTTTCATAACTCAGCATGTCTCTAAATCAAATCCGAGGCTTAGATTTCCTACTCTGCGACAGGTCGATTCGACGATCAATGAGGGTTCCGTAGTTAGCTAGGAACACTTACTCCGCCATGTCTGTCTATCCGTCCGTCCGTCCGCGGGTTAGCTTGGGAACCTTGATACTATGCAACCATATCCCACAAATCACAAACTAAAGGATTCTAGTTTTTTTGTCTTTACATCTAATGTTCTGATAAGCTTTGGTATTGTGGAAGCAGTTTCATTTTGCGGGAAGTGTTATTTTCCTATTTATTCCTGCATTTTCATATCTTACTTTGCACAGAATGTAATTCTCACAAGTACAAGAAAACAATAAAGTGGTAATCAGAAATGAAATTATACCATTTACAGTGATCTAGGTTGTTATTGCTTTGCTAATTTCATTTGAGCTTACAGGCACAATAATTTACAATTTAGTAGGGTCAGGAGATAATGGAGATAGTAATTGCTAGTCACAAGACTCACAAGTATGTTTTGCGTAATCAGTTGTGTTACCTATAAAATATGAAGCAATTTTTTTCATTTCCGATTTACAATTGCTTTGGAACAACCTATCACGATTTGTACCTAACAACTTTGTGCATTCACTCACGTACCTGGATATTTTTTTCCTACTTCAACCACAGATTACTAAATAGTTATGCTTCAACTTAGGTACTACAAATAATTATTATGTTATGTTTATATTCTATGGTATAGCTACCGAGAACGACCGACAGATAATTTTTAAAGAGGAAGACATCCAAGCTATTTCTAACCGTTGATATCCCCAGGCTGATGATGATAATAAATGCCAATGAAGTCGAAAATGGTACAAATGCAGCTGCTTTTTTTGGTCGAGGCAAAGCCTCACAGTTAAACTTCACGAGTCATCTCGTGGGGCATGGCTGGTTACTTTGAAAACGTGTCTTTGCTCTTTGCCTGGTGGGTGGTGATTAACTGCGGCAGAAGCGAGTGAGTACATCTCATTTAGCATCAGGCACTGATCACGTTTAGGGTCACGAGGCTAACTACTATAAACGCGAGCTGAGTTAATCCCCATAAATTATAATGATATAATATTATTATAATGTGAGGATATGAATCAGTCCAACATAATATTGTGACCAGTCATTATTGTCCTGTCTATTTGCATTCAGACCTTTTCACCTACAATGTGATCGTTGCCCGTCATTATGATAACATGATTAATTAAGTATCTATGCATCTGATGTGTAAAGAGCAAAGTACAACTTAATACTCGCATACCCATTCTATACTAAGTATGTAATATTATAAAACCGAAAGCTGGTCAGATTTGACAAATTCTCGCTCTGTTAGAAGCTCATTTATTGAAGAAGGCTATGGGTGCTTTTTATAAAAATATGGTTCAAGCGGGCGGAGCCGCGGCCGTGCAGTGTTTTTTGATTCTGAAATAGGCTTCATTAACCACTGCCGCAGCCTACCATCAGTTTGTCACCAGGTTTGCACCACCCGGAGACCACGTGTGGAGATTCAGATAAAAGGGGCTCTCCCACGGACGAAGGTGACTCGGCCCCAAAACCTAAATCTCTTCTATATGCGGCTCCGCCCTAGATAGCTGTAAGTTTATGTTTTGCTCCAATATCGCAATATTTTTCTTATTGTTCTGGAAGAGCTACATAATAATATGGACATCTATTTTTGCTGACTACCTCCCTACTAATGTACAAATTTTATCAACCAAAAAGTATACCGTCGTGCGACATTAGTAGGACAGGAAATTATTACCAAGCACGGATAAATTACATATTAGTCACAGGAAATGTTAGCATTTAACTGGAAAATCTAGTCACATATTATTAATAGATAGTACCTATAGGTAGAGTAATAAATCAGCTATCTACCTACTAAAATTTGGTAGGAACCTTTTTAAATACAGGAAGCATAGCCTGCTTTCACTGCAACCATTTTTAGTGTCCCACTGTTCAACTATCTTACGAGTTGAGAGAGCTTGAGCCTTAATCCACACATTCTGGCCAAATGCGGGTTGCTGGATGTCACATGTCCTAGAATAATTAGTTCTTCCTCATGATATTTTCCTTCACCGATATTGAACAGCGGCGATGAAACAATTCACACAAAGGTGTGTAAGCACGATCAGGAATCTAACCAGCGGCCTTATATGCCTAAAGCAAGGCCCATACCGCTGCGCCACCGCTACTCAAGCCTACTTTCACCCCAATACTATTACCATCCTCTTATATTCTTATTCTTGTTACAATAATACTTTGTTCTATAATTTCAATGACCTTCTATCAGCCCTTCGCTTGAGAACAGGAGTGCCTTGAAAGGACCATGCGGAAATGTGAGTGTCTAGTATACATATAGGGCAGAGATTCACTATTGTATTGCACAGTTGTTTAAGCGAACAATGCTGTTTATCAAAGAATACAGAGAGAAACTGTAGTCGTAGGATGTGTTCAAGGAGACTATTCAGTTAATGATTCTAAGACATAATTGTATACATTATAAACTAATATAGGGTAACTGTTATTTAGTGTAAAATATCCCTGGTTTCTTTGAATACGTTTTTCATCGGGGACAAAATCGAGATCAACAGCTAACAATTTCGCAAACTCTTGGTTCCTTGGATCAATAGGTTGTTGTTGGTTGAAACAATAATTTCAGCATCATCTTACTTAAAATAATGGGAAAGTTCAACCAGTCCATCCAGCAGATCGGTATTTGGAACCATAGTGCGATATCACGTCCCTCTCTACTCTATACTCCACGTCGTCTACTGCGCGGCTCATTGAAACTAGCAAATTTAATTTAAAAAAACGTTGCTTCTAAAAGTTTCTTTGCGAAAGTTGTTTGTGGGGAGTAATGAACGTTACCACGTGGTGAATTTTAAACTTACTACCAGTCACTCTATAGTTTAGAACGAGGTAACAAGTAGCTTCTTTCTTCCATGCTCTATAGGTTTACTTTAAGGCCCCAGGATAGGCCTTCTTCGGAAAACAACAACATCCAACATCATATAAGTATAAGGTGTACTTGATACCATTACCTACTTACCATCGTCTATTATTTCACTTCAACCTTTTTAGTATTCCACCTTTTTAGTTTTTTTTATAATTTTTTATCCTGAAATAGGGCCACAGACTACTAAGAGAAACTAGCGCTTGACTACAACAACAAGAACAACTACAACAACAACTTAGTGTACAAAGATCTTGTTACTCAGCCGCATCGCACCCTGTTTGTATCGCTGCCTTCACTTCAACCCTTTTTATTGTCCTACTGCTTCTGGGCACGGGTCTTCTCACAACTATCTTACGAGTTATGAGAGATTAGGCTTAATCCACACCATCCTCTATAGCCCACTGATAATGTAAGACACCATAAGCCAAATCCCCTAGAGATAGTGACGTTGGCAAGTATAAGGTCATCGTGACCTGAGATTTTTGTAGACATTTCCAATGAAATATGTCAGCAGTACCTTTTGTAGTATATAGCAGTGGCGAAGGGTGGAAGTCTGAAAAGGGGAAGCCGGAGTAAAAAAGTGGTTACTTAGGAAAATAACATTTCTTCACTACCGTCACTGATCGTTCTTACACTTGATGTTATACTTTTTTTTGTTGCTATTTAAAACTTTTAACTTAATATTATGTACATACGTGTGATATTTAAAATTTTCCAAAGGGAAGCCGATGGGAATCGGCTTGTATGAACCGTTGTATAATGTATATATTTTTTTATATTTTGATGGTGTTTGATCTTGATAAGACCGGTAGCAGTCAAAATACGATCATATTACCGAAGTAGGCAACAGTATCAGTATATAGGATATTCAGGAAAGTCAATACTTCTGTAAATATATACCTACTTAGTTGTGGTGGGTACTTTACTAACTCATGGTTTATTCCCTTACTATTAACCTAAAAAACAACATGACGTCATAAGACTATAATTTTCCGACGATTATGTCATAATGACCATACCATATCTACTAAAACGTTTCATAATAGGCAAACTCACAGATATATTTTCTGTGGGCAAACATCATATGTATTAAGCAAATGCAACAAGTAGGTACCTATATACCTACGCAATCGTATCTTATCTTCCCAAGTTACGGACGTTAGATCACATGCATAGTGATTGGCAATTTCCTTGAGAAAGTACAAATCGTGCCGGTCGTCGTCGCTTAGGATTCTGGTTACTGCGTGTCTCATGTTATTATGTAACTTATTAAATTTCACAAACTTATAAACCGGCCGTGCTGTGTTTTAACATGAAATTTTCTTTGAGAAAGTCGGTGTTTAATAGTTTAACTTCTGATTAAACGTTTGTGTGCTCGACGCTTAGCTAGCTCGAGTGGTGACAGGGATGAATGATTCCCCCGGGAGTCATGAATGGCTTGAAACACTGAATGGCGGCGACCGGCTAATTGAAACCGCCTGTAAATTGTCGTGTCGTGGCAGAGTAATTATCACTGTGGCTCTCTTCCTACTAAACGCTACATCACGTGGTGGTATGATGCTTTTCTGTAGCTATCATGGGGCCAAATATTATACCACTTTATTATACCTATAGGCTAATTCACGTAATTTATTGACGCGCCGATCGAGTTGCGGTGCTGTTGCAATTAAGTTTATGTCTTAGTGCAAACTGTTATTCTTATAATTGTTTAGCTGTCAAATCTAGGATAAAGCGTTCGCGTGACGCGAACTTGTCGCGAGCGTATCTGACAGCGGTTTCCAAAACTACGAGAATACTAAAAGGGCTGTTTTGATCAAAACTTAACTGCAACTGCTCTGCAACTGAACTTATTTAGCTTACAGATCCGTTGGACATCGATAAGCCTACTACAGTATTTGTCTACATATTCGACCAAAGTTAGGTGTTATTTCATTTTCCATGGGTGTTAAACGAGTGGGTGAAATACTCGTTACGATAAAGTTACGACATTTAAGTAAAACTGTAGGTAGAACAAAATACATAGGCCTCCGCTGGGGGTACTTTGTGGCTGTAGAGAAAGCACGGTTCAAATCCTAGCAGGCAAATCATGTTTACTGCAAAGAATAACCAATAGCAACCATCTTGAGGACTAGGTGTACCTACATACTTAAAAATATCTGATATTTAATGACCAAGCATTGATCAAGTGTGGCCACCAATTTAGGGGCTATATTTTGTAACTTAGCTACTTACCTACCTTTTTTAACTTTTAGGCTTTTAAAGCATCTAAGCAATTTTAGGTCTGGGCGTGCTGAGCCGTGAAATACGAGATTTCGTATTAGCCTGTTTACCTTTATACTACCTTGCACCTTTTAACCATCTGATTTAGCGACTATGGTCTTTATTAAATTAATTTCATAATACCAATCATTAAACAAAAAAGGTAATTTTTAAGACCAAAACAACTAACCAACTCTGTTAATCTTATCATCTATGCAGGTGGTTTAATTTTATAAGACAAACATGAAGCCTAGTCAGGCAAGTCTACAGGAATGTGTTGTTAGACGAGTAAATAAATGGTAGTTGCGTTACAAATATTCTGAGCGGTAATTCGATGCAAGTGTTTGTCTATACAACCGTGGGTGGTTAATCTCTGGCGGGCTTCAGGCCACAGGTGTTAGGAGTCAACATAACGCATCACTTCTAGTTCCCTATCATTTAAAGTATTGCAAATGTAGGAGATAAAAAAATAACAAACCTAGTAAGAGTTACCTCTGCAACGATGAAGAACAAAATCAATTTTTAATGTTTATTATTTATCAATGTTTTGACTATATACCTAGGTATGCGTAATAAAAATATATGGAGTGAGTACCTACATAAAGAAACAAAAGAACAAAAAATATTGGAATCGTTGCTGAAAAAAATGTTTAGTTCCCAATGTTTTGTTTAGTGTTTTGTTTTCGTTGCCGGCATCTCTGTTTCCCGATACCTATAATCTACCTGTCTTCAAGTCACGAGTGAATCGGTATTTATTAGGTAAGCGCGTTCCATCGTAGACTGCAACATTGGCAACATTGACACAAGTTGTGGTCAAGCGAAAACCAATTATAGGATAAAAAAAACTTAAAAAAAGTACCACCTACCTTGCCTAATTAGCAGTTGGACTAGTTTTCCTTGTTCAAAGTTACACAACCGTTAAATACCGGTGTGTTCGTAATGCACTTTTTGTGTTATGTATCAATGTACCTATTACTAGATCTAGTAGAAGATATGGCATAATATTTAAGTAGGTAACTATATATTTCCCTCATCTTTTTACTGGATAAAATTTTCATGTTTTTTGTATTATAATAATTAAGGATCCCTATTAAAGCTAACCATAAAGCATTGGTATCGCAATCAAAATATGTAATTCCATAACTTATTAAAGAATAATAACATTTTACTAATAGTTTACACTAAACTGGCCACTGGCCGTTTGTGACTTTCAATTAATACAAAATTTATTATATTATCTATACAAAATAATGCAGTTGCATGAGCTGCCACCTGAGCCACCCTTATTTTTATATTGATATTTACATATTTTAATGTAAAAATAACTTCATCCCATAAACGAATGAGCGTTGTTAGTATTAGACTGTATCTCAACAAATATTTTTAACTTATCATTTAATTGAATTAGAAAATATTTTAGGTATATTATATTATTTATTCCTTCTTCATTTTAATTAATCCCCAATCGACATTTTATCATTTGAAACTTTATTTTCAACTAGCTATCCCAGCGAACTACGTACCGCATATTTTCCACCTTTAAAACCTTCCTTGGACCTGTACGAATATTTCAAAACCAATCAGCCAAATTGGTTCAGCCGTTCTTGAGTTTTAGCGAGACTAACATATATTGATTTTTATATTTAAAAAAAAAATACATAATTATTTATTACAATATAAATATTATATTATATTATTATTCTATTATTTATATATTACTATATTATTTAATTATTTATGTACTATGAGGTCTCAACTCTCAGTCGTCTTGTCGCCCCTGACCCGGACCATGTTGAAAGGCAGAAAATTGGTATAAAAGAGTTAAATATCAATATCTTTCTTAATCAATATAACTAGCTTGGTAAACTTTATTAACAAAAGAGAAAGTAAATATCATAATGTAACTAATTCTCTATAAAAAAAAAATTGGTTGCCTGTAAATTCGGTATACGGGCGAAAGTTTTACGTGACAACGACTTTGAGTGGTAAAATAATTTTAATGTGAATATTCATTCGTATAGTAGGAAGAAGGATGAAACATAGTTGAGTGGGAGAGAGACGCAAGGCATTCGGCGGGCCTCTCTCTCGTTCGGTGACTCATCGTAACGTTACCGAGCGTTACACTTTTTCATAAGTGCCTCCCAGCCGCAACCTAATTTAAGACGTTGTCACGTCAAAATGAATTGGTGAATGTTTGTAACGCTAAAACAGCTGAACTAATTTGTCTAATTTTGGTCTTGAAATATTTGTAGAAGCTCAAGGAAGGTTTCAAAGGTGAGACATGCGCGCTACAACGTTCGCCGGGGTAGTTAGTCTTTATGTATAAAAATAAACTGGCTTTTGTTTGTCGCGTTAAAACTCGAAAATAGCTGTACCGATTTGGTTGACTTTGTTCTTACAGTACTCATACAATACAAGTCTAAGGACATTTTATAAGGTATGTAACGCGCGACTACTAAGTTCAGCGGGACACCCTATTACCTAAAACCTTTTAACTTAAAGCGTTTTCACACAAGTCTGCTTATGTGCATTGCGAGTGTGTGAATAACTCAATGAATACGTTGTTTTTTTTTGACACTATCAAACTAGCTTCTATCGCGACTTTGTTCGCGTGATGTACGAGAAGGGAACATAATGAGCAGGTAAAGAACTATGTAGTAGTGTTGTTAATCAAGTTAATAAATAACATTCAAAATCATTCAGCTGTTTGAGTGAAAGGGTCTATACATCCTGACATACCCTTATAATATTAGTAGATAACTAGGGTAAGATAATTTTACAAACTTTTAATACGTAGATATAAACAGGTACTTAAGTGGATACATTTTATACGTACTTACTTATACTTAGTTACTATACTTAATTAAAATGTGTTGTGAAAAACGCGTAATTATTTTGGTAACAAATAAAAACTTTTATGAATACGTTATCGTGTTAAACTTAAAAATAACTTGTTTACTTAATTAATTCATGTATGAACCTTAAATCTAATTAATTAATGTACCTACATAACATACCCACTAATTGGGAGCTTAAAACTATGTATTGTAACTGTTTGAAAGTATTGTTAATAATATTGATGTAGGTAAACTATAAGTCTCTTAAACCTACCCTGCTGCAGTACTTTTTGATAGAAGCACACAATATTATTACGTCTTTCATGCTTTCGATGCATATTATGTAAAATTACAAAAATGATATTATTAAGTATTTTTGTAGAATTACCTACCTACATACATGAGTGATCTACTACAAAAGGTTCATTTAAATAATTATAGCTATCCACAAATTTAAATATTATGTAGTATTACCACAATATTCCATGGTATTATTGTGGTAATTTATTATTAGTCATCATAATCTAACAGTAGGTATCCAGTCTATCTCTATACAATAAGCCAGTTTCTTTGTGTGCTCGACAACTTGAATGAATGTAAGCCCTACGCCCTCAATAGAAAAACTAAACAAGTGCAGCCATTGAGTTGCGCTGACGACGTATTTCCGTCAGCAACACTGCATATCCGGCTTGCGCCCGCGCCGCTCCACTGCTGATAAACAAAGGGTCAAAGGAGCTTCCGCTGCGGGCAATAACACAGTTGTCATGTGCCGTTTTAAATTCGAATTGTAGGGGCCTATTTATATGTATACCTTTTTCATAGGAATATGAGACCTTTTTGTCTCCAAGATTAATATTTTTTATTGGTAAATTTATATTGTTACTAGATTCCACCCTCGGCTTCATTCGCGTGGTACTTATTGGGATAAAAAGTAGCCTACGTGTTAATCCAAACCATAATCTATCTGTGTGCTAAATTTCACCCAATTCCGTCCAGTAGTTTTTGTATGAAAGAGTAACCAACATCCATACAGTTTTACAAACTTTCGCATTTATAATATTACTAAGTGGGATTCACACCAAATCTAAACGGTGTTAATTAATTATTTTGTTATCCTTTGCTAGGGCAATTGGTATTGAAAGATAAACACAATACAAGGAAAACAATTTTTTTTGAGTCAATTTATTTTTTTGGTTTAGAAAAAGTAATTTAACAAAAATTCTTATCATACAAAGATACTGTACGGATAGCATATTTAGTAATCTACGCTGAATATTATTGCATATATTTAATATGTACGTTAGCTTATTTATAATAGATTCTTACTAGCTTCCGCACGCGGCTTCGCCCGCGAAATTGGTCTCAATAATCTTGTCTCTCCATAGAAACTTTGGAACCCCGTTTCACCCCCTTAAAGGGTGAGTTTTGAAAAATCCTTTCTTGGTGCACCCCTAGACCCCATAAGGAACGTATGTGTCAAATGTGGAATCTCCAGACCCAGCGGTTTGGGCTCTGCGTTGATATGTCAGTCAGTCAATTTCTTCTTTTATATATTTAGATACATAGATTGACTGGCTGTTATACTTAGAGGCGTTTCAATATGTGACAGTAGATAGTAGATAGTCTATGTCTGCCTTCATGATTCAAGCTATCAGCAATCCACATCAAAATCCGTTATGGAAATTAAGCTGTGAAAAACTTACACATGAGACAGCCGAAAGATATTCGCTTTTCCAATAGGTACCTATAACAAATATGTATTTCCCATCTGAAATTTTAAACCTTGTTCATTTACGTGTTTACAATACAAATACCTTAAGAATTGGCAATATCTAAATTTTAAAGCCTACCTAATTGTTTGTAAACATCAGAATGTTTCCGTGCGGAGTGCTGACGTTGCGGCCGACATTGCATCACGCAAATATGTACAAGAGTACAACAATAAAGTTAATGTAACAAGAACGCTGGGTCGACGAACTGAAACAATGCCAGCATTAATTCAGTTGTAGGTACAAAGATAGAAGACCTAGTTTAAAATTTTGAGTTTCTTTCTTTGTAAAAACTAGATCAGAAAGCCTAATTACAGTAACCAATCGCCAATAAAAAGCCAACTAAGATAAGCAGGTACGCAAATCAATAGCCATAACTATCCCTATATCTAATCATAGACATTAATAATTCTTATGGTGTAAGTATAGGTACGAATAACGTTCAATTAGGTGCTATGTTGCTAGAGAAAAACAAAAAATATCCAATCTACATTCTACAGCCTTATTCATAAAACATAAAACACACTCACTTCCGCCCACGGCTTCACCCGCGTGGTACTTATTGGGATATAAAGCTTCTTAGTTAATCCAGATCATAATCAAGGTAGATCATGGTCTGGACCAAATTTCATCCAATTGTGTCCAGTAGTTTTTGCGTGAAAGAGTAACATACATCCAGACATCCATACATACTTACAAACTGTAGCATTTATAATATTAGTAGGATAGGATCTAAAAACTTGCTGAAGTAGGTGCCTACAATTTGACAAAGAGAATCTTACTAAAGTAAGCTTTTAGATGAATTGCTATAAGTTTATATGAATGAGGAGGTAAGTTTTTAACAAATACCTACTTATTAGTTGATCGACTCAACATTGTTCTTCGTAGTGAAAACTGAAGACATAAATATTTTCGTTGAAAGGACCAGTCTCATAACATGTTAAGCAACCTCTCTGTATCGTCGTAACGCTTTGATCGGCCGCCATATTGTTAGAAATGAGAGCTAAACTTCACTCACAAAGGGATCAGCCGATGATCGCTCAAATGTCCATCGGGTCATCACTCAGGGGCAAGATGAAAGCTCCGCGGTGCTGAGAAGATAATGAAAGACTCTTCTGTGACAAATAGCTGCTCGCTTTGTTGTATCAGTTTTGTATTAGTTAAACAGATCATGGGAAAAGTTAACACACAACTAAATTCTTTAAATAAGAAGTTACCTGTAGGTACGGGAAAATTTTGTATGTTTTAGCGTTGCAGTTTTATGTAAAGCAAATGCTATTCAGATCGATTTCTGAGACAAAGTCATTAAACTGTAGCCTGTTTATTACAGAATTGAGTCAGTCTGAAAATACCTAAACATTTTTATTTATTTATTTAAACTTAGAGTTGAGGTTGGTACGTATTAGTTACTATATTTGCAATCTCCAAAAAATTTCACCTACTTAAGTTGATGCATCCATATTATTTTAAGTAGAAATGGCACGTAAAACTAAGTATTGAAATGATTGCATATAAAATTTGTTTTGTTGCTCTTCTTACATTATTCATGGGTTCATTCTCCACATGAAAAACAAGGGACAACACAATTTAGTTATTTTACGAGATGATTGTATGTATGTATTTTATTCTGATTTTATATTCCTAACTTACGAGTTCGGGTTGTGATTTGAAATTTAAAGTAAAATAAGAGAAAAACAATATTAATATGATTGTTATTCTGAATGCTGGACCATTAGTATACTTTACTAGATATAAATACAGTGTCCTATTTCTTCGTTTGGCCCATACTCTGATAGTTACTGCCAAATTAGACCAGCGTTAGTAATTATATGTATACATTGAACCACCTGCAAAGCCGTGTGTGCGTTTTTAGTTCGCGATATAAGCCACATGTGGCCTAGTTAGATTATGTTAAAACTAACATTAATGCAAACAACACCCGCGCCAAAGTAAACTAGTTAGATTCTGTGTCATGGAAAACGGATCTATGTTTAACTCTATATTTATCAGATTCTTTAGAATTACCTACCTTTGCTGTTTAGCTAAAGTTCTAGCGGTCATATTCATAAAAACCTTAGAAACCTCTATAGATATTTTTTTTCTCTTTCTTACTAATTTATATGTCAAGATGATAAACAAAGACAAACAAATCATAAAGCTATTTTAGCATGATTAAACTACAAAAAATAAAACCGACTTCAAAAAGGAAACTAAAATAAGCAAAAAATAAATGTACTTAGCCTATAGAAGTTGTGAAGGTAGGTAACCTATAAACTTTGTGTCAAACACCTTACAGTTTTTATTTTTTGTGCAAGATGACCAAGTTTTATGACTGCACATGCATGTGGGCTCTTATACTTTTGCGGTTGTCTGTCCTTGTTCTCGAGAGCTAGTTCAACAAGACCTCGTTTACCTATGTCAGGTTACTTGTATCTCAACGGGTGACTTCATCAGACACTTCCAACGTGATGTCACCGCGTTACCACATCTCGCTGCCAGGATTTTGAAGCTAGTATTTTCTTATATTTTACACGAATATTACAAAGCGGTACCAAAAATACTTCATAGTTTCAGTAATATCAATATTAATTTTCTTGTTTTTAAGGGAAAATTTTGCTACTGAACAAAGGCCACCCACGAGTATCTACGTCGAAGATTCTACCAGCCATTCTTTTTGTTAATACTAATAAACTACTTAGGTACTATTACTATAGTATTGTCGTAGATTTACGCGAATATCACACATTGAAATAAAATTACTTTTTAACGGATTTTATCGCGGATTATTTTAGAATTTAGATCCCGACGTTTTAAAGTTTTTTCTGACTTCATGTTCACGTGTGGACTGAGGTATTTGACGTCCAAAAATATATAAGTGCTTAATTAACTTGTACCAAAACCCAAGCAAAATCAACTCAGAATTAAAGACACCGTGAGCTAAGTTTGCTTAAATCGGAAATCGGAAAGCAACTTAAATAATAATGTCTGTAGGTAGTCAGTAATGATTGTGATTAATAGTTTTAGACGTCAAATACGTCAGTCCATCCGTGAACATGAGTCTGAAAAGACTTTGAAACGTCGGGATCTAAATTCTAAAATAAACCGCAATAAAATCCGTCAAAATGTAGTTTTATTTCCATAATTAGCCACCGTTTAGGTGGCTACATGTAGCCTATCTACATATAAGTACTTATTTCTAGGAAAATTGCGCAGCAGTTGACGTCTATCAGTTAAGAGTTTGTAGTCAATAACACTTCAACGTTTTCCTTTAATGTATCTACTTATTATTACCTACTACAGTAACTTTGTTGTTTAGTGATTAACCTGGGTACATAACCTGGGTATCTGGGTACATGTAGAGTAGTACTCTCGTGACTTGACAATTGACACTAATCCCTGACTGGTGTTGAATAAGCTGTAGCCACTATTACCACCCACCAAGAAAAGACGTAGACATATAAAAACATACTAAACTATGAACATACAGCAACGTCCCACAGCCTACTGCTGAGTAGTCTTCTCTCAGTATCGTAGGAGTTCTGAGTACGTAACTTGTTTAACACTTATTGAAAAACATAAGAGCAAATTGTTTAATCGTTTCCTTATAAGACAATACTTGAAGCATTTTAAATGTTAGCATTCTACTAATGATAAATTTATAACAAACGTTAATGTATTTGAAAGTAGATAAGTTTATACAGACGATACACCTGTTCTATAGTCTTTATCGAAAGCGTTGTTGCTTAAAAACGAAGCACATGGCATCCTATATTTAGTTAATCGTTTCCTGTTTAATCCGGCTGTAAACTGAGAAGTGTTGGACTAAACTGCATATAGCGGGAACTGGGAACTTACTGCTATTATTAGAACTCATTCCAAACGGTTTCTTATGATGCACGTGATAATTAAACGTGCCAAGGTCTAAGAGGTGGAAAAGCTTTGGTATGTAGTTACTTATTACTATACTTACATAATTAGGTAGTTATATAGTATAATAATAATATAATATAGTGGAACATTGACACACACGGCCATGATCCTAAACTAAGCAGAGCTCGTACAATGGTAACCAGTTAACTGGTAGTATACTACATAATACAATACTTTGCTAATTACACCCAAACTTAAGACCCACAGACGTGTTCATCGCACAAATTTCTGACTTGGGTTGCAATCGAACCCACGACCTGCAGCTTGAAAAGCAAGTACCGACCACGTCATCGGCGGCCCGTTTATGAAGTAGAGCAGATATTACTGCCCTGAATCACATATTGGAATCGTGGTATTTACCAAAACCAAGTAAAAAATAGAGCTGACTTAATAAGGTACCTACATACGTATAAAATTACAATTTTATCTGACAAAATTCTTATCGTATTTATTTTTATTTTGGGATTAATTAACTTGCTACGTAAAACACTTATACTGTATGATAAATTATTATCAGCTACCGCTGTAGCACGCTACACATAGATGGCGCTGTTAGTTTGAATCTAATAATTAATAATTATGGGTAATTAAAACAAACAATGTATATGTACGTAGTTAACAAAACTGTCCGTCGCTGACTAAATTATATTATGCAAAATAATCTAGGAAAAAATATATTTATGATGTTAATTTTGTTATTCAACGATTGTTAACTTTAATCATGTAAACGTAACATGATTGACTGATTTCTATTTAGTATCAGTAGGCCTTCGAGTTCGTTACCCCGAGGAAACCACAGTAGTGACTGTATTAAATTTACATATTGCTCATAGACCTACCTAAGATATTGCAAAATACAGGCGCCTTATGTATTCAACTTCGCTGTTCTTATCTTATCAGGTAATCCCCAGTTTATCGCTGAACATACGTCAACGAGCACTCGCAGATATGTAAATGTATTTGTATAGAACAAGGAAAACTAGCTTTTATAACTAGATACTACAAATGACGATATGTAACATTCACAAGATTTATAAGCAACATTTAACCGAAAACTGTTGCCGTTTTCCTCCACACAATGTGAAGTTATAACTACATACCTATACTTAAATAGAATATAACTCACTTTTGTTCCTATTATATTCAAATAATATTTCTCCATAATTAGTGTATGTGTTACTTTTTAATGAATTTACGTTTTGGCGCCCAAATGGGACTACACATTTAGGCATGAAAATTAATGAATGAGTCTTTAAATGCTCAAAATAACATGTGCTTGTTCTTTCATTTAGTTCATTTAGGTGATAGACTTAGCAAGATAAGAATTTCAATCGGGCTAGACGAGTAAAAACGACTGAATCAAATAATATCGCCACACTACTTGTAACTATTGAGTTTAGCCTGTAAGGATAGTTGTTGAGGATTCTAAATAAATAAACAATGTCTTCAATGTCTTCAATCAATAAAATCACACTTACACTTCACACTTACACTTACACTTACATACATTCAAACAAACACATATACTCACATGCATAAATAATATAATTAGTGCATAAGATCGTAAAATTTTGGTTTCTTAATTGTTATATTTTCTTTTTGCGTACATTTAAGTTTACTTTTATGGATTTTTTTTTCTTTCTTTATCTTGTAATAGATTTACCGGAACGTTGTGTCTCTCCTCTTGGAGGTGGGCGCTAATAGCTGCGACACAGTACTCTGTACTAATGCGGCTGTTAACGAACACTAAATTTATTGTAATATGTTTTATTTGTTCCAATAAATTTATTTATTACTATTAATCCTAACCTAGGTATTTCTAGCTTTTTAGGTTACTAAGAAACTATTGATGTTTATCTTATTAGTTTGATTGCATCTGTTTATAAGCTGCTATAATTTTAACTCTTCACGACCGCAAAAGTTGCATCAGATGCTTATTCATAGAGCTATTGTCGGAAACGTCTCGTGTGTAAAAATAAGCCGTGAGTCTGGGTTCAGTTATCTCACGGTACAGATAGTAAACCCATTAAATATTGTGAAATTCAGTCTTCGATATAGTTGTAAACATCTTGTAGATTTCATAGACAAGTTTGTTATGAATTCGATTTTTTATTATTACACACATAGTTCTCACGCCTGTATTGCCCGAAGGTGTAGGCAGAAGTTGATATCAGCCACATTTCACCGGTTATGTTTAGGTCCCTTACGAATTAATATTATTATAATCCACGTTCTGTAAATTCCCTATCCCTTTTTTTTCTGATGACCTAACCCAATTAGCCGGAAGGGCCTCTAATGGTTCACAGGACTTTTTCGGTGCGCCGTCAGAGGATGGTCGAACCGATTCCCTATCCCTATTTATTTTATGTGCATGCTGTGGTTTCCTGTAATCAGGGGAGCATAGTGAAGAGTGTTTGTAACTGATATTTTTTTTAATGTATTCTCTGAATTCTCTGCTGGATATCCTAACAAATAAATAAATAATTAGGAGCGAGCTCATTAAGTACTGTTTATCGGACACAATTCCCAACTTCGAACTGATATTAAAATTTTCCTACATTATCTGTTAAATACAACAAATTAAGTAATAGCAGCTTAATAGGTGGTGGGTGGATGCATGGATCTAAGAAGGTTCTCATAGATTGTAGACACCAAAAGTAGATATTTACCTTATTTTATCTGCCTTTCGAAACCTAAACTAATATTATAAAGCTGATGATTTGGTTTGTTTGTTTGAACGCGCTAATCTTAGAAACTATTGCTCCGATTTATAAAATTCTTGCACTGTTAGATAGCCTTTTTTGTTGAGGAAGGCTATAGGCCACTTTTTATCCCACCGCTGGGCATGATATGTAGTTGACGCGGGTGTAGCCGCGGCGGAAAGCTAGTTATTAAAAAGTACGAGATGATGTAAAGTCAATGTATAATTTTTCATGGATTACAAAACAGTCATACCAATTAACAAGGGTATTATTTTCGAATTAACGAGAATTCGATAAGTTGCTGATAACTAACGCTCAACTCCACCAATTCGTAACCAAATGTAGTTAAAAAAACTCATCTGAATCGTCAAAATTCATGTTTAATATATAAACGTCTGATTTACAAGTATAGTGATAGTTGTTACGAATACATAGTTGATCAAAGGAAATATACAATCATGCTGTGACGTTACAGCGTCGGGCATTTGTGGCGGGCGCCTGTGAGCCACGCTGATAGCTGGTACCTTATCATACCATTCATGTGTTGCGTGATAAGAACAGCAAAATATTCCTAAAATTTCGGCATAATTATATTTGGATAGGAACACAATTATTACTAATTATGCACTTACTTCTAAAAGGTACAAGGCATACCAAAATATTTCTTGGGTAATAGGTAGCCACCATACATCTTCAGGAGTAGCTAAGGGTACCCTAGACCTCTGCGACATGTGGTCCTGAGATTATATTATTATCTGCCATGGAAAAACACTTGCGCACAGGCTTTATTGGGTTTACCTAGGTGTCTAATCCTAAAAAAATCATTTCACAGACCATTCTAAATTTATACACATCCTAGTCAGAAATACTTTTTATAATTGCTGTTTAATGTCTATTATATTTAGCTAAATAGGTATATCTAGTTCTCAGCTATAAGTGAGGAGTAAATAGAAAACTTGTCTGAGTATAAATAGCGTGTGACAGCGTGCAGGTCACTTGCCATCGATAAATGTAATCTTCAAGGCGTGTCACTATGTTAGGTATTATCTTCTAACATCCATCATAAATAACGAATTTATCTTTTCGCATCAATACAGCTATTCTAAGGACTGACCTACTGTTTCCTAAAAATTCGGACAAGACTACTTTATACATTAAAATTAATAACAAAACGTCTGATTAGCGTTCCATGCACTATTAGGGTGTAAGCCGTCATTTCACGCTATGTCATGTCACCAAATAATTTTATGCCGGGCATGCACTCTATACTGATCTTCATGGATATATAATTCTAATACACAAACTTTTAAAACAACCGACTTGCCAATAAATCCTTCTTCTTGGCAATGTTAAGACATCTAGGGGTTCGGTTAGCCCACAGGTTAGTTCTATTTACAATTGAACAAATCATAGAAGTACCTTTTGACGTTTTACTGTTTTCTATTAAATTAGCTTTATAGAGGCGTAATTCACACTATTTTTATTAACTTTCCTGTAAAATAATTGAATTATGAAGCTATTTTTATTTTAATATAACATAAACAATTTTCATACAAAAAATAAAATTCTAAATGTACAACGTTTAGAACTGTCAAACGTTACTTCTTAGATTTGATGGACTGTAGTTATATCCCTAAATTAGTTTAAAATAAGTTAGTTTACCCAGTCCTATAACCTGGAAAATTATTTATGATGATGATCTCCCTATTCACATTGTCCCTTATTATGGTAGCAGCTGTTTAACTGGTCCTAACGCAAACTTGATTGACATAGGTAACTACCATCAGGCTCAGGTACTTATCTTTCGATAGTTTTGCAATTAATATTGATTGCATTTTATCATAATTCTTACGACAGATTTTTAACAAACATGATAGAATTAAATTATTATGGCTCTCTGTATATTGGAATTTGTAGTTAATCAATATCTAGCACTTATTGTTACTCCTAAAATGTTAGCAATAGTGATTCCACTATTTACATGATATTCCATTCGCCAGTTACGGTTTCATTGATATTTTCGGGGCGAGCACACCTGGCAACGCATTTTGGTTATTTGCCAACACATTACAAGCCTTGTTCTAAAGTTCTAGGTTCTGACATGGACTGAACTACTTAAATCTAGTGTCTACATCTCGGCTGTCACAGATGTCTGTACATGCCCACAAACCGCTGAAACAGACGCTGAAAAATGTATGCCATTATGCGTCTATATTTACAAAAAGCATTGATTTTGACTAGACTTGGATGGCTTAAAAAGTTTCGAATAATTATTATGTATTTTTTTATCTTAAAATAGGCTTGCGCTTGACCACAACTTGCCTGATCTGAAGCAATGATGCAGTCTACGATGGAACGTATAAAACGGAGTCTTTTTTTGTTAAATTAATAAATGAAACTATTTTTGTTAGGAGTTTTAGAATTAATTTAAAGTAACAAGCAAAAATCTTTAAAAATATTAAGACCTGACTGCGTCAACATCTGCCAACTCGATTGAATGGAGAACTGATTTGGCGCGAGAAATCCTAATTTTGACGTGACAACGTCTTAAATTAGGTTGCGGCTGGGAGGCACTTATGAAAAAGTGTAACGCTCGGTAACGTTACGATGAGTCACCGAACGAGAGAGAGGCCCGCCGAATGCCTTGCGTCTCTCTCCCACTCAACTATGTTTCATCCTTCTTCCTACTATACGAATGAATATTCACATTAAAATTATTTTACCACTCAAAGTCGTTGTCACGTAAAACTTTCGCCCGTATACCGAATTTACAGGCAACCAATTTTTTTTTCATTATTTTAATGCCAGTTTCACGACTACGACACATCTTATAATACCTCTCAAGCTTAGATGCGACAAGCCCTTTAGGCTCTTGACTCTAGAACCTAAAGAGTTTGTAACATCTGAGCATGCATTATACATGCATATAAAAATAACCCTCCTTCTAGCGCTGTCGGGTAAAAATTCATCAACAATTCACATTGTTCAGTTCAATTAAGAATCATGTTCATTGAGCGTGAGTCAAACAGCTAGCTCAAGTGACGGAATATAAGGCCGAGTGCGGCAAGTTATTCCATGTCAATTGTCGTTAATTCATTAAAGTAATGTCTCACGTCCGGTTGCACCCGTGTCGCCTTCGCGTGCCGATGCAACGCCCGTCGATGAATGTGAATATGAAAATAAATTCTTAGTAGAAGTTACCTACTAACGAGATTGTTTTTAACCTAAACAATATTAGCAACGATTTAGCCTAAGTTTGCGTTTTGTCCTTTTTGCATTTGTAACTATTCAGTTCTGAATATTTCATGAAATTGCATCCTAGTCTAGCTGTGCTCGCTCGCAGAGACTTACTTGACCCCGTCCACATCCATAACCTCGACAACTACAGCGATGACGCGACGACGAAGTCAACGTAGACCACAGACTACTGAGCAGACGCCGACGCCAGAGCCAAGAAACTGAGTAAAACTTTACACTTATCAACTTATTTAGGCATAAAGCCCTATTTTTTTTTTTGTTTTTGTGATTTGACAGTTGCAATTATTATTTTTTCCTGTAAAAAGGTTATTCCACTGCACAAGCAGCGTCCTAAACCTAACAAAGCCCCTTGAGTCAGCACTCACTGCGTAAATATTTTTATTTCGACCGCGTTCTTGAGCTCTTTGTTTTGCAAATGACAGTGCTGTGTGTACATTGATGGTACATCTTGAGCTAATCCGTATGCTTCTCCGCTTTGACAAACTGCACGATTCACGACACTCACGATTGTCGCTCCACTCTACCCATTGTTTCCACCTCAAGAGAATGGTGGATGCTTGCAAATAAGATGCGAAGCATCTCGTCTCACCTCGATTCATTTAGCATACTAATTACAGTTTTATAACAATCTTTCTTGTCTACCTTAATTAGGTAATTTTACATATGCACTAAAAAAACAAAATACTGTGGATTATCGAGTACCTACCTAACTATTTTTTTTTTATAATGTTAGTTCGTCCCTTGATGTTTTTATGTTATTTTAATGTTCTCTTTGTTCATTACTTTATTATTATAGTTGGTAAGTAGTTGTACCTACTTTTGATAAAAATATCAAGATCACAAATATTGTGGTGATTGCCACTCCCATGTCGTTGAGACTTGGTTGGCTATAAAAGATTGGTAACGACTGATTACGATTAGATAGTTAAAGACACAGCAAATACTTTTTGTTTTTCTGGGTCGTGAAGACAGAAGTGTTTAATTACTTTATTGTGACATGGTAACTATGTTTATATTGTAACTATCGCAACGAGTAAGTAGGTACTAAGTAAATCATGTGACAAAAGTACTGAGTCAGGTCTCTTCGAATGTAAAACAGGGCTGGAAGAGGCCACATGTTTATTTATTTGTAGATCGAGACCACTGGGGATGACGCACGAGTGTTTACCACCAGGGAGACCAGAAATAAAGCAACAGACGGAGCAGGGTTATCGCACAAGTGTTAGTCAGCGGTCAATGATCGAACACATTCACTTTGCAATATGTGGTGATAACATTTCTATTGTTCTAACATTTGTTATCGCCAAGTGTTAGGCGCATTTAATATGAAACCAACAATAAGAAATCGATTCCAAGAATAAATTGGGTTCTGATAAGTTTTATGCACCAGCATTAGACCTGAAATCTAAACAATCAACCAGTTTCGCCGTTTATTATGAATATATTGTATTTAAAATAATGCAACGATTAGTAGAACATAAATAATTTTCATTGTTTTGAATTATTTTCTTTCTTGACGCACCTATTCATCTAAAAAGAGATGCAGAGCGATGCGACATTAACAGAATATTTAGCGAAGAGCAAAACACATTGAACATGATGCATGACTGTACAATGAATATGTCTCAGACCTCCGAGACTTGCGACAAGAAATAAATTGCTGTAATTTAACCACATACTTACTACATTAACAGCTAGAGTATTCAATAAAAGATTGGTACCACGAGGCTGCAACGTGACTGAGAATATTACATTTATTTTAAATAATAAATTTATATTCGTTGTGTCGCTGATCCTAATTTAAATAGGTGTTTGTATTTTTGTTATGCTCTCATGATATTTTGATTGTTAGTTCTCACTCAAAATAAAATCTTGCACAAGGAGTCATTTATGTATAACCAGGTTCAAAATACATATACTTAATATTATTTATATGATGTTTGACCAAAATATCTAATTACTTCAAGGAGAATCTAAACTCGTATCGTCCTGTATACAGTACCCAAGTGCACAACAGCTATCTTAACCTATATTATCATGGTCACATCAAATCAACACCTATCTCGAGATTTGAGAAGATAAGGCGAATATTTAATTTGATTTTTGCAAGGTTTAGATATATGCTAATCTTCAAATAGATATTTCAGATAGTTATGGACATGGAGCCTTGAAAATGAATTAAAATACAAAATAAATTCTCTGGAGCAGGTGTAGGATACTTAAGTCATATACCTATTATATTATTATACATACAATCTTCACGAACAAAGTCCTTTGTCGAATGTAAGTGATCTCACTGATTGTATTTTTATCCGTGACAAACTGAAGACGTCATACTACTGTTAAGATGGAAGGTGGTGAGTTTATTACATAATCAAAATAATAATGTTTGTGTCCTATGCACCAGAATCAATATCAATTAAAATATTCTGTGATATAATATACGTTGCATAAGTACCTAATATCTATTTATTATTGCTGTACTAAAAACTTACAAAAGAAATTCAATATCTAATTCTAATCCTTAGAAATTATTACAAAAGGTACCTATGCAATGTGCTTTATGGGTTAGCATTACAGTAAAAATATTAGACAGACATGGAAAACAACCTGATTGAAGCAATTCTCATGTTTAAAATTGTTTAGTAAGCAATGTCACTGCGTTTGCTTTGAGTTAAGTGCTTGAGATTGATTGATGTCATCTTCGCAGAAGCTATTATTTGTACAGAGAATAAGCTCAATTCTCAACATCCATTTAAGACTGCTAATTCTTCACAAATTCTGCACTTCAGCAAACAATTTTCCAATGTTTTCTTAAGCTAAATACGTTCAAATTGATTGGCCGCATTCTAGCACGCGCCGTTCAATTTAAAACCGTTACTATTTAACACAATACGTAAACAACCACGTGAAACTGTTTATGGTAGGAAAGTTATTAGGTACTCATGAATATTTTGTACCTTGCTCACCGCAAGATTGTGGAGGGGTTTATGATAAACACCCAGGTTTTATTAAAGCGGGTTCTTACACAGTATCTACACATCAATCTTAAGACACGACACTACCCGCATTAATTTTGCTGACCAATGACAACCTGTAGCCATACCTCTTTCTACATGTTATTTTAAGTTCAGTCAAAGAGTTAGGATGACAGACTGCCAAGGATATTAACCTTGTGTCATAATAAAGAATTATGTAGGTATTGGTGACTATACCAAGTAGGTCCTTCTATTTATTCACAGTTAACTGGGTGAGCGCATACGTAGTGTACTTACCTAATGGGAAAAGATTTGAACATGGCACCGTTAGCCAGCGGCAAAACCGTGTGGGCAAGATACACTCTTAGACGGTCGTTCGTCGGCACCTTTGTGCATTGACCCGAACAAGGCTCGGAACACTAAATAACTTCCTAGTCACTTGGTACTTGTAACCGATACAGATTACACTCACTAAGAAGTTTTTTTCAACAATAAGTCAGATCTTTTATGCATGAAGCAATTTAGGATGAAATCAAAGCCATTGTAAGCACTGATGAACAAATAAGTTTCAAGTGTCATTTAAGTAGTTGGCAAGTATGAGGCTGCGTTGTTGTGGAGTCGAGTCATTTTGTAATCTGGCGTAAGTGAAAAGAAAGGGTGAGTTACTGTCTTTCATATGACCCATTAGTTGCCTCATAATCAATGAGTGCTGTCTGCGACGTTTCGCAGTTTCGAAATGAAAACGGTAGCTTCGAAGATGTTGTAATCCAAAGCACCAGTATCATCCTTTCCTAGCAACTGTGAAGAAACCGCTTCAAATTATCGTGTTTAACAGTATGAATTGCATGTAATTATTGTCTTAGATTTACGCGAATATCACACATTGAAATAAAACTACTTTTTAACGGATTTTATCGCGGTTTATTTTCTAAAATCTAAAATAAACCGCGATAAAATCCGTTAAAATGAAGTTTTATTTCAATTGCATGTAATTGTTTTTTTAATTATGGGGAAAATACTAGAAATTTTGTAAATAATTTTTATCCACGAAAGGAAAAATGTACAGTAAATCATTTTTCTTTCTGTCTCTGGTACAATTTCTCGCTCTCTCAGGCGCTCAAACAGTAGACCACATTCCTTGGCGACCGACCGCACCATAAGGACCGTTTGTCGCCGATCGTCACAAGTGGCTTCGCTTGCGTTGGGAATGCTGCGGTTGCACGTTTCGCACACACCTTTTAAGGATACATCAGCTTTTTCATCTACATTCTACTAACTCCAGATGTTTAGAAGTGATTAGCTTCAAGTTTGAAATGATTGATTTTGTATAGCATCGGTGAGAGACGAGGAACGGATTAGTACCTATATCTAAGAAAACCATGAGACATAGATTAGACTTAGATTAGTTTATTGGCGACTTTGGTGATAACTAATATATACTGATTTATAAATCTGAAAATAATACATACATAATTTGTTTGGTTGAACACGCTAATCTCAGGTACTACTGGTCCAATTTGAAAAATTCTTGTACTGTTTGATAGCCTTTTTATTGAGGAACGCTAATAGGCTACTTTTTATTTCACTTCTGGGCACTATTCACGCTGAAGGAGCCGTGGCAGGAAAGCTAAGTATCTACAAAAGGCACGTAAATAAATTGTCGTTCTTACTTACACTATTATTAGGTAATTGATGTTACATCAATTAGGTACCACCGGAACTAAATGTAGGCGTTCATACATTTGCTAAAGCCGCGTATATACCGTTATCTTTTCGGAATGGGACCATCCGTTCTATTCTATCGGGGCCAACATTGCAGTAATGTTGTCCTATCATTTGGAACATAATACGTATCATTCATGCCAAATTATGATTATAGACTGCAAATTCCTTATTTAGTTATGCTAAACAGTCGAGGTATTGAGGTATTTTAGGTTTTGGTTATGATTTACACGTGTGTAATGCATTTTTAACCAACATCTGAAAAAAGGCAGAAGTTCTGTGTTTGACTGTATAAGTCGCCGATTAGGTAGTCCGTCTTGCGGACCGATAATATTTTTTTTTGATCTGATGATGAACTTCGGAGATATAGAATAGGCACTCCTCATAAAATCACAGTAGAACTGTTCTGTCGTGACAAGTGGAATAAAAAAAATGATCTTCCTTCTGAAAAATAAAAAATAAAATTTACATATGTCGGTGTTAAATCGGTAAATCAGACTGTACCTGCCTACTTATGACGAAATAAGGATTTTTGGGATATTAGCACCTAATTCAATTAAAAGATGTAAATATTATTTTTCACTTTTTTTTTCTTTTTCTTCTTTCTGCGATGTTTTCTTTGAAACTATGTTTAAACCTTTTTAAGAATATCTTTTTCATATTTTAATACAAAGCTCTACCTACTATTGAAACATTTCGTTTCGTAGCATTTGGGATGGAAGTAATAATATTTATACTTCCATGGCATTTAGTAAGTTTTTTTTGTAGGTACTTAACATGGACATCACCTACTTACTTTAAAATTACTAATATACGTATGTATATTCCTTCGGTCTTATTTATAAAAAAGAAATGAGTCTTTAGTTAAAAGAGACTTTGTCTCTTTCTTACTAGAATAAATGTCGAGATGACAGACAAAGACAAACGAATTATAAACCTATTTTGACTATAATGAGCTTACGTTTATGAATACGGGGGTAACTCTATAAGGATCCCTTAACTAATTAGTATTTTACTTAGCTGTATCTAGTCACGGAACACATAACAATATTCTATAGACAATGTGACAATTGTCGGATCGTGCGCACGAATGAGTACTTAAACTTACCAGTCGATAAATGTCTTTTATATTTTACCTACCACAGATCATCAAAATACTCCACATCCGTTGGCCGCTCTGTAAGACCATCCAAGCTGGATACCTATAGATAAATAAGAAAAATTGCTTTCCAGTAACCAGTCGAACGGATTTCTGCGGTCTCATGAAGTAACTGTGAGAAACTACAGTAATATCAAAGTTTCTCTAACACGCTACATTTATTTTTATTAAAACAGTATTACCTATTCATGAACACTTTTGAAGATCGTAGAAACTAACATTTTTATTTAAATTTCTTAATTCAACACCCATCACATCAAATCCAGTTGAACTGCTCTAGAAAGCTTACAAAAACATTGAATTACATATGAATAGAAACTGGATTGAATACATTAATACGTAATTTGGTACAGGCCCAACATTAGGGAGCTGTATAATGGATGGCGAAAAGTTTAAATAATATCTTATTATTTGGGAACCCCTCTAATTGCACGTGTAGAACAAGTTTTAACATGATTGTGGCCAGATGCCAGATGCTGTTACAGATACGAGTACCAGTCCCAAAATCTTAACATTCGATAATCTGAATACTTAATTAATATTTTTTTATAATTCAGATTCCAACACTTATCTAACGCATGTATATAAAGTTAACAAGACACATAAAACAGACCACAATCTATTTACCTTTTAACATAGGTATACTTGCCAATAACTTATAAAAACTGTAACAATTCTAAGCTTGTAAAAGCAAGCAGTCGACGTTAATTACGAGGAACTTACCAATTTTAATTTTAAGACGGAACATCTAATTATCGTGCTAAATTTTATACAAAATTTACTGTAACATCATGGGGTACAATTTAAGGAAGTTCTAGATAATTTACGAATAAATCTTGTACTACCTAACCCTCTAAGGTAGAAATATCGCTTCTTATACACAAAACAGTTCAAATGTAACTATAGTCCGTCCGCGGTGGTCTGTTTTTATAATATGCGGGGGATTACAGTCTTAACTTAGAAAATGTGGTTACTAATTATCTCAATAACTTATCTTTATAGAACGCAGGGGTATTTATAAACTTGCTACGTTCAACGAACGTGTTTATGTTTAGTTCGAAGTTAGAAGGCAAAAAAGTTAAGTGATTTGACGGCACATTTGAATCTTTTTATAGGGACCCCAGTTAGTCGATAATGAGATCTGGTGATCTCACGCTGCCCTGTCATGGCCCGCGAGTCATGCGACCAAAATAACATGTGCCTTGATGCAACTCCCGAATTGGACCTGTCGATCTGATGTGGGTGTAATGTAGGTCATTATTCCATTTGCATCAGTGTAAAATACCATAAATCGTTTTGTTTGTCTTTAACAAATAATGTAGGCGTTAAATTGTTGTTTACTGGTGCCTATAATTGGCTGTAAGTAGATATACTCATTAATGTATGAGATCATCATACTTAACAGTTGAAGACTAAATCCACACACGCTGGCCAAGTGCGGGTTGGTGGAAGTCACATGTCCTCGAATGATTTCTCGCGATATTTTCCTTCACGATAGTGAGCAGAGGCGATGAAACAGTTCGCACAAAGATGTGTGGACACGACCGGGGATCGACCCGCGACGTTTTATTTCAAAGGCGAGGCCGATGCCGCTGTGCCACAGCTGCTCTACTTTACAGTAATAATCTATTATATTTCAGCTCAGATAATATAATACTAAGTTAAAGATTTCAGCAAGCAATTCATTTGACACTGGTCTTACAAGATAAAAGCGCCTAATGTCACTTGTGATTTCTATCTCTTCTCGACTTATCGTGTGTCTGATTTACATTTTGGATTTACCTTACATTATTTAATATTTCTATCTCTAAAACCAATTCAGGTATATTATCCTAGTTACATCTACCTAAATTTGTACTTTTACGAAGCAGATGTCCGGCGCTGAATACCTTTTGGTTTCGTAACGTCATTTAATACAACCTGCTCTCTACATTTAAGTTACGATATTTCTCGAGAAATTACACAAAACAGGTCAACGTGTGGTCAAAACGTCTTTCGGCCTTTTCGCTTCGCTGACTTGGCCGAATGAGGAAAATATTACTAAGATCATTAATGGTCATTTTATGAAGTTCCCATGAAAATGATTCATCCATTGAAGGTTAACGAACGCTCTATAAAATTTGGCTATTTTTTGCCCATAGAATTCACAGCGGAAGGAGGCCAGCCGTTACTTTCGAAACTATGATTGAGCGCAAATTTTGTTTAGAATTAATCACAGCATTCACAGCTCATTTTTCTCTTTTGAATACGCTTTATTTATTTTGTTCTTCAACAAAGAATATAGGTATACATTGCATGACATTATAAGAAAACGGTATAAAAAATCTTGTACTCGCTCAATTACGCACAGGAGAACACAGAGAGCACTAATTGAAAAAGCAGTAATTTAATTAAATTTAGGCAAAAGTCATATAAAGTAATCTACTATACTGAATTGTGTGGTCAATTGGGACCATGGAAGAAAAAAGCTACTTGTTACACACTGGGACTCAAGCTAATTTAGTTGATGTGGTAATCATCAAAATAAAATGCAGGGATCCTAACTAATTATCCAGGGTGTCGCGGTTGTCTCACTTGTGGTGCCCGTGACACCCTGGCTAAGATGCGCTAAGGAACACCCGAGGGGTTTTAGTCCAGGTAACAAGTTGGAGTCCCACATACACCCCGCACTGCGCCCATTCAGGACGGGGAGATCCATAAAGAATTTCCCTCCGGTAAACAAAAATAAATTGAAAAAAGAAGGTATCCTAACCAAGAACTAAAACCCCCTTTCTTATTCTTAAATCGTATCGTAAATTGAAGGATACCTAACAGTATTACCTTAGCACGGTGCACCTATATTTTTTTTCAAATGGAGTATTTCTGACCGTAATTCATATGAAAATTAAAATTAAATCTAATACTTATCTTAGATGATTATGATAATGATAAAATTCAAGGAAAATTTAAAGGTCACAAAAATAATGCCACAAGGTGATGCATGGCCAACAGGCAAAACAGGAAACAGTGACTAAAAGAGATAATTCTGAGAATACCGATCTAGATATAATATCTACCTATACAAATTACTATGACTATTGGTCCTTAGATGGGCCTAATTTTTATGTTGGTGTGTTATGTTGTTTCTAAAACATACGTATTGTTAGGTAATGTAGGTCGCGTACGGGCAACTTTCATGTATGTATTTACCACAACAGTATCTGTTTCGTCACCACGATATGTAAGTAGATACTTTAGGTACTTTTTTTGTGTTCGCACCGACAACTATAAAATTGTGTTGACCTAACTTTTTTATGGCCTGACTGCCTGATTTCTTCCTATGAAATAAAGTAGGAAGTGTAACCTCACAATTCTATTTTCAATGCACTATACTCAAAGGCAGTCAAATTTTAACGGTTGCATACGTAATAAAATTGCTTTCAGCGTTTCATGAGCTAGAATACTTATCATATTTGGCACAAATATGCAAGCACAAGCAATACCGAGGTATACCTATATCTATACCTTAGTATCCTATTCCTTACCTTCACCAGTTAGCCCAACACAGTTACACTTATGTAACGATGTTGGCTATATTCAGGCTTCTTGTAAAAACGCGATTTATTTTATTCTATTTACAATTTGAATTGAAGTAGAAGAATAATAATACAACCTGAACCGGGAAGGTTATGCTATACTTGAATCCAGATACTCTTCAGGTTATTACTAATGACTAAGTCACAAATGAATTTGCATTATATTTTGATACGAATCCAACCAACAAGCAACCCTAATCCTTCTTCTTCTTTTAATTATGGCCTCTGCAGAAATTATTCCGCAATTTTGCCAGTGTCAAGTTTAAATAAGTATATAAGTTTTTAAAGATTAGTAGTAAATAACTAAAACACTGCGACGTTCTAAGACGCCATTAGTTCACCCTAATCCTTAGATCCAAAATAAAAGATGTGACAAACGAATGACAGTTTGCGGTATCTTCAAAAGTTAGGATTGTCTATGAAAATAAATTGTTTTTTTTTTAATTTTGTAAGGGTTTTCTTATTTTTTTCTAATTGTTTTATTATAATTCTAACATCACAAATAATGTAGAGTTCAGCATGATATACCCTTTCAGGTTCACCTTGTATAAATGAACTTAATTTTTGAATTGTGTGGGGAATGACAATTTTTATTCGTGTATGTAGAATGTTATTATCAACGAATGTGGTTCTGTTAGTGAAATTGTATTCCACTTTTTGCTTGTGGCTTGTAACTTCCTTATTTAAATTTACACACCAAGTTTTAATTCACTCTGTTCGTAAATTAATGTTGGATAATAGTTACCTATTATTAGTACACACGGCTACACATCAAAACTATGGCTACATGCTACATCCAGTATAAGCTGATCTCACAATGTATAGGATTATGGTACAACGAAAGGTCAGCTTATACTGGAAATGTATAGCTTCATGTGTAGCCGTGTGTACAGAGAAAGAAAATATCATAAAACTAAACGAAATATACAACTTGGATACTGTTTTTATCTACCAAATTGGCAACATGTCACCTTGCAGCAAAGATATGACAAACTTATTTTAAATTATCTTATCCTTAACAATATTGTAGTTTAGATATAAACATGAATCTGATAGAGCTTAGGTATGGAGCTAAGATTTCATAGTGCCAACGCGTGGGACACATTAATTAGATACTTATGACTCAGTCTTATAACATTATGTATTCTAATAAACCAAAGTACCACAGCTTGCAATAAGTTATTGCGTATCAAATATCAATCTACTGCATTCCATCCATAGATAATAGATCTGCAAATCCGTTCAGTTTGATTTGATTTGATAGATCAGATAGGTTCTTATCTATTTAAAGGTACTTGCCTACATTTATTCTTTTACATAATTCTTTAAGTCACTTTTTAACTCCCGGCGAAATAGGGTGTTATATCTATCTTTGAGGAGTGTATCTGTTGAGGTATATTTGTGTACAATTTTGTAGTTTAGTCGCCATTGGGCTACTCCATTGGGATGGAACAATTTTGATGCGGCTTTTGAAAACTGAAGTAATCAAAATTGTTCTTTAATTAGCTAGGTTTCAGTTAGGTTTCGGGGTGTCCTTAAATTTTTAAAGGTCTTTCGTTTTGAATTTAAAATGCTCTGGAGTGTTACGTTTATCATTATGGCACCTTGGTGTAAAGATAAGCTTAACTTGTTGTAGAACTCAAAAGGACATGCCCCGACGAGATCTGCCTACAAATAGGCAAAGCGACCATGGCGCTTCTGGTTGAAGATCAACGAGTTCCGTGGGCCACTTTTTATGTATCTGAGGTCGCCTACCATGGTGTTTTAGTGAGTAACCCGACCCCGACCCAGTAGGGCAGGGACTGCGTCCTTAATACCCTCATACAGATTTTTTACCAGAAAATAAAGGCGCTACAATCGCAATGTGGCGGTACGTTTCCTGCCCGATTGACAAAATGCATCTAATGACGTAAGACGAAACTTAGAGTACTAACTGACAACTCCAAACTTGACATTAAGGTAACCTTAAAAACCGGAGAACTTAATAACCACTGTCAAACTACATACATGTATTAGGTACGATTAACTTAACATTATATTTCCAGCTATCCACAATCTTCCACTACGTGTTCAAGATACCACCGTTATGTACCTATGTAACCAGAATTTATATTTGGCTATACTACTGCAGTTGGCAGTAAAACAATGTATATAGCGGGCGATACGGTTAGCGAATAATTTTAATGCGCGTGTGGTTCATACTCATGACTTAACAAGATAAAATGTCTCTGCTAGGGTCAAAGTGTTAAGGAATAATTTAAAAACTTGAGCATCCTGGAAGACAGGGGAATTACTATTGCTCAGCTAAAATATTAGTTAAGTAGTTGTTTAATTAACTTTTAAATCAGAATAACCTTTACTTATATAAGTCTTGTGAAAAGGAGTTAATATTTCATTTTCGAGGATTCTATACAAAAGTGATTCTTGGAAATGTACATTATATATTATTATTATTTTATTATATTATCTACGCTCATAACTTCCGAACTGAAATGTATAATTATTTTTTCTTTTATTAAGATCAGTTTGCGCAAAAGAAGCAAAGCAGCCAGTTAGCATCTTTATATTTTTAACTATCTGCAAAATCAGTCAAATCGGTTCAGCCGCTGTTGAGTTTCTGCGAGACAAACAAACGACTGTTTATATTTAAAGATATTATTATTATTATTATTATAATTATTTATTTATATTTTTTTTAAATTTTTTTATCAAAGAAAAGAAGAAAGAAATATGAACTTTGACGGCAGTGAGTGATCTCAATTCCGTGGTGTCGACAGCAAAGATTGTTACAGGGGAAAAAGCAAACATTTTATTATCAATCGTCGTATTGTAGCTCAACTCAGTAATAAAATGTAAAAGATACCGGCTTTGCAATAAAAAGGGACCGTTTTGTTGAAAGCTTCACATACGGTACTAACCACTAACATACCGAAGATGAACCTACCTACTGATTTTACATTAGAACACGTATAGAAAATAGAGTATTGTATCACAATTTGTATAGCTAAACCTCTTTTTTCAATAAATGTTACGAGGCACATACTCATTTATTTTTTAACCAGGAAACTATCGTGTAAACATACCTAAGAATTCTTGAAAGTTTACCTATGGTAATCAAAGGTACTTGTTTCCAATTGAGTTAACACAGGGTTGATAAAAACTCGGTCTTTCCGTGCGCAGTTGCGCAGACCAAAAAGTCGACGCATTCCATTGTTGATTGGAACAAGTCGCGGTCGCGCGCTCCAATGGGAAAAGTCGCACTACCCTGAACTTATGAAGCAATGAATGCCGTGTTAATGGAGCCGGTATTATAGTTAAACATACAGATGAAGCTTAATTATTATCGTCACTGTCATTTAAAATTACACAGGTAATCATGGTCAATTTAATAATATTGATACTATTGATTTAATAATACAAAATTTTAAAGTGAGAAAACTAAACATCGAGAGTATTGTGCGTAGAACATTTAACAAGGGATGTGTTTTAAGCAACTTCTTACTAAATTATTTCTGCCTCGTTTACCTCGCTTCTCCCAAAAACTGTTTTGGGGGCTTGGAGGCAGCGAGGTAAGCGAGGCTCTGTTTGCACAGGATTCATGTCTTGATGCGCGGTACCTCCTGCGACTCCTGGCAGTTCGATTATTACGTCTGAAATTTATGCGCCAAACGGAGCTTCGCAATACGCTACGCAATCTTGACGTGTACAAAGCCAATGGACTTGATGGTAATCCAGACACAGTGTTAAAAATATTTGCGCCGGAGTTATCTCCTGTACTGACACGCCTTTTTAAGCTATCTCTAAGGACTGTACAAGTGCCTTTACTAAGGGAGGTTGCTAAAGTGCAGCCCGTGCCTAAAAAGGTCAGTCATGCCGATCCTGCTAACTATATGCCTATTTTAGTTATCCCCATAGGTACTCTGCTAGACCATGAAGCAGGTTTTAAATCGCAGGCTTCTGGCGTACCTAGAAGCCACGATGCTAACTGACTGCCCAAGCTTTGCTTCTTTTACAAAACTTTGATTTTCTCAGTGATCTCCAATGACAATATGGATTCCATCGAAATCGGTCAATTAAGGATCTTCTAGCGTACGCCACATACATTTAAAACGAGGCCTTGGAGAGGTACGTAGAAGCACACGCAGTTCGTCTTGATATCTCCAAGGCCTTTGACAAGGTTTGGCATGATGGCCTAATTAGTAAGCTTCCTTTAGATATATCAATCAGAGAAGTCTCATTGATGGCTGTTCTTCCGATGAAATTAATGTTAACGCCGGAGTTTCTCAGGGTTCGGTGCTCTCTGCGACTCTTTCTGCTGCACATTAAAGATCTTTTTAACCCCGATCCCTTTGAGTATGTAGATGACAGCATAGTTGGTGAGACCTATGTGTCTAATTGTACTCATAGGGGCCATGGTTGAGCGCTTGAACTTGTCTCTGTAGTATTTTTCTTAAAACGTCAGTATTTTAAATCTGAAATAAACCGCTATAAAATCCCTTACAAAGTAATTTTATTTCAATGTGTGTTTCTAAAACTCAGGCATGTTTATTTTCTGCTAAAAGGCAATTTCATTTCATACTTTTCAAGGTGAATCCGTGCCAATTTCAGACCACCACCACCCTTAATTTTGGCCCGTACATTGTATCTATGACTCATCTGGCGGCCAAAAAACTAGCTTTCCTCGCGAAGGTGTGTCAGTACTTCACGCCAAAATAGATGCTCGAGAGCATCAAGTACAAGTTTGATCATGCATGGAGTACTGAATGCACCTTTGGAATTTCAGTCAAATACTAACTCAATGCGCTGGAGTCTATTGAAAGGCGAGCCAAAAGGTTTATTTGCCACGAATCACTCCTCAAGTTGCAAAACCCTTAGGTCTTCTATCGGATACACTTCGTAGAGTGTGCGTTGGAATTACAATATTATTCTCCCATCTCTGTTCTTTCATCGGACATGTAGAGGCTATGCGCCACCGATATATGGTGGAAATTCCACGGGCACCTGCGTACAATTCGCTTTTCTTTCCACTTCTAAAGTGCGTACTACCAAATTGTGGAATTAGCTACCGGCATCTCTGTTTCCCGGTAGCTATAATATGCCTGTCTTCAAGTCACGAGTGAATCGGTATTTACTTGGTAAGCGCGTTTCATCGTCGACTGCATTATTGCTTAACAACAGGTTGCGTTTTACAAGTAGTACAAGCAAGTTGTGGCACACTTACAGAAAGTTGAAGCGTTTTTATAAATGCACACCTAAATAAAAGCTAGGTACACACAAACACAAAACATGAACATTTTCTGCATACAAACTGTTATGCTCAGCAGAGGGGAACGCGTGCGCACAGTTCCTGTGTTAAATGTTCTAAAGTATTTTGGTACAGGTTTTTTGACTACATTCTCACAGCGACAAAATACTGCTTCTACTGTATCGGCAACATTTTGACAAGTTTTCTTCTTTCTTCACAAATAGTAGAGAAGGTGCATTGACTTTATTGTCTTTATAAAGTCCTGCTGATAACTGATAGGTAGTAATTATAGGACAAATAGAATGCGCCATACTTACCTACCTAGGATTTGATAACAAAGAGTCTTATCGCAAGCTCAGGTGGTTTCCCTCAACATTCTGTAGGTATTTGACCGAGTAAGGCTACTCGGATTACTACGTAGTACAGAATTTACTACAAATACTATAAGATACGCGATGAGTAAAATGCGCGTAGGTATTCGTAATTTTTTTACCAATGAGTCGTTTACACTTTCTTAGTATTCAATCGGTCTCTCTCTTCTGTTTTTGTACGTAAGTCTACGTAACATTTGCTTAAACACATAGTAGGTAACTTTTTAGTTGATTGACATCTGCTTGATAATGCGTTCCCTACACGTAGTCATAGAAAAAAGGCAGTTTAAAAAAATACATATTTGAATTGAGCAAATGTTTAAAAATTACTTGAATTATTGCCAAAGTTTAAAAAATACTTGAATTATTAAAGAATTGCATTGATCGCACAAGGCATGATGCCAATAAAAATCTCCAGCCTTCACTCTGTCGATGCTACAAAATTCCAAACGACTTGTCCTTAGTAACGCTAGTAAACTGCTTAGCACTTAGGTAGATACTTATATAATAATGGATTGTCAAATGCATAATATCTAGTTATTAATATATCCTATTTAAAAATGCCTGGACGGGCTGGTGAGGTGGCGTGGTCGGTAAAATGCTTGCTTTTCACGCCGCAGGTCGTAGGTTCGTTTCCCACCCGAGATAGACGTTTGTGTGATTAACATTTTTGTTTGTCTCGAGTCTGGGTGTAATTATTTAATATACCTACGTACTTAAATATTTACCAAAAAAGAAGAGTAGTAAGTATATATTTAATATGTACCAGTTATCTGGTTTCCATAACACAAGCTCTTATTAGCTTGGGACCAGATAACCGTGTGTGTTAATGTCATGGAATATTATTATTATTATTATTATGCCTGTCCAAAAATATTGCCTGTATGTCGACGCGGTTGTACCGACCCAGTGCAAGGCGTAATGCGGTGCAATCACCGAGCGTTCCCGTGAGAACGCGACCGAGGCTTGCGCGCCCACATACCAGGCTATAAAGGTCACATGGAATTTGCGAAAACATTGCATTTCACCGAAAACTTGGACATGGATCTTCATCCATCATAATTATGTTAAATATATTTTATAACCATCCTCGAAGTTTAACCGTAATTTTAACCAATTGACACCTACTAACTTTGTACCTAACCAACCCTTTTTATTCTGTGTTAAGTCGACATTAGTCAAAAGACAGTTTCTTGAAATAAAGGAGGTACCTAACTAATTTATATGATTTATGAAATCAAACAAATGGGTCCTTAAAAGATAATAATTTTTTTTGTCACTTATCGTAAACAAAAAGTTATTTTCAATTCGTAGCTGCTATTGTTAACTTTGCTGTTCATTGTTTTACTATTTTTACTGTACGTATATTCATCAAGTAATGACCCCGAAGAATGCAGTTGTTCATTTACAAATCTAGAACTCGGTTTTTCTAAACAATTAACTAATTTTCTTTTAATGACTTTGAACGTGCTATAGTAATTTAGGCCGAGTCGTTGTCCCATAATCGCTTGAAGGACGGATGGACCGACATTCCACACCAAAGGGTTTGTTTAGTTGCTTTTTATCTTGGATATAGAAATACTTGGGGATACTATAAGTCTCGAGTAAAGTCAGGATTGTTAGTCTAGTAATTTCTATCATTGGAAATATATTTTTTTTGTATAAGTATACTCTTTGTTAAACACTCATAAATAAAAACAATATCTGTTTGGATTTTACATCTAACCTAGACTAATGAATTTGTTAATTGAAATAGTGATTGCGTCATTAATTAACAGCCTATTATAATGAAGTATGGTATACATTTTCGTCTTGCACAATTCTAAGCATATTCTCATAACAGTTCATGTGAAAAAGTTTAACAAAGCAAAGAAAGAGAGACGATTCTCAAGAAACTCATTGAAGGCGCTTAACATAACACCAATGAAGAAAGACCTTCCCTGCCCCTCTTCAACGTATGTAAACCGGTTGTATTTAAGGGTAGTGTACGTGTTATTATAGATCTCTTCTTAATTGTCGCCTTGCTCACATGCTTCCATTGAGGTCCCTTCACACGGTCAAAGGCGACAAAAAATAATACAAAAACCGTTACGCTCCCAAAAAAATGTTCCCATAACTTGTGAATGTCTGTCATTGAGAAATATGTATAGAAACTCATGTGGCGGGAATCTTTAGACTTTAAGATAGTGTTATCTCAAGACATAATTATGGATGATTTAATGTAGACGATGCTATAATAGAAGTTAGAAACATGAGTAACAAGCTAACAACCAATGAAATTGAAAATCAAGCTGAAGTAACTTGATTTTTCCATAACATTGGTTGCCAACTTGCAATAAAGAAATTTTTAAAACTAACAAACTCAGATTTTGATTTCAACTACTTGAATTATAACAAATTTATTATTAATTTAAGCCGTTCTCTGAATTCCTTGAACTTCCTTGATGAGCGGAATAATTAAAACAGTAATCTACTTAAATTGAGTCTGCACATTTAATTTCAAACATAACACTTGAATTGTGTACTAACTACACATGGGACACAAATGTGCGTGGGACCGAGAGACATCATGAATGAATCCAAGACATGGGATCGTAGCTCATAATAATTCTCACGGTTTACATATAAAGATAAAAACTTTATGGTGACGTGACCCAACGTTGACACCGAACGTCGATAATTTGTAACTTATTAGATAAATACCGTACGGTTCCTATTTCCATATTTATTTTTGGTTATATTGAAATGTACTACCTTCAACTTGAGGTAAGGGTTATCTATTTTGTTGGAATTCCAGCGTGGGTCGTCGTCGTTCAGAGGTACATTAAGCTATCATGCCATCAGCCAGTCCCGTCCTCGTCTGGTCAACATTCTTAAGCGAGGTCCGGTGTCCGGCTCAGGAATGTATGCGGGCACCAGCAACCCGAGACGGAAAGAGCAGGGGCGGAAGCGGTTCATAGAACCATACGCAACTAGACTTGAACGGCTTTAGCACCCCTGCGTTATCGAACTAAAATGTACTTTCTTCTACAGACAGAGGTTTTAAAACATAATGTACGTTTCTCGCAGCAGACTGCTTCGAAAATTTATCTTGCCTGAAATACCTTACGTATTATCAACTAGGAAATTTATTTGTTATATTAAGACCTTTGCATACAGCGTAAGGTTCAAAATACAAATCCATGCAGCCGCTGCTTAGCATACAACTTCGTGAATATTCTGTTCCACAGCGCGCAACCGTCTCGCTCCACTGTACCGTGCATCCTGCCTCTGCCAACTTATAATTTTCCAGTGTATTTCACCCTACAATTGCCTTTTCGCGAGTTACTTAAATAATGAATATAAATAATACAGTTATCAAAATGATCAGCAGTATAATTTAACCGCGTGCGCCTATTGCACCTAATGTTCTGCCAACGGAAAGCATGCAAAACGTGAAGTATTTATTCGTGTCGAAACCGATGTAATCTTATTGGTTATGGTTTCTAAAAGCAAATGTTTAGGTTCTCATGTATTTTGACTGGAGCTGTGAATTCACTGAGCTAACATTTTCTCTTTGTTGGGTTTAACTTGAGACCTCCTGTTGTGTTTGTGTTAGTAAGTACTCATTTCACATGGAATTTTATTTAACAAACATAATGGATGGCGTCACAAATTGTTGCCGTTGATTGTTGATTAAACAATGGAGCGGGTCCCGCATCGTCTGTCTCAATTGTAAACAGTTATTGGAAATCAATTGATATGGAGCGAAGATTGACTCAATGAGTTCGATAACGGACGTTCTTTCTGATAAACATGTTCGTCTGAAGTGTTGTTAAGTATTCTTGGTAATTATAATCGTGGACAGAGCTCCTACCTAACACGTTTTGAGAGAATGTCCATAGAGTGACTTTGATTAATTGGGATTGGTTCCATCATAAAATTACCTATATTTATATGTACACTGTGTTAACTAAACATCAACTAGGTACCTAGCCCTCGAGCATGAAATGCTTATTTCTGTCATCCCAATGCAAAATTTCTTGTATCTAGTCTATACTACAATACATTACATTACAAACATGTGCAAAGATTATTAGGGGATGGATATCGTTATTCATTCTCCAGCTGGCTAGCTCACTAGAACTGAGTGAAAGTGAGGTCGCGTCTGTATGAGCGCAGCGCTTTCTATCCGCAAAGCCACTTGCGAAAGCCGCACTCTAGACAACTTCTGGTTAATAGAAAGCGATTGAGGCAGTAGAAATTAAACAAATATCCTCTAACCATTTTGTTTTACTACACATACTTTAACTTTAGTAGGTTCTTTTTAATTACTAGTGGGTAATATTTTTATTTACCATTGTTACCTCTTTTTTTGGGAAATGTGGTCCTACGTTAAGGTTAGGTGTAGTACTTACCTACTTACCTATGTTCTTTATTTTTATTTGAGAGAATTTGAAATGAATTACCTTCCTATTAAATCTATATGGCCATGGATCTTGACAAAATATCTCGTTATTCGTAAGTCGAACTACCATAATGACATTATTCACATCTTATTTTCACTACAGAAGCAATGTGATGATTTTAATTCTGTTTATATTTCTCGCATTAACCACTCTAATACCTCCTATATATGTTACGTTTTACACAAATTCTACATGCAATGAAAACACCCAAGCCCATTTTAAGCCTACAAAAAGAAATTTCCAGAATAGAGTTGACAAAGCGCAGTTCCTTTTAGCTCCTGGATTTAATAATAGTTAAGAAAGTTTCAATGTTGTTTGTAAGTATCCATATTCATTTACTTTAACAAGCTCAACATGATGATAATGATAACTGGGCGCCTGGTGCTGTAAATTCACTGGGTTAACATTTGTAGATTACTCTTTGTTGGGTGTGTTTTTGGTGTGTCGGATTGATACAAAGAATAGCTAGCCTTATTTTTACTCTAGCAAACGCTTCTTTATAACCCACGGAAGGGATTAATCTCTTCCGTGGAAGAACCTATCTACATAATAATAATATTAGTTTATTTCCTCACAAAAAGAAGCAAAAGAGTAACATAAGGGATTTCAACTTGCATGTAGACCATACAGTGAATGAATAACGAATTTCTCTTTAATTCATCACGTAACTTTGTATGTAAGAAACCGTTTAACATTGCTTATTTAACCTGGTTACAAACTTTTCTTTCCAGATTTGAAATCGTGGGATTACAAAAGGAAGAAAAAACTTTGCACAATGTTTTGCTTTTTAAGTAGGTAAATACAACGTAAGTACATAAATACACCTGAGGAAGTTGTTAAATAAAATTGTTGAAAGAACTGCCTAGTGTCTAGTTTAAAATATTCCTTGTTAGCACTTACCTACCTAGTAGAATGTCAGACAATTTGTAGAAGAAAACTCGAAAAATTAAAATGTGAAATCTAATGACTGCTGATATAATAATGTTACATATGTACCTACCTAATGATAATAAATAAGAAACTGTTTTTTTTCTAACTTATTATATTACTGTTTTGTTGCCACTCTTAGAAAATTACATCTACTTAATGATTTTGATGATATCAACATGGTTAGTTTTATTACGTAACTTTTAAATTTTGCTGTTCAGTGTTCACACACTGAGGTTGTATCACAGATGCGCAGAAGCGTTCTTTCAAAATGGAACAATGTTCATTGTATCAGGGCTGAACACGACAACGTGAAATGGGATCCTGGCGTAGCTATGCTGCGCTGAATACATTGTCTTTGCCTGTGCGAAACAAAACTCATCTATTGTCTTATGTATGGCCGTTCAAACATAATAACCGTAAGAAAGTATTTACAAACCAATTGTAATAGAAAACCTTGTACCTATTTTTATACGAGTATTGTAGATACCCTTATACGATGACACTTAATGTTTAATTACAAAAAGTTTATCACTAGTGTTGACCTTATCCCACCACCGCAATCCCGCCACTGTAACTCCTGTAAGCCAGGATCGACGGCGATGCCGTGAAGTGAAGAGACTCGGGATTTGAACCTGACCAAGTCCCGGGACACTTAAACTGTTATAGATCCCCCACGAATTTAAATAGAGAGATAATAAGAGGTGTGACCTACTGTCTACCTATTGTTGACCTAGGTAGACAGACTGGATCAAGAAGCTGTTGTTGAACAAGGCTTGTCTTTGTCTTACTACAAATGATCTAAACAGCTCTTTTGATTGCTAACTCACATCCTTTACCTACAAAGGAGAACGAACTGTTTACAAACCTCCTTAATTTAATGAGTCTAATTCATAGATCACGGTTATGAAACAAACGGTACCTACATTGTCCGTGTGGCCCAATCTGTATTCTGTATTTACGTTTCAAAATATCTAATTGAGGAAATAGATCGTCAAATAATATATTATATTTTGAAACAACCGGAGGTATTGACTGAGCCAAACAGATAACTGAGTAGGTATACTTATAACAGAAATAGATTTTTTATTTAGTATATTATTTAGAACTAATACATTATGTAGGTACCATAAAAAATGTTTGTATGCTATTATGAGAAATTAAATGTCTGCTAATTACCTTTGTACTTAAACATGCTGTGTATTTCGAGCACCGATCTCTTTGTGCTTGCAAAGAGACATGACATCGACAGTTGATACCCAACACGAGACGTGACCGTTTTTACTTCGTCTGACATTCTAATGTTTATTATTCGAGTTAGAGAGAGGCTTTTGAACTTCTTAAATACATTGCTGGTATATTAAAATGGTGTTATATTATGGTAACAAAAAACAAGCAATGGATTGTGTGCTTACTGCATATTCATGATGCGGCGTAATCTCTGATGACGTCATGTGTTCAAATTTGGCAATGCCAGGCGGACGACCTCCAAGTTGTAGCAATGTTTGCGTGACTTGGCCTCTCGTACTGCGCAGCAAGTATAAACTTAAATTTATAACATTACAAAACCGGATCGAATTTTTTGTTTATTAGTAGGTAGCACATAGGTATATACCGTATATACAATATTACATCTGTAAATATTATCTAGGTACTTATACAAAAGCAGGCATGTATAATTTTGTCCATAAGATGTACCCTCAAGAACCCTAACTGGTGTTAAATAAGCTGAAGTGTCAGCAGTATTGATCACCAGTCACCATCACTAGACAAAGGCCATTCGCCATACGAAACTGCTCAGTATGTTGTAAAGAAATGCTTGGTAGAACCATGTTTCTCCAAGGCTAGGATGAATCTTACCTGCCTCCAACATCTTCACCGTCACTTACCATCAACTATTTATCACCTAACTAATGTATATAGGTACAATAACAACAGTGTTTTACTGTCTTGGTGCTTTAGGTGCCTCAGAAGAAGAAATACACCATTATGAATATACCATAAACAAATTGTATAAGTAGATACATGATACGTAAGTAGTTCTTGCCATAAACAACTTGAAGTAGTACGTGCAAAGAGAACCGCGGTAGGTATCTAACTACGTAGGTACGTACCTTATTTTAAGCTTAAACCGACCAAATGAGTCATATTGAGGAAGAAGTCACGGTAAAGCCGGTTATTTAGATACCTATTCAAATTGTTGCTCAGGTCAACTTTTAAGGATTAGGTAGCTTAAGCATTATTTATTTACACATACAAAATTGACTACTCACCTAATCAATGAAATTAATGTGTAAGTAAATTGTTACCAATTCTTCTAATCACATTGCGTAAACACTGAAACCAGTCTTTGTCAACTCTAATTGGCAACATTGCACTTTCATTGCCACAGAGTCAAGAGTCAAGTCAACGCCATGAAAGAAGTCCCGCGGCAATTAAAAAGAAGGGTCTAGGTACTCAGAAATCGACATCTACGATTATAAAATTGACAACACCTGTCAGAAATTACATGTAGACTAACGCCCCGTTTGCAGGACTACTCAGGTGGCGCTAGGTAACCGCTTTTGAACACGATTACGCTGTCAGTCTTCTTTAGCAGTTGCCTTTTAACAGTTGCGAGGACCAGGATATTTAGCTGCATACGAAAAATATCACAGAAATATGCGGTAAGAAAAGAAGTTTTTATTAAACCAACCCTTATAAAAAAAGTTTATTGCACAGTCGGGTAAAAAGTAGTACCTGGTGTAAATCAATAATAAATGCGGTGTAATAATAGGTGTCACTGACTCTGGCAGAGCCACCATCAGGGATTTTCATTTTGAAAACACAAAAAAATTGTCGCTAATTAGTCGAAATTTGTCGCCAAATATCAGAATTTGTCGGTCACTGGTTCAAAAGATATAAGGGTTTATAGGTGGCCGATCTGGAGAGAGTCTCCCCAGCAGGGCCACATTTATATCTCAAAAACTAGGGCACCTAGCAAATATCTCTTTTCTCCCATAATTTGTCGCCAATTAGTCGGAATCAGTCGCCAAATATCAGAGTTTGTCGGTCACTGGTTCAAAAGATACAAGAGTTTATAGGTGGCCGATCTGGAGAGAGTCTCCCCAGCAGGGCCACATTTATATCTCAAAAACTAGGACACCTAGCGAAGATGTGTTTTCTCCCATATTTTGTCGCCAATTAGTCGGAATTTGTCGCCAAGTCACAGATTTAATCGGATCTTAGTTTAGGAGATATAATGAGTTCAATTAGTAAGGTATAGTCCAAGAGCTAGGTCGAAGAGTTCACGAAAAATACCAAGAAAAAAATATTTCTATTAATATGTGTAATATACTTCTAGTTTAATCGGTCTAAAGTCTTTAGAAATGTCCGAGAGAGATAAATTCTCAATTTAATTCATGTTTTTATGTTTTAAATTACTAGGTTAGAGTGGCTTAAACTTCTTTGAAAACATTAAACCTTGCTCTTGGTCTATTTGGTGAAAGATGTACAGTCGCATGCAACTGTTTTACCACTTTACAATGTTAAGCTCTAATTAACTTTAGAATAATAAATAAATGTCGTACCTTTAGTAAAATGTTTAAAATACTTAAACGTTGAAAAAGTATTGTCAATTGTAATCAAATTTTATTATATAAAAATGAATTTCCATAAAGTTCGTTTGATGTGTGTTGTGTTGGTGTGTATTTTGAGGTGATTGCGAGTGTTGTGTTGTGGGTATGGACGGGTTGAGTTTTTATTTTATCTTAATTGAGGTTAGAATAATAAAACTTCTGTTGTCGAGATAACAACACTCGAGTTCGTAACTATTCATAATAAGTTCCACTTTAATTAAACTGGCTGACTTCAACTTACGTGACGGGCAACTCGTTCGAAGCAGCTCATCTGTACACGCGCATCTATCTCTTTCTTACTTACCGTAAATGAAACGGAGCGCAGCGATCTATCTGCCAGCGACTAAGTGGTAAGTGCACATTGTGTTAGATAAATAATTACATAATTATATGTATTGTAGATTTGTTTATAGGTAATGAATACAGCTTTCCTATGGTGGGTTGAAATTATAGAATAAGTTTACATTTATTTAATTCGAAACAAACATTCCTCCATAAGACGTCATAGATACTGTCTAGAAACTACATAAAGTATTTTGTACTCGCTTGTACCACTGTATGGGGAAATTGAATTCTTTAATATCTTTTTAATTACACACCGACTAAATCTATGACTTGGCGACAAATTCCGACTAATTGGCGACAAAATATGGGAGAAAACACATCTTCGCTAGGTGTCCTAGTTTTTGAGATATAAATGTGGCCCTGCTGGGGAGACTCTCTCCAGATCGGCCACCTATAAACTCTTGTATCTTTTGAACCAGTGACCGACAAACTCTGATATTTGGCGACTGATTCCGACTAATTGGCGACAAATTATGGGAGAAAAGAGATATTTGCTAGGTGCCCTAGTTTTTGAGATATAAATGTGGCCCTGCTGGGGAGACTCTCTCCAGATCGGCCACCTATAAACCCTTATATCTTTTGAACCAGTGACCGACAAATTCTGATATTTGGCGACAAATTTCGACTAATTAGCGACAATTTTTTTGTGTTTTCAAAATGAAAATCCCTGATGGTGGCTCTGCCAGAGTCAGTGACACTAATAATAGATTAAGCCTTGAAAAATATATACATACCTACGAGAGAGTCACTTTTGAATTTACATTATGAAATTCGTACTTAAGTGGATATTAGTACCTACATATATGAAATTCCGTAAGTAGGTAATCAGATAAACACAACCTTATTATGTAGTAGCTTTAATAGGTAATCACAATAGCACTTATCTATTTAAACCTAAATTAATTATTGTAATATCTAATAGTACCTAGATAGATAGTATAGCTAATCCTACTACCATTACATGGTCAAAGACAATATGGATTCAATTAATAACCAAATTATGAATGAAATAAACTGACATGAATGAATTAGCTAGATAGTTCCAAAAATAATGTTATTGTGCAATCTCAACAAAGTAAGTATCACAATTAGTTTCCGTGACAGTGCGTCATCATGTCAGAGGTTAAAAAAGAACTGCCATTCATTATGCGTGACGTGCCCGTGGGAATTTGATACAATAGATAGCTGAATAACAAGGACAAAAGCAATTACCTGTGGCAATATAATTGACATAGCACCTACTTGCTTACTTACTTAAATATATAAAAAAATACAAATTGAAAAATATTGCTCTGTAAGATATGTGATAAGTATCTTATAACTGTAATAAGTTTGAATTATGTATGTATGTCACTCATTTTTGAAGTTGATGAAATACTTGTTAAATAGCTTACATAACCGGTAAATATATAACTTGTATTTTTAATAGTCACAAAGTCCAAATAATAATGTAAACAAACAAGATGAGTATGTAAACTTATCTTAAACATAGTGAAAACCTATTCAATTACATCCTTTTTAAAATTGTTTTATACTATGTCTACTAAATTAATGACACTGAACAATATTTTTGTTTGTTATTTCTAAATCCGCTAATCTCTAGAACTATCAGCTGAATTTTAACTTAACAAGATAGACGCAGGTACAGGCTTTACAGTATTAGGCTATCTACTACCACGCCCATGTGGTACGTGTGCGTGCTCCTACGTGTTGTTACGTCCCAGGAGAGTTTCTGGGACTCTTCGACGGCGGACCGGTGCAATGCAGAGAGCGAATTCCTCAATTCAACTCCCCGCTGGTCACATCGAGGTGGGGTGGATCAGCGGGCGAGGGCCCGCTGCCTCCTGCCTCTCCGTCTCCTGCGGCACGGGGCGGAGAGGACATCGTCCTCCCTCGCCCGCTCCGCCGCCTCCTTCTGTGACATAACTGAGTCGCAGAAAGAGGCCACCGCCTCCCAGGACCCCTCACTCTCGAGCATCTTATGTACGATGCTCGTGAGGGAGAGGTAGCCGGAGGGCATCCTACATTAAGTTTGCCAAAACGTGGTTTCCACTCAAGAACCCGCTTCCCCAGCGGTTATCAGTTCTTCGACAAGTATGGCCAGTCCACTGCCACTTCAGCTTGCTAATCCATTGCGCCATTTTATCCATCAATGAAACGCCAAGTATAGCGCGCTCCATAGCACGTTGAGCGACTTTAAATTGGTATACCAGCCACATTGTGAGAGTTTAGTCTCCAAGCATTGTGGTAGGGGTGACGCTACAAACAAATGTTATTAAAATTTGAACAAAAAAGTTTACGAACGAACAATGGTACCATCCTACACATTAAAACAAAAGAAGTGAGGCAAGTCTTCTAGACGGGATTTAATGAAATCTACGAGTGTTGTAGTATCAAGATTGATGATACTGAGTTTATTTACAAATTCAAATGCTACAAACATCTTCTTCTTTTAATCGTTATTCCGTAGCCGCAGTAGGCTGTGAGAGAAAATAGTGCAAATACGGTTATTGTAAATCTGAAGCACACAATACTGATTTTCGTAGCATCTTCATATCATTTCATTTTACTAAGTAGAACATCATTGTAGTACATCACATTACCATGTTCTGAAATGTTTGGCAACCGTAATTTCTTTCGTTTAGCTTTATATTTGAAGTGTGACTGTTAACTTTAATGGAGTACTAGCAGTTTTTATTTCAATATTACTAGAATCGGAAGGCGTCTAACTGTATGCGTCCGTTTTACTTTACCACGATTACCTTCGCGATAGGGAAGGGACTAGATCGTTGAGTCAGCTCGCTGCCCCAAATTCCACAGTACACCATCCGTTACTTAACTCTCAATAGAAAACAAACCTTAACATCGTAGAATTATGAAATAAATCACGTTGTTATAGTTCTTCTGATGGACCATTGTTTCATAGATGTAAGTCGCGACTTGCGAACTTAAATAACATTAAATCTGACTTATGGTTCATGTTAGTTGAGATCAAAACAATCGTTTTTAGGAAATCTTATTATAAAACGCTAACTTATTACAGTGGTAGCACTATAATAACTAAGTTACTTGGTAGTTGGATATGTTGATCATGATAATGTTATACGCATGTGTAATATTAAGTATCGCGTGGTAGGTTAATGGTACTTTTATTTGGCTGTCTTCTTGCCAGCAGGTGTTCTTCAAGTAAATGCTAAAAACAACTTCAAATAACATGTTAATGAGGTGATTAAAAACTTTAAAGAATTTTCCATTAAGTGATACTCTCAGCGAGCATTGCCTGTGACCTGTGTTTCTTTTCTTAGAAATTGAATTTCTTACTCGTCAGAGTAAGTAATAAATTAGGAACACAATTAGATATATTACAATGTTCATCATATATCATAGTCTATAGTACATGATACTGAAGCAAACCATCTGTAAAAATTACCATGTATGTAGTTTGAGTATAAAGTGTCTAAACAAATCATAGGGTCTGGGCGCCATATGACAATGGGTGTTATTATTATTGGAATCGACGAACGGCCTTCAGATGCTGGCCCGAGAAGGTTTTCGATCGTTTCGACTGCACTATGTTCTAAGAAACGTGCTGCACGCGTACCACGCGCATTTTTTACACTGTATTATGTAGTAGATTACAGAACCGTGGGAAGAGTCTTGATACTCGTCAATTTTTTAACGATTACTTTGGTTAAATTTTAATTCTTTAATTCAATTTTAATTCTTTTTTACGGACGTTGTTGGTATTTACAAGAATTTGCTGAAGGTGGGTTCGTACATTCTGTTTTACCAGTTATCACGAATACTTAAATAGATCCCTACGTTTTGGGTTAGGTACTTTACCACTAAACGAAGCACTAACTAAACATTAGATGCGACAAATGTCTTATCCGTAACGTTACATGTGGTTCAGTGACTTCTTTCGACAAGTACCAAATGCGGCGGCGCTAACTACAAATTCCTTCGCCTTCTTAGCGCCAGCCTACCTGTGGTGAAAAAAAAAGCTTTCTGGCTGCGGGGCCGCGTCGGCGCTTTTGAGATAATTTATAAGGCTCTGCCTTTCGTGGAATTTCGAAATCTCGTCGAGATAGCACCGCTCCGTGCCCAGCCCGCGGCTTGAGGAACGGAATGGAATGTAATGTAACGGATTTGGATGAAAAAAATAGTGCATTGTAGAAACTTTGATTGTAGGTAGGTAGACGTTTTCGTAACAATTTCGAATTTCAAATTGAACACTGTTAGGTACTTGGTTTGATTGCGGCAGGGTCATTGGTTTCTGATGTTACTTCAGTTAATATCAGAAAACAATGACCCTGCAACACTAGGAGTTTTGAATATGGCGACGACAAATAGGTAGGTACTTCAAAAACACTACATAACTCTTGAGTCGGCGAAAACGTTCGTCGGGCACTAAGTTCTTAACGATTTTTAACTCTAACTACGTTTGATTTGGGAACTTGTCGATCAATGGCGTTGTTCGGGTTTCTGAATCGCGCTATCGTTGTGTTTCCGCCAAATGTTACATGAAAAATTTAAAAAAAAAGGACAATATTTCAACGGCATCTGGTGCACTACGCCTGTCACCGTAAACATTAAATGTAAAACAGCAATGTTTTAAATATACCTTTTTGAGAAGTAAAGAGATGTATGTTTTAACTTACGCAATAAACATCCGGAGATTAATAAAAAAACTGATTACTCGCTAGATCAGCAATCTCCGGAGATTCACCGGTTTTTCAGTCTCCGGAGCAAAGCGCTAAATTATATTCGTCCTTTGGAAACCTGAGTTTTATTCACTGGGTTTAATTTAAGGCATTCACATTGCTATAAGCTAAACTTTATAAAAAGTAGGGCATATTATATAAATCCAAAATTGGTCATGTGAATCGCTACTGTAACCTAACGAAATTGTTAGTAATAACGGCTTGTAAGTATTATTAGTAACTTGTGGTAGTGGTAGGAAGTACATACATACCTACTTAATAAATTTATTGAACAATTCAAAAGTGCGTTATTTTATCGAAAACATTAAGTTTATTATGTAGACACAAAATTCTCGTGTAGCCGGTACTTGAAGACTTCGTGCAAGTGATCCTGTCCCGCGGCCTGCAAGAGTTCTGGGAAGCAGGCCGCATACCGCGCCGCGCGCTGCCATTGGGCAGCTTCGGGTTGCACGCCCGCATGCAAAGACAACTAACTTCAGAACAAACAGTTACGTTAAATTGAGAATATTTTAGAAAATCCTTAAAGAGAGTGTTCCGTCCACACTTGATGCACATTGCACTACTTTTTTGCGAAACTACTCCCAGAATTTTATCAATAAATATTGAATTGCTTAGGACTTATCTATACTTTTAGGCTTATACAAAGTACTCTGTCATCTATACCTACCATAAAATTTTGATGTCAAAGAGAAATGATGACAATTCATTTGTCTTTTACGTAAAAATTATTTATATAATTAAGTCCATCAACAGTAAGTTGTTACGTCCTAGTGCACAACTACTCATAAACAGACAAGTTATGTACTTACTTAACATTATCTTAGGGTGGGTAGATAAGTATGTCTTTTTAAAAAAAAATTAAAAACATTACGTCAAGTTTCCTTCATTATGAATTTTGATGCAGTAGGCACTTACATAATGTGACAAGGAAACCTGTTTACATAATTAGACAAAATAAGAGAAATTACGTATGATCTCTAACTACGAGTTTACATATTTATTTATTCCAAAAGGTACCTACTAAATGTCGGTATTTACTCATTAGTGGCACTTAAATGAACCATTTATTACACATTACCTCCTACAGGACTAACTCTAACAGGAATCAATGTTTTATCTATTGAAAGTAAAGCATATAAGGTTTTATTCTTTGACCGTTGTTAAGTCACGAAGTGAACGCTGTAGGCTCCACTCTCCAAGCCGGGTTCATTCATTAAAATATGCATTTATTACTAACATGCCGCATGCGTCTGTAGCAGTGCCGACCAGACAGATTTCATGGTTAGTTATATTTTACCATAATAGGACTTTGAAGCAGTGGCGGATTTAGACATAAAATATGCCGCCCGAGGGCTATTAAATTTTTGCCACCCCTCAGCTCTGCAATTATTTTTTAATTTAAACAACTACCCAAGCTACCCAGAAGCCAAAAGCTAATCTAACCTAACCTAACCTAACGCTAGCGAAGCGAGTGCTTCGTTAGCTATAACGCAAACTGCAAGAAAATATTACATTTTAATACAAGAACGGAAAAAAATATATATATTATTCGTTGCTCGGGAAGGTCTCGAAAACGACACAACGCACTTCGGCACGCATCAAATGAAGTTTTTTTTTATAATTATTTGAGCAATAGTATTAATTGAAGAGTAGAAAAAACAAAAAAAAAGGGCGTTAAATAATACGACAAAAAGCAAGCGCAAGGAGCGCGAAATTTGAAAAAAGTGCAAGAACTGCTTTGAAGTTTTTTAAAAAGGATTTGGTATTTACCTGCTTATCTACACAGATGCTTCTGGTTGGTTCTTCAAAGTTAGCAACACCTAATAAAAATCTCCTATTGTTGAATTGATTTCAAGTATTGGTGACCAACAAATTAACTAACTAATGTAACTACTCCTACATAATACTTAAAACATTTTTTTCATTTGACAGATTCACTAATGGTTTAGTAGTCACATTAACGACTTATTGACCTTTGCTTTGTGTTTTTACAATTCATGAAGTCGCACCCGTTGCTTTGCCCTAAATGAAAACACTAAATAAAGTAGGATGTAGGTACCTACCTGCGTGTATGTAAGCTCTCTTTTTTATAATTTTCAGGAATACAGAAATGATAGTACAGTGGCTTTGGCCTTTTGGAGAGACTGAATTACCTACGTAGGAATTTAGGGTAAGTTAATAATTAGGTATATTATCTTCTTAACAGCTTGCCAGCCGACATTAGAGATATGGACGATAAAAATGAGTTTGTAAAATCCCTCAAACAATTGTTACTTAGCCATTTGAATCCTGTATAAGTACACCTATATCGACCTATTATAAAGTTAGTAAAAACTTCACGCACTGCTATAATTAGGTATGTAATTGTGTTAACCTGAATGTATGCACCCACAGACAAACTGTGGAAACAGTTTTGTGGGGCAATGAAATTTGATAATAAAGATACATACATGCATCTGATCATCCAAAATCCAACTGCTATTTAGGTTTTGGTCATTTCTCTTCTCCCTTAAAAAAAGTTGGTGCACATTATATTCTTCCTTTTTTTTTATTTAATTTCTAAGGGTCCTAGGGGATTCCTAAAATATCCAATATTTTTGTTAAACAAATTACACCCCTTCGTTAACCTAAGCACCTCTATAACGTCGTCAGATTTTTGGATCATCAAAATTATTATTATTGTTAGTTTTTGTGATTTTAGGAATGAATTAAGGGGATGCATGGGGCAAGGTAAGGGATGAGGGCGACAGCTGCGAAGCACGTGGACCTGACAGCTGCCTGCGCAGACGCCCGCGCAAGCTGTACGCGCACCTGTCAACCATTAGGTACCGTCCTACAGAGTTTTTGTATATGCACCTCCAAAATGAAATGGAATGTTACTTGTGGTAGTTTTGATAAGTTCAGGTTGTAGATAGTTATAGGAAGTAGATACGTAGGTCTGTAGGCTGCCATATTTTATTCAGTTTCTTTTACCAAACCGACATTTACAAACGGATAAACGTTCAACAATAAGTATCTACAAAACCATAAAAATAAATACCCTTCCTTTGAGCAGCTTTTACTGCTACAGGATCGGTATGGGTATGACAGTCTCTGACCGAATCTTTCTAACCCAATCGTTTACCTCTTATCTTATTTCGTGACAGTAGGTACCTACCTACATATCTACCTACTACGTACAGTTTCGTGGTAGTTAGCGACAGATTCCTATCAAAAGATATGGTACAAGTGAGCTAATCTTGATCATCTAACTTTCCGCCATCGATCAAGGTAATAACAAAGTTTCCGCTATAGGAAAATACGAAGAAAATCTATAAACGGTCACGTTGCTCGTTTTTCTTAGTCATATCTACATAGTTCTTAATTGACTAGGTACCTAATAAAATGCATATTTAATGCACTTAACCATCCACCCACTATGATTGAACAATAACGTGAAATACGTATGAGGTAATCATTGGTTTGTTACGTTTTATTTACGTAGGTGACGATGTTTATCGCCGTATCTCGGCTTAGTTTAGCTATAGCATTGAAGCGACAACTACAGTGCTCGCTAGTTCACTTAGTACACGTTTACAGGTATAAAACCTATTTCATGTACAAACTTCGTAGGTTCTATGTACAAATTAACTTTTTTTATGTACTTAGGTTTAATTTATGGTGAAATCAATACTTCAGATCGTGAAAGTGTCAAATTAAAAGGACGTTTTTCTAAAGCATTAATTTTTGTTTATTTACGAAATTCATGCAAAAATGCCTATTCACTTTTAGGTGAACAAAATAAAAATGGTGGTGGTGATAATGGGTTAACACGATAAAAAAAAAACACCTGTAAGCATGGAAGAGAATATAATAACTGGACAAAATGTGGAAAACGCTTCGGCAGTACCAAGTACATCTCACTCAGGTGTGTAATACCTACTTAGACCTAGAATTAATGAGGCTGGTGAAAAATCGGATTAACCATTACCATACACATTTTGCCAAGTTTACAATGGGAGAGTGTAATTGATTGCTAGAAACATTCTTAGTTGTAGGTCACATTTATAGCTATTTACTTAAGTATGCCTAAAACCTACCGCTTTATACCTACCGCATGAAAGTCTCCTAGTTATTTAATACTAGTGCGGGTAAAAGTACAAATATAAAGAGAAAAATTCAACTTTCCAATTAGGTACCTATCATTAAAATGGCTGATACCTACATATTTATTCAATAAAATAATAATTATAGGTAAACGGTACTCACCAAATTTTCAATGATACCCAAATAAACCCATTTAATTTTTTTACAATAAACTTAAATTAGGAGGTACTAAGCACTGACTACTCAAAACACCCTAGTGCCAAGACGTTTCGATCCAATTACATTTTTTGATTTTTTTTTGTTATTTTATCGTGGCATTGGCAATAGGGCATTGTGCCGAACATTTTCTGGAACATGTTAAGGTGTTGCCATATCAAAGTAAGAATGGGCACTTGATGGATAACACATCAGACGAATGGTATGATCAAAGAGCATATAATCGCTTAGTTATGGTTAGGTTTATGGACCAGATTTTATTTAATAAGTTGCTACTTTTTACTCTGCTACTAAGTTGTTTAGTTTAATATAGTAGATCTCGCGAATTTCTACTCTTTTATGTCGCTTATACCTACTTCAACACTGCACAAGTTTCCATTGCGTCCCTAAGTCCCTATCAGTCCACGCATGTATCGCATAGAATTCACGCATTTTTTGACTAACGCTATACTTGACCACAGATAATTACATACATAATTGGTCTGACTAAACTCATGATGTAACTTTATTATTCTTAAACATTTCAAAATGTTCTAAGATCCTATCTATTCTACGAAAATACCTACACCCTACTTCAGAAAAATCTAAAAATACCGCATATATGATTTATGAATTGTCTACTCGTAATTTGCTAAAAGCTACTAATTAAATAAGATTCCGCTTCGGATGCCCGTAGTGTAGAAACGGGCGAACGCAGTGGTGCATGGCGCGACGCGGCGCTGGCTTTGGGCTCTGGCGTTTTTGACTGAGGAATAAATGCCTAGTTAGTTTCCCGATGAACGTCGGCGAAGAACGTGTTTTCTTTTTCCTCAATAAAATACCCAACTTAGTTATCGTACAGCGCGCCGCGCCGCCGCGCTGTGCTGTGCCTCTTCCACTCGCCGCGCTGCAATCGATTGTAAACGTCACACTGACATTACGTCGACAGTCAGTCAGTCGCGAGTTTCGCAGTCATGTTGGAGGGTTGTGTTGTTTGTATACATCTTTAGTGATAGTGCAGTGTGGTGAAATAGTAAAAATAGGACAAAAACAAACAATTTGATGTGGTCATCTTCATTACCTTGTGTCATTAGTCAAAATTCTGGATTACAAATGGATATTACTAAAGGTAAATGTGATTTTATGAGTAACCTTCTCGTGACCATATGTTTTTTGTAACGAGGGCGACGTCAATGAATTATAAAAATGGACTAATGTGCAAATAGTATTACAAATTTTTAGTTTTGTTAAGGAACGGTAGTTGATGGTCCGTGCAAGTTTGGGTAAAGTGGTTGCTTGTAAATAGTAAAATCTAACCTAGAAACCTATGAAGCATTCAGCATATTATTATACCGATTTAAATCTAATTTTAGAAACGATGATGTTATTATTAGTTAGACCGAGACAGTTTGCCATTGATTTAACGGCATGTTTTGTAATTAATATGTGTACTTATGTAGTATGTATAATGGGTAGTATCTACATACGTACATAGCAATAAGCTATCAATATCATAAACATATTTCAAATTCTTTTATCCGGTAAATTAAACACTTCCTCATTAGTGGCCTTACTAATTAATTCTTACGGACTACATTTAACTTTGTTTACACTAACGCCATCTATAATTTTCCACTCAAAGCTAAATCAAATAATGATGTCATATACAAATACCTACCTACAATATTCTTGTTATTTTCCAAAAGCCCATAGTAACATGCCATTTTGTATTTGTATTCATAATATTCTTAATAAAGGTATAATAACTAATATGTGTGTATTTACAAAGATTGTTAGTTATTAATGATAAAATGCCATTTGTTAATTATTAAACTTAAGTAACATTAAGCTTTTGTGAAAGCAGCATTATCATTTGTTTAAACGAAACAGTCTTAACTACCCACTATTACAAAAAATATTGTAGGTTGTTTTAATGTTTTTAAAACTCCATACTGGTTTCAAATGGCCTTGTCAAATTGAACTTACTCCACCCATAGTGGCCTCTGTGGACTTGATTGGCTGTTACCAAATTTGTGAGCCACTGAGAAGAGTAGTTGGTACAGTTTAAGGTGACTAGAGTTAATGTAAGTTAAGACTTAATGTGACCTAATCAACTCATAAGTACCTAATAATTGTAATATAGTAGTTTATAAAGTCCAGGGTACTCTGATAAAACATATATTTATCCTTGTTGAAGAGGGTATTGTCCAATTGTATAAATTTATTATTTTCCTTTTGTTTTGAGAAGCTTTGTGCTGCCATCTGTTAGCATAGTACATAAGTTTCTGCACCGTTTTTATCAAGGCGCTGTGGTGCTTAGTAGGTACTGTTGTATTTAATATGATTTTGCTAAAATGCTGATAAGCTGGTACTCATCGACACATGGCTATCATACTATCTGTTAAACCTGATTTAACATTACTGCAAAAATATGGGTCCTGCTGCAAACTAAACATCTCATAATTTTAGTTTAAAATAGTACTATAATACTTACTAGTAAAAAATATTTTCAAAATTATTTTAAAATACCTAAGATTTTACTAATCCTTTTTAGCAGGAGTTATTTTTACATAGAATTACTAGCTACCTTTTGTTAATAATGAATAAATCTTAACTAAATACAACAAAGGACACTCACATCACATAGGCTCTCACATAGACTGTCAAATCCTTACTAAATGAAAGTAACTCTGTCTGTCTGTCTGCTCTTTCACACCAAAACTACTGAACCGATTTGAATAAAATTTGAGACCACAGGTATGACATAGGATAGTTTTATTCTGACTGCACAAATGTTACTGCTAAAATGAATTAGCCAAATCTTACATTTAGAAAATAATGTTGACTATATTTTTATTATACCTAGTACTACTATTTAATTTTTATAGTCAAAATATTACGTAATATCTAACGGGAAATTATCCCAGTCCCGGCTGGGATTATTTCCCGTACTTCATGAGCATCCTTTGAAGTATCAAAGCTTGAAATGAAGGAAAAATTAATTATTTGTTGGCAACATTGGGGTGATTTCCCTAAAGCAACTAAATAATAGTTGTTCTAAAACGATTTTTTTAATAGAATTTTTACATAAAAACATGAATACAATATCAAACTCAATTTTCTTGAACCTTTTTATAGTACTAATAGTTTTCTTTTGTGGGTAGACCATACTTTGTTAAATATCATACCTACATTTACATTAAATTACGAGCTTATGTTTGTGCCCCATCTGGCGGATGTTCTCTTCCGCTGACATCAATTCCGGGCGATCGTTTAGTTTATCTTTCCCCAACTTTTATGATGAGAGAAGCCATGGTTTGTTTAAACTACGCTAAGGCAACAAGCTTTAGATTCATTCATACTTTAAAACGTGATTCGAAATATGTGTTTAATAAAAGCCAACAACTCGTTGATGGAATGTTAAAATTTAATATAATATCATCATGGAAATGGGTATATACCTACATAGTACTTACCTACCTACCCCGGCTAGACGTAGCGTAGTACCTATGTAGTTGAATAGATAGCAGTCTAGCGCGTAGGCGCTACAGGCGAGGCATTGGAATTCGAAAGCCGAGCGGCGACCACCCATAGGCATGAGAACATGGCCCCGTCCCCTTCCCCACGTTTGCTCTCCCGGCGGCGGCACCGCCTCTCGCCGCTCTCTTATGGCACAATGCTGAATTTCATTTGTTTTTTGCAGCAAATGACGTTATCCTTGCACATACATGATATCAGGTAGATTGTAAAGACAGTTTTAAACGACATATTGTCTTTTTATTTTTGCAACTTATTTTTGCTGGCTATAAAATATCGAGGCCATTTTTGCCAACATTTATTTAGAAAATAATGGTTCATACTGTTGCAATCCTGTAACACTTTACGACTATAATTTCTATTGTCCTTATCAAACTCAAGTGTTCTCCACATTCCGATGATCCACTTTTGTGTACTTTTTGTTTCGTGTTGTATTAGACCCGCCCATCAGTAAACTACTGCCACATTCCACAGGCCCTTTTTACGCTGTGTGGTCGCGGTTTCCGCTGAAGACGGCAACGTCGCGTCTCAAATATGAATGAAATCCGGTCGGCTATGAACGGAAAGGCAACGTCGCCACAGACGCTAGCCCGATTGAGAATTTACTACCAGTGTTACCACATCGATGAATTAACTTTTCCCTCATAATCTCCCAAAATTTTGGGAAATATTCGCGTAGTTTGATATTTCTTGTGTTTTTCCACCTACGCCTACCATCCCTTTGACAATTAGTTCCTTCATGAGGTTTTAGGCATGGCTTGGTTTCAGTTAATAGTTTCGTTTAACTATTTACAACTTCGAAAGATGTAATTTAGTTCAAACTTATTTTTGAAAACTATTGTAATTAGCTTCCCGATGTTATTTTACAGCTGTTTCTAGCAACGGTGTATTCTCGTTATGCGGTTCGCTTATTCAACGGGTTTCCTGCCTTATTGTGCACCCCATATGATAGCAACGCAATACTACATACGGAGGGTTCGAATTGGCAGGAACGAACCCTCTTTTTAAAGTGCGCACGCTTGCGCAGTGGGGTTGTCCTTGTGGCACAATATCACTACCAGGCGCCGCAGTCACGGTCTAGCCAACGATGTTCGTACTCATAAGTACACCATCGTTAACACAATATTTAATCAAATCAATAGTTTTTCGACTGTTTACCAGTTCTAGTGTGATGTGTGCATGGAGTGTTACATGAGAAGCGTTAATTGTATCTGTGCCAAAATGCCGCTTCTAATCCAGCCCAAAAAGAGTAATGGTAAATATCGATCCGTGTTCCTCTGGCGGCCATTCTGTTGTGTAGGCCTATTGTTTGGGATAGTCTGCTTCTGCACTAATGATGTTACTGTTAATGTTATATTTTTAAACGATTTTTACACGATCAGAAACATTCAGTGCTAAAAGTGGTTTAGTAGTCCACTGTTAAGATTTTATTTTACTAGGTTTGCAGCAAGCATAACTTTTTTGGTACTAGCTAGGTTTAGTGTGTGTAATTATATAGGTCTAGAGCTATTAATCAATCTTTCTTCTAATCTATCTGTTTATCCATTGTACTTCCACGAGGACTTCGCCGAAATGTATGTACGCTCATAACTTCCGAATGACTCCACCGAAATGGATAATTCTATTTTGATTGTTTATTTGAAATTTTGTGTCCAAGGAAATAATTTTTACTGTTATGCATTTAATTATAATGTAAATGCTAGTTCATTTAGAGTTAAAATAATGTTTAACTACTGGTTATCCAAGTAAATAAATAAAAGGGACTTTTGCACACAGCGTATGCCAGTCTCATCGTATCCTATGAAAATATCTAATAACAGATATGGTCTAGCATCACATCAAGTTGGTTGAGACAACATTTTATGAGACATGCCTTTATCAAGTTCAAGTCTTTTATTAGTTGTTTCTACTTTAAATTTGGATACTTAAAACGTCCGGACGAAATAGGGGCGGGCAGGGTATTTGATAAATACCAATACTTCCAATCCAACATACCAACACTACCCAGAGGCACTGATTAAGTTCATACCTATGTCTGATTTTCCTATGCAACTTTAAACTTTTGTTTATAATAATAAACAAAAGTTTAAAGTTGCATAGGAAAAATGTATAGTACTTCGCGATTGATATATGTATTTAGTTTTACTCATTTGATGTTGATAATAATAGCCACTGTATTATGTCATTTTTCTTTTATTTAAATAATTTTACAAAGTAAACTAATCATTTTATTTAAAATTGTTGAATTTACGTAATCAATCATCTGTTTGGGTTTTAACCTACTATGGTAAGATGTAAATATGTGTTGTTGGTGCATGCGCACTGAGTGCACGTAGAGAGAAACGAGTGAGGTACGGGGGCGGCAGCAGGCTAAGGAATGTCGATGACGCAGCCAGCCGGGTCGGCCCCAACGCCGGCGGCCGCGAACTTGTTGTTATGTGAAACTGTTTTTAAACGCACAATCGCTTACCACTCACCGCTATCTCCCACATTACTGCAATTTTTAACTTACCCACCAACCTATTACTGTGTACCTACTATTAAGTTTGTGACTCTTATAAAAATACCATTGTATTTTTATAAGGGTTCAGGGACTGAAAAATACCGTAATAGAAAAATTCATTTGGAAAAAATTAAAAAAGGCTACCTCGTTGTACCAGTAGCCAGTAATAAGCGTATTCCCAAAACGAACACGCTTAACGAGTCAGCCTTTTTTTTAAGTTTCTGCCAAGACCCGGTTTGAATCCCGGGTCAAACTAATAGACGTTTTTAATTGTTTAAATTGCAAATATTGCCCAATGAACTGCAATAGTGTTGCCTATTACGTGTGGGACTTAACCAAAACTGGCAAAATGTGAACTGGGCGAATATGCTAGATGTTATTTTTCAAAAGAACTTATTTATTCGACCCGTATGTTTCAATGTCCGTAATCATATCAGTAACAGATTAAATAAGATAAGATTTTTACTCGTGTAGAAACAGCGCTGTTTGAACGTGTTTTCATCTCGAATGTACTCAACATACTAATATGATTTTCTCTGTCTTTTCAGTGGCATCAACTGGCCCCGCCTCCTCATTAACGCTCTTCAAGAGCGCACCACGTGACGCTAAGATACGCCCTCTCGTGGGGCAGCTAGTACTGCCGCAAGTGCAGAGCTTCGACGCTAGCTCCGGCTCACCGGGGTCGTCGCCATCCACTCCTAGCTCTTCTTCTTCTTTCTCTTTAGACAAAACTGATAACCGAGACGCTTTTGGCTTTCCCGATACGGCTGATATGCGAAGAGAGGAAGATCGCATAAAGTCATTCGAAAAATGGCCTGTTACTTTTCTGCCTGGAGAGCTGCTTGCTAGAAATGGTTTTTACTACCTTGGAAGGGGTGATGAGGTTCGCTGTGCCTTTTGTAAAGTAGAAATAATGAGGTGGGTCGAAGGTGACGATCCAGTTAATTACCATCAACGCTGGGCACCTCAATGCCCGTTTGTTCGAAAACTGAACGGAGACACGGGTGCTGATGCGGGCCGCGATGAATGCGGAGTAAGAGCGGCAACTAGTTCTCCGCCGCGGATGCCCGGACCAGTACATCCTCGCTACGCCTCGGAGACCGCACGGCTACGTAGTTTCAAAGATTGGCCGCGCTGCATGAAACAGAAGCCTGAAGAATTAGCCGAAGCGGGATTCTTTTACACAGGCCAGGGAGACAAAACAAAGTGCTTTTATTGTGATGGTGGCCTAAAGGATTGGGAAAACGATGATGTGCCATGGGAGCAGCATGCACGCTGGTTTGACCGCTGTGCCTACGTTCAACTTGTAAAGGGTCGGGAATATGTTCAAAAAGTTATGACAGATGCGTGTACGATACCTGCGGAAGAACCGAAACCGGAGACAACCCCAGTAGTCAATAATACGGAGACTTCTGAAAACCCGGCTGTAGATGACTCAAAACTGTGTAAAATCTGTTATTCAGAGGAGCGCAACGTGTGCTTCGTACCTTGTGGACACGTAGTGGCGTGCGCAAAGTGCGCGCTGGCGGCCGACAAGTGCCCAATGTGCCGTAGGACGTTTCAAAATGCAGTGCGACTATATTTCTCGTGAGGAGAGCTACCGAGTCGTAAGCTCGATTCTAGTCCTAATGGGCGAGTCCAAGAGAAGTGCTGAAACCACTCTTTTGTGTCACGTTTCCACATGCAAGACGCCTCGTACATACTGACAGCTTAATACGCTAGTGTAGGAGACTTGTCAGTGTGGCTCATGATTAAAATCGACAGGTACTCGATTAGGTTGAAAAGATAGGAAAATAACAATATTTCTAACAGCCCAAGCTTCTTGTAAAATATTTATTGATGCAACCTAATATGCGCAACAAGTAACATTCCATAAAATTTACTCCCTACTGATATTAACATTGGCTTTAATCACTCAATTGAACGTTTAACAGAACTTTTCCTATTTGGTGGTTAAAAACTTGCTGTGGAAACGTGGCTTTAAGGTCGCTCCTGTGATTTAAACTATTTAAAAACGGTGGGGCAAGTAATAACTCCACATATTATAATTATGAGTATTGTACAATGGGATATGATTTTTGATGTTTAAAAATTAAATTATTTTAAAGATATAAAGCGGGACACTTATATTATTATGTAAAAGTATGTATTAAACTGAGCTAAAACTGTAAAACTGCATTGGTTTTATGTCAAGACTAGTCTGAATTTAAATTTAAGAAATTAATTATTAACTTGTGTGCGTAAAATATACCTATTCTATTGTCATGTTTACCTTCTTGATATCTGTGAACTCCTGCTATGACATGTAATGTAAATAATTTATGTAATATGTATATAAATATTGTAGTTTTGTCCCACCGACAAATGTATATAATGTTAAAATGTTAAGAACACATTGAACAAAAGTGATACATCATTTTCTACTTTTGTTCTTTGTGCCAACAAAATGTTAAATAAAACAGAATTTTAATATGTATAAAGAATCCTACAGTCTGGCTCAGAATAATATGGTTAATTTACAGATAGCATTTTTACAAAACTATTTTTTTTTGTGGTATCCAAGTATGTGCATCCAATGGATAAAAACGATTTAGCTGTCATGTTAATAACACTTTCTGAATAATGTTCATAATCCAGATTAAAAAAGTAATATTCTTGGTCAAGTATAACGCATTTAAATTATTTTTAATTAATTAATTGCAGTAGAACAGGTTTTTACATGTATTTATTTGTATAACACGAATCACGCGTACACAAGCCCTATTACATTAAAATCGTTTGACATTAGAAATGAGAGCAAATTCATTAAATATTCTAGTTGTTTTTCTGAATACTATTTCATTATTAATAAAACACTTGTTATATAAATTTAATTTTTGTTTTACTTTTACCTACTGATTAAAAAAATCCGAGTTCGGCATGTTAATCCTTGAGAAGATATAAGAAACTTTCAACTAGCTCGCAATCAGCCAGAATGATATACCGAAGCAATTCAAGAACACACCAGGATTAATAAATTTGCTTGCTAAGTTTATCTGAATTAGTTCAGCCGTTTTTAGCGATTATTATGGATACAAGCAAAGTAGGATTGCATAAGTAGCGCCTACGATTCTGGTATGAGCAAGAGTAACGCTCTCGCCAGTTGTGTCAACAAAACAAAAAGTTCATATTGTTGATACCGATCAATCAGAATTTGTATGATAACTATCGTAGTCGGTGCCAATCATAATCATGACTGAAAGACAATTAATACGATTTTAATCTTGTTTATAAGAGAAAACAAATTGTAGGAAAAAAGTAGCAAAATTTATTGTCCACTTAAATTATACCATAAGAGATTCAACATATTTGTTGTTAGACCGCAACAATTTCGCTTTGAGCTCGTTAATTTGTTGCATCATTGCTTCATCCGACGCCGTCGTTTCTTGTATTTGTTTACACTTACGCAAGAACTCCGCAATTAATTTGTTCCCTTCCGCAGTTTCTTGTGTCTTCACAGCTGTTTCTACATCGAACAAATTGATTTCGAGTTGTGCTTGTTTATTCTCTGCGTACTGAAAACAAATTATTATGTTACTGGAATAGATGACATTATGGAAACAAGAGCGATGATCTTTATTCAAATCACTAGAAAATTAAACGGGAATTCATAATGCGAAGGTAGGTAGCGCCATCTAGTTACTCCGGGCAGAATCTATGACCCTTTAACACATTAATTCCCAAAGTGATCCACGTGGACCCCCAGGGGTCCATGGGAGACTCGCTGGAGGTCTACGTTGGCGTGATTAAAAATGGGGTTCGCAATTCGCAAACAGGGACCAGGAAAATTTATCTGGTTTTGATAGTAAAGAACTAAAATTTTGGCCTGACTTCACATCAATGTGATTGTCGGCGATAGTAAAAGTTACGTTATTAATCCTTACAAAGTAAAAAGATAACAATAATGACTAATAGTATTGCTATTTATTTGTAGCTATATTTATTTTTACTACTCCGAATGACGGGATTTTTATAGAATACAAGGGAAAATCGATTGCTTTCTTGTGCTGTAAGTAAGTGTCAGAAAAGTAAATCTGGATGGAATCAGCACAATCAATTCTCACTTTTTTTTAAAAACATATTGTGGTGAGAATTTAGCCGCTACGCTTCCATAGATAACCTTAACATTTTTTGTCGGATTTTTAACCAACCAAATTTGGATTTGGAACCAGCAAAATTTTTAAAGTGGTCAATGACAAAAAGTTGAGTACCTTCTGCTTTAACGAGTATAGAAAATATGAGCGCCACCTATTGTCGAATTAGTTAACCTTATTAGTGAGAACACAATGAACTCATTCGTGAATGCTCTGTTTCTGTAAAGAATATTCGGGATAAGTGTAAGAATCGGACAGTAAGACTAGATAACGAAAGGTAAGGAAGAAGGTGCAGTAGGAACGCGAAAGTTAAGGAATGGAGTCTAACTTTCGTCGAATTTTTTAAATTCCACTTCACTAATCATCAAAATTCGAATTATATGCTTTAAAACCAATAGTTAACAAATTATATGACCTCAATACGGTGTCTTGAAAGTGAGGGCATGGTGCTATAATTTTTGTACATAATCCTAAATTAAAAAAATAGTAACCGTCAAACGTATATTTTAAGAAACTGTATCAAAATTGGTACATCTACTTAGGCGCTACGAAACAACAAACTTGTACACATATACACACGTCAAACTTCTCATTTTCGTCGGGGGTTAAAGTTAGGTTTGCTAGGTTTTATACCGACCTACACACAAACACAAGGTACCTTAAAATTGCCGACAAAATATGGGCGATAACCTAGCTCTGCCTATACTTCCTGATGATACAGTCGTGAGTGAGAGCTATGTTACTATGTTGTTGGATGTACATTCATAACTAATAAATAGGTACACTAAGCGTCATATTAATTTGAAACAAAGGCAATAAAGTGCACTGACCTTTCAGTGGTCAAGCAGCGGTTACGAACCATTTAGGACAATAATTATGATTGGTATTTAAGTTGCACTTTAAGTTATTAGACTGATTTTTTTTTTACATTTTAAGTTATTAAGACAATTATGACAATGACAAGAATCAAATTTTGCACTAAGACGTAAACTTAATATCAAATGCACCGCAACTTGATCGGCGCGACATGACATTACGTGAATTAGCCTGCTGAGCTTACTTTAGACCAATTACCTCAATAATGGATTCCGGTAGATCTGCTAGTTTAGCTACATGTAAGCCTAGTGAGTGCTGAGCTGGTCCAGGAACTATGCGGTGCAACAACAGCAGCTGTCCGTTAACTACAGACGCTTCGGCATGAGAGTTCACTATGACATTCGGATGAACAGCCGCTAATCGAGTCAGCTCTTGATAATGTGTCGCGAATAGGCAGAAACTTTTACATTTTGTTGCTAATTCCCTGAAAATTTTGAAATTAATGATATTTTTTTTGCAATGTTCTAGCAAGCAGCTTTGAGATACAGCAACTCAAACATGATATTAAGGCAAATATGTTGCATTACCATGGTAGTATTAAATTACCTCAAAATCATTTAAGCTCTGATTTACCACAAAGGACTCAACCCACGCTGTGGTCAAAAATGAGTTATGTAAACCAAACATATCCTTACAGTTGGTTTTGACTCAGGTAAAAAGATCCATGATAGTACAAAAATAATAGTAATAATAAATACTACCATATTAATTGATTTTTTAATAATGAGAACAATACACATACAAAAATATATAGGAATACACATCCATAATAAAAATCTCCTTACTCAAATTTTTTTTTGTATAGGTTTGGTCTTTTCTGCTAAACTGATTCAAAAACTTACTCTGCTATAGCCCAAGCTATTCCACAGCCTTCATACGTTGATGTCCCTCTTCCCAGTTCATCAATGAGTATAAGCGAGTCTGGTGTAGCAGTCTACCAAAAAAAAAAATGAAGTACAGAAAGCATTTTGATAACAATTCTCACTCTATTACATAATGTGGTGCAGTTTGTTTGTTTTTAACTCTTTTTTTGTCTAGTTTTTGCTTTAATGTAACCTACTTGTTTTCAGGATCGTATACAAAGAGCCAGATGAGATTAATGGATATTACTAAACTTCGCTGTCTGTGCCAGGCAGTGACTATCTTCTATATATTTCTGCTATGTTCCATGTGATGCCTGGTAAATGGAAACAGTCTAGTGGATTGTGCAGGTGGGGCCTCAAACAAGTGCAGTTTTGTATAATGAAATTAATCTAACTACGCATCTTCCATTCTCGTTTTCATTGTCACTACCAGACTAAATTTAGGACAAAAGTGAAAAAGATTTATAAGAAAAATTGTTAAATGGGTGATCCAATCCAAGAAATCACTAAGTGACAAATGACATAGTAATGATTTAGCATTTTTAGTGTTTGTTGAAATAACATGGGTTCGTTAAAAAATTTGATAAAATCATATCGTAGGGTAAATTTAGTACTTTTATTTATTGAAAGAACGATACTATGTAATAGAAGTTTCTAATAAAATATAAAAAAATTAACGTGCCGGGGTTGCTCACTCTCGAAATCGTAAAAAATTGACTTTCTCGAATTTGATCACCCAAATATAGGACCTACTCGATCTACCCGAGTCAGTCTGAGGTTTCATTTCACGTACCTTCAATATAGCGGCCGTATCCAACATCTCTCTCATGAAAGTGCTGTGTCCCTTCCCCTCCGCGTCTCCGGCCCCGACCCTGGCGGCCAGCGTGCGCAGGCGCGGCACGCGCGCGACAGCTGCAGGCACGCTCGCGCCGACGTGCGCCAGCGCCACCGCCGCGCCGCACGAGCGCATCCACGTCGACTTGCCGCCCATGTTCGCGCCGGTCACGATGTGCATTAGACTCGACCCTGTTCATCGTTCGGCATTAAATTTCTTAGCAGCGATTATATGTCACCGGTCGATCGTACATGTAGCTCTAGAAAACGATACATTCCTACTCTCACAAAATTTTTAAATTGATATTTCGTAGCAATTGTGGCATTCGAAAATGTAGTTTCGGATTATGGTGTAAACGGTACAATACTTTTACGACTACTTCGGTCCCAACAAAAGTGCTCGTGAAAGGATTGTGGGTACCGATTACCGAGCGTCCTGTATAAAACGTATTAGGGTAAAAGGAAAGGGTTTATTGCGATCTTCTATATAAATAATAAAAAAAATTGCTAATCTGAATTAATAATTTAGATTAGCTTGGTATAAAAAATGATTTCTTAGTTTATTAAATCGGGAATATGATCCACTTTAAAACCGCGTCTCGTAATTCGTAACAAACAAAATCTTACCCCGTTTAAACACCACATCGTTGGCAATAAACGAGACTCCCTCTTGTAGCTCCAAACAAGGATGTCTCAACTCCCTTAGTTCCAGTTCATCTATTTCCTCAACTATTTTCGGCCGACAATACGGCGCAGGCGCACTGGACGCTGCCACCGCAAAAGATACTAACACATCGAGTCTAGCTAGTATGTGTGATAAGCAGAAAAGACATTCTGAATACCCCGCTGAAAAGAAAAAAATGGGAATAGCAATATTTAATTCCTTTTATACCATCACTTCTTTCTATCTTTCTCTTGTCTATTTAGAGCTAATTTCAAAATGGTGCTCACAAATACAAAATTAGTTTTTAACTTTTCGGCTTAGACGTCAATGCATTACGGATGTTATATTACGTAACAACATAGCAAGAGGGTGACTCTGCCTACACCTTCGGGTACTGTATGTATTTGAACACATATTTATGTCCCATATTGAATAGGAGGCCAGCCTATTCCCATTCACCAGGCACAAAACCAACTTTACCTGCGATTCCTACAATTTCAGCAACTAACTTGTCTTGTTCTTTCTCGTATGTATTCTTAGTTGCAATGTATTCATCTGTTATATTTTCTAGACTCTTCGATTTAAACCTCACGCCTCCTTTAATTGCGTCTATTATAGTGTACTTTTTGTTACCACGAAGGTTTTGCTCTTCTTTTAGAGTAACTCTGTAATGAACGGCACATAAAAGGTACGAGTATATTCGAATCTAAAAATAGTCTCTCTGTTATTAGATCAGAGAGAAATAGATTATTTTAGACAATTTTAATTTTCCGCTGCTATAGAAAAAAAGTCATTACATATTGTTAGGTACCTAAAGAAAAATCCATTTTGCGGGTTACTCTCCAACTTGATAGTTTTACCAGCATCTAAGTTAAGGTCTCGGGCAGCCTTGTTCAGTTCCTTTTGAGCAGATGATTGTAATTGTTCCAACTGTTCACCAAGGCTCTGCAGTTGTTCGTCAAATGATGGCTTCACTAAGAAATCACCTGCAATTGTTTTGTATACCGTAAATAATTTTATTCATAGTTCCTTGATTACATCAAACGATTTCAGACTTTTGGGTTTGGAGCAAAGCTGCAAGCATCAGAATATGAACTACCTCTGTCAGCAGCTTCCATATCGACTGTAGTTTCAATCATTTGCTTAAACTTGCCGAGATCTTCGTCGAGCTCCGATATTGGCTCCGTAAGAGAAGAGTGGACCGTCGCATGTTCTGCTTCAGCTAAACACCTCAAAAGTGCTGGAAGTCTGTTGATTGCCTGCAAGTTTATTATACGCTATTATTCTTTCAGATCACCATAGCAATTTATAAAAACAATCGAACTCTAAAGTTTGAACTACAATATCATATTCACACATGACGCTGTTTCATGGCATAAAAAAATATAGGCAAATTTCAAAACGCACAGACTGTTAGGTTGGATTTTTATGTAGAACAGGCGAAAATATATCTATTTTACCTGGTATATTTTGTAGCAGTCATGCAAGTTAGCTTTTTTCCTAGTCAAGCGGCGCGCCAAAGCTTGCAAATCGGGTATTCTGCGCAAATGATCGTCGTGTAGCTGTAGTCGAAGTTGAGACTTGTTCATAAGAAGTTCTACGATATCCAATCTCTCATTGATAAGGTTTATATCGCGGAGGGGCTGCCTTAACCATTGTGCTAGCAAACTGAAAGAATATATATAACCTTGTTGACCCCATTAGTTTTACATTAGTAGCTGTACATTTATAGATATAGCTATTTCATGTGAACAGATAAGTAGGCTAATTCACGTAATTAAACAAGTTCTGTTGCAGTTCAGTTGCAGTTAAATTTCGATTAAAACAGTCCTTTTCGTACTCTCGTAATTTTGACAACCGCTGTCAGATACGCTCGAGTCAAGTTCGCGTCACGCGAGCGTTTTAGCGTGTATGTTGTTATATGACACTTACAAGAATACTATTTTTCACTGAGAAGTAAACTTAATTGCAACTGCACCGCAACTTGATCGCCGCGACAAGAAATTACTTGAATTGGCCTACAGGATGAGTTACTGATTAGACGTTTCAATATTCCTTGGAAGAGGTTTTATTGAGGAATTTTTCTATTAAATATGGATTCAAATCTTCTATTGGATATGGAAAAAAATCTTTGTCCAAGTATTAATATTTTTGTCGTATCGCAATAACGTCTCTCGTTTTGTTTTTATAAATAATAGTGACGCATTGACGCTCTAAAACAGTTACAGGTACCCACCGTTTACCTTGTTGAGTGCGACATCTATCAAGTAAACCATACAAACTTCTAGAGGGCGCGTGCGAAGAGTCCCCAAGTTCAGGAAACACGTTGAGTGCAGACAACGCAGCAGAGTCTAGATGGAGGAAACAATCCGATTGGATTGTTGCTAAACTAAATCTGTAATAATAATTAACTACTTAGTAAATACTAAAGACTTGTTTACTAATCAAGTGACGTATTAAGTTTGTGTATTAAAGTATACTCTTTTAACTTCTAAGGCTAAATAAACACTGCAAGCTATTATCCCTTGACAGCCAACCCCAAAAGCTTTTCCATTGAAGGGTAGAAGGAGGACCAGGAAGGTTTAGATCAACGATATTAGTAGAAACAAGACAACACATTAATATTTGGTAGGTTGTAGGATACTCGTCTCATCTCTATTTAAACGAAAACGTACCTTTATGAGTTTTAAGATCTACCTATGAAGCGTAATTTTGTTCAAAAATAATGCGATCTTGCTTTATGGTGAGCGCCTTTATGATGTGCGCACATTAACATGACTACAATATTTAACGATCTATCAAATGAGAAAGTCTCTTAAAGAAGATGTGGTGACAAAGGTGGAGAAAAAAGTATGCTTAGGCGGTTTGTCATGTGGAGTCGATGGATGATAGACGATTGATGAAATGTATATACAGAAGGTGAGTGGAGACACAGGGAGAGGACATCCTAGGAGGAAATTCGATAATCTCATCATAGGTGATGTCCTTAAAAGGGGACAGGTGCGCACACACAACCACCGTGCATATATGACCAGATGTTTAGATCGTAGCAAGTGGTGCAGTTTCTCCCTACCCTGATGGGATAAAGGCGTGATGTGTGTGTATGTATGTATAATTGTATATATGTCAAATAAGCGGTTTGCCTCGCCTTTGAAATAGAATTTGGCGGGTTCGATTCCTGGTCGTGCTCATCGACTTTTTGTGAATTGTTTCATCGCCGCTGCTCAATATCAGTGAAGGAAAACATCGTGAGGAAATCGGAAAACTTGTTTCGAATCGTAAGATAGTTGAGAGAAAAACCGTGCCCAGCAGTGGGACACTAAGTGCTGTCAAATGAGCAATAATAACACACACCTTCCAAAATTAGTACTGTCATTCAACAATGCCAGATACTTGATAGCTGCAGCCAAACTTGCCATCGCAACTTCTTTTCTTGTCTCAGGGAATATGTTTGCATCCTGTTGCTGACTCTCTTTGAACTTCAACAACCTATTGAGGTCTTGAGTGAGGCCTTCAGTTGCAAAGTCAACCTTTTTCAACTTCGTTAGTGTCACGTTTGTGCGATCCATCACTTTCTTTACAGCTTTGTACTGGAAAATAATGTCTTTGAACGTTTGCTAATATTTTCGGGGTGGTTGTAATGCTAAACCACCCAGAAAATATATGGTCCCAATAACCCTGCCATATATGGTCTGAATATTTTTACGTGTAGCCAGCGTGTAAATACGGCAATGGTTTTTAACACCGCGTGTAAAAACTTACCAGCTATTTTTTTTATATAGTGGGACATTAACGCACACGGTCATCTGATCCCAAACTAAGCAGAGCTTGTACTATGGAAACCAGATAACTGGTAATATACTACTTAAAATACTTTTCTTTCATAAACATATATTTAAATATAGATAATTACACCCAGACACAAGACAAACAGACATATTTAAACGAATGTTTGTCTTGGGTGGGAATCGAACCCACGAAAAGCAAGTATCTTACCGACCACGCCACCGGCCCGTTAATTATTATTTATTCATTACACATTCGTGACAGACTCGTTACTTAAAGACAGACAGATTAGAGCTTTTGGGAAACTCTCTAACAGAGTTTAAGTCCACTAACAAAGTAAATACTACAACAACCTTACTTTGTTAGAAAAATTGATTATTCCTATAACTACCAAGTTATTGTTTTACTTGGCACCGATTTCGAATAATATTAAATACTTATTAAATTATTTCTGATTCTTTTAGTATTTGAAGTCGGTTTTATTTTTTTTGTTAAAAATTATTTTATATTTTATAAGAATGTATGAGGATATGTTTGTTACTCGTTCGCGCACAAACTACTGGACGAAATTGGATGAGATTTGGCACAGAGATAGACTAGATTAACACAGACTACTTTTTATTCCAATAAGTACCACGCGGGCGAAGCTGCGGGCGGAAGCTAGTATCAAATAAAAAAAGTAAACCATTATAGGTGTACTTACGTCATCATGATCGCTAGAAGGTACTAAACATTCTGAAGGAGCCAATTGTACTGTAATCGTTTCAAGTTCTGTAAGTAAATCATCGTCAGTGAACTCATTTACTGACATCTGATAGTCACCAGCCGTGATGCAAGCCACTCCTATAAGACGACCCTACAAACATTCAGACAATTAATTTTGACAATTATTGTAAAAAAATATATGCGATAATTCTTGGTTTGTAACCTTTGATTATAGGTAAATTGCTGTCAATAATTTTCAGGGGCCACGCTCTTTAAGTTTACTGCGCTTACCTATGTTGGCCATCTGGAATATTAGCCAAGTTAACGGCGGTTTACCTATAACCTAAGAGCCGCAGTGGTTCAACTTGGCTTTAAAATAACACGAGTTCGGTGCTATATTGTGCTCAAATCTTTATAAATCGTTTAACTTGGTGAGGATACCTAACTCTAAATCCCTACTAATATTATAAATGCGAAAGTAACTCTGTCTGTCTGTTACGCTTTTCCACTTAAACTACTGAACCGATTTGGATGAAATTGGGTATGGAGGTAGTTTGAGACCCGAGAAAGGACATAGGATAGTTTTTCTCCGACTGCGCAAAAAGAAGGTAATGTTTTGGCGCGATAACCGACATACACGCGGGCGAAGCCGCTGTCGGATAGCTAGTAACTAAATAAAACTAAACATATCTTAACACTAAACAGTTGAGGACATCTCTAAGGACGAACTTCGCCAGTGGATGTAGCTTAAGGTTTAAGACAATAGTTAAGTGAAGACTCGGCAAAACAGTGGGACAATATAAGGTTGTTGTAATAGTATTTTCTTAGGTTTACGCGAATATCACACATAGAAATACAACTACTTTATAACGAATTTTATAGCCGTTTTTTTATATTTTAGCCCCCGACGTTTCAAAGTCTTTTCAGACTTCATGGTCACGGATGAACTTTGAAACGTCGGGATCAGTTTGAAAATCAGTTATAAAATAGTTTTTATTGCAAGGTTGTTGTAACTACTACTTAACGTACTACGTTACCACCTATTATAACCCATAGGTGGATATTGCAAAATATCTAATATTAAACACAAATTTACTTTAGTCACAGCATCGGTCTTGATATTAATAGCCATCAAGCAAGGTGTTGTTTCATCGGAAGCTCCCAATCCTTCCCCAAAGATTTCCTCAAGCTGTGATAAATAGCCGGGCGAGTTTTTGTACTTGAGGATCCAGTCGCAACCTTTTACTGAGCCTTCTGCTACGTATATTTCGACACGATAGCGTCTTACCTGAAATTAACATAACGTACAATTTAAAACAAAGCGTCTACATAAGTTCTCATAAAAGCAGATACTGGGCGTCTCAGTCGACTTCTTAGGTTCACCAACCATTACAATACAAAAATCTTCAAGGGTCGCTTGTGCCGCTACACTTGGAAAATTGTAGATACGCCAACTGAACAGTTTGCTTAAATCGGAACGCAACTTAAATATTAATGTTTGGAGGTAGTCAGTAATAATTATGATTAATATTTTTGGACCTCAAATACCTCAGTCCACCCGTGAACATGAAGTCTGAAAAGACTTTGAAACGTCGGGATGTAAAATCTAAAATAAACCGCGATAAAATCCGTTAATAAGTAGTTTTATTTCACTGGTTCCTGGTAATACATCCAGTATAAATATCTAATTCCAGTAATCATTTTGGCCTGATAGATATGAATAGAATGCAGCAATTAAAACAACATGTTTACGTATAGTGTTTTATGATAAACATTTGTGAGATAAACCTTAACAAAGTTTAAGGTCACGTTTAACCGCACGTTAACTTCTTAGATATTACTTAAGTCAAACCTCACCAAAACAAATTATGATGATTATCGTTTAAACATGGAATTTTGTAGCAAATCTGGCGTTTAGTACTTCAATTAGAAGTCGGTATTGAGCGTTGCCTTGTAGTTATTACGTAGGTACTTATACTAGTGTCGTGCACTTCTCTGTCTATACATATAATTATTTTTATACTAACTTTTTTAAATTGTATTTTTACTAAAAAAAAACTATAACACTTTTCTACAATGATAAATAACCACAGAAATAAGTTCTAGTTTCCCAATAACAGCCTACTCAATCAATCAGGTGATAGTAAATTAAATAAGTAGTTACATAGACCAATATAAGACAAATATGTTGAATATAACAAAATGATAAATATGTATGCTTAGAAAGATTGTTGCTTGAATCAGGGAAGGCCTTCTCTTTCGCGACTGAAACAGTAAACTCGGTTGAATAACACCTAGAAAAACAACAGTTATTACCTATAGCGAATTAGCAGCTTCTGTATAAATATAATATAAGTCTGTAGGCATACATAAAGCTTTGGTTGTAATTATCAATACAGTACTGACCTTATCATTGCCATGTTTAATCTCAGAGACGACATAGTTCAATGTTCTTTTAAATAATAATTCTACTATTAGTGCTACTAAAATTTGTGAGTATGAATGGGCGGACTTTACCTTTTACGAAGTAACGGCTGAATAGATTTGGCTGTAATGTAATTGGATTAATATAATTGGTCATTTTTATCTCGATTATATCTTTCCTTGAGATGCTTTTTGTACATAATGCGGAGGAAGTCGCCGTCGAAAAGTAATAAATCATATCAAAACCTTAGTCGCTACTAATTTTTTTGGTTAGCAAGCTACAATGGACAGTGCCGACCACTTGATTGTTCTTCGAACTAAGGATAAATACGTCCAAGAAAGATAACCTAATTAATGACAATAAAAATAAGGAAAATAAATAAGTATAAGAGTAATACTTTATGCAGTGTCAAGTGTTTTTAGTCCAGGGTTGAGATAATGAGATATGTACTTAATTTTAATTAGCATTCAAGGGCCACTTACTAGTAACAGCTTTTTAATAAGAATCTCGAAGTTTCCTTTAGATAATACGAGGTAGTCGAGCCGATTCGGTTCGATGCCCATTTTCTTGATATTAGCCACTGAAGAGAACACTTCCCTTGCAGCTGTCGTTGCGTCAGATCCGTGGACACTGTAGTAGTCATTGCGGTCAAATATTCTTACTGTTGTAGCTGGTTTCTGGAAAAAGATAAATAAAAAATGAAACTTCTTAAGCTAAATGAAATCATGCCATAAATTATTATTATTTGTTAAAGCACACTTTTAATTGTTCCGTGTGCGTACTTAACGTATCTATAATATTATTATAATATTTATACCTTTATACGAGCAATTCGTGTATATAAATATAAATATAACCTGAATCTTGGAAACGGCTCCAACAAATTTCATGAAATTTAGTACGCTAGGAGTATCGCAGGCGATCTAGCTAGGTTTCATTTTTAGAAAATGTCGTTTTAATCGTGTTTTCAAGCAATGAAAAGCCACTACAATATCATTAAAATAAGAAGGCAAATTTCGCCACAGTTTAAATTATTGGTGGACAATTGGGTGGTCTTAAAACCAGAAGACGCCGGTTCGAAACAAGGACAAATATTTTCCTTGTTTGTTTTAAATTCCTTTCTTTGTGAGAAATAACTATTACTGGGAGCCCGCGCAAAGATCGATCAGCCAGGTACTTCAAATACTTACCTATATTTGATGAATTCTAAGAACGATTGGTTTTCCAAGAAACAAAAACTGACCGATAGGTACTTAGGAAATAAATAAATTCTATTATAAACAATACTACAAAGAATTTATCATTTCAACGAAGAGATAAGTAATATCTATGTAAAAAAAAGGATGAGAGGAACCAAGTCAATAAATACACCGTGAATAACGGTGATGTATCATGTATCAAAGTGAGAACAACAACTAAAAAAAATTGGTTGTTTGTAAAGTAGGTTTACGATCGAGATGTTTACGTGATAACGTCTTATTGGTGATATAAGTGAGAGAGACGGAAGATCGGTCCACTCACTCGAACGCTATGCCAGCCTCCGCTCGTGAGGATTCCGCGTGACAAGTTTCACGGAATGACTGGCAGCGCTCGAGATGAGACGGGAGATCGGTCCGTCTCTCTCTCGTTATACCTGCGATCGCGGTCGTGAGGTTTTGGTGTGACACAAGTTTCTGAACATGTCACCCGACTAAAACGATTTTAAAGACGTTATCACGTCAAAAAAAACAAATTGGTGTAAATTTAAGTAGACTAAAGAAGTCCGCACACTAAGCCTGTCCCGCCCGTCAGTGTCACGACTTTTAAATAGGAAAAGGACCCTGCCCGCGCGTATTTCGATTATATTATAACGCAATACTATTAATATTCTAATATTCTGGAACATCAACACACACTGTCATCTGGTCCCAAGCTAAGCAGAGCTTGTGTTATGGAAACCAGATAACTGGTATATACTATACATATATAATACTTTTCTTTTGTATATATATACTTATAATAGATATTTACACCCAGACTCGACACAAACACAAATGTTCATCACTAATGTTTGTCTCGGGTGGGAATCGAACCCACGACCTGCGGCGTGAAAAGCATCTTAGTATCAAAGTATCTTACCGACCACGCCACCGGCCCGTCAATTTATTACAATATTGATATTGGTTATACGTATAATATTGATTATAATGCAGAAAAACCATAAAAATAAATATTGGTTCAGCGCAGTTTACCTACCTATGTGTGAATAACTACTTTAGCATGACTAATAATATTATTCAGGTAAGATCTAAAATACTATATCGCATTTTTAAGCTGCTAAGAAACTAGAAGCAAACAATTTTTACCCGGCTGCGCCAGAAGGAGGTTATATATCACAATTTTTTTTATGTCACGCTTTACAACCTACACGGTTTTATTATTGCATCTGAGCTTGAAAGCTCTTGAAAGGTATCATTAGATTCGTCTTAGTCGTGAGAGTAATACTGGGTGTACCAAAATTATAAAAAAAAGTATTTAAGATTTTTAACGCCAAATCTTTATATAATTAACTAGGCAGATATTGACGCAGTTGGGTTTTTGTTTTAGTAATTTTTCTTTTTACAGCCTATGCTCACTGCGTTTTTAACCCCCGACGCAAAAACGACGGGGTGTTATAAGTTTGACGTGTCTATGTCTGTGTCTGTGGCATCGTAGCTCCCGGACGGATGAACCGATTTTGATTTACTTTTTGTTTTATGAAAGGAGAATTACTCATAAGTGTTCTTAACTACAAAAATTTAAGATCGGGGGTTGTAATTTTTTATTTAAGTTTAATTATTTTTAAAGCGCTGATAACGCACGTTATTGTCAAACGCACGTAGCTGAACGCACGGCGTAGCAGCCGTTAACCAGAGTATAAAATTATAATAACTATCTGCTAACTGCGTTTGTTAAACGAGCCGTTAACGCCCGATTGTGGAACGCGCGTTTATGGCGCGTTTAGGAATACACACTGTAAAAAAGCCCTTAAGAAATTGTGATATATTATAATTTTGATTTACGTTTGTATGTTCGTAAGTAGGTATTGATTTTTGTTTGTATTATACTAGCTTCCGCCCGCGGCTTCGCCCGCTCCATACAAACTTTGGAACCCCGTTTCACCCCCTTAAAGGGTGAGTTTTGAAAAATCCTTTCTTAGTGCACCCCTAAACCCCATAAGGAACATATGTGCCAAATTCGGAGTCTCCAGACCCAGCGGTTTTGGCTCTGCGTTTATATGTCAGTCAGTCAGTCAGTCAGTTTCTTCTTTTATATATTTAGATTGACAGAGCCCAAGGACAGTCAAGATGAGGAGTCTCCGAGTAGATGAATAGATGAAGAGACTAGGAGACTGAGATGAGGAGACTATTCATCTACTCCAAACAAAGGGCAAAAGACGCTGTATAGAATAGATACTTATGTTTTTTTGCATGGTGAGTTTTGTGACTGTGACACATTTAAGTGGTCCCCTACGCTTCGTGTATGAAGTCATTCACTGAATCATTACAAACCAGTAACTTGACAATCACCAATATTAATAACTATGCGATCATTTTAACACAAGGCTTTGGTCGTCAAATTCATTGTATATTCGCAAGTCCGTAGTTCTGAGAATAAGAGATCACTCATGCCGGTCATAAGGTTATCACTGTATAGATAGAAAATTAAAGCTCAATAAATTGGATGGTAACGATCCGCCGATGTCAGTATGCAATACGCGTCTCCTAGGGTGTGAAGTTTTATTATAACTGTTGTGATAGTGTATTTCTTATAAAAGGTGAGTACGAATACCATTCTCTTAGACGCCTCTTCTTAACACAAGACTTCTTAAATGGAGCCTTTTCTACAAGAATAATACAATACAATTTTTAACGTGGTATATTGGAATCTATATGAAAATGATGGATAGCGTCACAGCTGTATTATCCGAAGGTGTAGGCAGGGATGAATATTACCGACTTTTCCCGACTATATTAAGGTCCCTTAAGTAATAGCGGTCGAGTCTATTGCCGTTCATAGGGCACAATTCCTAACTTCGAGCTGTAACTAAGATTCTTTAGATTCTCTAAGTATATCAGGGTATATCAAGGACACTGCCAAAAAAAAAAATCAACAAAAGCGCAGAGCACTACCGCTATTATTAGAAAAGTCTTTGCTCGACCCGGGAATCGAACCCGGGAATTGCGGTTATTAAGCAAACATACTTACGAGTACCACCGAGGCAGTTTAATTCTAGTGCTAGTTAATTAAATAATAATAAAGTAAACAATAAAAATGTAATCTATGACAATCGTTACATGTAGTCAGAAGCCATAATAATCTGACACCTGGTCTAACCATTTCGGCTACTGGTTCCCTACGGGTTTCGAGGTCTGATGGCCGACCCCAATAGAAATGGGAAAAGGCAAGGGGAATGATGATGATGAAACAATAAAAATGTAAATAACATTTTTAGAATAAAACCCTATAGAACCTAAACGAACGTCAAACACCTCTATAATAGGTATCTCTCATTATTTTATAGAGAAAGGGAGAATATCGTAGAATAACTTCGTGTTATATGGTGTCATAATGTTGTATCCAATTAACTATTATTTACTTTACGTTAATTAACCTTTAGATAATAGTAAGTTTATATTAACAAGATAATTAGGCCGTTAACATTGTAGTTGCTTCCATTAAATTGGCAACTAAGATTACTGCGCATTTTGTTAAATCTTGAGAGAAAGAATCTGCTGATATTCATGGCACACATGTTTTACAATGGCGCTTTTTATATTACAGATTGGATTTAAACAACAACATGAAGCACGTTGCAGTCTTGGCGACTGTGTTGGCTTTGGCCATAGCTAGGCCTGAAATGTATAAAGAAAAGGAAGACTTCCAATATTCAAGGAGTTCTTCCGATGACGGCTCAAAATCAGGATACTACGGAGCGCAAAGAGGTAACATGGGTGGAAATTATGAACGTGCACATAACATGGACTCTTTGGCTCAAAATCAAATGAGTGGTCTAGTCAGACAGGTTGAAGGAGAATTAGGAGACGGAGCTAAAACAAGAGCCGGCAGGGTTTACAGTTCTGCTAAATCTAGTGGTACATACGGATCTGGACATTACGACCTTAGTAACCTCGCCGGCCGCAACTTTGAAGAAGGCACATCGTATGACAATTCTCAATCACATTCTTCACTATCGCAATCGTCGTTTGGATTTAATAACGCCGGCCACAGTAGATCGCAGCACTCCAGTTATAGTAATGGATATCAAGCAGGAGATCATTTAGATAGTCAAGCACTACAATCCGAAGGTTTACAATCCTTGGACAATTTACAAGCAGCCAATCAATTTGACTTAGGCCATAAGAGCCATAGCTCGGGATATAGCTCTCAGTCTGGTTACCAGAAACACAGTGAATATGACTCAAGTAATTTAAATTCACACGGTGAATCGAGCGGACTTGGTTCCAATATTCATACTCGGCTCATAAGTGGTACGCCAGTTAGAATAATTGTAAGACCAGGAACCACAATAGCTGTTCCTGTGGCTGCGCAAACATATGACACTTCGCATGGGTCTTTGTCGTCATACAACCATAATGCTTTAACCAGTGAAGCTGAAGTATTGGGTACAAGCTTTGGATCTGCGTATAAACCAGTCAACCCGAAACAATACGAGTCCTCGTACAGTTATCGTAAAGAGTGGGAAAAACATGGAAGTCTCCCCGCGACTGTTATTGTACCAACTTCCAGTGATAACCCTATTCCAACCAATAGCGAGCTCTACGAAGACAGATCTGAAAGTTCAAACTTAGGATATAGCGGATACAACTCAAACATAAAATCTTCATCCAGTCACTCTCGCTATCGTTCAAACTACAATGAAAATCAGCTTGCAGCACTATCCCGTAGTAATTCAGATGCCTACTCTTCATCTCGCTCTGGTGCTGTATCTGGATCGGGTTCTAATACTGTATCTGAATCGGGTTCTAATGCTTATGTCAAAGGCCAATACCGCGGGAACACAAGATATCAAGGATCTTTGTCAGATAGCCATAATGCTTATCAAGCTGGTCATAATTCAGACTTAAATAGTCAAGTCGAGAGTTTAAGTGGAAAACCTAAAAGTTATCAATCCTCTTACTCTTACCATAAGTCATGGGAGCGTCAAGGGGATCCTTACGTGATCAAGCCAGCTGGAATTTATGACAGTCAATCTCAACGGTTCACTTCAGCGACTAAGAATATGGGATATGCATCTCATTCACACCAAGGTGAAGACTGCGATGAAAACGGTCACATTCGTGTTGCTCGTTCATATAACCCAGATAAGTTTTACCCGGATCAGGAAATACAACAACAAAGTCAAAATCTTTTTGATGGTGATTTAGGTCAACAGGTACAAACAAGTCACCAAAACTTAGAAGATTTTGGTCAACTGGTACAATCGAATCATCAAAATTTAGAAGATTTTGGTCAACAGACACAAACTAATCATGAAAATTTGGAAAATTTCGGACAACAGACTCAAACACATTGGGATCCATATGATGCTGGGCAGCAATCTTTAGGACAGGGGCAAAACAACTGGGAGAAATACAAAGACATAGGACAAAGACCTGTAAATACTAATAATTTCGAAAACCTTCAACAACAAAGCCAGTTTTCTCATAATGTTGAACAACAGTCACAAAGTAAGTTTTAATATTAAGTCAGAAAGTCAGATTTTTAACTAAAAGTCATAATCAATATACCCAATACTAACAGGAAACTTATGCTGTCATTTAAGACTTAATGCTAAAACATACTAATATTCATTTTAATCATTGTGATTAATATTGTTATATTGATACTGTAAAACTCATTTTAGTGGCTGCGTACCATATCACTGGTAAAATGTAAAATAATATAATTACACTTTACAATGTGCTAGAAAATAAATACTCGATCCCAAAATTAATAAAGAAAAATATTTTTTTTACTTAGATCAACACGAATTGATTCAAGATGATACAAAATATGATCAAAACACACATTTTGAAACTTTTGATAAGCAAACGCATGACGATGGCGTTCAAACATATGAAGGTAATAACAATCCACAAGTGAATACACATAGACTTATTGAAAACAAAACTGCAGATCATTCAACAAATTTATGGGATAGTTTTGACATCCACTCCGTTATTAAACCATTACATGAAAATGATTCTCAAGTGGAGAAAAGCTCTTCTTCTTTAACAGGTATATGGGACAAAATAGATAGTTTTGACCATTTATCCCAAACAAGTAACATACATGATATTCCACATTCACAAACTAATGAACAGAGGGTCATATCATCCAACATAGATTCCACTAGTAGTCAAGAATCTTTAAAAGATTATGAATCACAAAGTAAAGATGAAAAAGAAACCAATAAAGATATTGGTCGCGGCGATATTAGCCCAGAAGATTCAAAGGAAAATGATGATGAAAAGAATGATTCAAGTTTAATGAATAATTTAGGGAAACAAAATACACACAATCGACCAAAACAATATTCATACAACAATAATCAACAAGTACCAACGGAACACCAAATTATTGAAGATTTTTCTCAACGACAAAATGTTGGCCTTCAAATGCCATTCCATTTTGGACATAATGAAAGTGTAGTGGAAAAAATATTTGAATACGAAAATCAGCATAAACAAATTGTAAAAAATGTCACTAGCCAAGAAAACTTAGACCAGCAAAACTTAGAAATTTTTGGGCAGCAAGAAATGCAAAATGAACATAATTGGCGCGATTTCTCTAAGGAAAAACTCGACCAGCAAAGCATGCAAGATTTTGGATCACAACAAATTGAGAACAAATACAATTTGCATGATTTTGCTCAGCATGAAAATTTTGACCAGCAAAATATACCAGTGACCAGACCAGAAGAAACACAAAATGGACAAGATTTACACGACTTTGGTCAGCATGAAAATCTGGACCAGCAGAATATGCAGGATTTCAGATCACATAAAACACAGAATAAATACAATTTGTACGATTTTTCCCAGCATGAAAATGTTGACCAACAAAACATGCCAGAAATCAAACCACAAGAAACACAAAATGAACAAGATTTGCACGATTTTGCTCAGCATGAAAACTTAGACCAGCAAAATATGCAAGACACCAGATCACAGGAAAGTCAGAATAAATACAATTTGCACGATTTTTCCCAACATGAAAATGTTGACCAACAAAACATGCCAGAAATGAAACCACAAGAAACTCAAGATGAACAAAATTTGCACGATTTTGCTCAGCATGAAAACTTAGACCAGCAAAATATGCAAGACACTAGATCACAAGAAAGTCAGAATAAATACAATTTGCACGATTTTTTCCAGCATGAAAATGTTGACCAACAAAACATGCCAGAAATCAAACCACAAGAAACTCAAAATGAACAAAATTTTCATGATTTTTCTCAACATAAAAATATTTACCAGCTCAACATGCAGGATTTTAGATCACACCAAACTCAGAATAAATACAATTTGCACGATTTAACCCAGCGTGAAAATGTTGACCAGCAAAATATGCAAGAAAGCCGTCTACTAAAAACACAAACAGAACAAGATTTTAACCAGCATGAAAATTTAGATCAACAAAATTTACAAGGTTTTAGAGATCAATCAAATACTGGGAACTCAAAACCAGATAATACAGATTTGCATGCATTTGCTCAAATTGAAGCTGAAGCCAAAAGAAATCACACGGATATCCACCTAAACAAAGACATAGAACAACAAAATATACATGATATTGCTCAGCATGAAACTAAAGACCAACAAAATTTTAAACAAAGCCAACATAACTCAGAGAATTTACAACTAAACAAAAACTTTGGTCAACAAAGTTTTATACCTGTTGAAAATCTAGACCAAGACAACTTAGAAAAAAATGAAAATCAACACACTAACCAGGAGCAATATAATTTACATAGCAAAGAGCAGCTTGAAACTTTGGGGCAAATCAATCTGCAAGATTTTGGTCAAAGTGAAAGTCAGTATCAACAAAACTTGGATAAATTTGCTAGTGAAAATCTAAGTCAGCAGAGCTATCGAGAATACAGTCCAGATGAAAATTTTGAGCTCCAGAATACACAAAATGTACAAACAGAGAATTGGGAAAAGTTTGTTTCTCAAACTGTACAAAACTTACAGCAACCAAAGAATTCTGAACATGTCTTTGAAACCCTGATACCACCTAGTGTGAACAAAGAAAATAATGATATGGAACCTAAAGTTGAAAACAATGATAAAGTAGTATTACCTATAGAACCAGTAACTGAAAAACCTAGTTTTTGGAAATCTGTTGGAAGCAAATTTAGTAGTGCTAAAGATAAAGTAGTGTCATGGTTCAAAAGTTAGTTTTGTAATGCTTAAATCATAATTAATTATAGTTATTTACCTAGTCATGTTAATATTATACTATAAATACTAGTTCAGAAAGCAATAAATAGTTTGTAAAAGAGCACTACTACATTTGAATATCCATGTATAAATGTATAATCCCCTATATATAACCCCTAATTTCCAATTGCGAAACATTCTTACTTGTATCACGTTTTGTTGTACTGTGTTTGTGTATATGTAATTTGTAATTCAATATTTAATATACATAAGACAAATATTAACTAAAAATGTTATTCTTACCTCTGCTAAAGAGTTGTAATATTTTATAAAAGCCTGTTGTTGAACTGAATCTGTAAAAATAAGTTTACACAATTTAATAAAATAATCAAATAATTAGCCTTACTTATTTTACTGTAAATCTATTTATTAGACTGTTTGTTAGTTTGGGTAATACTTCCCTACTGTTAAAGTAAACTGTTTTGTGCCTAGTCCTAGAATTGGAAAAATGTGTAGCCCCTTACTAAGCCTCAACTCCATCAGTCTGTCTGTAAGTAGGAAGAGATGCAGTTTTCACAGAATGTGCTGCTATTGCAATGAACAATTTAACTTATTTATTCATTTATTTTAGGTGACAAGGCCCATAGAAAACTAATATAATCACTAAATAGAAATAAATCATAAACATACCTATACAATATAAAATTAACTATCAGAACTAAATACATACTAATTATTTAACAAAATAAATTACATGAATTACATGGGACTCTGTAGGTATGAATTGGACTTCAACTTGATTGGTCTTTCTAACTAAATAGCAACTAGTGTACAAAGATAATATAGTGTAATTTTGTGTTTAATTATAACATTATCACATACACACAGAGTGATTTTACTATAGCTATAAAAATACTGGAATCGGCTCTGATAGGTCCCCTTCGATTATATTACTTGTGGTGCTTAGTAAGCACCTCATAAAAGATTATGAGGTAATTTTAAACCTCTCTTTTTTTATGCTGTGTTCCATTTTACCTGGAAAATCTAACTATCCAACTCCTTCTATTATTTTTCTAATATTAAATATGTACAGGATCCAAGAAAGTTTAGACCCAGGACTTGGCTGGGTTCAAATCATGAGTCTCTTCACGGCACCGCTATCTATCCTGGCTTACAGGAGCAGCAGTGGCGGGATTACGGTGGTGGGATGTCCCAATAAAAAATACACACAGCACGATCTAGTCCCAAATTAAGAAATTATGTTTGCTTGTGTTATGGGTACTAGACACTCCTATATTACTTATATAATATTTTATGTTAATATATGCACATTATAAATATTTGCACCCCGACACAAACTGGAAGGAGTTAGGAGGACAATGTGATTTAATATATTACTCCAGTCAGTGTGATATACCTAAGACAGAAGACCTTTGTTTTATTATTTAGGTGTGCCTAACATATTTGAGTAGTACATAAATAGAAGATATTCATCATCCCTCTTTATGATATTCATATTCACCATCTACTACCCAGAGTTTACAGTAAGTTTTGATCTATTTGGCACGAAAGCCGGCTTAGTTACGCCGAGACCCTCTTAATATTGTAAGTAATATGAAATTGAATTAAGTACTATTTACTTACCTAAACTTAACGCATGTATTGGTTGTAAAGACGACATTGCACTTATTCTTTCTATGCTTATGACACATAAATAGCAGTATTTGATTCTATTTGCTAGATTATTGAATTAATTGACAAACAAACAAGGTAAAATAGAAAATAGAAATCCCGCCATGACTGACATACATGACAAACAGCTGCTGGTTGACAGCAGACAATAGACATTAGACATTATTTTGACTTTGACAATCACACAAAGTCCGTTAATCTCAATGATAAAAAACTTAATAGAGAATACTTACATTATAATGATCTATTTAAATAACAAGGATAGATTAAAAAAAAACCCGACTGCGTCTATATCTGACATGTTTTTCGAATTCATCGACGAACTGAAAAGATTGAAACAAGACTTTAATTAGAATCTTTGATTTTCATTTTGAATAATGTTGGTTGATAGTTTCCACAAATGAAGTCGGAGGCATAGCTCGCTCAATTTTCATAATTTGGTTTGGTAAGATTATTCTACATAAAGGCAGAGCAATCAAATCTTGGAATGAACAGATTCCTCCGACTGCGTTTATGAACACTGGCAACTAAAATTATTCAAAACCAAAATTAAACATTTAACTAACGGGGACACCCTATAATGCTATGCTAAACATTCAGTAGATATTTAGATAGCTAGCAGTAGAAATCAGTAACCCTAAAGTAAATTATATCATTATTAACTCAGTTGCTATGTAGTATAGAGCGGTATACGACAATTCAGATATTCGTCATAATGAGTTATATTATTGACGACATCTCGGATTTATTAAAATAATATGTTATTTATTATGACATTATTAACTGTTATTGTCTTCATATTATATTGTAAGGTCGTGATATAAATTAAAATTAAAAATTATTTACGTATCGTAACTTCTACCACGACAGTAGATTAATCAATGTACTATGCGCTTCAATTAAGAATAGGACTGGAAATCCGCTATCTTGGACTGGAATGCACAACAACTTCATAAATGTTTCAGTACGGCGGGCAAACATGTTTGTTGGATATAATAATCACATCTAGAAGAAGAAAAAAAATAAAATGCGTATATCTTATTGCCGTTCCAATAAGTTTATGTACGAATATATTTCATTAACTTTGGAAGAAAAATGGCGATGTTACTAGTTGTTTTTATCCTTGTTTATGTATTTGTGAACAAAATGGCATCCTGGCGCGTAAATTTACTTAGGGTGATAGGTGTATGTAGCAACATACCTAAATAATTATTCCTGTATAAATCACTTTTCCGTATATTTTAAAATAATATTAGTGTCTGTAGTTTGATATTTTGTGCTGGCGGCGGCGCCACTTTTGCTTATTTTTGGTATGAATTTAGCCGCGAGTCCAGTCATATTCTTATTTGAAACTCAAAGTATACGATTATTATTGATGCCGCCGCAGGTCACGGGTTCGATTCCCACTTGAGTCAGACATTTGTGTGATGAACATGTCTGTTTGTCTTGAGTCTTGGTGTAATTATCTGTTGAAGTAATTATAACAGAAAAACTATTTTAAGTATGTTGTATATTATTATCAGTTTTCATAGTACAAGCTTTGCTTAGTTTCGGATCAGATGCTCATGTATATCACAGATATATAATACTATGTATATTAATGTCCTACGATATTATTATTATTAAAGTACTTACTTACATTTAAATATTCGCGTTGCGCGTTTTTGTATTATCTTTCTATTTTTATGCGTGATCTAAGACAGATTAGTTAGGCGTCCCGAGACTTGGCTGGGTTCAAATCCCAGTTTCTTCACCGCGGTGCCGCTGCTGAACCTGGCTTACAGAAGCAGTAGTGGTGGGATTGCCGTGGTGGGTTAGGTCCCAAAAAAATCTACACACTAACTTAAACCACACTACGTCCCTATTCACGTCTGCCACGTTGTTGTGGCCACTACCGGTGCAACCCGTGTCGAAACTTCAAGCGAAACAAAGTTCCTATTACTACCTATTAACTTGTAAACATGTTCGCGTTGAAATCCGGGACTTACATTAATATTTACAGAGAAAATTTTGTTGTTTGTTTGTTTAATACTTGGCAGATGTGTTTGAAATTGTAACTTTCAAAAATTGGCGCAGTATCTAATCGGGGAAGATAGATAATTTTGGTAAAGTATTTTGTTAGATTTACGCGAATATTACACATTGAAATAAAACTACTTTAAACGGATTTTATCGCGGTTTTTTTATTTTTTAAACGTCGGGGATATAAAATAAACCGCGATAAAATCCGTTTAAAGTAGTTTTATTTCAATAGCCAATTTTGACTTGGTTATCATTCAACCAAACAACCGATCAAACTATGGATGACGATAATTTTTTTGCGGTACTGTAAAACCCTTCACAGCTACGGAACCAATCCACCTACAAACGAAATTGGGTGGAGCCTACGCCTTAATATTTTGATTTTTGTTACACATCCTCTACTAGTTATACTATCATTGGATAATTTTAAATGACAGAACTGACAGGCAGCAACTGGCAGACTGAGACAGACAGCGCGAAGTCCGACACAATATCTTCCTTTGAAGTTTTAAGTCATGCAGGCAGATGGCTGTATTTAAAAAAATATCTAATCAGTATTTCTTTCATGCTAATAATATAATGGCAGTTTTTTAGTTTTTTACTACTAATCTTTAAAAACTTATATACTTATTTAAACTTGACACTGGCAAAATTGCGGAATAATTTCTGCAGAGGCCATAATTAAAAGAAGAAGAAGAAGAATAATATAATCAAAGTGTAAATTTCTACTTTGTTGCTTAATTTATGAGGTTAATATGTTAGTGTTTAAATGCGGGATAATAATATTAACATCAACGTACATTCTATCGTGAGTATCGTAATTCGTATTCGTCAGTAGATATTTATTTGTATTTACATATTAAAAAGAAATTGTGTATTGTATTCGTGTATCTACGTCATAAAATGATCCAAAATCTGCTTCAACTATGCAGATAGTTACAAAATCCAGTGTTTAGATAAACATTGGATACTTTCACTTTTCCGTAAAACATTCACAATACAAATATAATACTTAGGATCGTTTTTTTGCAGACTTTGTGTTCAAGTTACGAAAGGGGCTAATACCTTGGATACTGGCCTTGCTTTTATGTACTTAGCCAGCGCGGCAATAGGTGAGAGGATCTATGTTATATAAATGTTTGTCAACACTAATAGCACAGTAATTGCAATGGAATAGTAATAAGTATTTATTACGACTTTGTGTTGTTTTAGTTGAATTTTAAATAATTAATATATGCTTTAAGACCCATTGTAACTAATCCAGACTTCACTATTCAATTTGGCACAAGTTTATCGATACGGGTAAAGGATACCTTACCAACCACACACAGCAAGCTTAGGGAGTTTAAAGCCTCCCATTAGACCCCAATGCCTTTCTTATGAACCATACCAGCCCCCTATTCTTTCTTGTGAATCAAATATCTGTAGCTCAACATACATAGTACATACATCAAATATACAGATACTAAACACAGTAAAATATATTTTATGGTTTTTAAATTTATTAAACAGATTTTCAGGGATCCCCACATCAAATTGCAATATTTATTCATTGATATTGTTTTTTTGTCACCCATTTCATAATATTAAATTTGTTCTTTGTTTTATTATTATTTCATTGCCAAAATTTAAAAATATTGATACACTTCTGAATATGCCATTTTCTCTCTCTTCTTTTTCTAGTTTTGTCATGAATTACACTATCAGTATTTTCCACACTTAACTACAATCTTACAAGTTTACGTAACTACTAGCCAACATTTTTGTGCCAGCTTCGACCCTTTGGTTATCTGCTTTTTTGAAATACCATTTTTATAATAATTTATTTGCATGTTCTCACAAATTGTTGAACAATTGTTTGAAAAATTACAGCATTGTGCACAGGATTTTATTTCATTATGTCTATGTAACCCAACCCTCCCTTAGACTTTCTATAGCTACGTGCCTGTGTGTAGATTACCTTAACAGACTAATAAAACTCCATCATAACTCAAGAGCAAAAGTAAATCGTGATTGCTCTTGAGTTACGAAGTGATCTGATAATCTCACAAGCCCAATTTTGTATCCAAAATGTACTAGTGACTACAGTGTGGTAGCACGGAGCCCAGCAAACAGTTGTGTCAAAGTCATCAGAGGCACCCAGACAGTGAAAGTGTTTATAAAGGTTATCTTTTAGGGCTTTATAAATGAGACTGGTAAAGGTTTCTACATATTTCCTATCTGGGTACCTCAATGGTGAGTCAGTGAAGAGTCACTAGTGGATATTGAATGCAAAGTTGTAGATACCTACGAGTTTATCTTAAAGTTTTGTATTGAAACAATGAGCATGTCTGGTATCATCGTTTAATCAATTTAACTGTTTAAGTTATAAAAACTTGTCCTAGGCATTATATATTTATTAATGCATTTACTGCTGGCACTTTGGTGTTGATTTCATCCAATACCTTGAGTTTTGGACTTACGGAAAGTGTGGCAGGTGGTGACCTTGGAAACATTCTGAAAAATTGGCCAGCACTGAATGCATTAAGGCATTAATATTTCTGCCATAATATGTCATACTACCATAGACTAAATATACTTACTCGTATTATATTACACCATAAATACGACCAAAGCATGTGAGTGAGAAAAGTTTCTCCAATATGTGGCGTCACATATCTACCTAACGCATTATTATGACGTCGGGGTCACCAGTGTGAGGCTGGAGGATTGGGTGGTAGTGAACCTCCAGTGTAACGGGAAGATCTTCCAGCCGAGCGAGGTGTCATGCCCGGCGACCGCGGTCCTCTAACTGTTCCTGTCAGGAAGTTGTAATGCAAATCGTCAATGAAACTTTTACTTGTATGATTCAGTATTGCTGTGTCGTAATATCTCTTGAGTGACGTTCGGTATGTGACGGACGCCACTTATGTATTAGGAAGTATATAGAAATAAATAAATGTAACAAATATTTGAATAACATGTTGACTATTAGGTCACAAGTCAGTATATTCAGATTTTTTTGTGTGCTATTTTATCACAGAAATACTAAGAGTATTTCTGTGATAAAATAGCACACAAAAAAATCTGAAATAAAAATCTATTAGCTGTTAGGTTTTCTTTATGGAGTAATGTTATATTATAACTATATGGTTACTAATATCAATGTGCTAACAAAATATGTTGTTCCAGCTGGCAAAATAATATTTGACAGATACCAGCACATCCATATACTTGGCTCATTAACACTTAATCCTAATGTTACCTCAATTGCCAATAAAATAGCTTCCTGTTCAGCCTCCCTCCTCTCTGTGGGCTTCCTCATATATTTCTTCCTTTTCCTATTTAAGGTGAGCATTATATTGTTTTAATTATTTTAACTTGAGACTACTCTGATAAAATTAGAATCAAGGGAAAACAACTTGAGACTTTGTATAAGTCAGTTACGATAGGTATTCAATTACTTATCTATATAGACAAGTATGACAAATTTATGACAAAATTGATATTAACAGGTGGTTTTTAGCATAAGTTTGCCAACATACCTACTCTATGTTAACATCTTACTAATTATGGGTTGCATGGCATCAGACCATACTTTCTGTTTCATTTTCTGTTCAGTAAATATAATTGATGTATTTTATTTCAAAAAATAATTTTATAATTATTATATAATTTTATTACGAATTAATTATTATTATTATTATAAATGTATAGTATCTATATATTTCCTCTTTGATGTTTTTTGCAGGTGGATAATTATGCCCTAACAGCATTAAATATTTTTATATGTGGATTTGGCACTTCGTACATGTGGATGCAGGTATGTTATTTTAACATTTTCATCATTAACTTCATAATACAAGCTACTTTATAGAAAAATAATTGATACTATGTAGCTACGACCTTGAATGTTATTATGATTCCATTCCACCTGTTAACATTGTGCTTAAGTCTTACATCACTAAAGTAGGTAGGTAAGGCTTACCTAGGTAATTTAAAAAGAATAAATGTCTCTGCCTATAACTACTTACAGCGTTTACATAATCAAATTAAGAACATAACTACTTGCAATAGCTTAACAGTTATTACCCGCGAATGCAGCTCAGAAACCGTAACGTAAGAGCAAAAACCTCTGATGCATTATCGTGACCCAGTTATGTCGCGACAGTGCTGTAATGTCGTAAAACTAATTTCTATTTTCATAAAGAGTTGGAGAATAAAACATAATATGATTTAATAGAAGAATAATTTGTTGCGGTGTTGATTGAGCAATTTTGCATAGGTTTATTCGATAGGAAAGTACTTAAATCAAATAGGTACTTGTTTGTACAAAACTATTAAAGTTTGCAATAACATGGAATAGGTCAGTTTTTCTACCTAAAGTGTTCTAAAAACGCTGCCATTGAAATCGTGACAATAAAAAGTGTTAAACTATTATACTTCTATGTCGTTTCTACAGCTTCTTATGGTGTTAAATAGGGTATGAAGTCTGATTATCAATAAAAATACAAAAACAAGTATGTGTAGGACTTTGTACTTAATCGATGCAACATGCCGATTAAGAACGTTTAGAAAGTTTATCTTATTAATATTGTAAATGCGAAACTTTGTATGGGTGAATGTGTGGATGTGAGATACATACTCTTTCACTCATAGGTCTACCTATCTACCTATTAGCCGGAATTGGATGCTTAGAACGGAGATACATTATAGAATAGCACAAAGGCTACTTTCGAATAGGTATTACAAGGTGCGTACCTCTAAAAAATGTCGCTCAACAGGTGTATTTGTTTCAGTGCATCCTAACGACGTATATTTCGACATTGTTCTACGATAAGAATTTGACAGTGTTTCGGCAATGCCTTGCCAACTTGAGCTTCTTTATTTCAATTGTAATGGCTGTTGTCTGCACTGTGACACCATTTTTGTCATCAAGTAAGTAATTTATTTGTAACTATCTATAAGGTAAATTATGGTAGCAATGAAGGCAAACTGTTAGATAACCATCCGCAAAATTATTGACTCAGTGAATTATTTATTCCAGGTGATACGAGTGGAATTTATATTTGCTACATCATAACATCCATATGTAATAACACATTAGCAGCTATATTTTGTCTGTTTATATTAACTTTTGAAAGAGAATATGAATATTTTTCTGAGGTACGTAACTGTAACATGGTTTTCTTATTTAACTTTGGACAGAATACATATTATTCATCATCATCATCAGCCTGAGGTGTCCACAGCTGGACATAGGCTTCCCCTGTAGAACACCACAGCGACCGGTTGCCGGCCGTAAGCATCCATCGACCAATACATAAAATAATTACATTTTACTAATTGATAGTCAACTAGTGTTTATAGCGCGACACTTCATGCGGCTATCCTTTGGCATGTCTTAGGACTCGTAAAGCTGTCAGTCCGGGCTGTTAAAATATACCTAGCCATTGTAAAACCACATCAAAGACCTACGCCTATTAATTCTTATTAACTTTTAGGGTTTTAGATCAGAACATCTCCTAGATGATGACGAGTGTTCACTAAATGACGGCTCATTATCGGATGTGGAGAGTATATTCGGTGCACAAGAATCTATCTCAAGTTCCATCATCATAAAGGGTAGCATTAGTTGCGCCAAGATGTCTTGACCCGAGGCCGTGCCCGAACTGGGCACGGGATTGCAGTACACGGCTGCTAAGGCACCTAACTCGCCTTCATACGGCAGCTTCGGTGAAACAAAAATCAAAATTGGACCTTATGATAATAGTAACAGTGAAGAAATTGGTACTAATGAGGATAATGATAGTGGTATGTCATCAGAAGAAACGGAAGACTCTGTTAAAGTAAATTTAAGTCCTAATAATGTAAGTAATGTAAGTTCAACTGTAGATAATCGACAAGTAATAACCAAGTGCCTACCTATTGAACCTTTTAGTGAGTGGAGGAATGAGATTCCCAGTTGTTCGAATGCTGTCAGTTCTGTTAGTGTGTTTATGGACAACAATGATTTGTATGCGACGGAATCGGATAATTTGATTATTGATAAAAATGTATCTGATTTACTTGTGATAGATCTGACATGTAATGTCGATAATTGTTTAGGTAAGAGTAAGAGAAAGCGGAAGAAGTTTGTAGCAAACAAGCGTGATTATTCAAGTATACCTAATGTAGGGTCCAACCAATGTTTGGTAACTGTCGGTAACAACGAAATAGCTATTAATGAGAACCAAAAACTCCTTAGTTTGTCACTTTCTATCCTTCTTGCTGCCTTGCTGCAGGCGATGCGCTGTTTCGCTCAGTTCTTAGAAGATATTGTGGTTCCTCAACGGTAATAAATAATTTTGAGTTCCTTTGTATTTTTGGTCTAGTATTTACGGATAATTTTAATTAGTTTTTATTACAAAATGTCAATGATATTATATTTCACTACATTTTACTTCTTGTTTAATTTAGTCTTTGCATTCTTTTTCACGGCAACTATAATAGGCTGTATACTACGTATGTATTTACCTTGGTTAAATAAGTATTGAACTCATAGTCTGCATCGGAAAGTCAAAGTGATTTCGACATAAACAAAATATAATGACGAATTAAAAATTAAATAACATTATATGCAGTAATAATTTAATAAATTACTTTGAACAATACACAAACGCTACTTTCACACACATCAAATAAATTAATGAGGTTAAATAGGTAGATACACTAGCCGATTTATAACTATTTATTGTCTCAATACTATTTCACTAGCTTTTTATAGTGACGCCTCATTGATCACTGTAATCAGTCTATTATTTGGGTTATGGCACTTTTTCTTCCATTTCAATGAGTTGTTGGTGTGTATCTCGGGTGATTTGGGTCGTTCTTGTATGGAGGCTTGTGGCGAGTTGGCCACGACTATAGACCACCGCCGACCACGGCGATCGTTTATGTTTGGCAGCTCTGCTATCAGATTGTTTTCGTACTCGCTTAGCATTAAGTAGTTTTCAACCTGAAATTAAAATCATTATATCAGTGCTTGAACCCTTTTTAGTGTCCCACTGCTGAGCACAGGCCTTCTCTCAACTATCTTACCAGTTGAAAAAGTTGCGGGCTGGTGGATGTCACATGAATGATCGAATGATTAGTTCTTACACATGCCGGTATCCTCACGATGTTTTCTTTCACCTATATATAACAAGTCACAAAGATGTGTGGGCGCGACTGCGGATCGAACCTGCCACCTTATATTTCTAAGGCGAGGTCGATACTGCTGCGCCACCGCTGCTCAATGATATTAATCAGGTAAGTAGAGTAATGAAACTCGTATAGGAATGCATACCTATTACTAAATAATATTGCACGCCTACCTACCTAATTCTTTTGCGTTTGTAATATGACAAATGTTTCCGCTGATGGTTTTGCGCAAAATACATGCCTTGTATTATTACGCTTTTATGATTATATTTTACTGGTGAATTTCTCGCTCTTTCTACTATTAAATTGATGCTCAAAACGTCGTTAAATGGTAATAATTTAAAATAATCCGCGACGAAATCTGTCTCTAATTAGTAAGTTGTGAAATTGTCTATAATGATAGAAATCTATTTATGACTCATCTAACTACTGAAATGCAGAAAAAATAATTAGGCTTTTATTTTATGCTTATATATAATTAAAATTAATAAAGAAGAGTAGGTATTATCTGTTAATTGTATTAGTTGCACAACAGTAGAGGCTTTAAACCTTGTTATTATGCCTTGTTTATTACTTACGTGTACCTAAGTAGTAAATTTTATTTTTTCACCAGGTGGTATTCCTACCCACTGAAAGCGTGTCTTACATCAGTAATTTAATCAAAATAAAGTACTTACCTAATAGTACTTATCAGCACATTTACGTACTATTTAGAATTGTGTGCATAATGTAATTATTTGTAGTAAAATTGAACGATATGAATTAAAAATATGACGATTTAAAAAGTAAACGAAAAGATAGTGTTTTTACGTTCAAAATTCAACGCCTTTTATAGATCTATCAGTGAATTTCTAAATTGAAGGTGCAGTTCTTTTTATACCTACGATTTCCGGCATAAAAACTATCCCGGGTCCATCATTAAATTGCCAACTATCTCCATAACAAACCACATACAAATCGGTTTAGCGGTTAATGCTTGAAAAGACAGGCAGACAAAGTAACTAGCTTTTAAAGTACAAGAATGGATTACGAGATAGGATAATCAGCCAAAGAAATGTGTGTGTGTGTGTGTGTGTGGGTGTGAGTACCTTATTACAACTAGTGATACAATCGCCACCACAGTCTAGATCCTCGAGCAAGTGTTCTGGTATATCTAAGTCGAGGTCCAGATCGAGTCCACCTTCCTCGCTGATGCAGGTGAGCTCCGGAGGCACGGGGGGAGGGGAGCCGAGGCTGCCGGGACGAATGCTGTCCAATAGATCCCGACCCGCCCGTCCTGGGGCGACTAATTCTGCTCCTAGAACTGAGAAATATAATTGCTAGTTGAGTGATATTCAGGGCCCCTAGACAAAGCCACATAACGAAGCGATAACAAAATGTCGAAAAGAGCAGAGAGTATGGGATTAACATTCACCTTCGAAGTCACGTGACTATTATATCAATCCCATACATTTTGTTCTTTTCGGTCTTTCGTTTTCGCTTTGTATGTCACTTTATCTAAGGGTCACTATAGCAGTCCTGGCCCGCGCAACTTTGTAATGATCTGTGGTGGTATTAGATACCTACATAAGTAAAGAAAAATAAAACGCTGCTAGAAAAAATGACTGGACTAGTGTAGGTAGCTAGGTTTAGAAATCATAAGAGTAGCTTACAATCATTGCACTTCTACGAGTATGAAGACGAGAGAACTTAAGCTTGTGCTCTTAGCTGTTGCTAATAATACGTTAAAAAAACGTGTTATAACAAAAATGATCTGATAATCTCTCAAGTCCAACTTTGTATTCAATATGACTAGTGACTTTAAAGAGATGATAGCATGGACTCCTAGGAAACAGTTGCATGTTTCATCATTTAGGAGACGGAACGTTATAAAGTACCTATCGGTCATTGATAAACAATCCGCTTCTAGATTTCTATTATTTTTTACAGATAAAAGGTATCTTTACGAGCGTTAGTTTTTAATAGATCTTAAATTGTTCATAATAAGTTTACCTAAAGCGGTGGCGGCGCCCGCGGCTGTGCGTGGCTCTTGCTCGCGACTGCGGCTGCGTCGCGACGGCTCGCACGTAGACTCGCAAGTCGCAGGACCACCGTTTTCTCTGCAATTAACATTATCATAAATATCAATAATTAGTTAAGTAATTATTAGCTGTTTTGTTAGAGATTTTTTCATAGAATAGCCTGCGTGTAGCAACGATTACCAAGGCTACAGATTGGATGGCCGTTATCGTGGTCGATGGTCGTTAAAAACTAATTATCCAATCGCAATTCTGTGACTAATGAAAATCCTGTTCTGGGCAAATCGCAAATTGAATAAAAGAATATAAATAAATAAATTATCGTCTTCGACCCACATGTTACTTAGAGAGACAAAACGGTGCGATTTAGGTAGGTATTTATTAGAAATATATTCATTAAGTCCCTTTATAAGTAGCCTATCTATATAACTGCCTCAGTGGTTCAGTGGTAAGCGTGTTCGCTTAAATAAACGTTAGATCCTGAGTTGGATTCCCGGGTCGAGCAAAGATTAAGTACCTATTTAGAGAATCTTAAGTTTCATCTGCAAGTTTAAAATTGTATCGTTATTACTTACGGGACGTAAACAACCGGCGAAAAGTGAGTGATATTCACCTCTGCCTACACCTTCGGGTAATTCAGGCGCGACGCTATCTAAGTATGTAATTATATCTTACTTGGTGTGTTTATGCGCTACACTGCGCCTATGTAGATCAATACAGAATAAGGACAGGGACCCGATGAGAGAACACGTAGAGCTAAAGTAGTAACCCGCTTTGCCGCCGCAGCCGACGTTTATGTACCCTAGAAATAAAAAATAAATCAAATGAAAAACAAATCATCCATAATGTTACGAAAAATAAAAAGGTAAGCCCTGGATTGTATCATTCCTACTTTAAAGGGCCTCTGTAATCTTAGGGGGCGTCCATAAATTACGTGAGGCGTTTAAGGGGGGGAGGGGGTCGAGTCAAATCTCATCTAATCTTACGTTGGAGAGAGGGAGGATATCGGCAAATATCAAGCAATTTTTTTTCTGATTGAAACAAAAAAAAGATTATACTATTTTGGCATTAAAAGCACGAAGCAAATTTGTTTTTTCTTTTTACAATAACAATCCAACGCGTTTACGTAAGATACTCACATTTTGAAAAATCTCACTTGAGATTGGGGGATAGGGGAGGGGGTTAAATAAAATCTCACGACATCTGACCAGGAGGGGAGGGAGGGGCAGAAAATTTAAAAAAACACCTCACGTAATTTATGGAAACCCCCTTATTTAAATAAATAAAAGTAAAAGAAAGTCGTGTTAGTTACACTATTTATAACTCAAAAACGACTGAACCGATTTGGGTACCTAACAATTGGTGGGGACGTAGCTTAGAACCAGGAGGCGGACATTGGATGTTTTTTATCCCATTGCGTTTCCGTGGGATGTAACTTTAAACGTGGTGTAATAAAACGCAACTGACATGGAATAACAAAACGCAACTGACGGCTAAACGTAATGTTGTCTATGGTTAAGTTGGTAGGTATGGTTGAAAATTTTACAATTACAAATTTTGAAATTAAACTATTGGGTTTGTTTCGGGTTACTATTACTTTATTGCGCCGAAATTGTCATTAAATAGTAGTTTCTGTATGTGTAAATAAATGTAACACCACGACTATATCTCGCATGGGGAAGGCAGAGAGCCAAAAGTGTATCTAACTAGGTCTACTACATATGTACTTTTTACTTAGTAGTAGGTATAAATCAATCAGTTTCTGCACCCATACCTGACAATGGTACTCCGATAGCGATGGGCACAGCCTGTGAGCACTGCACGAAACCCCAAGTCCTGGCGAAATTCCGTGACCTCACTCGCTCATACGTGTACATCTTCAACGAGTAGTGATAACCACCACAAAATATACCTGGAACCAGTACTTACTTTTTTAATATCTACTTGCCTAAATTTGAAAAAAAAAATTCAACTGTGTCAACGAGCTGGGTGTAACTTTTTATCTAAAGTAAGTAGGTAGGTACCTGGACTAGGTAGCTTGACGACAATTTGCTAGCGATTAATCTACACGCCAATGCAAACATACTTAAGTATACTTTATATCACGTTAAAGAGAGTGTCGATAATTACCATAAATCCACGCAAACATAACATATCCCCTATAGGAACCTTCGACCGCGGTAAGTGCCATAGTAGCCAGTCCACACACGAACACGGCTGCTTGTGTCAAGTACTGGCGAGCTATCCGACACTCTGCTGAGTTCTGCCGGACTAATAAACCAAACGCCGCACACCCTACTGCCCATGCTAGACCCAGGTATGCTTGGAGAAGCTCTACAGTATCACCCAGACCTGGAATAATTAAATTATCATTAAAGAGAGTAAGTATCTACCTAATCATCAAACTAGGTGTTTCATAGAGGAACTGTCCCAGTTTGATCAAATTCTGAATAGGTCTTAGTACAAATTAATATGCTCTTAGGGTTTTAGTTTATTTTACTGACAGTTTCCACTTTTCATTAACTTCCCCCACATTGGGCGTATAGGTATAGGTACCTCCTAAGCTTTAAATGACACGCGAACACAGCGCAGCCTGCCACGTCGCGTCGATCATAAATACGTTCACAAAAAGCATAGTACCTCGGTAAAAGGAACCTAGATTTTAAGCTAGAGATTTACATCACTCATTAAACTCAGTGCATAAAGATGAAAACACTGTGCTAAGTAGGTACATGCATGCAAATTGTGTTTTACATTCTTTTAACCAAGTTCAGGTTTTTGTTCACGGCATACACATAAAGGTACTACATCTACATACCTTCTTCTTCAGCGTGGTACGCTAAATAAAAGATAGGTGTATTGATTCCAAACGCCGATATTCCTGTAGACATGAGCAAAATCCTCACTGTCTTCGACTTCAGCGTCGAGAAATCAAAGAAAGGTTGTCTGTCATCTGTTTTGTTCCTGTCCTTCATTTTCCGCTTGATCTTATTCTGATTCTTAAGATGTAAAATTGCTCTTCTTTGTGGATGGTATAAAGAGGCCGATCGGTAGAACGTCCCCAGAATAAACGTTACAAATACTACTCCTGTCACAGCCTGTAGTCCTAGTCGCCAACCGATTGCTCTGAAAAATATTTATGAGATGCCATTAGTATCTACTTTTATCCACTTCCCTTGCTTTATCCCATATTAATAAAGGATAAGCTTTGATAAAACAAGGTTTATCAAAGCTTATCCGGTCAACCGGTTTTACATGATACCAATTAAAACACCTACCAATTAAGTAAGCAGGACGTCTAGGTATGTAGGTAACATACCTAGATGTCGTTATAAAATAAAAAGTAGGTAGGAAGCGTTCTGAATGACCATAGCCTGTAAAATATGTCGGTAGATATGAAAAATGTCGCATACAATGTGCGAGTAGGTACTGCCGAGAGATAAATGGAAAAGGGACAATGGATTGTGCTTTTGTTTTTTTTATCAGTTTGACCATTGCCAAAAAGCATAAGAGAAATGGTTGCATTTCTTCGTAATGCAGTTCTAGGAAATGTGATTTGACTGTACCTTATGGCACCCTTGATGAAAGTAGACATAACCGCTATCCCGAGCCCGCTGCCACTGACAATGAATATCTCGACGAGCTCTCTTCTCCTTTTGAAGTACTGCGCCACCATGAGGGTGGAGCAGTCTCTTGTTAGACCGACGCCTACACCCACCACTGTCCCTGAAATATCATTGTTAGTTCATCAGTAACAGTAAAAATTTTACATCAGATACCTATTTGCGATAACTTAGATAGAAATGAAAATTGAAACAAGGCCTCTGAAGAAATATTGAAAGATTGGTTTAAGATCGGTGTGCACAATCGTGCCGTTCTGGGATCGACTATTTAGTCATTAGAAAAGGTGCCTCTTACAGTAACGTGGCTACCTCTCCTCCTCCTAAATCTGGTAGAATCAATTTAGTACCTACTAGAATTTGCGTATACATGCATGCCTCTTAGCATGAACCTTGAACCTAAGAAAATTGTGTAATTTTCCTATACGTACTTACTTACGTTTTTGGAAGAAAGAAGCTACTTGCTTCTTTCTTCCATGGAAAATTCATACAAAAATAATGTTTGATGGCGAGCGTAACAAAAACGTAAGTAAGTACGTATAAGCTATAAAAGAGAAGAGTTAAGTAACGAAATTCCCATTTTAGACGCTGCCAAAGAATTTGCTCGTTTACCAACCATTTGCAGGCGATTCCGCTAAAAATCTTAATAGACCATTCTATGTGAAACATTGTTCAAAGGTTGGTGTTTTACAACGAGAGATTTCCTTTTTTGTTAGAGATTTGATATTGTAGTTAGCATATTTAGATGCGATATAATGTACTTATACAAGCATTGAGATGAAATTATCACTTTCTGATCTTTTTTACCATGCCTGATGAGTGCTAATCCTAAGAATTCACACATTATTTCTTATTATAATCTAAATTCAGAACCGGTAGGTAGGTAGTTTTCTACTGTGAAGTGCTAAGAAAAAATAAAAAAGAATATAACCGTAAAATCCCATTATTCAGCTAAAACCATTCTTGTATTCCAGCTTCAGTTAGTAACTTAATTGTTACCGATTCTTCTGAAATGGATTTAGTTCTCCTATTTTAACATCGAAGGTAACGCTGAGGGAATGATGATTTTTGTGATCTAATAATAAACTATGAAGATATGGAATAGAACTCCTGAAACTCCGAAAGTAGAACCGTCCCGACGAGTAGTAGGTAGGTATTGCTTTGATATACAGGAAAAGTAAGTATGAGGGCACAAAAAAAAGTCAATTTGTTTTTTCGAAAAAAGAATTGCGTTATATACGAACTCAAAACTGAAAAATAATATTAACCATAATGAAGTCATTGACTCTTATCCTTTAAGTAGCTACTATCAGATTGGTCAATAAATAAAAACAAAAAACGTTTTTCCAACGACCTTGAGTAATTGTTTTTCCATCCATCACATTGATGAGGAATTGTTTTCAGAATTTCATTTGAGTGGCATCCCTATATACGTACGTGCCTGAAAATTGTTAGCTTGGCGTGAATTTGTGTAGGTGTCGATGTCTATTTTGACCGAGTTAAGAAAAAATCTTTCAATAACTTTACAAATATTATAGGTAAGCGAAAGTTTTTTATGAATGTTTGAAAGTGTGGACGTGTGGATGTTACTTACTCTACTTAGCTTTCACGCAAAAACTACTGGACGGATTTCCATGAAAATTGGTTCAGAGATAAATTGTTTAAAAATACAGAACAAACAAAGCGACCGCAGCTATTTACAACGTCAGAACTAAAAAAACTTTACTTTTCAGTAGGACCTTCTATACTTAGAACTTTTGATTTTTATACTAAAAAAAAAACTACGATATCTAGCGATTAGTTTGAAATTTGAAACTTTGCGAGGTCATAGATAAAGGGATTTTAAAATCTTAGGTGCAACAAAATAAAAATCACCAAAATGTAGTACCGACTTTCTTAACAGTTACGGTCGAACAGACTAGTAAATTATAGTCTGGAATCTGGAATAACACTGCCACTTTTTATCGTAATACCACGCGGCTGGAGCCGTTGCTGAAAACTAGTTTAACTTGTAATCACTTCACTTCAACCCTCTTTAGTATCCCACTAGCTGACTAAGTGTGGGTCACAGGTCCTCGAATGATTAATTCTTAGATATACCGGTTCTCACGATGTTTACCTTCACCGTTATTGAGCAGCGGCGATAAAACAATTCACACAAAGACGTGTGGGCGCGACAGGGAATTGAACCAGCTTATATTTCAAAGGCGAGGGTGATACCACTGCGCCATCGCTGCTGTACACTATTAATATGTAAGAGGTGGTATTAAATCTAGAGAGTAGGTACCTGGCCACTGTTGTTACTAGTGGCTGTAATCTTACACTCACAGGGAGGTAAATAATGTTTTCTATTACGAAAATAGATTGATATTGAAGATACGAGTGTAGATAGGCCTCAATAGCCAATAACAGATACAATCATAGCCGCTATTATGTTAGCAATAGCTATTCAGTAGCGATATTATTGTGTGGCACAGTAGTGTCTCGTTATCCAGATGCATTGGTCATTGCATTGTATGCGGCGCTCGAAAACGATTCAAAAGTCAATCTGTATTCTAGTGCTGTAATGTTATTGAAGAACATGATATGGCGTAAAATATAACGAATAGACGCAAGTAATACGATGTGATTTCATTTATTATTTATTTAGTTTTAGCATGGAAATGAAAATAATTCTATGGTTTAGCTTTGTAACGATATTAGGTATCTACTAGTAGCGAAGGGTGGAAGTCTGAAAAAGGGAAGCCGGCGCAAAAAAGATTTTTTAGGAAAATAATATCTCTTCACTACCGTCATCGATCATTATAACACTTAACGCTATACTTATTTTTGTTGCTATTTAAAACTTTTAGGCTTTACATAATATATTATTAAGTACGTGTGATATTGACCATGTCCTAAAGGAAAGCCGATGGGTATCGGCTTGTATGGACTCTTCGCCACTGTTAGGTACCCACCTACATATGCGGAGTGAAATTGTGTCAAAGGAAGAAGCAGTCGTGTGTGCGTACCTATTCATTCTAGTCATTCAACAGTGCCAAGTACGAATTGGCATTAAAAGGATATAAAACTAAATAAAGTACCTATCTAAAGGCAATTATTTTAGTAGAAAGGTTCAGTAACAGCTTAGTGCCAATTCTGCCATTGCACTTTTGTTAGAATTATTTCAACACGCTTTTGTTTGTAGGGTTACATTTACAACTTTTGTAGGCTGAGTCACCTTCTGTCCACCTTTTATCTGAATCCCCATAAGTGGTCCCCGGGTGGCGCAAATTTGGTGACAGTAAACTGCTGGTAGGCTTCAGCCGTAGTTAGTGACCACACACCAGAGAAAGCCGCTCCGCCAAGCGGCTTTGCTGTGTTCTGGTAATTCTAAGCATATGGAGCGTCATTCCAATGCCACCTTCTCACCGCAAATAATTTGTAATCACTAGTGAACTGGAATGCGCGTTCCATGATAGACTACATCATTGATTAACATCAGGCAAGTGGTAGATAAGCGCAAGCTTATTTCAGAGTAAAATAAGCTTGCGCACATCCAAACAAACTCTTTTTACCGTATTTAGTTGTGTACCTACTTCATACATACACAGAGCCATTTGCCTGAGTTGGTTGTTGCCCTGACAGAAGAGGGTCTAATAATTGCAATTTATAAGTATCAAGACGAATGTTCTGTGCAGATTAATTGCTATCCATGAGTTTGCTGTAATGTATGACATGGAAGTATCAGTGTCTATGTCAAACACAAACATGTAAATACTTCCTTTGAGTATAAATTACATCAATTAATTAGCAAACAAGTAAAAAGATAACAATAAGTTTTAGTGCTCGTGGCTCCCCACTAGGATTCTCAGTGTCGTGGAGGCGAAGATTCCATAGGTATCCATCCAGGTGTCCATTCTACTAGGTAAGCATAGGTGCCTGCCTATTATAACAGGATCATCATCATCATCATCAGCCTGTACTATACTACAGCCACTGCTGGACATAGGCCTCTCCTAAAGTACGCCACTGAGCACGATCACCGGATATTATTATGTAACAACCTAACCAGGAATGTTTTTATTAGACATTATAAAAGAATCGTGAACAAAGCATCGACAGAGATGCGGGTTGTGTCTAATTTAAATGCTAATATTCCGTGCTTGGCGCCACAGTGTAATCCTAGAGTATAGAACTTCACGAATATACAACCAATGTATGAAACGCTATACGCTATACAGTTTTCCAAAGATGCAGTTCGTTTATTTCTAAACCTATATACATATATTTTTAAAAATACCTACTCAATGTTTTCAACTCGGCAAATTTGTAAAAATAAAATCACCCAAAGAGATGGTTGGTATAGCTGATACTAAACCGCATTTATCCGATTCGATCCTAAGCTTATTCGGTGATAGTCTCGAAGTCAATTCTTAAGAAAGCCGAGCTCGTTGCTTTAGGATTTATATCCCAGAATTATTTACATTCAAAATAAAAGTACAAATTCAACGAAATAAATATAAATTATTCATTTGTTTCGAACCGTTTGGTTTAAACTCAATAATACTTTAACATTCAATGCTCTTTGGTCAAGCGTTAAGTAAAAAAAAATCAAAGGACTATTTTCGGCCGTCCGATTAAACACGTATTCAGTTTTATAAAAACAGTCCCAATTAGCGGATACCTTTGAAGTTGACTAAATGAGTTTCGAATATAAATTTTATGAAATAAATTAAGTTGTCAGAAATTGCACGCATTACGTTTTCAGGTACCTACATTAAGATTAAATTATTTATTCTGTTAAAGCACCAGTCGCACAAGTTTTTTTTAACATTGCTTGTTTTAACGCTGGTAATTATGTATTTATACTTTATATACAAAGTGTAAAGTGTGAGCCGTGAGCGCATACTAAAGATAGACAAAACCAAAAAATATGAAACAAAAGTTCTAATAGACGCAGTTTAAAAAAAAGTATAAGACCGATTCATGTTATGACGTCTTGATTATTGTATTTGACTGAAGCGAACGTTCACTGTTCATGCGCTTAAAGATTACATCTTAGTTGCCTCGTATTTGTATCCTACACTTAGAGAAATACACTTACCATAGCTGAAAAAAAGTTGATGGAACTGGGTTGCGAACGACGTAAAGAGGCAGCCGAGGGCGGCGACTAATCCTCCCACGACGGCCGTGACGCGGGTCGACTTGCGGACGCACAGCGCCACTGTCACTGGAGACAACGCTAACGCCACGCCCGCTGATAACGCACCTAGACATCCTGAAAGAAAACAGCAACATTAAATTACATTCAGTAAATTTGTATGATGGTGGTGAATAGAAAAGACAAGGCACCTATTGAATGGTTTGAAAGGCGGTCGAGGTAGAGGGCGGCGTTTCATTAGGCTAAATTAACTTTGGACAACCTTATCTATTTGCGGTTCAGAACATTTAAATTGGTAAATATATGTGCTAGTTTTACAATAGAAGTACATAAAGTGGAACCACTTCATGAATAAATAATGTACCTAACTTAAACTATTACTCCGTAAACTAAAAGCCTGCGTAATTATAATACCCATCAAACTTTTACTGCCCCAGGATTGCCTTCAACAAACATAAAATCGGGGGAAATTGCCCAATATAAAGCAATACAAATCAATATAAAATACATCATGAAGATCTATAAATACACTAAATTGTGGAACTTCTGCGTTCACTGTTCAATTTTTGCTTACTAAGTTTGAGGTCAGTTAAAAGCAAGTAGAGCAGTGGTGCCGCGGTGGCGCAGCGGTACGGGCCTCGCCTTAGATTTTTAAGGTCGTGGATTCGATTCCCAGTCTTGCGCACACATCTTTGTGTGAATTGTTACATCACCGCTGCTCAATATCGGTGAAGAAAAACATCGTGAGGAAACCATCGTGAGGAAACCGGCATGTCTAAGAACTAAGCATTCGAGGACATGTGACATCCACCGACCAGAGGCCAGCGTGTCTCTCAACTCGTAAGACAGTTGAGAGTAGACCCGTGCCCAGTAGTGTGATACAAAAAAGGGTTGATGTGAAAAGCTAGTTACAGCCCATCTTGGGTGCTTAAATACAATGCGTATATTTATATTTAATATGTAATAATAGTTTTTTATTGTTTAGGCTCCCAAGTTTGATTAGATCACTTAAACATATTAATTAAAACATTAAAGTTTAAGTAAGTGTCCGAACACGATATTTATACTATTAAAATTAGCTCACACAAGAGTGGTATTAAATAGTTACAAAAGTTAATCTATCTACTACTACCACAGCTACTTACATAAATATTTTTTTTTCCATACGTATGTATATGGTTATCCGGCGTCATAAAGATTCACATGAAGGCATTTCATTATGCCTTGTAAGTCTGGACCGATCAAGGGCTGTCGCAAATTGACCAAAACTTCTGATGTAATTGCGATTAACGCCAAAAATATTTATGAACACACCTTTAAACGTGTTGAGCGGCAGTTTAAATAATTTGACATAATGTTATGAGCCGACAATGAGTTTTATGTATGAAGAAGGCTGAAGGCATGTCAAGAAAAGAATAATGATGAGATTTTGATTTAGTGCTTTTTAAAATGATAAAATACATTCTACAGCGATGTTTTATTTACGAATATTATGTTTCCATTCTAAAACTTGAGTAGCTTAAGTGTATTTTATAGACAGCAATACGAACGAAATCATACATTATTATGATGGATGCAGTAAAGTAAATAACCTGACATCCATAAATGGTGTTACGCGATGTTGAATGATTACACACTTTAAACTCGACACGTTAGTTGAGTGTGAATCTTGACTTTTAAGGGATTTATTGTTTAAAAACTCCAATCAAGCTAATTAATGAATCAAATGAGATTTTTACTACAGTAATGCCATATTATGTTACTGAGGAGTAACTTTTCAGTAGTTATGTAAGTTTTTTGAGACTTTACAAGAACGTTAAGGCCTCTTTAAAAAAGTGCAATAAAATAAAGCAAAATAATATTGGCCTCAGAATTAACAGCAATAAAAATCACGATCAAATTATTATGACTGCCAATATTATTGAATAAGAATTGTAAATTGTAGTAATTTTTGTATCGTTTCGTTTCGTAAAAGGCAAAGTTGTAATAAGCGAAAGATGCATTATGCGGTTGTCAGTGATTTTGTGTGATTGAGGTGACGACGCTGAGAACTTAACGAATAATTCAGAGAACTTTATGCAATTCAATTTCTGATGACGTACTTTGTTGGACGAACGAAACTTAGTGATGTTGGGTTCATGAAACAAGAATAATCTGATTAAACTTTCAAGTATAGGAATTTGTTGTAATTTAGTACTTATTATGTTCAATTACAGCATGACTAATTAAATTTTAATGAGTAGGTAGGTACCTACTTACATAAACATAAAAACACATAAAAATTTATGTGCTAAAATTACACAGTACGAGTATACATACACAGAAATTAAAATTCAATTGCAGTGTTGTTACATTGAAAAATTAACCAAATGAAAAAGAAAAAGAAAAAAAAAAGAAAAAAAAAAGCTGCCACAGTTTTTTTTCTATATCCAACACGAATTTAGCTAGATCAAATGTTTCTAGATTATCGATTTCTAGATGTCGAAATTTGAAATGGGTACAGTAAAGTTTGAAAAGCATTTATATTGATAACCTTGACCAAATGTATCATTTCAGAGGTTCATCGACATATTAAGCTTCACCTACACATCAATTGAATAAATCTTATGTGATTTAGTCTAGCTAATATCCACAGACTGATCGTTGAGTGTACGAACTCAAGCCTCAGTTTTGGCTATACTTTTTGTAGCTTCAGTAAACTTGCAGCTTAGATTAAATAACCTTGCTCAGAATTATTTGTATAAACTACATTCGTCAAATAAGATAAATTAAGAGACTTAATATGTTCGGATGAGTATCCAGACTAACTAAAACTTTAAGCAAACAGTCATGATTTAAGAAATTTGGACTTATTTATCAGACCAAGGGTAAAATGCAATTTATTTTATAAATGCAATTTTATAGATTTTGTGGCTGTAGCGATTTATCTAAAATCTCAACATAATAAGTTTCAGAAATTTTACCAACTGATTCAAAGACCCAAGAATTTAAACGAAACTTTGTATGAAAGGATAATAAAAGAAAAATATATCGCTATAAATAAGATCTGGGATTATTCTTTCGACACCAACAAATGTAGTGAAAAGAGAAAATTTAGCTCTTTTCTCAATAGAATCGAAATAAAGAAAGGTGCTGCCTCATCGTATTGCGAATAACTCGTCTATTGTCTTTTTTAAGTTATTTTGATCATATCTGACACTATCAGCCAATATGTGGTCAAATATCCAATAAAACGGAATCGAATTGATCTCTTTTTTGGCCAATTTTATTTATTTTGATTCAACTATTTTCAAATTTTGTTTTTCGTTTAATGATAATTGATTCTTTGAAAATAAAATTTGCTGCTTAATATTGTTTTGATTTGTTTGCTTTCTATGGTTCAGGCAATCATATCAAATCATTATCTAGTATAAAAAGTATACCTATTTCTTTACTTGCTGGGCAGTTGTCCAAAATTATATTTCCCTTTTTTTGTTTCTGATAACCCACTGTTGCTTACCTATATTGCGAAAATTGACCTCATATAGACTTGTGTACTTGTTTTCAAAGAAGTATTATGGTATCTACTATGCAAACGTTATGCACAGGCAGTCTCAACTCAAAACATGGAACTTTTTTTTACTGTTGCAGTCCTTCCAATGTAGTTAGAAGTTATTGGTATATTTTTTTGTATAATCTGTTGTTAAGAATAATTATGTACTTACTTAATTAATTCCTATTGCGCATCTTAGTGTTCTGCAACTTGGATTTTCTCCCTAATAATTACGAACAATATGGCTAGACGCGCACATGTGGCTAGAAATGAGATGATGATTACTTTAGAAATTATACTAAACACGATACGTGTGTTTGGTATGTACTATTGTAAAGTTTAGGCGTAGTGGGTACTAAACTAAATGTAACCTAAGAGAGGTCTCGGCATTTCGTAGATTACGTCCTGGTTATAGAAGGGTAGGACAGGTATTTTCTTATTGTAGTTTGTTTAGTTCTAAATGCAAGTGTAGATGGTAAACCGCGATAAAATCCGTTAAAAAGTAGTTTTATTTCAATGTAGATGGTAAGTTTGTTATAGCAATTTTCTCTGATATTTCAACCAAATTTGTATTATTGTGGTATACCTAGGTATATAGATAAGTACTTTATTTAACTCAACATTAGAGACAGGAATATGAAACCAATTCATTTATTCAAGGTCAAAGTTACCCTGTATTATTTCCTTGATTTGATATTATCGCTTTAATAAATTTGCGTCCTTACCAACTTTTGCTTTAAATTCTCTCCAAAGTTTGGAATAAGTAAGAAAGAAATATAACTTGGAATCACACCAAAAATATTCAAGGTTTGGTTCTGCAAAGGGAAATGAACAAAATATTTCGAAACATTACGTGAATTTTAAGATGTGCTTACGAAGTTAGGTAGGGTAAGAAAAATGGTGGGTAAACTATTAATGTCATAACGATTTTATTACCTACCTATACATATTTTTAATATCGGTGATATTTTCATTTAAATTTAATTCTACGCAATGTAAGTAAGTAGGTAGGTACCTACTGTATTTATAGCTAAAGAGATCTACTGTCAGTGAAAGACCTATTTATTAATATTTGATATAGGCACTGTATAAAAAGGTTAGTTATATATGAATAATAAATGCTTGTCATCGCCAGGACGTCTATCCGCAGTTATCGCGAGGCTGTCAACGAGATGAAACATATTAAACGTCCTTAGGATGATAAATGCGAGTCGAGGTCGATGCTCACGCAGCTTGTCTCCGCCTCACGCCTTGCCTAATAAACGATTGCCAATGATTGACAACTGTGACACCCACCCTATTTGCGATACCGGAGATGGTACTATTTTTAGTGGACCGATTGCCGAGTTTTACAACTTTATCTTCTTTAAATATTCGCTCGTTATGGAAGAGAATTATTTTAAAGTTTCTATCAATAAAATTGTTGTATTTTTAGTGGACCGATTGCCGAGTTTTACAACTTTATCTTCTTTAAATATTCGCTCGTTATGGAAGAGAATTATTTTAAAGTTTCTATCAATAAAATTGTTAAGTAGGACAAGGATATATGTATTTAGGTACCTATTTTTTTTAGTTATGTATATCACACATATATATGACCATCACACTAATAAGACGAAATTTAAAAAGCTAATTTTAATTGCGAAAATAACCCTCTCTGTTAGTCTGTGCGGCTTTTCAACTCTAAACCACATGGTACCAATTTTATATCACTTAGTAAGGAAACAGTTTTTGATGCAGGGAAGGATATAGAATGAGTAGTCTATTATAATAATTAATAAATTATTTTTTATTTTGCACAATAACTGTCACTAATCACAAACGGAGCTACGGCTGAAACCTAGTAATTTTTGTAATTGGTCATACAAATTACTTAGATTTCTGCCTTCCCCCTAAAATTTGATAGTAACAAGATTATCTTCTTCTGAACTTCCACTTAGTGAACTAAGGTAGGGGGATACTTAGTTATTTTATTTTTAATTGGGACGGATCTTAGTCTAATCCGATTTTATTTTAATTAAGCAAATATAATAGATAAGTAAGAAGGTTCTAAAATTGAAGGAAGAACAGACATCTGATTTTTAATTAAAGTTCAACTTAGGCTTAAGTATTCAGATTGGGAAGATGGAACTCTCGTGTTTAAAATGAAAATTCTCTCAAATTGATTGCGAGACTTGCATAATAGAGCTGGTACACTGTTCATTAAGGTAAGTAACTAACCCTAGTGCTTGAATGTGTTCTGTCGGTAGGTGATATAAACTAGGTAGAAAGAAACATGACTTGGAAAGTTTGGTTGCAACACTTGCAACTGATATCTTTTCAACTTTCGTTATTGATAACACAACTAATAGAACGTTAGTCTTTGTGTAAAATTAGTTCAAGTCTTAATAAGTTGTCACTTTTTTGTTTAGTTTAGGTAAATTTATACAAAACCCTTCACCCTGGCGAGACGGGGCGATTGACTGCTCTATGGGTAAATTAGTTATCCTCTCCAACATGAAATATTTAGATACTTTTTCTCTTAAACCTCTTCTCTGAACAGCATGAGTGTAGCCATGTCAGAAGATATAACGATAAGAGCTCCATATAAGCGAGTAATCGTTTCTTGACGAGCCTTTACGCACATTATAACCGTATTTATTGACGACGTATTTTTGTTTTTACGACTCTCTTGTGTCGCTGTCGACAGCTTTCGATAAAAGCAAATCCGAATGTAATTTATCTGGGCTTTGCTAAAATACATACTTACCTACATTTCCTACTTCCACACGTATCTATATGCCGTGGTACAACTATCGATCGACTTGAATCTATATTGAGAATATATAGGAAATCTTACTATTTGTGCGCAGACTTACAAAAAATTAATTATAACTAATTTTAATAAATACGTATTTTTATTTTTATGTCTTAGTGCAAAAAAATGAAGTAACCGATAGTAAAAGATGTTTATTATTGATGCTGATATTTCTGACACCCGCGTGCCGCTGCAGCAGCTGGACACTCCATATGGTCACTGACCGCTAATTTTACGGTGCGTGCTGCGTGCTGGGTGTTATTACGAATAGATCGTCCATAATTTGCTACATTTTAAAGAAATTATTAAAATGTATATGTGCTAGGTATATACAAGAAACACCAAAAAACTAGCGCACTTGTTAAAAAAGTTTTCGAATACGTCCTGTTTTTTAAACTGTCACGTGTTTAGACTAGAATTTAGATTGTAATTATGCGTTTCCGTCAAAATAATTATTATAAATAAAATAGAATTACCAGAATGGACGTAATTGCATATTTTCGAAACGGTAAACCTAAACGGCAATGCATGAATTATTGTATAGACAGGGAAATTAAAAAAAATCTGCGGGCAGGTTTTATCTATTAGGTAGATACCTACAGATAAAACCTTGGAAAGTTATGGCGGGCAGCAAGATTTGAATAAAAATAATTCTGATATGAAAGTTCTTAGGTGAGTAAATTACATATAGTAAGTAGGTAAATTTATATTTTCTCAAAAAAGTCCGTTGTATTGCAGAACCATGTCAACCTTTATTGTTAGAGTTATGAGGACACAGCTTTGTAGAAAATAAAATATGACTCCACAAACAAGACATTTATCTGTTTTACAACAGTTTGTTTAGTAAATTCTCTTTTATCTAAATTTTGAACGAGTACAACATTTACATTTTTATATTCACTTTGTGTCATAAGTTTCAATCTAAGGGCGACACTAACTGTTATTATCTCTACAAAATAAATAACAACAACAAATCTAATGTATTTGAAAAATGTTGTCGTAAAACTCACAAGTAAAATGATCCATGTGTTGTCAAACTTTGAGAGGTACTTTGATTCACTCAACATATTTACATATACGTGGAAAAAATGTTTGATCATGAAAAAGCGAAGATAATATGTAGGTCTACAAAAAGTAAAAGGAACAAACTAAACCATAATAACTAGCCATAGTTTGAGAAATGTAGCGAGTAAATAAAGTTATTTGCTGATCATTACTTTGTGACAGTTGAAGCAAATTTAATGGAAGCATCTAAAGCAGCGACTTACTGATTTTATAACTTTCAACTTTTGTGACGGAACTTTTTATTACATCCTCGTAGTTAAGAACTAGACTAAAAGACTATAACTTCAAACTCAGAAGGACACTCTTTTTCAAAACCTATTTATATAAATTCCAATAGAATAGGTTTTTTTTTCCGATTTTGTTAATCACAAACTCTGATTGAAATAAGTTAAATTTTCGTAGAAACATGGTTCGGTTTAATTTGGTTAGAAGGTAACGGCGCAAATAACTGATAGATCCACCGATGGAGGAAACAAATAAACTAGCGATGTAAGCATTGTGTGATAGATTAATGTTTGCTCAGTGAACCATTTGCGGTAACAAACAAATAGAGTAATGCACTTATACTGATATATAACATTTTATGACATACTAGTTTTCCGCCCGCGGCTTCGCCCGCGGATGTCTAAACCATTAATCTCTTTTTTCGCAGTCGGATAAAACTATCCTTTCCCGGGTCTCGAACTATCTCCATACAAAATTAGTTCAGTAGTGTAGGCGTGTAAGCAACATTTTGAAATCGGCAAGCACCCATAGGTATATCCATAAATCTATAGGGGTTTCTTAAAAAATACTACGTCTCTTAGACCATGATCATTGTAAGTTTTTCATTCAATATTTAAGAAGAAATAAAATTTAAATTTTGAATTCTAATAATCGGTCTGAGTTATCAAACGTCATTGTGTCAAAATAAAAAGTAATTTAGCTAAAAAGCACGAAGGAGTATTAATATCAACTTTGAAGAAAATCAAACTCAGAATAATTTCGCAGGCTTCTCCCGCGTAATATTAGGATAAAAATAAAAAAAATTGGAAAAATAAAAAACACGTGTTTCATTATTTGTTTTAAGCTTTATTTATACCGAATTTGAAGTGAATCGGACCAAGGACTAAACAGTTATGGAATATTTAGTATTTCCAAAAAAACTCATTTAACATCCCCACCGGGGGTAGTTTTGGAAAAATAAAAAACACGTGTTTCATGATTTCTTTTAAGGTATATGTGTGCCGAATTTGGAGTGGATCGGACTTCGGACTATACAGATACAGAGAAACTTTAATTTTTACCATTAAAACTCATTATTCACACCTCATAGGGGTAATTATGGAAAAATAAAAAACCCGTATCTCATTATTTTTCTTAAAGTTTATGTGTAACCGAATTTTAAATGAATAGGACCAAGGAATAAAAAGTTGCATACAAACTTCACCCCTCTATTTAACCCTCTTATGGGATGATTTTTGAAAATATTATTAGCCTATGTCCGATTCTAGGGTATACACTACCTACATTTCAAATTTCAATAAAATCGGTTGAGTGGTTATGGAGATACGCGGTAACAAACCTTCACACACACACACACACTTACTTTCGCATTTATAATATTATTATTATTATTATAATTATTATATTATATATATAGTAGGATTAGTAGGATAGGATAGGATAGGATAGGATAGGATAGGATAGGATAGGATAGGATAGGATAGGAAGCAGGATTGCATCATGTGGTGTAGTGCCTCGGTGGCCTAGTGGTATAAGCGTTCGCTTAGTAACTGCGAGTTGCCGGGTTCTATTTCAGGGTCGAGCATAAAACCTTTTCTAATACCTATACTTAGGAAATCTTAGTTGCAGCTTGAAATATCACTTACCTGCCTCCGGGTAATATTGGTGTGAACGCTATTTATGTATGTATATATAAGTGTATTTACAGCTTCATTTGATTTAGTGTTGCAAGAAATTTTTAATACTAATTTTGATAAACTTCAGGAGTTTTTAATTATAAAAGGGAGGAGTTAGGTCATAGATCAAAGGAAACTTATTAGAAGCTAAGGTCAATGCCTTCACAAATTGCCAACTAAGAAAATGTCTATATTTCTGTCATGGACATTGTTAACGTTTTCACCTTCGTCATAATATTTTATTGTTTCAAAACCCTGTTCAGGGGTCCGATGATTTATGTATTATGACATACAAAACAAGAGTCGCCTCTTTTGGGTTCTGTAATTACTGTCAACCTAATTCACTATATTGATGTTAAACAGCAGTTTGCGTTATTAATTTAAACTACTTATGACAGGGGTGGAAATCAACAAAATACCTGCTTGCATCCGGGCTTCGGGCCCAAATCTCCTGACAGTTTCGACTGCGAAAACCGCGGAAGCTTGATGCACTCCGTGAGCAAGTATCTGCACGAGGGTAGCAGCGGCCGCGACGCCCCATCCCCACCCTCCTTCTGGATAGTAGTGGCGAGTGAGAGTGAGTAATTGTCGGGGATCTAGCTTGGCCTGCCGCGTGGGCGCTCCACCACTGGCCTCGAGCACTAGTGGCAAGGAGCGCGTGCGCAACAGCGGCGCGCCGCCCGAGGACCAGGACTCTTCCATCAATGCGCCCGCACATCATGCGCCGCACGCATCACCGCCGCTCTGGACTTACACCGTCACGCTCTCGCATGTCCGAATACACATTTCTTTAGAAATCACCTTTACTATTGTCAAATGTATTGAGAAACTTCTAAAATACTTGTGCCAATTGTGTCTGAAAGAATCACTGTTTCTAAATATTAGAAAGATAAAATATGGTTATATGTTGCGGATATTATTTTGACGATTTATGTGTTGATTGTGTCTTTAAGAATAACTGTTTCCGAATGAAGATTTGTGTGTGGTTTAATATATTTTTGTAACAAGAAGTAGTCTGCTTGTGTGTTGTCGTTATTTAGAGCTTTGTTACTTTCATTGACCAATAAGAGGCGTCTAGTTAAAGTCTAGACGGATATAAATCCTAACAGACAAAGGTTTCTATCGCCAAAAACACTAAAGACAAAACTCAGCCAATACCTTATCTTTTCAGTTGAGTGGAGTCATTTTTTTAAGAGTATTATAAATTTATGTATTTAGCTGCGGAAATGGCTTATTTGATTTTTGGTTCGCTTATTTGATTTTGCATGTAGTTTTGTAGGAATCTACCTAATCGCCACCTAATTAGACAAAGTCCCGTGCCACTTATATGATTGTAAGATTCTCCGCCAGACATTTACTACGCGCTGCCGTAGTTTGAATTTCAGTATGAAATTGAAGGATTTTGGCTTAGCATTTAAACTATTCTGTTTTATGTTTGATTTACATAGTAATAGAGGTAACATTCCCACGAATTCGAGAGGCTAAAATGCCATCTGTCTTAGAGCTTTTATTCGCTCAATGTAACACAGACATAATGTTGTGTGTAATAACATGACATGTTACAGTTATGGTCGATTAAATCGCGTGGAAACTGTGAACAGATAGATAGTTGATAGGCCTCCATAGCTTGCGGTGAGATCCGCTCCGGCACTCATAGATAAGACTCACTTGTTTGTTCTTCACAATTTATTGCTAAACATTAGCTGAAACGATGTAAAGGAAGTATGTTCTGTTGTTTTTGATCATTTGCGTGATGCTTTTGAACATTTGAGTTATGGGGAAGGTGGGTTACTAAAATATTGATGCCACTTTATCTTATTTGGAAAAGTTGGTTCAACATTCCGATGAACTTATTTCCGTTCTAAGAACATAGATAGAGGAACACGCACGGATAATACTAGATTTTAGTATAGGAAGCGCTATCCTAATCCGGATAATTCTGGTATGTCGAATTTGAAATCTTTAAACAGATTTACATATTAGGTATAATCTTTTCCAAGTCCAGAATATGATTTATCAATATTATGTACCTATTACAGGCGGATGATGTCTCAATGTATGTTCTAAGAGTTCGGATAAACAAGCTCGTAAAACAAGAACTCGTTATATTTCCTGACAAGGGTAGGACATTTTTACATAGATAACCTTCAAGCCTTGGTTCCTGTTGTTGGTAATGTGATAATTTCATTACTATCATATAAAAGACATACTTATATTTTTATGCTAACAGAATTTATGAGTAGTACTAAAATAATTCAAGAACGATGGGATTGAAGAAATATTATTATCATTGAGATCAAAATCGTAATAGTAACTACTACTATGAATAAGTATGTACTAACTAATGTATTTAATTAAGGAAACAACTAATTCTATTGTACATAAATGTAAATGCAATGTAAATGTGTCGCTTGGACAATCGTTTGCGCGTAACATCAGTTAGCTATCTTCGATAATTAACCATCTGGGTCTGTTGTCGGTTAGAAAATGTGTGCCAATTATAAACAGAATGTTTCGTTAAGTGCCTCGAAATCATTTTTAACAGCGTTATAATTTTCCTGACAATCATGAAATTGGCGGGTTTATAATGAAAGTCCAGCAAAAATTTTCATAATAAATCTTAAGGGACAAGAGGTCTAATAGACTGAGTCCGACACACAATAAATTAGACATTTTAAAATTCAGTTTATGTAGATTGCTGGAGTTAGGGACAACAATTAATTTAGTACTAAAATAATTCAGATTTAAAAGATTTACAAATTAGTTTCAAACGTTTTAATAGTTTTATGGATGTTGTTTTTATTTATTTGTAGGTATCTCAAGCAGTTGTAAAAATATTTGATGGAAATTGATATATTAAACCTATCTACTATCCAAAGGAAGTAAGTAAGACGTTGTATTTGATAGCGATGAAAAGACCGGTGATTACGCTCCCTTGGGTCGTGTGGGACATGGTGTTGATGTTATAGTTAAGAAAAATACTTTGCCATTCACTTGATTATTATCAAGTGGCATCTAATTGGTTTTAATTAATCATGGTTCTTAAAAGAAATTACATAGGTAAGTACTTAACTATTTCATCGTCGTTAAAGAACCAATGAACTGTAAAAGACTTCTTAAAATGGAATAATTTGTGAAATTTTGTTGTCTTTTAATAGCATGTCAGTTATGAAGACTGGGACAGTTTAAGAGTTTTTATGGGCACTAAGAGCACTCCGGTTATTTTTGATTACCCCCTGTTGCGGGGTCCTTATTAAGCGATCTGTCCAGGCATTTTGACTGGTTGTTTTTTATTATGCATTTTGGAATATTAAATTAAAATTCTGACAACAACCTGTTTTTATTCAATTTCACACAACTTAACCAGGAGGACTCTTAATAGGTGTATAAATAACATCTGAGGGATTGTATACGTTCAGAATTAATAGCAGGGATTCTGTTAAATATTAATTTGCAAAGAGATGCAGAATTTAGGTAGGTACTTACCAACAATACGATGTAATTTAGTATATCCTTTAATTTTATCTCTGTTTTAATCTGGTCAGTGAAGTAAATTATGAAGATTTCGCGATTGTTTATAATGAATAGACCATTAATGTCTCACGGTGTGATTGTTACACATTTGTACCTATCCGCTGCGACATATAAATGAACTATTTAGTTAATTAACGCGTCTATTCGACCGCACATAAATGTCACTTTTACATGCACATAATTCTTTCCAAGCCATTTCAACCTTATAAAATATATATAGAACAAAAGGAGGGAAGTTTGGATGAACTTCATACAAATTCGATGAATTATGCTTTTGTCCCGTGCATTATGTATATTAATTTCATGAGTTGAAAATGTTACTTGTTTAATAAAAAGTGCCGTTAGTTGTCCAGTATTTAAAAAGATGATTAATATTTGTTTCATAATGTTCCTAAAACTGAGACTCATGCTGACATCATATATTTTCAGTAGCTTTGTTTATAATTTTGTTTTATTTTCATCAATTAAGCGAACCTTAAAATAGATAAGATTTACGGTAATGTCTTGTGTTTTATCATTAATTAAGCTGAACTTTGCGGAGCTGTACCTACCTACCTGAAGATTAGATATAATTATATATCTACAAGTTACGATAAGTGTGCATTTACCTACGAAGGTTTATTATTAACTAGTTTTAGTCGTGAAGACACGTGACTCTGCCCAAGCGTATGTTGTTTCATTGCACAAAACATCCTCTCCTTAACACAATCAGGTAAAACGTAGCCAATGTTCGACTCTAGAGTTCAAAGTAGCTGCGTACTAAAATTATAGCAATTGGTTCAACGGTTTAGTGGTGAAAAGGCTTTGGTAAGTAGGTACTACGTAAAAATACAATTGGATAAGGAAAAGACCTAACTGAAACTCAACAGTAAGCTAAATTAAGAATTAAACTAACTAATGCTTAAACTCAACTAATGCGTCAAAAAATTCTTCCACATCGTTATCTTCCGAGAACGTACCCAGAAGGCTTACAGCATTACTGCATTGGATAGCAACAGCGATCCTTTGCCCGAGATACAAACCAGCTTTCTGGTCACGTGTGTTAACAACTAGGCGTTTTGACAACTCCTCGCCCCACGGACTTAAGTCTTGAGACTCTGGTGCTTATAGTGTTGACACCAAAAGACTCAAACACGTAATTTCCTGCAAGGTTTGTGTAGTTGTGCCGCTTAGCGCTCTCAGCCGATGCGAAAGCATGGATATTAATATGAATATTAAATCACACATCTCTTTTTTCTTATAGGTTAAAAAGAAGATTACCATGAGTCCACTAGCCGTTTAAAAATGGTATTCGTTAAAAGTCACTCAAGTAGATGTTTTTTTATATACGGGTTTCGTTTTTGACACATCAAATGCGACTTGATACCTGCATCCCGAAGTGTTCATGAAAGCAGAATGGATTATGAAGAGTTGACACTTGATTGATTTGGGTGCAGGCAAGCATACTTATACCTACTTCCCATATTATGTACACATACCTACGTATAAGTATTTGCATGAGTGGATTTTTTTAGGTAGCTTTACCACGCTTTACTTCCATTTTCATAGCCCTAAACAAGTAAAGCGACAGAGACAAAATGATCTCGTGAAACAAACAAATAAATAAATTCAGTTAGACTGTAAGTAGGTATATGTAAGAATGTCTTTGGTTAAGTACAATCGTAATTGTTAATAAATATTGTGATAAACGTTCCTTCATTTATTTCTTTTATTTTCTTGTATATGAAATGGCACTTATTTTTATTTGACGTTGTTTAATAATACGAAAGACAGCAATTTTTCCTACAAGTTGCTTACTTAGTAAGAACACTCATAATCGGATTATATTCTACGGAAATTAATATTATCTTAAAACGATAAGGTTGCTATACAAATTGGTGTCTGGTGGATACTAATTACCTCCCTGGGTCAATTAAATAGATAGGCAAATAAGCATAAAAAGCTGAAGATTAGTTTATTTTCTAATACTATTTTCTACTACTTATATACCGACATTTTACCTTTTGACGTCAAGACTTTAGCTATTAAAATTTTATTTTCATTTTAATAAGATAAATTCGGTTGTTTCGTACTAGTTGATCCAATCCTGAAACAATTTCAAGGGGTATTCCAAAAAGGTTTCAATTCAATCTTGGATAATACTTACTACTAGTACACCTAAATTTTTGACTAGAGAAGAGACATCTTAACATTTTTTAAGAATTTGTTTCATAATCAGGTATTAATGGTCTCCCTTAAATTTTATTCAAAAATACCTGCCAGGCACATTAGATTCCAAAAAGGTTTGAAATGATTTGTTAGACTTTGCTGTCTGGTAGGTACGCGTAACATTTTAGATAGGATGCCGTATAATATTATTTATATTTTATAATCTCTAAGAGCCTTTAATTTTTTTAGGACCAGTACATATGTGTTTAAAACCCAAAAGAGAATTGATTTAAAAAGGTTTCATTAACTAGTCCAAAATAGAGTGCCTGTTGAATCGGTAGCTATTTAGTAAAAAACTATTTTAAATTTATTTTCAATTTTAAACATAATTGTCATTTATTGACACAGTAGAGTTTAAATTGATAATTTATTGTGAAAGGCTACAATAGTTTTTTTTAGTTTATAGTTAATATAGGTAATTGCCAGTGATGTGTGTAGATAGATCGTTACCGTGGTTCAGTTGGCAATGAACTATATGGCCACATTAATGTTGCATTTATCTAAATGTCTGTTATTAACACGTCAAAAGCTTCAAGCTTTTACGTTTTATAGGTTGTTTACTTGCTTGCTTAGATACTTTTAACCAAAAACAAAGTATGACTGGCCTGCCTGCTAAGCTGGAGGTCGTGGGTTCGATTCCCACCCAGGACAAATCTTTGTGTGATGAGTACGATTGTTTGTTATGTGTCTGGGTGTAATTTATCTATAATATGTTTAAGTATTTAATATTAAATATTTACAAGAAAAAAAAAATGTATTTATGTAGTACCTACTAGTTTTCCGCCCGCGGCTTCGCCCGCGGATGTTGGTTATCGCGCTAGACCATTAATCCCTTTTTTCGCAGTTGGATAAAACTATCCTTTCCCGGGTCTCGAACAATCTCCGTACAAAATTAGTTCAGTAGTGTAAGAGTGTAAGCAATATTTTGAAATCGTCAAGCCCCCATAGGTATATCCATAAATCAATAGGCGTTTCTTAAAAATACTACGGCTCTTAGACCATACTTGTAAGAAATGAAATTTAAATTTCGAATTCTATTCGCAGCATTGAGTTATCAAACATGTCACTGTGTCAAAATAAAAAGTAATTTAGATCAAAATTACGAAGGAGTTATGATATCAACTTTGAAGAAAATCGCCCTCAGAATAATTTCTCAGGCGTTGCCCGCTTAGTATTAGGATGAAAATAAGAAAAATTGAAAAAATAATAAACACGTGTTTCATTATTTATTTTGAGCTTTACCAAATTTGAAGGAAATCGGACCAAGGACTAAACAGTTATGGAATATTTAATTTTTACAAATAAACTCATTTAACACCTCCACCGGGGGTAAAATTGGAAAAATAAAAAACACGTGTTTCATGATTTCTTTTAAGGTATATGTGTGCCAAATTTGGAGTGAATCGGACTTGAGACTATACAGATCAAGAAAATCTTTAATTTTTACCAATAAAACTCATTATCCACACCTCTTAGGGGTAATTATGGAAAAATAAAAAACCCGTATCTCATTATTTGTCTTAAGGTTTATGTGTACCGAATTTTAAATGAATAGGACCAAGGAATAAAAAGTTGCATACAAACTTCACCCCTCTATTTAACCCTCTTAGGGGATTATTTTTGAAAATATTGTTAGCCTATGTCCGATTCTAGGGTATACACTACCTACATTTCAAATTTCAATAAAATCGGTTGAGCGGTTATGGAGATACGCGGTAACAAACCTTCACACACACACACACACTTACTTTCGCATTTATAATATTACTAGTTTTCCGCCCGCGGCTTCGCCCGCGGATGTCGGTTATCGCGCTAAACCATTAATCTCTTTTTTCGCAGTCGGATAAAACTATCCTTTCCCGGGTCTCAAACTATCTCCATACAAAATTAGTTCAGTAGTGTAGGCGTATAAGCAACATTTTGAAATCGGCAAGCACCCATAGGTATATCCATAAATCTATAGGGGTTTCTTAAAAAATACTACGTCTCTTAGACCATGATCATTGTAAGTTTTTCATTCAATATTTAAGAAGAAATAAAATTTAAATTTCGAATTCTAATAATCGGTCTGAGTTATCAAACGACATTGTGTCAAAATAAAAAGTAATTTAGCTAAAAAGCACGAAGGAGTATTGATATCAACTTTGAAGAAAATCAAACTCAGAATAATTTCGCAGGCTTCTCCCGCGTAATATTAGGATAAAAATAAAAAAAATTGGAAAAATAAAAAACACGTGTTTCATTATTTGTTTTAAGCTTTATTTATACCGAATTTGAAGTGAATCGGACCAAGGACTAAACAGTTATGGAATATTTAGTATTTCCAAAAAAACTCATTTAACACCCCCACCGGGGGTAGTTTTGGAAAAATAAAAAACACGTGTTTCATGATTTCTTTTAAGGTATAAGTGTGCCGAATTTGGAGTGAATCGGACTTCATACTATACAGATACAGAGAAACTTTAATTTTTACCATTAAAACTCATTATCCACACCTCATAGGGGTAATTATGGAAAAATAAAAAACCCGTATCTCATTATTTTTCTTAAGGTTTATGTGTACCGAATTTTAAATAAATAGGACCAAGGAATAAAAAGTTGCATACAAACTTCACCTCTCTATTTAACCCTCTTAAGGGATGATTTTAGGAAATATTGTTAGTTTATGTCCTATTCTAGGGTATACATTACCTACATTTCAAAGTTCATTAAAATCGGTTGAGCGGTTATGGAGATACGCGGTAACAAACCTTCACACACACACACACACACTTACTTTCGCATTTATAATATTAGTAAGAAAAGAAATAAGAATAAGATAAGATATATATATATATATATAAGTAGGATAGGAATAGGATATCCATTCCTAATACCCATAACACAAGCAAATAAAATTGCTTAATTTGGGACTAGATGGCGCTGTGTGAAAATACTTTATTACATTATTTAATTCCAATACATTATTCGAGGTATAATTTCACTTAAATGTAAGAATAAAAACTTTTGATGGGTGTAGATGGTTGGTACTATCAATAAACCTACATACCTTATTGTGAAAATAAAAAATCTTAAAGACGTTCGTAAATCTTACATCTTAGACACGAGTAAAATTTTTTGCGTTACCTAGTTATCAAGTTTTTTAGTTATAATTGATAAAAGACACCTTCAACTTAATTTGATTGTGAAAATTGAAATAGTTTACAATTCGTAATTTGAATTCTTCAGAAGAATTTTGACGTTTTTTTTTAACGACAACTGAATCGATTTTGGCTATTCTGCCCGTGCTAAGTTTGTGTCTGTTTTATTAATAGGTTATAAAAAGATTGCAACAAAACCCTTTACTTGTAAAAAAAATCTTTTTAAAATTTACTAATAGGAAATAATGATGTTTCGGATATTTATTGCAGAGAATACCTATTGTAGGGGATCTTAAGATAAAAATTTACTACCAAACAAACAAAATCTTTAAATCCTTGAGTATAAACAACGCAACTCTTTTGACAAATCTGTTCTGATTTTTATGCATATGCAAGGAAATCTGAATATTGATGGAACTAGTTCCTACGACATGTGACCTATCTAATAGTAGGTAGGTACTACCCACGCTGGTTGTATGCAGATACGAAGGGATAACGCATGCATCTAGGTCGCCATTGACAACGCATGTTATGAGCTGAAACTTCATGACAATAATAATGGAACTCTCTATATTTTAAAGAACAATGGTATTAGGCATTTTTAATTTACCTACTCTATCTATGTACCTGGGGGATTAGACAAGTAATACACATTGTAAGGGTGCGTTAACACTATGTTGTGATGACAGATAATCGTGTTGTTTTCAGTGTCGTGGCTTATATTTTGAAATGGATATGCTAACATATAGATTTAATTTGTTTCTCCACGATTAACTGTCTATAATTTTTTTTTCGTTGAAAACAGATTGTTAAATCACAACTATCTATCATGGCTACGAAAAATATCGTCTCATCGTTTACATGCTTGAAACTGATATGCAAGCGACAAAGTGACTGTCGTGAAAAGATAAAAACTAATGAAATGCGCTATATTGCTAAAGATAAAAAAATTGACGACAAAAAGTTGTTATAATGGTTAATCTCAATTTCAATTAAAATGAAAGAAGAACTTCAGACTTTCAAAAAGTCATTGTATAATTTTTTAATAGATAAGTGCTATTATTCCATTACTGAGTTTATAAATGACAAAGATGACCGAGTGACGACTTATTAATATAAACTGTTATAGGTATTTACTGACAATTCATAATTATACTATCATAATAACTTTTTGACATATTAATTTTGTAATTTTATTTAATTTATTTGTAATTTAATTTAATTTAATTTTGTACGCCCGTTACGGCAAAACATACCTATGTTTACAAAATAAACTTTGATTTGATTTGAATGGGAACACCTAGAGATGATCGTTCAACGATAATTTACGTAGTGGGAACGCGCTCTAATAGCAGAAACAAACATCAAAAACAATAAAATGTATTGTATTGACTTCAAACTATTGAATATTGACACAGTACATTTCGTATGTGTATGTGAATCTCATAAATTTTATTACTATCGTTGTTGTTGCTATTAAAATGTGACTTTCCCTAGGCCCCCTGGCAAACTTACCTTGCATTGTACTAGTGCAAAGATCCACCGCACCATATACACATACCTAACTATCCAACCTAACTACCTTATTCCCCTATTCTATTTCCACAATTTCTTCTCAGATAGTATATCTAAAATGTGCGCTATTGAATATAATGGCCATCATGGTGAAAATTTTATCTACAAGTACCTACTTACGATGGCTTTTTGATATTCGCCATTATTGATAAAGCGTTGCATAAAAAATAAGTAAGAATACTTTAAAATCCCACTGAAGATGCAGTTGCACACATGCTGATCATGTGCGGGCTGTTGGATGTAGTATATTATCACAAATATCCTCGTCGTCAACCGTTTTTAGTGTCCCACTGCTGGCCACGGGTCTTCTCTCAACTATCTTACGAGTTGAGAGAGTTATCCACACCCGCCGGCCAAGTGCGTGTTGGTGGATGTCACATGTCCTCGAATGATTAATTCTTAGACATGCCGGTTTCCTCACGATGTTTTACTTCACCTATATTGAGCAACGGCGATGTTACAATTCACACAAAGATCCTGCCCACACGACTGGGAATTAAACCCGCGACATTATAAATCTAAGGCGAGGCCTGATAGTAGCACTGCGCTACCGCTGCTTAAAAATTTTGTTTTAAGATAAATGCCGTTTCTTCAATATTGAGCTATTGTGTGATGAAACTATTCACAAGAAGATGGAACGATCGACCTATACTTCAAAGGCTCTTTACACTGCTCAAGTATTCTATCCTGCAATACAATTAAGATATACAGATAGATATGTAATAGAATTAACACATCTCTGTGTACACACTCGTAACTAAAATTTGGACGAGTTTTAAAACAATTCGCGCAACTTCATCAATCAAACAGCTCTTAAACGTTCCAAGTTTGACGTGGCTGCATTAGTCACCTCTAGACATAACGATTAATGCCATGTTATTACAACAAACATCGCAACCTAACTACTAAGTACGTATAAAAGTTTACACGGAGTTGTAGAGCCTTTAATAACATTAAAAAATTACACTTAAATCTGGATCGCACTATTCCACTATTTTGACAATTGGATTTGACAGAATAGTGGAATCCAGATTTAAGTACAATTTTCAACAATAGATTTCCACAAAGTAACGTACCTATGTAAGTATTAACACAGATAATAATATTACTATTTATTATTTTAATAATAAGTTAAGGAGAGGTATTCTCTCTCAATTCTCAAGATATAAGTTTGAGAAAAGAACTTAAGCTCAGTAATGACGCTTTAATTATATCTACTACTATCGGCCCACCCCTGCTTTGTCAAGGTGCATATATAAATCTTCTTTGAAAAATTATGTAACTTATGGTGAAAATGACATTGATATCCTTTTCGTAGTGTATCAAACAGACAACGACGTGGAAAGCAATTTATTCTATTCTATGCTTGATGAAAAATAAAACTATTAATATGTAAAGAAAATAATTAGATCTCAGATGCAAGGTTTTTCTCTAATTATGTTTAACTTCTTCCACTCATTACACAATCGAATCGAAATTGTAACGAAAATTTGTCTTTGTGGGGTGATATTACTAACAAATGGATTGTGTTATCCGAAAATAAAGAAATGTGAAATTGAATTTACGGCGTGTTATTGTTAATAACTTTGTAAATAACACCTGAATGTGACTTTATGTGTATAATTAAAAACACAGCAACATACAATAGCGTAATGGATATAGTGGGATCCTTATTCTCTCAGCAGTAAATCCAGTCAACCAGATTTTGGATTGCGCAGTAAGTTGTCATATCGCGGAGATACTGAAAATTATTTAATATATAACAACGTATAAAACAAACAATAAAAATTCCGCCGTATTCATAAGCGTATGTTAGCTCATTATAGCTAAAATAGGTTTATAATTTGTTTGTCTTTGTCTGTCATCATAACATATCTACTAGTAAGAAAAAGACAAGTCCATTTTAATTAAAGGGTCTTATAACTTTTTTATGAATAAGGTCGAAACAATAAATATAATATAAAACAAACTACATTGTTCGAATATGCTATCCCTTATTGAATTTAATAACAGCACATTCGCACAATTTATACCGGACGTCACCCGATAAAGGCAGGCCTTGTAGTGCAACGTACCAAGGGATGATCAAATCATACATACTTTATTATCATGTTTTTGTGTCAATGCGACTGTGAAATCGGATCGTTGGGTGATATTGTAAAGATTATTGCATTAACGACAATATGTTTGATAAGAGAAACCTTCAGAGACCAATGCGGGATATAAGTACTTATATATTTTTAGATATGATATGTGATTTTTTATTTTTATTTTTAGATATGAACACTACACTATATTAAAAGATTTACAACAGCTTTGGAAGGCCTTAATAAATTTTTGGAAACATTCAAAATTAAATCTAGGTAACTATGCTAATAGAGTTACTTTCATATTACATGAAAGTAACTCTACCTGTAATCTTTATAAAATTAAGCTCCAAGAGCTTAAAAAAAAATTTTGTGCCTATGCAAAAAGGAGTGGAGGTTTTTGATTAATATATTTTATATAAGTATGCTAAAAAACTACATCAAAACGTAAACTCCTAGTAGACTAAGTTCCAACATTTGCTACATACATTGATTCAACTGATAACTAACTTAGTTACAAGTTACAGCGATGTCATGTATTCTATCAGTCCCTGACGTATTCAAACTAAACTCTATATTGTACGCGTGACCAACACATCACATTCGGAAGATTGAACACGCAAGTAGTTCCATAAAAACAAAAGTTCAATATGTTTTTGTTTTATGACGCAGATCACAATATGCGGATGTACTGTTTGAAGATTTTTTTCAATTTCCCCAGCAGTTCAAATATTCTATTTACTCTTTCCTTTTAGAGGTTTTATGAGTCATGTCATGACAGCAGTTCATACTCAGGCCAGTTAGATAGGTACCTACTTTTTCCTGATAGTTTTTATGTGTCCGCGTAAGAGCGCGTAGAGCACTCAAACCCAATCGCCAAATACTTTTGTAACACTACCCTGGGTGGCGCCAGACTTGTATGGTGTTACTTAAAGAAGTGTGAATATAATAGAAAAAAGTATTAGATAAGTTATCAGCGTACCTCAAACACACACATAAAAACATCAACCAGCTCCTCGATTATTTATATTAAAACCTTTGACTTTTTATAACTTAGTTACTAGCTACTTATTTTCCTGTATATATAGAACTATATTGCATTATTTTAGGCTTAGCAGTTTTGGAGATAAGGCGGGGGAAAGGTACATTTTCGTCTGTTTACGACTGAATCGGTCTAAAATTTCGTTGCAAGTCAGGTGTGACAGACGGACAGATAAACAACGGAGGATCCTATGAGGATTTCATTTTTTTTAAAAACACATGTTTATTTTAAAATGTTGTAAGATCTAGTTTCCTTGTTACCTTCGAACAGAAACGTCAAAAACATATCCAATTGAAATTATCAGCGACGTTTGGCTAGAACCCAACGTTGTACGTGATTGGAGATATTGGAATTGCCTATTCATGACAAGCCCGCATATGGAAAACTTTTGCACTGGTTTCAAGAAAAGTATTGAGACTTCATCGCTATGTTTTGGTGAATGGGCTTCAGAAATACTATTGACTGATGACGCAGCGACCCGAGATGAAAACAAAGTTTGAGAAATAAGTACGTAAACGCTGACTGACATTAATGTTCGTAGTATTAATACGCCATAATCTCTTTAGATGGGTTTTGCGAGATAGGTACTGTCACAACACAAACAGTATCGTGATATATTGTTTTATAAGAAAAGAAAGTAGATAAGTATTTGGTGTTAATAATCGGTGATGATTGTTCCATCACCGATTTTAGGTATTACATAGTCAAGTTGTCAAATGCTCTTAACTGATTGATGATAATTAAGTAGTTAGAAGTAATTTACTATGTTAATACTCGTGTAGGTATCTATCTGCTAGTATTTTTATTTTAGTCCTTTATAGGTCTAACTATTATAATAATATACCTACGTATAATTTCTCTACTGAATTTTGAAAAGAGGTTCCACAGATGCTTGATTAAACCTATGAAATACATTAGTATTACCTAGAATATGCAAATTTGGTTCATTAGCATTTAAGTCCTCTTGAAAGTTATTAACTTTATCCTAAGCTGTAAGCAATATCTTAGCTACAATCAAAAGTTAGTTAAGTCACTACTTGCCAGTAAATCAAGGAAAATGTTACAGACCCTCAACTAAATGGTTATAATTATGTTTTTAGGAAGTACCATGGCCATCAACACCATTTAAACAGTTATGAAACCTTTATGTATCTTCATAAAGTTATAAGTTAATCAAACTTTGTACTGGTTAATGGTGGCCAATTTCAGTTTCGGAAATTATGTCATGCTCGTTTTAAGGTGACTAATTAGGTACAAAGATGCCTTTGTAGTGGAGAGCTAAAAGCTTCCCACTAATTATGTTCTGAGGTGCCATCGCGAGGTTTGGACATCTTTCTTTTGAGTTATTTATATCTTTTGTTATTTATGGGCTTATTGTTTCTGTTTCTATTTATATTTAAAAGATCTGATAACTATAATCTGCCTGTCTTCAACTCACAAGTGAACCGGTATTGACTAAGTGCGTTTCATTGTAGACTGCAACATTGCTTAACAACAGGCAAGTTGTGGTCAAGCGCCATCCTATAACAGAATAATAAAAATCCGACCTAAAGTTGTGTCTGAATCATGTTAACTTTAGACTTGTCTATGACATAGTCATCATTATTTCGTTGTTATCGAACAAAGCTTTGATCTGCGTACCTGAAAATTGGCACTGTCACGCTAATTGTTGTGCTTGTGTGTTACTCGTTTAAGAATACGTAAACTGTAATTCTATACCTGATACAAAATCAGAAAAATTACAACAGAAGAAATAAGCTTCAATTTTAAATAGGACCATTTAATAAAAGAGTTAAATTAATATGAAAATTCCTACCAATATTATGAATGCAAAAATAACTCTGTTTATTACGCTTTTATACCTAAAGTACTGTACCGATTTGAATGAAATTTGGTACATAGATAGTCTAGAGCCTGAGAAAGGACATAGGATACATTTTATCCTAATACCTTGCGGGCGAAACCGCGGGCGAAAGCTGACGTTTGACGTTATGCCCGAACATAGAAAAATAATATGAAATTCCGAAATGTTAAATTCCTTTTTTTTATTCGGTTGAGAGTATTTTTACCTATTTTTGATTTTTGTAATTAAGTAAGGTAATATCTTATACATGTAAAATGGTAAACGAGCTAAAATGACTAAATTACTACACAAAATTAGCCTCAAATACAAGTGTGGAAGTAAAGCTGCTTAAAGTGATCTTAGTTATTTACAAATCAGTTCAGCCGTTCACGAGATTAGCATTTTAAACATCTGTCAACTCATTTTGATGTATTCCTATATGTACACACATCAACAGAATCCAGGGATATTTTATATTTCATCAAATATCTAAAAATCTATGAAGAATTTTCTGATATAGTAAATGGAAGAATGATAGGTTATTTTAAGGTCTTTAATAAAAAATAAAAAAGATTTCGTGATTTTTTCGTTTCAAATAAAAATGTTAATTTTTTTAATCGCCATAGAAAATTAACATTTCTTCTTATAAAACTATTAATTTTAATTAAAATTAATATTCGTACAGGTCGAAGGAAGGTTTAAAAGGTATTAAATATGCGGTACAAAGTTCACAGGGGCAGATATATTAGAAATAAAATGTTTTTAAGTTAGTAAGTAGGTAAGATAAAGGCTTTTATTTTTAGAATAAGTATATGACGTGAAACGCTCATGAGAGGTTGATATCGTACCATGAGAACGGAAATTAATTGACCTAGTAAATAGTAAACAGTTTTAAGTAACATGTAAATCATGCTTAACTGGTTTCACTTTTTATCTTTGATTTACTATAAAACTATTACTTTTTGATAAAAGTTCGTACGAAAGTATTTGTGGCTGCTTTATTTCGGAAACATATTATATTGCTAAAATATTATAAATACTTTAGCCCCCGTATTCATAAACGTCTTAGCTCATTAAGTTTGTTATTCGTTTGTCTTTGTCTGTCATTTTGACATTTGTACTAGTAAGAAAGAGACAAAGTCTATTTTAACTAAAGAATCCTTTATGATTTTTATGAATAAGACCACATTCTACTAAAAATCAGGCATCACAAGTAAACTGTTAACAAATTTTAAGTACATTTATTATTTTAGTAAATATAATGATGTGTGATGAACATGTCTGTTTGTCTTCGAGTCTAGGTGGAAATTTGGAATGGAGATAGTTTGAGACACTGGGAAGGACATAAGATAGTTTTTATCCGACTGCGCAAAAAGGGGTTAATAATTTAGCGCGATAACCAACATACGCGCGGGTGGAGCAGTGGTGGAAAAGCTAGTTACATATAATCTGAATAAAAATCACGTTTATGGAGCAAGTTTTAATGTTATTCCGCTATTGATCTCAGATATAGGTTTTCGCGGTCTAGTTCTAAGGATTACTTATAATAATTGCCGTTGTAACTACTTTTTGTTTTGGACTCCAATAAAAAATACCGTATCGGATACATAGGCTAAAAGTTTTATTTTTTCATAGAATTTGTAACTTATACTGTCATTTATTATAGAATGAAGAAACCCTTTTGAAGTTCTTCAGAAAGTATAAAGAAGAGTTATTGACAGATGAAGGTTTTATTTGATTTTCATGAGCTCCCCTTGTCAAATATTGACACGGTAATAATGCAGCCAGTAGGGAAGTGTGATCTTTCTGTTTTTTGTAATTTACTATCCTACTATTCTACTAATATTATAAACGCGGAAGGCACAGAAACTGAATATGTATAGGCTAAGTACTTTTTATCGCAGAATAAAATAAAAGAAGTGAAGTGGAAGCTAGTTTACTATAATCCACTTACACCAGAAATTTAAATTCTGACTACATTGAGTTTATTAGATAATTACGATAAGTATTATTGAAATTTTCATAATCAGTTTACTGATTATGAAAATTTTAAAAATTTGAAATTGTAAAGACAGACGTAATTGATCCAAAATTTGGACATAGCTCGTAACTAATTCATTTTTCTATTCTTAAAACGCTACCCGAAATCTTAATCTTGTCATTCGTAATTAAAAACCAAATTTGCTAACACAATAATTTAAGAAACTGTGATAAGTCGCTAAGTTTTCCAAATTTTCTTTTTGTACAGGCGGCAATAAAGTTGTTAAAGCAATGTGTAAGTCGTAAAATAAAAAGGTATTTCGTGCCTTGAAAACAAACGTCAAGGGGTGCTATAAAAAGCAGATGGCATGTATTGTAGTGGCGTATAGTTTTACTTAATGTTAAATACCACGTAAATCCACACCTGCTAATATTATTGTTTTATAATAAGAAGTAACGAGAAGAATAAAACCCTATTATTTGCCTAACTCTAGAATGTATGAATAAGATCTTCATTATTTTCGTTATTAGGTAGGTAATTATATTAACATTCAGGGCTTTCGATATTAACCGTATGAATTTTTAAAACATCAAAACTCTAAGTTGTTAAACCTTCTTGAGTATGTTGCTTCATTCGGACACTCCTAAGATATAAAATTATTAATTAACTGTATGACTCACAAGGTCCAATAGAGCTTAGCAAAATCATGTGTGTACTTATATTTATTTACTACATTGATTCGCATGATATGAGACAGTATAACCTTATTAGTAAAGTGTTCGGTAGCGTGAATTAGAAAATAAAAACAATGTCAATGCAAGTGTTAGATGACTAAAAGGTGAAGTGAACGGTGAGCTTCCAGACGCAATAGGCACACGTGCTAGCTGGTCGTGATTCTATCGGCTGCACGACCGATCGCAGCCTAACGACCGGACCTCGGGCCACGGCCATATGTTCTTAACTTACACACTGCCTAACAATATGACACTTTTCACTTTAAATTAACACAAGAGTACTGTACTGATTAGGAAGTTAGTTTAGAATTAAAGAGGTTCGGTTCCGAAATGTTAGATTCGGGAGTTGAAGTTAGTTTGTTAGTGCGGGAGATCGCAAGGCTCACATTCGCACGCGGTCGGACGGAGGCGGGCGGACTGAGCGCGCGACCGTAGCGCCTTCGTGTACAGCTTACACTGATTTTTTGTTGGAGGCATCGCTGCTAGCCCGCCGCGTGCTCCACATTCGACGACCGGTGTCTGATACGCGGTACGGTGCACTCATAGGGTTGCTAATTGTATGTATGTAAAAGCTTTAAGTAACTACAACGGTACATACTCGTACAAGTATTTATTCCGATTTATTAATCTGTTGATCTCTTAACTGAGACAATTCGAGAAGGAACTTTTAATAAGAACACGTACAATGAGAATACAACATAATGTAGAGATACGAATAATTATGTTTTTATGACTCCAAATCAATCCATAAATAAGAATGGGGTGGTGTTATTGCCATGTATGATCTAAATAATTACAAATGTACTCTACTTATTAATACGGCACGTCATTTCTTGATTGATATCTTGAATGTTGCATGCTTAGCTAGTTAGTGTGAACCCTAAAAGAGGTCCTATAACCGAGCCAACAAAGCACACTAGGTTTACTTTGGCCGGTTGGATTACCTCACTCGCTCTACGTGTCCGATACAATTGCGTACTATTATAGTTTCGCAACCTCGTTGGTATCAACTTTACTAACACTGTATGTAGATTAGAGAGAATACTCAAAGCGAAGCTCTTCGGAAGCGTTGTAAGAACTAGTGTGAATATAGAGCGGTGTTTGAAAGAACTACCTGTGTAGTTGTATGGAATATGTAAACAGTACGAGCTTACTACATCTTTTCTGAGTGCGTTATTGTACTAAATGCATGTCAAATTAGAGTAAAATACGTTAAAAAACTAAGCACTTTAAAACTTTTTTTTTTTTTTAAATTTGCTAAAGCCAAAGAGAAAATAAAATAAAAAGAAGTAAAAAAAAAGTCTGAAATATACCGCGATAAAATCCATTATAAAGCTATTTTTTTTGAAGTTAAAGAAAATATAACTTTGACCGAACTGAGGTAAGGCTTGTAAGCAAGTCAATTTGGTATTAAGTTTTGAGTGTAAACTTTTCTGAATCGAAATATTAGTCGAAGTTATAATTTTAAGAAATATAATTAACCTAAACCATAATTATAGCTTGTTAAACATTGCCATAGACAAGCCACTGATTAGTGTCAAAACTATCACTAAAAGCTGTAATTTACTTCTATGCAATATGCACTACGATAGATTGAAATATTTATAAAGCAGTAAGTAGGTATGCTTGAGGAATCTTTGGATTAAGTTTTTTTTTAATAATATTAAAAAAGGGGATTTTAAACAAACACAATGTAAGTACCTGCAATAATAATAAAAATGTAACGTTTTCACACATACAGCGCCATCTAGTAAACTAAGCAATTATATTTGCTTGCGTTATGGGTACTAGGAATTGATATACTACTTAATACATTTTATTGTAAACATATAGTTATATATGTATTTATAGATAAATTACACCCAAACACCAAACAGACAATCATGCTCATCGCACAAAGATTTGTCCCCGGAAAGAATCGAACCCACAACCTCTGGCTTAGCAGTCAGGGTCACTAATCACTACTACAACCAGCTACTCAAAATAATATCGATAGGTTATTCTATGAATTTTATGTTTTTATATTCTATCTTTAATTTTGTAGAGATATTCTTACATTAATAATAGAAACACTTCAATAATTAATTATCACAGTCTATACGAAGGTGCCGAAATATATGTATATATTTACCTTATCAACAGTGATTCATGGTTATGTCAAAATAAAAATTAAATCGATTGTCGTTAGTCACAAGTTGCGGAGTTATAATTAAGTAGTCATTTCCGTTGTGAAACAAGATTAAGATTATTTTATCTGGTGCAAAATATTTTTAGCTTTCCACGTTGTGCATGACTGTACCATTTATTAAATTAGACTAATGAATGTTGTGTTTGTGTAGACAATAAGTCGCAATTCAGGTGGCGTGCACGGGATGTAAATTCAGTTAATTAAGCCGTGCTTAGAACGGAAACAAAAGTGTGTAGGTATACTACTGATGGATTTAGTAGTAATGAATGAATACAATCGAGAACACAATGTTTATAAAATGTTCGCGACAGACTTAGTGTTTGCAATAGACTTAGACTGTGCCAGACATTATTATCAGAAAGTTAATTGTTATCAGTTATCAGTAGGTTTACTGTTATCAGTAGTTTTTGGTGTTATCAGTAAATTCAGTATTGAAAAATGTGATAGTGCATATCTTAGAACATTTTTCTTAGAAATAATTTTGTTGTTAAAAATGTTAAAAAATGTAGGTACTTATATAAAATAAGTACCTTCATCTCGCTAATGTTAATAATAGATTTTGTATTTTCCAAACTTATTAACAATAGTAAAATTAAGCTATAATTAAACAGTATAAACAGTATGTAATGTATTTTCAGGTAATTTTATAGTAAAATTGTAAAATGTTAAAATTTGTAAGAAAGTTGTATGACGTTGTTAGAAAGTCCGCTATAACTTTGTAAGTTTTAATAAATGAATTATAGTTTTGTGTTTAATTTGTACCTAGATAGGCTATCTATCAATAGGTAGGAGATAGTGAACCTAGGTCTTAGGGTTTGGCAAGTATAACGAGTGAAAGTACTAACTGCACCTAAAGTGCCTAGATTTTGCAGACATTTCTCGTTATACTTGCGAAACCTAGGAACTTAGGTTCAAAAGTTTAGGCTTCCTAGATAGAGGGTTAGGTAGGCTTGCTAATAGTGTTTACCGTATAGATCTAGCCCTAATAGTTTAATAGCTAGGAACCAAAATGTATAGTTTTTAAAATGAAATTAAAGTTAACACAGGAGAGGTTACTGCGGTCGTCGTTACGGTAAAGTTTCGAGGTAGCTAAGCGTACCGCACTATTCGGCGGGCGTAGCACGGCGTAATTGCGATCTACCACTGCAGCAAAAGTAATGATCAAGCAGTAATCTCAAGTGTGTGCGTATGTTGTCAAGTCGGTGTTTCATTTAGTGTCCCGGTGGCTTTCCCGTAGCGGATAGGAGAACAAGGCAGTAGTGGGCAGTATTCCAGGGAGTATAAATCGACGACGCGAGGTCTATGAACACGTAGGTGTTCAGGGCGTAAGCTAGATTTTCATATATTGAATTTTTCCAGCCCGTCCGGAACATTTGCTGGTCCTCAACGAGCCGGATCAAGACTTCGTGGACGTCACTACAGGAAGAAAACCTGGAATTTTTCTGTCCTATTTCATTGAGCTTTGTCAATTTGTTATACAAGAAGATTCAAGATGCCGATAACAACGAGGTCCAAAGGGAAGGCACCCGAAGCGTGGACGGTAGAGGTACGGGAAGGCCCGTCAAGCGCAGCCGCGCTACGTCACGAGGCCCCTCCACGCTCGCCGTCGGTGGCAGAAGACGCGGTCAGTACCCAGCCGGCTCCGCCCACACAGCCACGCTTATCGGCGGTCCGTGAACACGAAGACAGACAAAGCACAGATTGCGGTTCGGAACAGATAGTGCGACCCGCCACCGACACACACGCGCATACTGAGATAGGACAGGGAAATAGAAAACGTAGACCAGACGCTTCAGTGACGTCGACGCGATCCAATAGAAAAGTTTTGAAGGCTCGTGAAGACTTACTGAGGATCCAGCTACAGTTAGCACAGATAGCTTTACAGAAGGCTGAGGAGGAAGCTGACTCTGATTACGATGAGGACGGACATTCGAAAGCTGACTACGTCCGCTCATGGTTGGAAGAGGCACCGGAACCACAGCCCGACCCCACAGAAGCCACCGGGAGGAACACCGACTTGGCGGCGCACCCCCAGGGGGGGGTCACAGGGGGACCACAGATGGCAGATGTACCTGCCAGGGTTTTAACAGGAGATGCACCTTTGAAGAAGGGACCGTCTCAACAGGGAGGAAGTTCACTGACGCCGTTCATCACCGAACTCACCTCCGCCATCGCCGCGCTCGCTGAGAAGAAGCCGTCTGATGTGACAGTGCTGCCTCACCCAGCGGTTTCAAAAGTCGTGATGACTTTACCGACGTTCGACGGGGCGCACACAGAGTGGTTATCGTTCAGAGCGATATACGACACCACAAGAAAATATTTCAACGACGTGGAGAACACAGCAAGACTTAGAAAAAGTCTCAAAGGAAGAGCGCTAGAAACAGTTAATTCGGAGCTGATCGGGAACGCGCAGCCTGATGAAATCATGAAGGAACTGGAACTTCAGTTTGGAAGACCGGACTCAATCGCTCAAGCAGAAACAGACAAGTTGCGAAGCATGCCGCGCTGCGGCGAAGCGCCGAAGGACATTTGTTCGTTCGCCAGCAAGGTAAGAAGCAGTGTTGTTACCTTACGTGCTTTGAAGAAAGAACATTACCTGATTAACGCCGAGCTGCTGCGTATCCTGACTGAGAAGCTACCGAACTCGCTACGCGTTCAGTGGTACCGAGAATACATAGAAAAGTATCAAGCGAAACCGGACCTCGGCTGTTTCAGTGAGTTTATCAGTGAGCAAGCGCGCTACTGCAGTGCTTTTGCCCCGGCCGAACAGACAGCTCAGCCAGCACGCCGCGTGGTACAGAGGACGCACGCCGCAACTGAAAAACACACTGCGATATGGGAAACAGTTCAAGCCTCAAGCATGAAGTGCCGCATTTGTTCACAAGACGGACATTATGCTTCAGAATGCGCAACTTTCAGGAAGGGAAGCTCTGACAAACGGTGGGAGCTTGCGAAGAAACACGGCCTTTGCTTTCGGTGTCTACGCGCGCGCCGCCAGGGACATACGTGCAAGCCCAAGAAGTGTGGAATAGAAGGTTGCACGGCCACGCATAACACCTTGTTGCACTACGAGAGGAAGGCAGAGGCATCGAAAACAGAGACGCAAGAAACAGTGGCTAGTTCCAGTTTACAAGCTAACTCGCAAGCTTACCTCAAGATCGTTCCTGTACGATTGATCGGACCGGCGGGAGAAGTACCTACTTTTGCGCTGTTGGACGATGGATCAACCGTCTCCCTCATAGACGAAGACATAGCCAACCAGGTCGGAGCAGAGGGGCAGATAGATCCGTTCACCATCCGAGCCATCGGTGATACCACCATAGAGATGCCCACATCACGCAGAATTGAGCTCCAGTTGGCGAGTACTACAGGGAGAGAGTCCACCTTATGCGCGCGCACAGTACCAGCTTTGAACTTAACACCGCAACGCGTAAGCGCAAAGGATATCTCTGATTGCAAGCACTTAGAAGATATCAAGACCGATCTTATCTATGACGTTGGCATCCCGAAGATACTTATAGGACAGGATAACTGGCACCTTCTGGTTGCGAGCGTCATACGAAGAGGACCGAGACATCAGCCTATAGCATCGCTCACCACTTTAGGATGGACTCTGCACGGTGCGCACGCAAGGAACACAGTTCGTACAGTACATTTTGTTCACCAGATGTCTGCACCACAGAGCATAGAAAATATAGACAAGCAACTGAAGGAATATTTCGCTTTGGAATCGCTTGTAATAAACCCACGTCGTCCGAACTCAGATCCGGAGCAGCAAGCCGAGGATATTTTACAGAAAAATACAGTACAGTTAGAAGACGGACAGATCGAAACCGAGCTTCTATACAAGACAGAAGACTTTGTTATGCCTGACAGTTATGAAAACGCATTGGAAAGGCCCAGCACAATCGAACAGAAGTCTACAAAACAGAAGAACCTCTTAATAGAACCGGATTATAGAAAAGAGGTTCCGTTTGAGGCCACACCGAGAATAGCGGCCATCAAGGACAACAGTACAGTACAGGATTGGAGGCTGGCGCCTACCAATTTGAACATAGCAAACGTGGCCACACATGAAGTACCAAGTAACTTCAACTCAAAACATGAGTCGTCTTGGCCTACAGAAAAAATAGTTATCTCTACACACACTGGAGAGGAACGTACCACTACAGTGACAGAAGACAGAGAGGTACAGAAAGTGTCAGAATCGATTCCTGACCCAGACAAATTTTCAAAATGGGAACGATTACTCCGCACAACCGCCCGAGTATTGCAGTTCATTACTCTGTGCAAAAATAGAAAATTTCAACAGCGAGTTTTGTACAAACGTACTAAGAAAAACTTGGAAAATGATCCAGATTGGCGTCATGACAAGAAAAACACGAAAACACAGAACCAGCCTACGGGAGGTGCTAAGCTCCGCCCCGCGCCGGTGTCCCGACGATGCTTCGTGTTTCTCCCTGCAGAGCACCTTCACGACGCCGAGGACTTGCTTGTGAAGGCGGTACAAGCGACCTCCTTCGGCGCCGAACTCCGGGATCTCCGGCGCGGGAAGGAACTTGCCCGAGACAGCCGCTTGTACAAGTTGCCTATAGAATATAGCAACGGGATCATCACCCTGAGAAGTCGCATAGCAGCCACAGAAAACATAACAGAGAAAACAAAGAGACCACCTGTTTTGGACGGCGATCACAGAATAACACAGCTATACATAGATTGGACTCATAGAAGCTTGCATCACAGCGGGACAGAGCTTGTGATAAATGAAACTCGTCAACACTACTGGGTATTGCGCCTACGACCGATTACAAAAAAAGTAATCAATAGTTGTTTGCCGTGTCGTATACGCAAGGCGCAGCCACCTGTACCGGCCACTGGGAACCATCCAAAGGCACGATTAGCCCACCATCAGCGACCTTTTACCTTTACAGGCTTAGATTACTTTGGTCCGTTGTCTGTTACAGTGGGAAGAACGCACCAGAAGCGGTATGTGGCCCTATTCACATGCCTCACCTCCAGAGCCATTCACCTAGAGGTGGCCGCCAGCCTGAGCGCCGACTCCGCAATACTGGCGCTGCGGAGGTTCGCTGCGCGCCGCGGGTGCCCCTCCGAGATCTACTCGGACAACGGCACGAACATGCACGGCGCCGACAAAGAAATGCGCGACGCCGTGGCCGACGAGGCGAGCCTCAGGGGGATCCGCTGGCGATTCATAACGCCGGCGGCGCCTTTCATGGGAGGCGCATGGGAGCGCTTAGTAAGGAGTGTAAAAAATACTCTGTTCACAGTACTTCACGACAAGCACCCGCACGAAGAAGTCCTGACAACTCTGCTGTGCGAGGCAGAGTATACAGTTAATAGTCGCCCACTTACACACGTCTCTGTTGACAGTGAGGAGGCGGAGGCGATCACCCCGAACCACATCCTGCTCGGGGGCACGGCACGCTTGCCGTCCCTGGGCCAGTTTGACGAGTCCGACTACGACAGCCGAAAGCACTGGCGGCGGGCCCAGATCCTCGCAGAGGTGTTCTGGCGCTGCTGGGTGCGCGAGTACCTGCCCGAGCTACAGTACCGGCGGGAGCCCCACGGGCGCGGTAACGCGCTCGCGGTGGGCGACCCGGTACTCATCGCCGACGGCAATCTGCCCCGCAACACATGGCCGCGGGGGCGGATTGTCGCCGTCTACCCTGGCCCTGACGGCCAGGTACGCACCGCAGAGGTGCGCACACCGGCGGGAGTCCTCAAACGCCCCGCCAAGAAGCTGGTACCGCTACCCAAGTGACGAGGGTGGCGCTCACCGACGTCTGCAGCACCGCCTGGGCAACGACGGGTCGACGCGCTGCTGCACGGCGGGAGAAATGTTCGCGACAGACTTAGTGTTTGCAATAGACTTAGACTGTGCCAGACATTATTATCAGAAAGTTAATTGTTATCAGTTATCAGTAGGTTTACTGTTATCAGTAGTTTTTGGTGTTATCAGTAAATTCAGTATTGAAAAATGTGATAGTGCATATCTTAGAACATTTTTCTTAGAAATAATTTTGTTGTTAAAAATGTTAAAAAATGTAGGTACTTATATAAAATAAGTACCTTCATCTCGCTAATGTTAATAATAGATTTTGTATTTTCCAAACTTATTAACAATAGTAAAATTAAGCTATAATTAAACAGTATAAACAGTATGTAATGTATTTTCAGGTAATTTTATAGTAAAATTGTAAAATGTTAAAATTTGTAAGAAAGTTGTATGACGTTGTTAGAAAGTCCGCTATAACTTTGTAAGTTTTAATAAATGAATTATAGTTTTGTGTTTAATTTGTACCTAGATAGGCTATCTATCAATAGGTAGGAGATAGTGAACCTAGGTCTTAGGGTTTGGCAAGTATAACGAGTGAAAGTACTAACTGCACCTAAAGTGCCTAGATTTTGCAGACATTTCTCGTTATACTTGCGAAACCTAGGAACTTAGGTTCAAAACTTTAGGCTTCCTAGATAGAGGGTTAGGTAGGCTTGCTAATAGTGTTTACCGTATAGATCTAGCCCTAATAGTTTAATAGCTAGGAACCAAAATGTATAGTTTTTAAAATGAAATTAAAGTTAACACAGGAGAGGTTACTGCGGTCGTCGTTACGGTAAAGTTTCGAGGTAGCTAAGCGTACCGCACTATTCGGCGGGCGTAGCACGGCGTAATTGCGATCTACCACTGCAGCAAAAGTAATGATCAAGCAGTAATCTCAAGTGTGTGCGTATGTTGTCAAGTCGGTGTTTCATTTAGTGTCCCGGTGGCTTTCCCGTAGCGGATAGGAGAACAAGGCAGTAGTGGGCAGTATTCCAGGGAGTATAAATCGACGACGCGAGGTCTATGAACACGTAGGTGTTCAGGGCGTAAGCTAGATTTTCATATATTGAATTTTTCCAGCCCGTCCGGAACATAAAATTCACCAAAAATATTTTGTAACTAATATTTTTTTTAAGCGATAACGCTTACCACGATTCCCGGTGCAAGCAAAAAGACTTTAACATACTATGAAATTTGAATTCATTTCAAAGCTTGAAATTGTGCCCGTTCAAAGGCAATAGGCTGCCCCCTTGTCGGACATAAACATAGCCAGAAGTGGGTGATATTTATCTCTGCCTACACCTTCGGGTAATTATGCAATTATTTTTTTCTAAACGTCTATGACTGAAGAATTCCATCATATCAAAAAAAATAAAATGAATGTTTGTAGGTACACATGTAGTTTACCTTAGGGTTACATTTATCCCGATAGTATGGTGCCTTAGAATGGTTTGGGTAAATTCCGCGGACAAATCCGCTGGACGAAGCTACTGGACAGCACAAGAAGTGTTACAATCCTTTTCTTGATTTATCAAAGGTTACAATTGATTAAGGGTACCCTTAATCAATTTGCGTTTTTGTAACAAAACCTTAACTGAATAGGCAATTTTATCGTCTGATTTGTCTTTATGCAAGGCTGTTAAAATTTTAGCACTTATCATGCATAACAGTTTACTAGAAGGCCTCACTCAATTAAACAAGGTTGATGTAGATACCTACTATAAGCTAAATTAAATAGAACATAATTACTTTATCTTTCGTTTAAATTAGCTAATGGTATTGGATTCTAAATGGTAGACCAATTTGGTGGACATTAGTTTTGTTCTAAATCCAGATAATTTCTACCACTTAAATGTCTTTTTTTAGCTTTTGGTTAATTGCATGTTTAATACCATTAATTACAAAATACAGTGTGATGACCTCAATACTGTTGTAATATGTATAGTTTTAAGTAAATACAATTATTTAAAATAAAGATCGTACAACTGGATCTGGAAAAAATTGTTTTACTAAAATACCTAACCTACCTACCTGCAATGGAAATGAAAGTTTATATACTTATACTATAAAATAGGAGTATACTATACCTATATCGCATTTTTGTCAACAAATATTATTAAATAGCTTTTTTGCTTAAACGCATTAATCTCTACATACATCGGTATTCAGTATTGGATTGGATCGGATAGTTTGTTAAATCAATTAATAATTATAGTGGGGGACCTATAATTGAACGTAGTTTTGAAATGTAGTTCCTTTTCGTTTTTATTTTTAAGATTACTTAGTAGGCGTAATGTAAGTTACAAAAAGGTTAGGTAAGTAAGAGTAGGCTGACCATTTGTATCGAATACAGCATGAATAGCTGATATAAAATTGACAGAGATTGTCGTGAGCGAGAGAAGATGGAAGCCGTAGGAGGAGGCTTTGTTTAAACGTTCGATACTTATGCACTAATATTTAGTTTTCTTCTGTTTAATAAAACCAACAAATTCGGATTAGCTACAGCACCTGAAGCGAATTAAAATAGTATAAATTAATTAATAAGGTTGCTGAGAAGCGTGAAATTATGCCTACCTTCGATAATAACCAAATGAATTTCATATGTAATTCCCGTAGTATGAGGAAAATTAATTTATTGTTATGAGGTAATAAAGTTGGCTGGCATGTTGTTCGATGAATAAAATAGTATTTCAGTCAGAATTGCTTAGGTACACCTGCTATTAATTTATGTTACACATCCCTCTACTGTTTTCATAAAGTACCATATCATCACGCTTGTATTATTCGAAGGTGCAAGCAGAGGTGAATATCACCCACTTGTCGCAGGCTATGTTTAGGTCCTAATAGGGGCGAGCCTATTGCCTTTTATCGGGCACAATCCTAAACTTCGAGCTGCTGAATAGAACTGCTCTACTGTTTTCAACTCGTTTTAAAGTATTAAGTAATGAAACATTAGATTTAACATCCGGAAGTCAAAGCGAGAATTGTTTAGCATTAAACTTCAAAAAAAGAAAAGTGACCTAAATTAAAAGCCGATTATTACCTAAGTAACAGGATAGGTATATAATTTCGAATTGATCAGATTTATATTCAATTAGTTTGATCTATGTCCAATTTTCATTGATAATAGTAATATCTTGAGACATTATTTTTTTTTATCATTTATATTTATTATTGTTTAGGAAAATAAAAAAACACTTTAAAATCGGTGCACTCTTCTAGATGCGCTACAAAATCTCTAAACACTGTGAACTATTTAGTAATCTGTGCTGTGGAGCTGCTGCACGATGCGATGTCAAATTTGTACATAGTTACACACGTGAAGCTTATAAAAACCCCTTTTCAATAATGCCATTTCAGCGGAATCAGGTATCAATAACGGCTTATTATTTAGTTGTACACATAATGTGAATAGCCAATAGACAGAATTACTTTGCCATTATTACTATAGATATAGACGATGAACATTTAAGGAAATTTGCTAAACGAGTCGTGTTCAGTTAAAAAACAATAGAGTTTCCTTTTTAATTGGAGCACGAAATTTAAAAAGCATCTCTGGATTGGAGAAAATTTTTCTCACAAACATGAAAAGGGAATCGGATACAATGAAACTATACAAATAAAGTTGTTTAAACAACATTTTGCTTAAAACTTCGTTCTCTTCTATCTCTTCAGTTTTCAAAGGAAATTCAAAATTTCTCTCATTCTGAATTCAAATAGTTCTAATTGTCAGCGCGTAAATATGAGATTCGTTGTTGAAATATAACAGGTTTGTAAGGAAACGATACCTAGTTTTAAACTACCTCTTTGCTTAGCCATGAACATGTTTCCCTAGTAACTGCAAAGTGCCAGGTTCGAATAAAGTCGACTAAAAATGTTTCTAATATGCCTATATGTCGAAATTGCCTTTGCCCACACCTTTAGGTGTGAGCGTTTTTTTTGTTGTGTTGTGGTATTTTAATAGTAGCATAACACCTGCCTGGTTTGATATGTCATAATTGTACGCGAACTACTTCCACAATGCCTCAAATTTTACAATAAGTTCTAATTTCAAACGATATTTATCTACTAAAACTAAACAGAAAAGGGTACAATCTTCTGACCACTATTTAATGTAGAATTTCATTACATGGTAACAAATAAATTATCTAAATATTATTATCAATATAAGGTTTACGTATGTATATGAATTGATTATGTACCTACTTACCCAACTTGTCCCTACAAATTGTTCTACATGAAAACGTTGTCGCAGAATAAAAAAGCACTACTGGGATATAGAGTACCACATTATGTTAATGCAGGATATAGTAATTCGTGTGCCAAATTTTACCCAAATCATGAGTGGACAAGAAGTAGGTACACTACAGGTACTAGGTTTACCGACTTAGCAGTAATTTTCTTTGAATGTACTTACTATACTTTCTTATAAAGTTATAAGCTGATATCTATTGTAATAACTTGTTTTAAAACTTAATATAGCGAGCATTGCCCTTAAATAGATTTAAGAATTTAAAAAAATAACAAAATTGCATCGTTTACTGAACCAGCCACCCAGCAAAGACAAAGAGATTGAACAAATAACAAACCATTTGATTACCAAAGAGCGGTTACAATTGTTACCAAAATTGGATACTATTTTTAGTAGTGGACGGGAAAAATCTCTATTTAATCTGTAGACTTAGACGGAATAATTGTCGTGAGGATCTTTACTCGTCCCATTTACTCCGAGTTTATACGCAAGAGCCACTACTTTTACTAATATGCTGAAAATAGTTTCAGCTTAATTAACAGAGAAGAAATTCTATTCTTTCTTATGACTCAGTGGTTTCGTGTGTTGTTGTTTCAAATTAAGAGCGATTGCAACATTTCTCAAACTAGATAATCTTAATTATTTACAAAAATATCAGTCCTATTCTTTCCTATATAGTGTTGTTCTTAAATTAAATAGTCAATCAATTACCGTTGAAACATGATTTTACACTTCAGGGCTCGAAATTCTTTTGGATGTATCTAATGATTAAGAATTTCAAAGGTATTTAAATTAAAATTTCGCTACGCTTGTAGTAGGAGAAGGTATCATTTTGGAGTGACGGGCAGCGTCGTGAGGGTCCTTAAATTAAAAAGGCGGAGGTTCGTTTAAATCATAACACCATGATTTTTATTGCAAACATCTTGAGTTATGAGTTTCTCGCTAACTAATTGCTACGTATAAATGAATTTAAATGCCGAACATAAGCAATTTTCATAATTTATATGATCAAAATTGGGTTTGTTGAATTTATCGACAAAACGTGGATCGACTTCCATTTTACTACGTACATTGGTATTTTGCTATTCGTTGGTAACTATGTACTGCCTACGAGTATTGCGTAGACAGTACATAGTTATAACTAAAATATTAGGTGACAGAACCTAATATTTTCAATCCATTCAAATACATTAGATCCAAAAATGTATGTAGGTATCTATTTCTAAATATGTATCCTCTATATCTTCCCTAATCCCAATATCTGACACGTAAAACACTTGTAAGTAATTTTTTAGCTGTAAATTAGGTGAATATTTAGTGGGAAGTGCAATAGAGCTCCATGAGAACAGGGGATCCCAATTCATGCCAGTCGTAAAAAAACAATAAGTTTCAATTGAGCGTAACAAACATCAGTTCCCTCTACAGCTGATATACGTAATTGATATATTTTAAAGGGGAGATCAGCAAGCTAGTCTATTGGTCCCTAGAGAAAAAACAAGATGTGATTTGCCGGGCGCCCTCTGTGAAAGGTTTGGTAAATTTTGCTTTGTGTAGGTAAATTATACATTTCAAATTTAACTAACGAATATGTAACACGTAATGTATCTACAATTTATTAGTTTATCGTTTTAATGCACTGATAAAGTTACTTCAAAGTTCAAAAATTATTAGAAAAATAGACTACATAAGTTTACACGCAGACATGGCGTCTGAAAAGAATTAGACGTTTTTCTTACGCAGTAGTTTTATTTTAAGGACTGCACCGCGTAGGATCAAAGCATTTCAATAACATTTAAGTGTAGTAATAACAATGTAATGGGTGATTCAAGAAATCACATCTTCGACTATAATAATAAAGTCAAATTTGTCGCACACGCGCGTCGAATTTTAAAAGAGGTGGAGACCAAACTTGCTGCGTTTTATTAAATTTTGGTACTTTGATTGAAGTCGTAATGTAAACTGTGATTATAACTTTATAAATGTTTACAGACGATCTTGTAGTTTTACACAATGTAACTTGTTAATTCGATGTATAACTAAACGTAAGCTCTAACTAAATACGTAAATTAACAAACTTAATTATATTAGAGAGTTTAGAAATTATGTAAAGTATCTACGTTTATAAAAGCGTTCAATATTTCAATTTCATTACCTTAAAATATTGCTCAGGAACTGTGATTTATGACTTCAACACTTTTAAAAACAATAAGTCCAGGTAATTTTGTAATTTATAACCGTAAATTTTCAAGCATCTTTACAAAGATAAGTGTGAAAGATTGAGGCATTAATACGCAAAGACTTTACGTCGGCTACAATGTTGCATCGTGAGCTAAAATTATTTTCGATATACCGTGAATAAATTATATTTTATTTTAAGATGTGGCGTATTGTTATATGTATTGCTAAGATTGTCAAGAGAAATTAATTAAAGTGATAAAAATATACACACATACTCAGATAGGTACTATTTATAAATTTAGACTGATTAGAACTAACAAGTTTTTATAAAAGAATGATCTTGATATGACTTGCAAACAAAATCCAAAGTCACTTATGAAGTAAAAACTAATTTCAGACGTTTTGGAAATTTTTGTGTAAATGGTCTTTAGTGACTGTTATAAATGAAGCGGTTTTAAAATTCTCTGCAGTAGCTGGAAGCGGAAGACCGCGATTAATTTTAGCGACATCGCCGACAACCCTCTTTCTTAGTAATTTGTACTGAACGGTTGTGTTTGGACAACGGTAGATGAATCGGATGAATTGGAATTAGAGATATTAATTGAATTTATACTTGGAAGTAGGTTGGAAGTCGTGTTGACGAGTTGCTTTCTTGTTTGGTAGTCGAAATTTTGGGTTAACAAACGAGAGTCATTTGTTATTTGGTTGTTATTAGGTTGTCCGGTATTCAAATATGGAATCTTTCAAGTTGTTATTTTATTATTATTTGCAATAAATGTTTCTATTATTATTCAACTTATACTATATACCTACTGTCATTACCATTCTTAGTACTACACTGAAGCAATATTAGAATAAAATAAACAACAGTTTTCATTGTTTTTGTATGAAACATCGAAATTAGGCTGAAAATAAAACCGTTGGTTTGGCTAACTTGAGATTTATAGCTGTACCGAAATCGGGGAGGACTTTGTTTGCTTAGTTTTTCGCAACAAATATCAAAATAACCTATAATGTAGCGAACTATTTATATTCTGATACAGAATGATATATTAGTAACAAGGATTCTAGACACAAGTACGGAGACTTTTGTACTTTAGAGAGACTGATAACTAAAGTGAGTACATTTTTTAGAGATATCTAGGTAAGATACCCACTTAAAATATCTATCAAAGTAGGAACTTAGGCACCTCTATATGTAAGTATTATTATTTTTCTTTTTTATTTATAAGATTAAACTGACAAATAGCTCCCGAGGAAAATTGTATCCACAAAGAAGTAAGTTTATTTATAACGCAATAATAAACATAATAACCATATTAAAAAGATTTATTTGTTAACATGGAGTGCATTATCGGAACTAAAAACACATCTCATATTTTAGGGGGGAAACTAAATGTCTTGGCATAAAATATTGCTCGCTGTCTTATCATAAATTCATTGTAGTAATCTTATCAGTGTGAAAATTGTTATTAATATTATTTTTTATTGATATGAATGTTTTATTTCAGGTACCTGTATGTTTAAGTATCTTATGTTAGAAATGTGTAAAAAATTATGATATGAATTCTTATGTAAGTAGTTACTTATGATTACTTTTATCAATTCATGTACTTAAACGGCATCATAGCGCCATAATCTACGGATCTACAAGACCCTATGATAAAACCAAATACAGTTTCTAAAATAGAATAAGTAGAAATTGAGTTCCAAGATTTGGCGTCAACGCCGAACAAATAAAAACGAAAAAATGTAAAGAGACTTATTTCGCAATCAGAAAGTACGTTGACGCGCTAGGAATTCTGTACCTTTAATAATAATCTAGGTAGCAAATACTTATGTTAAGTAGGTAATAAATTACGCTAGTCGTATTCATGTTCAGCCTGAGAAAATTCATAAACCTTAATCCACTTAAAATTAGTTTAATCAGCAGTTGCGATGGTAATAATTGGAACAATTTAATCAATAAATCCAGAGCTCGTGACGCCGCGCCGTAGGCGGTACCGCGATGTTCTCAACACTTTGTTTAAATTCAAGTTCACCCATTTAAAACCGATAGTTTATAAATCAAACACAAAGTTTCAGATTACTAAATGCAGTGTATAATAGTTTAACTTTCAGCTAGAAGTCGGTGAACTTTGGGTCCTAAGAATGAGCAAAGTTTGACACGATTAGTCCATAAATGGAAAACCATTGAAACCATGATATGAGTACATGCCATGGTTACTTACAATACCATTTACATTAGTGCTAGCGCACACTATAGACAATGAGCTTTATGTGAAGATACGCACACTGCAAACAAAATATGAAAACGGACTTCACTATTGTAGTAATCACTTTTTAACATCTCTAAAATTCTTGAAATTTAGAGAGGGTTCTATACCATTAAAAACTTTGTATTGGTCATAAATATGATATGTAATTGACAATTTGTTACTTAGGACAGGTGACTTACGACGACCATAGTCGGTGGTTAATTTGAGGATGCCGTTTATTCGGCACCAATCAGCTAGTTATCTTATTTTTATATTAAATTACCAAATTTTTTGTCTAGTATGTTTTGACGACGCACAAAATGAAATATACTAAGTACATCAGTAAAGGGGGAAAAATAAGGTTATTATGGTTTTATTTGAGAGTTACTTCTAATCTTAATTTTTAATTAATAATAACTATGTATCACAGATACATTATAATATCCACACCGTCCTACATTCTACCTTACGGCAATACAAATACCAAATCCAAACAATCATTCATAAAAATTTAGTTAAGTCTTATAAAATTTTCTGATAATAAATAAACAGTAAGTTTTATTTCAAATATGCGTACCTTTATGGTGTCTTTTAAAACTATGAAGTTTAGTAATTTATTGCAAATAATTGGAGCAGTTGCAATGATGCTCTTTCTTAAATAGGGGTTTTTTAATTGCTTACATTTAGAGTAAGTTGTGGACAACCTCGGTAGTCGAGCGGTGTAAGCCGTCCGATTGGGCTATATACTGTGCCCGGGAGGTCGCGGGTTCGATTCCCGCCGCGAACAATATTTGTGTAACAAAAAAAAAAATATTTCGGTTTCTGGTCGCTTGAGGGACTACACTCTGTGCCTCGAAGAGCACGTTAAGCCGTCGGTCCCGGTTGTCATTTAACACATTTATGACAATCGTTACATGTAGTCAGTAGCCAATATTATTATAATCTGACACTTGGTCTAACCAAGTCGGCTACTGGTTCCCTACGGGTTTTGAGGTCTGATGGCAGTCGCTCGTATAATTCTGGTAGCTAGCCGCATCAGGTTAGACTGGAAGCCGACCCCAATAGAAATGGGAAAAAGGCAAGGGGAATGATGATGATGACATTTAGAGTAAGTGCATTTAATATCTTACTAATCTTATTTGGTAACTTTCTAAAAGCGACAGACGGATAGCAAAGTTTACCCTTTGGACTCGGAACCCTAAACCTACGTTTAATATTTAATGATGATATCGTATGTCGTGATGCTGAATAAACTCGATTATAACATAAATAGATATCGGGGCGTCACATCAGCGGGACGCGACGAGCTCGCGCGGTAAGATTGATGACATCTAATGAACCGAAACGCCCAGTGTCAAAAGTTCAAAACCATATAAAGTGTTACCATTCACACGTTCCACCGCACACGAAATAGTCATTAACAATAATCTAACCAACATTTTAGATAATTAGATATTGATAATAATATTATTTTAAATCTTTCATTCGGTTATTACCGTCACGCATTGTATTTTTAACCGACTCCCAAAAAAGGAGGAGGTTATATGCTCCACTGTATGTATTTTTTATGTATTACAGTTATATCTTTCCCATTTTTAAATATCGATGTTGTATCAATTTTTTACTTTAATAAATAAAATGAAACGTTTGATCGCAAATTTTGTGCGTGAGAAATAAGACGCATAAAAAGGCATTGATGGTTCTATTTTTTTGAGTATATTACCTATTAGCGATATTACTCACTGGACCCATACTCGTGATGAATCAACACGCAAACTAAATCGATTAATATCCCAATAACTACAAAAATATACCACATAAAGGCTAAAATAATAACCATATTTCGCTAAAAGGGTATCTCTTATTGATTTTATTGACCGTAAAATATTACTTTTCGAATTTATTGAACAGTAAAAATATTAAGAGAGATGTCTTATTTATTTCTGTTGATTCTTTGACGCCATGTGCATGTTCCAATCCATCTTCACACCGCGCCATCAGATTTGTGCCAAGGCTGGTAGTGATTTATAAATCATATGTTCCTGCGAAATTTATTGTTTGTATGGTGATTATCCTTAGTAGCCATATTTGTATAAGATCGTCGGCGTAATGCGCGAAGATTGATCGCTTTGTCACGTAATTTCTCAATTGATTCACATCAATATGCGTAGAGTAAACGATGGAGATTTGAAGTACGGACATGAATAGGACATTAATAGATAATGTGTATCACGATGGACATAAAATTGAAAATATGTAATGGATATCTCTACATTCTTTTAATATACCTATGTAATTCATCGAGGTGAAGTGTCAATAAGCACGTTAAGCAGGGAATACAAAAAAAATGATTACTAACTTTCAGTTTTGACGGTTTAAAAAACGAATTCATATGTTTAATATTAATAATAATAATAGTGGGACATTACCACACACGGTCATCTAATCCCAAACTAAGCAGAGCTTGTACTATGGAAACCAGCTAGCATCTCACCGACCACGCCACCGGCCCGTTACTATCATCCTCTTTGTCTGTTATATTGCTGGATACTTGTTGTTTTGTAGGTATCTAGAGTCTTATACTAACTTTCACGTTTATTTAGTTACATTTCTAATAGTCAATACCACGTAGTAACCTTTAAATTTGAATAAGTGCCTTAATAACAAAATTAAGTTAGCTCTTTGTACAAGTAGCAGGTAAATAAATCACGTTCATGGAGATTGTAACAACCAAATACCTACACTAAGTGTACATTAATTAAGTATGTCGAAACTTTAACACGTAACTGTCACGGTTAAATTTAGCGAGAGGCACACTCGTTCTTGTACTCTCAACTTAAAAGTTATCTGATGAACTGTTTCTTTTTTTACCATTTAAATGACAGCTGCCAGTGTTAATTTGTGGTCACGCTAAAGGCTGAAAACTCGATAATAGAGTCTTGGAACAACATTCAAGCACACGTACTTTCTCCGTTTATTTTTTGTTTTTGGATGTCCCGGGACTTTGCTCGGTCTCAAGATGTGAGTTAATTTTGTTTTAAATAGACTCTACCGCGAATGTTACGCAAATACTAATCACCTACTAGGGGAATTTACAGAAGCAGGTTAGTACCTAACCTGTGCCAGCTACAAACAGCGGTGGTAGTCAGAGCAGGCTACTAGCTGCGTCCTAAGATTTATAAAATTACGATTATTTAATTACATCCAATCCAATTACATACAATAACAATTATTTTTATTGCCAACGAATATTCAATTTACTAAAATAAAATATTTATACCTACTGGATGTCGCTCGTGGGTTTAATCCCTCACGACTGCTGTGGAACCTGACCTCTACCTCTACATCAGTTGAGTTTAAAATAAAAAAGCGTGAAATTGGAATTACAGGTTTGGATGTACCTACATGCAGTTATAATGCTTCTGTTTGACCAGTTACCTTATCAGCTAAAGCATTTTACATAATATCACAAGGTAATTTTTACACATTTTTGTAAAACTACAGCGTAATTTATTTTGACCGTTTCCTAACAGAGGTTAATATTTCGAATATTTAAAAAAAATATTTGTTCGGGCATATCGCATAACGACGTCATCAAAATATGTATGGACAGATTTTTAAAATTATTTATTTGTTTGTCAGGTTTGTCTTGGCGCAGTCACTTTTATATTGACATAATAGCAGTAGATAGTAGGTAATTAATTTTACTATCCCACTTTTACTACATATTAGGGCTGAGATAATTGTTATCTGACAAATTTACTGCAAATTTATTGTTTCAGGTAAGTAGTGTAAGTACCTACTTACTGTCTGCATACTATAGTTTTGTACTCAGAATAAGCTTCTTGTTTTTCTGGAATAGAAAACAAAATCGTAAAATTGTATAAACGAGAGTGTAATGCGCTGTATAGATAAGAACTTTTGGTTATACGCATTGCCTCAATTTGTCTTGAATACGGAACTATTCGATTGTCTCATCCGTTGTCGCAAGTGGTTCGCAAACGCGGTTAAACGATATGAGAGCAAGCCGTTGAGCAGAGTTCTGACTTCAAAATCACCTGCACCTAGATATTATTTACATGTATGGGTATGTGTGCATACGTAACAACATCTATGGCTACGCACGAGAAATATATTTTTTCTGTGAATAATATTATTGGGTCAAAGAGACACAGCAACGCGACGTAGAGTCACGTATGCAATCAAAATCGCCATTCTTTGCTTGTGTCTTCCTACATACCGATACTTCATACAAATGTCTACCTACACATGGGCACAGTAGCAGATTTGTAATACCGTTACGTGTCGTATCGCGATTATCGTTAGCGCTGGACACTCTTTAACATTAAAAAAGGTAGGTCGTAGGTAAGCTTTTGAGCTCGAAATGGGGACGAGATATCCCGTAAAGGAAGCTACGGATGTGGCGTTGAAAGAAACTCTCGTAAAATACAGAGAGATACGTAGTGGGATCTGTGTTTTATGAAACTAGTAATGGTTTCGGTAACCCTGAGGAAACAACGCATGAGTAAGTAAAAGTTAATTCCAATTAAAATCAAATAATGCAACAGCAAACACTAACAGGCTTAGTTCTTAGCTTTTTTATAAATATACGGCTGCATTCTGCATTTAAGTTAAACATTTTGTAAGTATATATAGTACATTTAAAGAAAGTCGAGGGTTAAATATCTCTGTCAGTAGCCAAAACCCATTAAGGCATTATCGCCTTGTTATCTCTGTTAAGCGAGCACATCAAACCTTTTAATGCTACAGTATGTTCTTGTTTTTATTTCGTTGTTACTTTAAAGTCATTCGGACAGTTGTTAGTTTAATTTTTTACGCACTCAGTTTAACAGACAGTTTGATTTGATATGTTACATTTTGGATTTTGACAAGCTTAAAGGAAACTAATAAACATGACAGTTTAAGTGCCTACCTATGACTCGACAAGCGGTGTTTTTATTTCGATAATACAAATACCTAAATTAATTTTTAAATTTTTATCGTTTTTTACCGGTTGATTGAAATTTTGCTTGTGGGTATTTACCGAATACTTTGAAAAATTGTACAGATTAAAAGATGTACTATTTTTTTTGGTTTAATAGGTCTTTGAGTTAGATGGTCATTAACTTATTAGCTGTTGAACTTGGGCTGTAGCCTGTGTTTTCATTTCCATGTTTATATTAGAAAATCGATTGTAAAATGGGTCATAAACGTACAACTATTTGAGTAATTTTAGTACTTATTCTTTTATTAAAAAGAATACGAGAAGAATTAAATTATTTCATGAAGAAGCAAGAACGGGAAATGTTAAAAATCTTATATAATAGGTACCAAGTTTTCTTATTAGAAGTTTGGAAAACGAGAGTAGTGCTGTAGTTGGATGCAGTTCCCGATTTCACAGTGGAACGCTCCTTGCATTGCTATTTTATTTCCAGTAAGTTGTTTCAGTCTCTACCGTATCATAGAAATGCGGATGGATTTAATGAATGAGCTTTCAAATGTTGTTTTTTTAACAAATACTCTATTCTTATCCTTAGAGGTCTCTTTATTTTCGCTATTAGCTTTGTAGAGGAGGACTTATTTTTTAACTAGTAAAGGTAAAAATGTTTTGCTAGTGTTTTTCACATATGTAGGTAAGTATTTAAGCATCTATTTATTCTAGTAAAGCAGATATATTTGCTTCAAATAACTATACGTAGTTAATCAAATACACGCAGTTAAATTTTCAACAATTCAACTGAAATCAATAACATAATTTACAAAAGTTATTGGTTTAATAAAACTAATTTTTATGTTTGACAGTAATACATTGCCAAAAATGCATAAACGTATTCGGTCTCACGTACCGGTAATAAACATTTTTTATGTCTTTCAATAGTTTCAATATTTTATAGCCATTTCTTAAGCTTAAGTCTCTTTCACTGACTTGATTTAAATGTAGTAAAATATCTATACACTTATTTCTGTATATACTTAATATTATAAAACTGAAGAGTTTGTAACGCGCTAATCTTAGGGACTACTTAATAGTTCGATCTGAAAAAATCTTGCGCTGCTAAATAGATGGGCTATTATTATTGAGGAAAGCTATAGGCTACTTTGAGAACCAGAGTAATCCACATAGCTCACCGGAATCGTAAGCTGAAGTGGCAGGGGGCCGCGCCGGTCATATCTGCCGCTGACCCGACAACCGTTGGGGTAAACGAGTTATTGAGTGGAGACCTCAGTGGCGTGCTATGGGAGAGGTCTATGTCCAGTTGTGGACTAAAATGATGATGACAGGCTACTTTTTATCTCACTGCTGGGTATGATATAAAATGTAAATTCGGGTGAAGCCGCAGGTGGATACTTAGTTATTTACTTATATAAAAATCGATCCTTATTTCCCATGGCTACCACGCCACCACTTGAGAACGACTGCACCGAAACGAATATTTTATTTTTGCTTTAGTTTTATTCAGAACCAGATTGTAATAATAGTTTTTTGAGATGCCTGCTATTTATTCAAATAAATAGCGTGAAAAATAGGTTAAGTAATTGCAGATAATTAAAAACTTTCGATATTAAAACAAAAATATTGCATAAGTCAATCTATAAACTACATTTCGGCTAGTAGCCATCAATTATCTTTATAAATATACATTAGGATGTAAACATTTTAGCTAAGAAGCCATTAGGCCTGTTTAAATGGTCATTAAAACTACGTTGGTACTTACTGCATATCAAGTCTTTCAAGTTGTTAAGTATCGTTGCAGAACTAGTTGCTAAAATTAAAGTATTTGAATTGCTAAATAGGTATTCTAATTATATTATTTGTTCTAGGTAATGACTAACGACAGTGGGTTACTATACCACAGAGAAATTCAATCGCTCTAGGGTGGGACGCTTAGCTGTTTTATGGTCGATAACTAATGTAGGGGGAATAAAAACCGAAAACTACTAAAGAATATAATGATGTACAGATTCGTGAAGTAGTTTACAAGTAAATAAAATAAAAACAATTTAAAATATTTTTCCAACTCTACATACCTAATATGAAAGTTATTTAGAAATATCCTAGTAGAAGATAGATCTACGTAACCTTTTTAACAGATTTAAACAAAGAGGTTATGAGTTCGACCTGTACGACCTTACTTTAAGTATTAGTTACATACAGGTCAGAATTGGTTCAGCAGTTTTAGAGACACTGACATAAATTTAAGATTTTTGTTGATTTATGTCACAATAAGGGTGTCGTTTTCGAGATTATCCTAGGCGTAGATTACAAAAATGACATCTATGTATTTTGAAATCCAAGCTTTGGGATGACATTTCGCAAAAAATATTATAGGTATCGTATTTGAGATCAACAGGGGTGGAGATTGCGTATTTTCAGATTTTTTCATTGCGGGAGTAGTTTTTTTGATTACACTCTTACACATACATTAAATGTGTTGTTGAGAATTATACAGAATGAGAATTAAACTGCTGAACAGAAATATAATATTTTCAACACCTATACCAGTCGATATTACTAAAGTACAAACGGGAATTGTTTTCAAGACATAACACAAAGGTCTTAAAAACGATTACCTAATAAGATTTCTTGTATACGATTCGACGATACCTAAAGGGTTATAATGAATCATAAGTCTCACTAGCTTACTTTTTTGAAGTCGGTACTTGCCCTTGAGCAATGAGTTTCATTAGATTTTGATTTACGGATATTAAATAATAATTGATAGTCTTTGTAAATTTAATGTAGCTTAATAGTATTCATATCATACCAGCTAGTAAAATGATGTTAGTCACTAGGCTGGCCAATAACATTTACAAATAAATACAAAATAGTTTATTTGCATTTAGTAACAGATATTTTTACAAATGTGTTGTGATTGGAGCCTCCTTTTAAGCAAGTGTATGCTTGTGTCAGGGGACTCCAACATACTACTTACTTTAGCTACTCATAGAACTGCTTGTAGAGAATCGTACTTAGAAACAGATAGGGTAATAGATTTGTCAAGTCGTATAGAAAATAGTGGAACTGGCTACCCAAGGGACCAGTTATTTTATCAATATTCATTGATCACAACTTTAACTTGATAGCGGCAATAGATTAAATATCAAATTAAACTAACGATAACTGTTTAATGTCAAAACTCTTCCAATTTATCTCAAACTATGAGGGGAGTATTACAAATAGCCCCTTGGCTTCTTGGCTGCTTGTTTTGTAAGTTTATGTTAGTTGAACGAAATAACTCTTTATGATTGCTACAATAATGAAATTTGATCCTATGCAGACAGTTTTCGACCCATAGAAAAGTGTTAATTAAACTGCTTGCACAGGAGGGTGATGATTTTTCACCACAGCAGAGCTGCTCTGGTAAAATGGTACTAGCTACGTAAAGGGCTAGCTAGCTTGATACTAAGCTCTACCTGCAAATATGTGGCTCTAGATGGAATATTATGACTATATATTCTAGTTCATTATATGGGACTTTAGAAAAAAAAATGAAATACTAGTGGACCCCGCAGATGCCGTCCTGCCCGGTAATGCCACCTACCGGGTCCGATAAAAGATTTCGACTGATTTTCAGACCGACCGAATAGAGATATTTCATAAAAATCGGTCAACCGTTTCGGAGGAATATGTTTTTTTTCTACTTTTCTTTGCGTAAAAACTACTTCAAGGAATATTCTAAAAAAAGAATTAGCGAAATCTGTTGAGCTGTTCTTGAGTTTTGCGCTTAGTAACGCATTTAGTAATTCAATTTTTTTATATAGTTAGGTAACAATGTACTTGATAAGTTGTTCCTAAAATGTTCCCCAATAACAATATTGGTAGTGAATAAGTCGTATGAGTACATACGATAAATAATCATAGTATCTACTACTAAACAACAGTCACTGTCATGTATTGTTGACATTTGTAATATTAAGCCGAAACAATATGTACCATGTAACAAATCGTAAGACTTTTTTTTTACTGTAGCTCCTATAGCACCTTAAACATATTCGGTATGTAGGTACAGAAATAAACCTACTAGCCTCTGACCTGGAGTGGTCCATGTAAAGTACTGAAACGTTCGGGAGGAGGAAGCTACACTGTCCTACACACGTGTATAATATTACCTGTTGCAGGAAATTACTTTGTAACTATTGTAATTTAATAATCAATGAAATCTTGATCAGAAGATCGATAAAACAAAAATAAAATAAAAAATGAATAAATATTACGAACGAATTGGAAAAATATGCTATGGCTAATTTATTTAAACAACCGCTTATTAAAATCATCATTACGGCTCTTACTTGATTGCTGATAACATTTTATATAAAAAGAGACACCAATTATTTCGGAACGTCCAATCTTATTAAACTTATTAAAGTAATGAGTTTATCAGTTCATTTGTATGCTGACCCGAAGTCTCTACATGCAGTACACGCTTACTTACTCAATTTTAATTGTAGCTTTCGAATATTTAAAATTGTTGTTTATTTTTAAACAAAAATTTTAATTTATAAATTACGTATTGAAATCGATCTGCTTTCTCTTTTATTTATTCAATTATCATTGTTGATATTTAAACATTCGATATGTTTTAAACGTTACTGATAACGGTTTGTCGTTGGTTTCACGTGGTGATAAGTGAAATAAAGACGATGTTACAATACAGCCCACTAGACACGTTCCCATTATATCCTCACTAAGCACCACCTCATATATAACACGACTTTGAAGACATGTTTTTGTCTAGTAGCTTGTGATATTTGTGATTACCCGTGTCAAAATCCTGCTATCAGTGAGTATAGCTCATTCACCACCAGCCAGAGATCTCGTGAATTAAATACTTTAAAGTGATATTAAAACTAAACCCACTCAAAGAATTACCATCGGCCTATTGCAGTCCACAGCTAGACATAGGCCTCTCTCAATAAGCGCCATTTCACCCTGGTCTTCGACTTGTCGTATCCAGCTACTGCCGGCTATCTTTCGCACTCCACCTAGCCGGAGGGCGTCCTATACAACGTTTGCTAAGATGTGGTCGTTTTCAATTTTCATAGTGGGCGTTAAAAAAATAGATTTCTATTAATTATTAACGAAAAAAATAATTTAAAAATAGAAAAGAAACCCGATTGAACATGTAAAGTATGTATCTATTGATAGGTTTGTCAATTACTTTTTGTCAATTTAAAAACTTCAGCAACATTTTAAATTAGATTTTTCCTAATATTGAGTGTTCACATTAAATAGACAGGTACCTAATTTATTCCTACCAGTTGGACAAAGCAGCGACAAACAGACGACAAAAATCACAATAAGAATACCATCGACCATTATGGTATGAATCCTGTCGAGATTACAATCTTTATTATCTGGCAATAGCCAGCTTAATGAAGCTAAGAAAAACCTTTTCTTTATCTTAATATCAGTTAATGGCTGTCTCAAATATATCTTGGTATACTTCCTGAAACTTTCCTTCATGCTTATGTGTAAGATAAGCAAATTGGGATTTTCAGAAGTAAGATTATTATGACAAGACCTCCTACTATATAAATGCGAAAGATGTGATCATAGATGTTTGTTTGCTTTTCTTTTCTTTTTCTTTTGCATAGTCCATTTTGATAAAGCAACTTAAATCTCTCTTGTTCCTCTATGCTGTCTCCCGCTTTGCCTGAAGGGAAGTAGACAATGTAATTTTCCAACTCCTCGTTTTAATTAAATTCATGCGGGATTCAAGACAATTTAAGTTTAGGTACAAACCAAAGTCTCTTCATGGCGCGGCGCTGCTGTTGATCCTGGCTTATAGGAGTAGTAGTGGTGGAATTGGAGTGATGGGTTAAGTCCCATTAAAGTCCATAAAAATGGAAGTGATTTAAGGAACATAATCCCGAAATTCTATCAAAATTTTATGCAGGATACTAATAATTTTGGTTACCATGACACAAGCTCAGCTTAGTACCGTACGTGTTAGCGTCACAGAATCGACCGTTTAACTCGCGTATCGCCTATCGCCAAGATTCTGAGTCCTCAAGCTGCACAGACATGATGATTCAAGCGATAGGAATATTAGTGACGAATAGCCTTACATTACTTTTATTTGTGGTTAAATTTAAGAAATTTAATTAATGTTTTATGATTTTGTACCTCAGATGGCGATACGCGAGTTAAACGGTCGGCCTATATTCCTGCAGCTATAGAATAGCACCCTAATTCTCAGATTTTGGTTATCAAAGCTAGTAACGCAAATACCTAGTCCTATTTCACGAAACGTCCCACAGTCTACTAGATCAATCGTCTGTAAAAACAAAACAATACAGAACTCACAAAAATGTTTTCTATATTTTCTGGTACAGTGGCCTATAGTTACGGTTCACAGGAACGGCTTTTCGCTGATATTTGAACACTCTGAATACCCGTAAAATATAGGGATCATCTGCTGTGACCTGTTTTCCCTTCTAACAATAATTGGTTGCGTTTGTTTATTCATTTAATCGGCACATAGTATCGGCAAATGTTATTGTAATATGCATGTTATTTTAAGTAAAAAAATTTCATTGTTATAGGTATTGTTGAATTGTAAAACCTCTAGGTTTTTTAGTTATAAATTATTAGTTTTAGGTATATAAAAAGCGAGTGCTTAATATTAAGAAATTGGATTAAAACTTGGGAAAACTCGAGCATTAACAGTTGATAGTTTGAAGTTTTGAAGCGGTCTTGGTTTATGGAACTCGACGTCTTGAAATATACCTACATACAATAGGTATCTAAGTAAGTTGTTATTACATATCACTTAACTGTAAACTGGGTTTGGTAAGGCGTTCGTCCCACATAGGTACCTACATTTTATAGGGCACTGAGACTGCTTGAGACACTTAGTATGTCGACAAATTTTTATTACCATTAATACCTATAATCAAGGTGTATAGATGTTGATGATAACAGTATAACACAGGTTGTATTGAAATAATGTGTGGGCCGCTATTAGCTGCGGCCTTGCACGAACAATTACTTTGTGACTTCATGTCACATCTTATTGTCATTCATCCGCTACAATAGATTGTATTAATTCATATAATTATGTTACATGTGATATGTCGACAATGGATGGCAAGACAGATGTGGCAAAGAAGATGACCTAGTAAGTGTAGGTGTAATGGCATAGTACCTAATGGTATCTAGATGGTGAACATTGATAATTTGGATAGTATTTTCTTAGATTTACGCGAATATAAGACATTGAAATAAAACTACTTTCTATCCAATTAAAAAAATTAAAATCCGTCCATCCCCTTCAGTATGTGGAATCATAGGGACTGAATGTGTTTTGCTGACACTTACCTCTGTCTGTGGATCCCACCGATAGACACCTCCTTCCGGTTTTCCCCTCGCTCGCCTAACTTATGTCGTACCACTACATATTATCACGCGACCATTGGCTTGATTGGTTTGTTGTAGGACAGGACTTTTCACGGTTAATTTCATACAATATTTAGAGAATCTTAGTTGCAGCTCGAATTTTGGAATCGTGCTCGGTGAACGGCAATAGACTCGGTCCCACAAGTAATAGCGGATTACTTGTGGGACCTACAAAGTAAAAGAAAAGTGAGTGTATCACACCTCTGCCTGCACTTTTGGGTAATAAAGGTGTGACTATGAAAGAAAGAAACAACTTTAGTTCTGGACGTGGTTCAAGGACGTGAAGCTATGTATGTAAAATCTAGAATAAGTGGATCAAAATTGTCACTAAACAAAAATGCAGAGAGATATTCTGTAACCCAGTAAAAAGTAGAGCATCTTAAAACACGAAGGTATATTTGTTCTTTAGTGCGAACATTACCAACTGCACCATAACAATAAAGTGTGAAACAATAAACTGCACGACACTAGCTTATCTTGAAGCATTCAGTCGTAAAGAAAAGTCGAATAAGTAGAGTTCAGTTAACAGTGACAGGTACTATAAAAACAGGCTAAGTACGTGTCGGACCAAGAGCAAAGTAGGGTTCCATAGTCACCGTAGTAATCATACAGAGTGACACACTCTCTCTAGGCCCCTAGGGATTTAGTTCATAGAATCGATATAAACACTATTAAGTATTCCTAAACAAACAGCTAACTCAGCCGTGATAGTTTTTTTTTAAAGTGGAGGCATATTGGACCTTATTTTTCAGATTATAGCCCTTACTTTCGTATATTTTTTTAGGTTTCTTTTTTACCACTTTGTGGGCAAATCTATTTATATAAAAATCAATGCCAGTATTCGTTGTAATTTTATAACTCAAAAACGGGCTTACCTATTCAAACCAAATGTTTAGGCATTGTTCGCACTATTTAGTAGATGGTTTATGTGAAGTTTGCACAAAATCGGTTGAGCGGTTCATAAATTTTAAATTGTTGAGTGGGCTGAAGCTACCCGTGCGAAGCTGGGGCGTGCCGCTAGTAAAATAATATAGATCCATGTAAAATTATATACAGCTCTCTAGTTTTTGTACGGACGAACGAACAGACGGACATGCTAAAAAGGTCTCGTTAAGAATCTCTAACTCTAAAAAGTGCATTAAACATAAACGCTACAAATTATGTACCTAAAAAGAAACGCAAATAAAATGAATCTATCAAGATCGCTCGTTATCTTGCTGATGATACAAAAAGTGGAGAAAATGTATCAAAATGTGTAGGGTGCGGTCGTCGCCCTTCGCTCCGCCCGACGATGATTTGATAAATAACCACACAATAAATCACCATATGAGACAACACGTCACTATGGATGGTATTAAAATTTATCTGTCGCTGGCCAATTGGTAAAACCGTCATTTGCCTAGACTAGGTACTGGACCTACAGACAGTATAATTAATGGAATTAATTATGGTTTACGTCTAATTTTTAAGTTCAATAAGGTATTTCCTAAAGTTATGCAGATATTTTGTAGTCAACAGTATGTTATTATGAGCTTTAATAATAATTATAATTATTTTTGACAAGCTTTTATTCAACTACGTTTGTAGTTGGAGTGGAATCTTTTGAAGTAGATATGTTCTACTTATTGAGCTAAAATTGTATCTTTTAGGTGGGTCATAAGATTCTGCAAACACTAATCTTACCGTGTAAGTAAATTAATATAATTTAATTTAATATCATCAGTTATTTAATATACGTCTATTACCAGAACATTATAAACATTTTGAAAGTGGAAATCCGACTACAGTAAATCTACTTAACAAAAAAGTTTGCGAGTTTTACAAAGTAGGTACCAAATTAAAAGTAATTACACACATTAGTGCACACATTACACACATATTAATAAGTACTTTTCCTTCACATATAACTATCATTTCCTAACTATCAATACCCGATAGTTGTACCTATACGATCAACATTAAGACTCAGCAGTAGGTACTTATTCTAAAATTATTATTATTATTAACTTTAATAAATTTCATCTATTTGGCTATATATCAACTAATATCAAAGAAGTGTGCGGCTTACTCATGCAAAGCATACATTTCATGCTGGATGTCTAGTCATGTTACAATACAACGATATTTGCGACAACCCTGCTACATGATGCCCAAGGCCTGACCAAGTAGGGTGGGTGTGTGGTAACAGGAAGCTTAAATGCTAGTTTTGTCTTTTTTATCGTTCTCTGTTTCCTTGTTTGTGCTGTTCTGTTGGCTGGTCACAGTCTACGGAAATGTACCTATATCAACAGGGTAACTTTGCTTGTAGTAGTATTATTGTTTTTGTAACTTCTAGTCAACGGAATTGGAACTTTTACATGGTATTTATGTATTTATGGTTAGTCAAAAATATATATTATTATATTTTTTTTGATTTATGGAACTGGAAACCTTTTGGAATATGTCTCTTTCCTTTCAAAAGGCAATTTTTTCATTTTTTTTAGATATTATATATGATTAATATAGGTGTGTCTACGTCAAGGTACATTTATCCAAATAACCAAATAAGAAATGTTCTGTTGCTGACACAAGTACTTACGTACATACATAGACGCACGCTTAGACTTATATTACCCACTCGAAGAAATAATATCGATAAGGCCATATTTAGTCGTCTATGCTTTGCCATATTTAGCCTATTACTGTATATCAGACACGTAAGGAACAAAATGTTTTAATTTTAAATCTACCCCTGATTAAAAACTGTCTGTGGTTTTGTCTAACATGTAATAAAAAAAATACCGCCACCTATAAAGTCACATTCGAACTAATTCTAAATATGTACGACAGTGCCATCTCTGTGAAATCATTTGAAATATTCACATGGTATCACCTCTATGTCACGAGGTTAGATACTCAATACAACGTTACAATGATAGATGGCGCTGTAATGAAATTGAAGGCATACCGACTTCGAATTTTTGAAGTCAATTGCGACTTGTGTGTGACACACCCCAGGTGAGAAACCTTTGATAAAACTGTATCTACATATACCTACGCCTTTCTCTAGCAATGATCCAATGAAATGTGACCCAAGGGATACGGATGGTTAATGTAAGAAAACTACCCAAGTCAATAATGGCATCAATGGCACACAGCGTTACGAATATCAATTTAGGCATTGAAATTCATAAATTTAAACAGTGCCTCTAACATTAATTTAGACACGAGTACCATGACTAGTCACGTCATTATCAACAACACTAATAAAGTGGCATGGGGGAACATAAGTGCTGCCATATTTTTAGCGAGACAGGAAATTTATTTCGGTGTTACACTCTGTTTTCATTGTCACCGTAACACGATTTCCTTCAACTTATTTTTCCAAGAGTACTTACCATGCCTACCGCGAATATAACTAAGTGACGGTAATATTATTTTGCTCATGTGATTTAGGTTTTTTCATGAATGTAGGAATTGTCTTAGTGGCCTAAGGACCTGTAGGTACACTAGGGCCTAGGGATAACTTAATGCCAGATATTAGCATTGGCGTGTTTATTGTCTATATTGTTGTACACCTTTCCCGAACTAGTACTTCCAGCTTGGGTAGAAGAAAAAATACACCTTAATTCATTATCAGCGCGTTAACTGTTTTCAAAAATGTATTCTGCTTAAAGAACAGAACAGCTAAATTCCAGCTAATACTTACTTTGAACCCGTTCATCTGATGTACCTACATATTAAAGTCAATGAGTAGGTAAGTAGTACAATTTTCTAAAAGTATCTTTAGGCCGACCGTTTAACTCCCTGTCGTCAAGATTATGACTCCTCAAGCTGCACAGACAGTGATGATGATTCAAGCAATATGGATATTAGTGTCGAATAGTCTTACATTACTTTTATCGGTGATTAAATACTTCGTTAAGAGATTTAATTAATGTTTTATGACTTTATATCTCAGATGGCGATACGCGAGTTAAACGGTCGGCCTATATTTGTCTTTTTTGTAAACAAATAATACTGGGAACGAAACTTATGAGGAGCTTCGCCATATTACATCACGCCGATGACTGCTTCAAATTGACTGTCATGACCACGGAAGGAAGAAATAACTTGTTAGAAGTCCCAAATAAGTACATATATTATCAGAATGTGGTTACCACCAGTACCCCGTAATTTGTTTAAAGATAGAGTCTTAGAGAACGAAGTTCATTACGGCAGGCTTGGAGGGGATAGGGATTTTGCTGCGCGACCGAACTGCAAAAAATGTGATAGTATAACCGTAAGAAAGAATGCGTGGAATAAAACCGTTAAATGAATCGTGCGCAGGCGCAACAGTCGCATACACAAGCGAGTAGTGTATAATACCTTTCTCTTTCTCCCTCTTTGTTTATTAGCCGAAGGAACTTTGTTCCTACCTGGTGTCCCACGACACCACATCATTTATTGACCGGTGATCGCTTCTAAACCCCCTGGAACCCCCTGGACCCCCTCGACCCTTGAACCATGTCGGACAAGGAGTCCGAAGACGTGCGCCGTCAGCGCGCCCTCATCGAAGAGGAGCTTAAATGGAAGGGAGAAGAAATGGAGGCGCTCCTCGAAATGAGCGCTGAGGCCGGTTTGCTCCAAGGAGCTCTATTTTTTATTATTAAACATAGAATCACGCCTGTTTTACGCGAAGGCGTAGGAAGTACATTTACAATAGCTCCCAAACGTATTAGGGGCCGAGTCTGTTGCCATTCATCGTGCACAATTCTAAACTTCTAACTGCAACTAAAATTCTCGAGCATTTATATTAGAAATCTCTTTGCTTGACTTGGGAGTCGTACCCGAGATCTCGCGATCATTAAGCGAACACACTTACCACTAGACCATAGGAACTGTATGATGAACGAATGAATGAATGAAAATTTAAAACATTTACATTATCCCGTAAGGTAAATAAGTATTACCGAAAACGAGAAAAAAAACCTACAAAAAAATTCAACGTTTCTCAGTGTGTCTAATATATGACATTAAAATAAAAACTTGTTTAAAATAAAATACGATGTATTAACTATGTAAAATTGTACAAGTATTGGGCACGCGTGCGTATTCTATGTTATTGGGCGAGTCACTCTCTGCGCGCGCGCATCGTCCGTCCGTCGTCGTGGCTCCTCCCCGCACCTCCTTCCCCGCGGTAACCGGTACCCGATCACGCATCAATTCGTGAACATCTTCCGGCGCGTTGAAAGCACTAGCTTTCAAGAGTTTGTTGTGACCCTGGAAGCGGGTCCTGAAGCTGCATCTTCTTCATCGTCTTCAGGCTCTGTAGTTGGCAAGGGACACAACTTATTGATGGCCCTTCGTATAGTGCCCTTCGAAGTGGTTACGTCAGCAACCCTGCTAACGCCGTCTACTCCTGGGTAAAGACGACATACACGTCCTAGGCGCCACTGCAAAGGCGGCAAATTGTCCTCCTTGAGGACGACCACATCGCCACAGGCGAGTGACTGCTGCGGGGTGCGCCATTTAGCGCGCTGCTGCAGCTCGGAAATATACTCCCGGCGCCACCTTTCCCAAAAGTCTTGCCTAATCTTCTCGATGAGCTCGTATCTGGTGGGTCTGGTAACAGTGACGGGCTGCGTCGGCATGGACATGAGGGGTCGCCCAATCAAGAAGTGGCCTGGGGTCAGCGGAGACGGATCAGTACAATTGGACGAGAGAGGAGTGAGCGGGCGTGAATTTAGGATTGCTTCAATTTGTGTAAACAACGTCGCTAACTCCTCAAACGTCAATGCAGCATTACCTGCTACACGTTTTAAGTGGTATTTAGAAGACTTAATACCAGCCTCGAATATTCCACCAAAGTGTGGAGAATAATATTCTGGGACATTAACACACACGGTCATCTGGTCCCAAGCTAAGCAGAGCTTGTGTTATGGAAACCAGATAACTGGTATATACTATACATATAATACTTTTCTTTTGTAAATGTATACTTATAATAGATATATACACCCAGACTCGACACAAACACAAATGTTTTTCATCACTAATGTTTGTCTCGGGTGGGAATCGAACCCACGACCTGCGGCGTGAAAAGCAAGTATCTTACCGACCACGCCACCGGCCCGTCGAATAGGCGGGGCTAAACACAAATTTAATTCCCTCATTACTAGCATAATTATAGACTGACTGACGGCTGGACTTAAGTACCCGACCTAATTCATTACTAGCGCCAACAAAATTCCTTCCGTTGTCGCAATAGATTTCTTGAGGTTTACCTTTGCGCGCTACAAACCGTCGTAAGCATAAAATAAATGATTGGGTACTTAAATCGCTTACTAGCTCTAAGTGGACTGCTTTAGTGCTGAGACAAATAAACAGACATAAATAACATTTAGTTATTTTATTACCTCTGCCCTTACGGCTGCTAATCATAAAAGGTCCAGCAAAGTCAACTCCGCACGAGTAGAAAGGAAAGTTGGAATTAGTTCGTGCCTCTGGTAAATGCCCCATGATCGGTTGTACTACGTTAGCGCGAAGACGTGCACAGGTGACGCATCGCTTAACTATTCGCCGCGCTAAACATCTACCTCCGATGGGCCAGTACTTATCGCGGACTGACGCTAAAAGTAATTGCTGTCCACCGTGAAATAACTTAACATGCTCGTTTCTCATTATAAGTTTCGTTAAATTATGCTTTGAGTCTAATATTATAGGGTGCTTTTTGTCATACTCATAATTAGAATTTTCTAACCGTCCTCCTACTCTTACTATTCCATCAGAATCAATAAAAGGAGTTAACTGTAATAATTTAGATTTTTTGTGTAACTGTACACCTTGCTTAAGTAATTTAATTTCATTAGGGAAAGAATCTAACTGGCTGAATTTTACTAACAATAACAGCGAATTATTTAACTCATCTGAATTTAAAGGACCGGACAGTTTTTGTTTACTTGGCTTACAATTATTTAAAAAACGTAATATGTACGCATATATTCTATTTAATTTTACAAAACTAGAATATCTTTCAAAACTAACAAAAGAATTATTTTTATTGATATGGTCACGTAATAATAAAGAATGTACCTTCACGTCTGGTAAACTATTGACTTGTTGTGATTGATGCGGCCAACTGGACTGCTCTAGTTCCTGCAGGAAGGCAGGACCTTCCCACCACAAGCTAGAAGAAGCAAGGTCTTGGGGATCGACGCCTCTCGACGCCAGATCAGCTGGGTTTATGGTAGTCGGTACATGTTTGAATTGGAAACCACAAGTTAGTTCATTTATTTCATTGACCCTATTACAAACAAAAGTTTTAAGATTCCTCACATCCATCTTTAACCACCCTAATACGACAGTGGAGTCGGTCCAAATCACCTTTTCATTTATTTTACATCGTAAAGATTGAATAACTTTATGACATAATCTCGCTCCTAACAAAACGCCTAATAATTCCAGTCTTGGTATAGTGGTGGGTTTTAAAGGTGCAACTCTAGCCTTAGCACATAAAAGTTGAACTGTAACTTTCCCATCTTTATTAATTGAGCGTAAATAGATGCAAGCTGCGTAGGCCTGAAGCGAGGCATCTACAAAGCAATGTATGTCTGTTGTCACTGAAAAGTCACAACGAACCTTCCTTGTGATTTTAATATCTGAAATATGATGTAAACTATTAATAAATCTTAACCAAACATTGACTAGTTTAGCTGGTATAGGTTCGTCCCAACTTAACTTAGCTATCCATAACTGCTGCAAAAATATTTTAGGTTTTATAATACAAGCACAAACTAAACCTAAGGGGTCAAAAATTTTACTTATTGTAGAAATGACAGTCTTTTTTGTTATTTGTGAGGACTGTTCAATATTTGTGGGAAACCAAATAATGTCCAATTTTGGACAGTAATTTAAGCCTAACACACTAGACTCCTTGGTTAAGTCCACAGAGTCAGAGATTATACCATGACTACAATTATCTAAAGCTTGTAAACAGTTAGTTCTTATTTTTCTCAAAGGAAAACATGCAGAATTTAAAATGGTTATTATATTTTCATAAATGTACTTCAATTCATTTTTACTTTCTGCCCCTGTAATCAAATCGTCTATGTAGAAATCAGATTTTAAAATAGTAGATAAAGTTTCGTCACTACATTCATTTGCTACTTGTAAAAGACACCGGGTGCTTAAAAATGGAGCAGACGCCATCCCATAAGTTACTGTATTCAATTGTAATAACTTTATGTTTTCATTAATATTAGGATCTGTACTATATGATGCATCTTGCCACAAAATTAACTGGAGATGACGTTGAGAGGGATGTAAGAGAATTTGTCTGTACATCTTCTCAATGTCACCCAAAAGAACATATTTATGTACCCGGAAGCGGAGCAAAATTGATAGTAAGTCACTTTGAATTACGGGGCCTACAGCTTGTATATCGTTTAAGGATTTCCCTGACGATGTCTTTGCCGAAGCATCGAAGACAACCCTTAATTTTGTTGTTTCACTCTTGTCCCTAGTGACGCAATGATGTGGGAGAAAATTCCCACACTCGGGAGGTTCTACTTCACATAAATGACCTAAATCTTTGTATTCGCGAATAAAATTAGAATAAGATGTGTTAAGCTGAGGATTTTTATTTAATTTCTTTTGTAAGGTCATGAACCGTTTCTTGGCCAAATTATATGAGTTGCCAAGCAATGTTTCAGGTTCTTTCAGAGGCATTTTGACACAAAATCTACCATCTGACATACGGCTCGTATTACTTAAAAAATGATCCTCACAAAATTGCTCTTCTAACGTATAAGTTTTTGTTTCAGACTGTAATTCATCAATACTCCAGAACCTTTTCAAGTCGTTATCTAAACTAGAAAACTGATTAAAATAACAACTTACATTTGATTTACTTTGTGGTAGGCTAATACCCACTGGTCCGGTCACCAACCATCCCAGTTGCGAATTTTGTAATGTAGGCAAATTATTTCCCAATTTAATTTGATTAGTACCAATTACGCTCCAAAACACTTCACCACCTAACAACACATCTATAGTAGAAGGTTGAAAAAACGACGGATCTGCAAGCTGAATGTTACCCGGGATACCTAATTCGCTTATATTTATTTCTGCGCTCGGTAAAACTCCAGTAATGTTCGGCACTAACAAACAGGTTATTTGTTTTGTAAAAGGAGAAAAACATGACTTTAACATTATATCACAACTTCCTGAAATACTAGTTTTAATGTTATTTAAACCACAAACGTTTACATTATCAGCACTTATACTAACACCTAATTTTTGTTGCATATTTTCTGTTAAGAAAGACGATTGACTCCCAGTATCTAGTAATGCTCGAGCAATAACTCGTTTTTTGTTCGCAACGTTGATTAGTTCAACTTGCGCCGTGCATAATAGTGTATGAGTCATAGTCACAGTGGATAAAACGACAGCTGATGCGCTTGACATAGTGCGATCACCTGACTGCACTTCCTCATTATTTTCACTCCTGTGTAATAAAGTATTGTGTTTGCCTTTACACACCTGACATGAACCCTTTAAACGACACTGGTAAATATTATGACCTTTACGTAAACATTTAGTGCATAACTTTAATAAAGAAACCTTACTATTTCTATCATCACAACTCATTGATTTAAACTTAGGACATTCATAAACATGATGACCCTGATTGCAAATAAGACAATTCTTAGCCTTATTTGATTCCGAGGCAGTAAAAAATGATTTTACTGATTTATTATTTTGATAGCACGACTTATTTTCCTGCCTATCAAACTTGTTATAATGCGTAGTCTCCAAAACATCTGCGCGACTACGTAAAAATGAATAAAAATCTTCTAACGTCGGTAATAACTTCAAATTACTTTTAAATTCTTCCCACTTTCCACTCGTGTTAGAATCTAACTTTGCTGAGACAATAAATATTATTAAAACATCCCACTGATCAGTTGGTAGACCTAGTGTGTGCAAAGACCTTAAATTCTTATAAACATGATCGATAATATATCGCAATGATTTAAAAGATTCCTTTGTCATTGGATCAATGCTTAACAATGATTTTAGGTGATTGTTAATTAAAAGATTTTTATTATCATATCGCTTGCACAAAGTTTTCCAAGCATTTTTGTAATTGTCAGCGGTAAACTCAATCGATCTAATTACGACAGCAGCACCACCTTCTAAACTAGATCTCAAATAGTGGAATTTATTAATTGGTGGAATGGAATCGTTAGTATTCACAAGTGAATCAAAAATATCCCTATATTCCAGCCATTTTAGATGATTTCCGTCAAATTTTGGTAATTCTATTGTCGGCAATTTTATTGAACTAATTGAATGTGAATTATTAGTATGTGAGCATTGCGCAGAAATACATTCATTAAATTCCGATTTTCTATCGGTATTAGCACACTCTATTAATTCTTGCGCCTTGGAAAGAAGAGAAAAAAATTGGGATTCAATAGATTCCCTTTCTGACAATTGTTCTTCTTCATTTAGTGAAATTAATTCGATTTCGGACTGTAAACTATTGAAATCAGAAAATACTTCTTGAAACTTATCTACCCTCATCGATAATTCCTTAATTTGAATGCTAGTAATTTTGTCTGGGCTAATTTGACACAAAATGTTCAAGTAATCTTTAAATTTTGTCAATCTCCCTTTAATAATGCTACGTTTCTTTTGTAAACCCTTTAATGCTTCATCAGCCATGGCGGGAAAAAGAAATTAGTAATGAATTAAGTTGGGTAGGTACCTATAAATTGTCCAAACCGTTACGCACGGACGAACGTATGATGAATCCAGCCGTCCGTAGTTTCCGACCTGATGTTCTACCTGCACGCCACTTGGTGTAAGACAGGCAGAAAATCGCCGAAATGTAACCTGGTAAAATAAGATATAATGTTAATAGCAAATATTTAAATAACTTTTTTTTTTGAGTTGAGGGTGGATGAATATTAAAATAAGTATAGGTAAGCAGCTTGTGAATAATCTTAGCAGAGCAAATTATAGATTGCTTTTTAATGTAGGTACAATGAAAGAAAATAGGCTGTTGGGTTATATTGACCCGGTAAGGTTTAATAAATACCTAGATATGAGTGAACTCAATGAAATTAAATTTAAGATTTAAGGAAATGAAAGTGTGAAAAAAATGCTTAAAATGCAATAGCCGAAGTGAACTTTAGGGTAGAAAGATAGTACGCGTTAGCAAGATACTACTTTGACACTTTCGGAGCGTTAAGCTGCACACAAATTGAAGAGGAAAGGGGAGAAGTAGTAAAAGGATAGTCCAACTCCCTGTTAGGCCAAATAATGTCCAGAAGTCCAACTCTGCTTGGCAGTCTTCTTTCCATCCACGTAGGGTTAAAATTTTGATCACGGTCGCCAATTAATGTCTAATATATGACATTAAAATAAAAACTTGTTTAAAATAAAATACGATGTATTAACTATGTAAAATTGTACAAGTATTGGGCACGCGTGCGTATTCTATGTTATTGGGCGAGTCACTCTCTGCGCGCGCGCATCGTCCGTCCGTCGTCGTGGCTCCTCCCCGCACCTCCTTCCCCGCGGTAACCGGTACCCGATCACGCATCAATTCGTGAACACAGTGGTTGGGGTTTCTAAGGCTGCCTATCCATTGAAGCAGAGCGAATATGCGGAGTGGAAAAGCGAGCAAATGTTAACCAATAGGATGGCACAAAATCTCTGCCTGTGAGGTTTTGTGCAATCCTATGATTGGATAATATTTTCGATTAATAGATAGATTTTTATGCATGACTTTTAATTTATATTCTTTTTTACTTATATTTGTATTAAGTTATGAATTTTAATTGTATCTACACCTTAATTAATTCTAACTTCATTTAATAATTCATTGAGTGTATTCATTGTTATTGCAAACAGGTATTTATTTTCATTTTAAATAATTATTAATTTTAATTTTTAAAAGATTATTATTGGAATTGTTATTATTTATTTATTTTGGTTTTTGCTTTAATTTGTTAACTCGATCTTAATGTGTAAGCTGTGGTTGCCTATAATTGAAGATGCGTTTACGATATATTTTTTTTTGTTATTTATTATGTTCTTAAGTACTATTATAATAATGTATCTTTGTTGGCGATCCTTAAATTAATAAAATAAAATAAAATATTTGTCAATTTGTCCGTTGAGCAGTCTAGTTCCAATGGACAGGCAGCTTTATTCTAGACATAATATCTCAGATGTTCTAGGTTCCAGACCCCCTAATATAACTTAATCAGTTCTCTCTCGGGTCAAGTCGTTTAAAATCTACCTTGTTGCAACTGTCACGAATAGCTTCTATCCTCATCACTTGCAGAGTGCACTCAGAAAACTCGAACCTTGCATTACACCAAAGAGTATTTTTAATAAAAAAACTACGTTCCCCTATATTGTCTTTTACAAGATACGTGTAGAACATCGCTCTTAAAACTTTCCTTATTAATCTTGTCACGTTCGGGTTGTTTTTCAATCGAATTAAGGTTCGCTAGAATAAAAGGTACAGATTTCTATTGTTTTACTATTGTTTTGGAAAATATATTAATCACTATTAAGGTGAATATACAGGGATCTATATTCCCTGTATATTCACCGCAATAGTGATATAATAATGTATAATGTTTAAGGGCCTTTAGATTTTACGTAGGTAATCTATATGAAATTTGTATTACTTACTTATTTTGTATACTAGCCTCCGCCCGTGTAGTATTAGGATCAATGTAGCCTATGAACTGTCCAGACTACAGTCTATCCTGTGCCGAATTTCACCCAAATCAGTCCAATATTTTTTTTGCGTGAAAGAGTAACAAACATCCATCTACATACGTCAGTTCAAACATTCACATTCATAATATCAACTCATCTTACACTGATAAATATAAACTATTTTTTTAGACAAAACTCATCTGACACACGGGCACGCACACGCACGACACACTTAATTTCGCATTTGTAATTTATTATTAGCAGGATTATAACTGCCTCGGTAGTCCAGTGGTAAGCATGTTCGCTTAATTCCCGCGAGGTACGGGGTTCGAGCACTGGGTCGAGCAAAAAGACTTTTCTTTTATTATACTTAGAGAATCTAAATTGCAGCTCGAAGTTTGGAATTGTGCCTGATGAACGGCAATAGGCCCCTATTACGTATGGGACCTAATCATAGTCGGCGAAAAGTGGGTGATATTCACCTCTACCGAGGTACATTAACAATTTGTATGCATTAACTGTTCATGTTTAGTGTTAGTGTGTAGCTTTTATTTACTTGTGCATTTGTAAAGACGTACGCTGTACGTGGTTCCTCGCTTCACCCAAAAACTATCAGAACAAATGTAGTACATACTAGAAGTTTCGTATTTTAACACCTCCCGTGTATAATGCTCTAAGGCTACAGGCTACTCGCATCAAATACTTATAAGCCATAGAGAAACTGATCAAAAGTTTGATAGACTTTAGATTGAAGTAGAACTAAACGCACAATGTATGTACATAGAATCCACATTATATGCAGGTTAGGTAGGTTCCAGTAGCAAAGAGTCCATACAAGCCGATTACCATCGGTTTCCCTTTAGGAATCACAAGTAAATATCACAAGTACTTAATAATATATTAAGTAACGCTTAAAAGTTTTAAATAACACCTAAAAATAAGTATAGCATCAAGTGTAAGAACGATCGGTGACGGTAGTGAAGAGATAATATTTTCTTAAGTAAGAACTTTTTTGCTCCGGCTTCCCTATTTCAGACTTTCACCCTTCGCCACTGGTAGGTACTCATTTATAAAATTTTATCCATGTACCCCAATGAAATAACCATTACGCACCTTTATGTAATATTTTAATGCAAATTTATGTTGTTAGATAAGTGGGAAACATATTTGGGTATTATCTAGACTTTAACAAAAACGAGTATATTTATGAACGCGATTGTTCTGGAACTGCCAGTAATTATGAGTTTTATGAGATTGAGAAGGGACATAGTAACAAAATATTGATAGTTAGGTATAGGTACTGCTATTTAAAGTGAAAACTGTAAATTCACGAGATTTTTCCCATACATGGCCGCTGCACGCATGCGCCATTTATGCGCCAGTCATGAGCATATTGGTAACGCGAACTCACAAGATTTTCCCCTACCAAGAAGTGCCCAACGCGGCTAAAAAATTTTCACTTCAAAAATATTTTAATATTCAATAATCCTTCTGCGGATAAAGGTAAACATATTTTTCTAAGTTGAAGTGATTGCATCCAGAGATCATAACAATATCGCACACGATATTTCGTTCTGACAAAGTCATGGAAAAGACACAATTAGGTACATACAACAACACACAATTTGTCTTAGTTATGTGAGTGCATTTACTGACAACTGAGTAAGAGCGTTCCCCATGTTTTCGTTTGCAATAATTTATGAGAAAAAAGGAAGTACCCAACATTAAATTATTAATTCAACGAGAGTAAATAAATGACGAATAATTTTAATTTGGCGGTCAAAATGAAAGGATCGGTCGTTCTTACTTGCGCACTAAACGTGTCAGCATATTAAGTAGGCAATATAAAGTTTATTTTTATATTCGTATTAAATTTTATTGGCATTCAAATCTTACAAGCGACGGAACGTACGGTCTTGGTGAATATGTGCGCTGATTTAACAATATTGGCAGATTAAATAATGTGTTCAAACTTGGTAAAAATATAATGTGGTAATGCAACTTTCTTTCTCTTAAGAAGACTCGTGCCCACCAGTGGGACACTAAAGAGTCATACGACATGGCAATTTTCCACAGATTAACAGTCTCGTAGCTCCCGATCGGATGAACCGATTTTTGATTGTGTTTTTTTTGTTTGAAAGGTCGGTGATTGTTAAATTTTTAATTAAGATTTATAATTAAATCATATAAATGTCTATTTTTATGGATCCTTGTGTTATGTCGTCTTCTAATAATTGATAAGTTATGTATCTATTTGATTGTACAAAATTAAATGATCATCACATTTGTCTTTGCTATGAAGCGTAATAGAGGAAAGAAAGCAGATAACTGATGTTCGCGCTATATTTTAGCTACACAAATTAACGAAGGCAGTTACTTTATTTACATGTGCATATTAAACCTAATAGTCACCTGACACGAGTGTAGATTATTTACTTGGGACAGGGATTTATTTCTGTACCAAATGAGATTTCCAAATACCTTACCTTCCAAGCAAACCATGTCTACTGCGCTACTGTCAATATCAATACTCAAAATAGCCAATATAGGTTTGATATGGAATAAAATATAGTTGATTTTAAAACATAAGTACCTCTACTGCCCACTAATAAAATTTAGGCAGTATAACGTACCTAATCGCAATATTTTCCGACATTATCAGCAAACTGCCAGGATGATATGATATGTAATTATCATAATAATTTAATAGAATTTTGGAATAAATTGGGAAATAATATTGGCAATGATGTTATACTTTTTGTTTAAGTAAATGCACCTACTATTGAAGATTTGTGTAAACAATTGAAGACTAAATTAACAAAATCTAACTTAAAAAAATTGTCGTAAGTATTTAAAATTAAGTATTAAATTTTCAACCTCGGCTTCGCCTTGGTAATTGTATTGTAGTCTTATTCATAAAAATCATACAAGGCTCTTTGGTTAAAAAGGACTTTGTTTCTTTCTTACTAGAATAAATGACGGGCCGGTGGCGTGGTCGGTAAGATACTTGCTTTTCACGCCACAGGTCGTGGGTTCGATTCCCACCCGAGACAAACATTAGTGATGAACATTTGTGTTTGTGTCGAGTCTGGGTGTAAATATCTATTATAGCCCAGTCATATTAGGTAAAAAAAGGGGTCAACCTCGGAATGAAAGATAATAAGCTGCAAATTGGTATGAACCTTTGTTTTGTCATTCTAAATGTTGTCTCAAAAGTCACAATCGTTATCGTGTCCGCGTCTCAAGATATTCAAGGTCAAAGTTCACAAAAATCGGTTTTTCGCGAATATCTGGCTTCCTATCGGTTAAATGAGATTTGCATTTATTATAAAAGTTGTAGGCTATAAAATTCCCTACAACTTTGTTTCAACTTTTTTTTCATACGACCAACCGTTTTGAAGGTAGAGCGCGAAGAGTGCACATCGTACAGTCATATACGGCCTAATGCAAGGTCAAGCGTGAGTTATGGTTATCAGTACGTTATAAAGTCAATTATTTACTTGGAAATTATAATTATTAAACAATGCCCATTATTTATGTACTAACTATTAATTATTTATATTTAATTAAAGTAAGTAACTTGATTATTTATATATAATTATTCATATTTAACTATTTAAGTATAAAATATTATTAATTCTGGATTATATAGTTTAGTTTTATTTTAAGTTAAAATGATAGTAAGAGTATATATTTTACACATATTTTTATTTATTATTAAATACGGCATAATATACATTTATCAAAATGTGAGTTCAAATATCAAAAGTATCTTTGTTGATTTTAATTGTAATGAAATTGGAAATGGAAGCTAATTATCTTCTTCTTCTTCGTCGTCTTCTTCTTCTTGTCGCTCAAAAATGTTCGATTCATTGTCATCATCCTCATTATCTGTCATGTTCATCTCCAAACCTTCCAGAATATCGGGATCATATGTATTTTCTTTATTATCTTTAAGTTCTTTCAAAGTAAATTGAGAATCTTCATTATTTTCTATATAATAAAAAATCTCCTTAATTGCTTGAGTGACTTGATCATCTTGGCGAGGCTTTTTATCTGCAGATGGTACTCGGGTTAAAAAGTTGGTATAGCAAATAGTATGATACTTTGCTTCAGCAGCGATCAAATCATACTCGTAATATATACGTTCCTTTACTAATTCTCCTAAGGAATCGTTTCGTTCTTCTGCTCTCTTAATTACGTTGTCTTTGAATGCAAGAGTACTTACATTACTTATTGTCCGTCTATACTTTAATTTTTTTTTCTTTTCTGCTATTTCATCAGCTTCTTGGCCACAAAATAAGCATAACTTTCCAAAATCAAAGACTTCATTTCGTTTTTTACGAGGTGCACTTGACGTTGAAGGTTCACTCTCATCTGTGCGTCGTTTTGATGCAATAATAACATTTATACTCGTGTACACTTTTCGACACTCGGAATGCACATTTACAGAACTTAAAGTATTTAAATAGTCTATATGTCCATCATTTCTTTCAATACTTGCAGTTTTTAAAGTATGTAAACCACGTACGACATTCACAGAAACACCTTCTGAAAGTTTCTTATCACATATAAAACACAAATCAGCCATAGCTCTTAAAACCGTACGTCCGTAGTTGCAACGGTACAATTTCAAACTAACGAATAATCTTGACTCATACAAAGTGGAGAGAGTGGCCTTGAATACTATAGAACATCTGTCCCGGCAATGAATAGAAAAGGGCATAGGGTAGGGACAAGTATTTCCAGGTATATAAGTATTGAGAAATTTACGCGTTTTAAAGAAAAGATATATAATGTCGTGTTAACTTAAAATAAAACTAAAATATATAATCCAGAATTAATAATATTTTATACTTAAATAGTTAAATATGAATAATTATATATAAATAATCAAGTTACTTACTTTAATTAAATATAAATAATTAATAGTTAGTACATAAATAATGGGCATTGTTTAATAATTATAATTTCCAAGTAAATAATTGACTTTATAACGTACTGATAACCATAACTCACGCTTGACCTTGCATTAGGCCGTATATGACTGTACGATGTGCACTCTTCGCGCTCTACCTTCAAAACGGTTGGTCGTATGAAAAAAAAGTTGAAACAAAAGTTGTAGGGAATTTTATAGCCTACAACTTTTATAATAAATGCAAATCTCATTTAACCGATAGGAAGCCAGATATTCGCGAAAAACCGATTTTTGTGACCTTTGACCTTGAATATCTTGAGACGCGGACACGATAACGATTGTGACTTTTGAGACAACATTTAGAATGACAAAACAAAGGTTCATACCAATTTGCAGCTTATTATCTTTCATTCCGAGGTGAAAGCCCTAATATGACTGGGCTATTATAAGTATATATTTACAAAAGAAAAGTATTATATAGTATATACCAGTTATCTGGTTTCCATAACACAAGCTCTACTTAGCTTGGGACCAGATGAGCGTGTGTGTTAATTCCCAGAATATTTATTATTTAATATTATTATTAAATGTCAAGATGACAAACAAAGACAAACGAATTAGAAATCTATCTTAGCTATAATGAGCTTAAAAGATGTTTATTATTAAGGGGGTTAGTGTCCTACTGCTGGACACAGGTCTTCGCTAAACTATCATAACAGTAGGGAGAGTTTAGGCTTTAATCCACCTACGGTGGCCAAGTGCTCCGACCTCGTACGATATTTGAGAGAAGACCTGTGCCCACCTGTGGGACACTTAAAAGGGTTGAAGTAAAGTTATAAAGAACCACCAAAAAAAATGTTGTGCTCTGGTTAAAAAGTTTTACAGTCAGATTTTAGCAAAATAAAATTTAATGAAAGAAATCATTAATTAAACATTGTAATAATTTAACATTATAATTATCATTAATAAATATTTAATTAATTAATCATTAATGAAATGTTTTTTTTTCTTTAGAATCTGGATGGCTCATATCTTATATATTCTGAAAGTTATGTAAGTAATGAAAAGTAGCTGCGCTTAAAGTTCCGTGTATCCTTGGCACGTAAACAAGTTTACAACTTCGGAACTCTAAACAATTTTTATACAAAACATCTGACGCGGTAATGCTCTTTAGCTGAATATTATTTAGATCTTTTTATACCCAACTTTGATGTAAATAGATTAGAAGTTTTCAAGTATTTCATTTTATTTTATTGCGGGCATGGGGAAAGATTTACTCTAGTTACATATTAAAACGTTCGTCTACCGTCATGTCTTGGAACTTCTCTACCAAAGTGGAAGTAATTATTATTAAGGACTGTACCGATAGGTACTGTAGGTACCGCGTATTTCTCACCTTCTAAACTTTCCTTAGATTTTTGTGAGTACTTTTAGACCAAAATCAGTCAAATCGGTTCAGCCGTTCTTGAGTTTTAGCGTTACAAACGTCCGGCAATTAATTTTTATTAATATTGTCCCTGGTCGTGCCTACACATATTTGTATGAATTGTTTCATAGACGATGCTTAATATCGGTAAAGGAAATCATTGTGAGGAAACCGGAATTTCTACGAACTAATCATTTCAGGACATATGACCTGCATTTGGAAAGCCTTGGGTTTTCGATAAGAGTTTGTAGATGTTGAAATGGAATAAAGCAAGCAGTATTAACAAAACTCTGTTTATTTGAAAGGCGTCTCATGTGTATGTAGTTATGCCTCTAAGTTGTAAGTAAAACAAATCGTAAGTAATCGTATATAAGTAGTACAAATCAAATCACACAAATCAATCACATCGTTCAAATGCTGGCTTCGGTTTCTTACTATGAGTGGTCCAATGTTCACTTCCGCATAGATCGGTCTGAATTTAAGCGACAGCCTGTGTTATGGATGTTCATCTTTAATACAATTAGGCATATAGGCATTCGATTGTGGTTTATTCTTAAACCTGCAAGTCCAAAATTCCTCACAAGAAAATGTTTGGCGGGGTCAAAATAAATTTGGCCACTAAACGTTTTTAGTAAAAAAAATAGGTCAATTAAAATATCTGAGGAAAAATAGGAGTAGCCAAAAAAACAATAAAATGGGCGTGACCGCTTACTTGCACAGGACCATAGGTAAACGACATTTAAATTAAAGTAGGTTTCGAAATGATCCTTTTTTTATGTAAAAACCAATATTTCTTGTCGTTTACCTAAAGGATCATTTTCATCATTTTTATCATTTTCATCCTCTATAAAACAAAAAGAAGGATATAAACATTGGAATTGACAACCTCTTCTTTTTTGAAGACGGTTAAACAGTAAATATCATTATAAGGTGAATAAGTAGTTAGTGAATTAACATCATTAGGTTCTATGTATTATATTGTATTCTTAGAGATGACTAAGTATACTAATAATTTCAATTTAGTTTCTATTTATATGTGCCTAATGCAAAAAAGTAGTATGTCATAGGTGTCACCAAATTAAATAATAAAATGTGTTAACTATAAATATATTTTTATCACTGGCATTTATCCAGATAAGATGAAAGATAAAGTTCTTAATGTTGATCTATAATACAACATGACATAGGCGCTACAAAGCTTCAAAAGATATTTAAATAGATCTATTAGTGCGAATTAAAAACCCACGCATGATCTATTCTATCCTTTTCAGGGTTCCGTACCCAAGGAGTGGCAACGAGACTGCCGACTGCACAAAAGGAAAGTAATGGTTGTGCGTGACAACCGACAACCGCGGGTGGACACCGAATAGTTGGAATCTCTTTTTCAGGCCAGAAACAAAACACAGTATAACGAGTGGATGGAAAATATCGGTGGTCTACCGCTAAACAAAGTCGATTGCGATGGCATTTTTGTAGCCTCCCTTAGTCGAAATCCTTGGAAGGAATACTGATGTGAGAGGAAGTCAAGGAAGAAATCGTTTTTAATCGAATAGAATTTAATTTAAGTTATGCATTAGTTACTTTAGTTCTATACTTAGGTTAGTGCTATGATTGTTATGACGGTAGATCCTTTTTCTTGTCAATTGTTTTTATTCGAATATCAATATTTTGCAATCCTGGCCAAGAACTTTTCACCCCATCCTAGTAACAGTGAAAGCGACTCTTTTCTCAAACAAATATTGGGAACAACACTTATAGGTGAAAATTCATTAAGTACGCACGCGGTAGGCATCGACACTTACTATTTATTTAAGACGGAAATTACTTTAGGGAATAAAGGCCTAAAGGATATTGATTCCGCTTTTGTATTTAGAAAAATCTCTACAAGTGGAATAAAAATAGAGATAGGCATAGGGATGACCGACAGATGAATTCGTAAATAACCAATTACCTAGATAGGATAATACTACATAATACCTAATAATTAGGGTAACTTTACTATAGTGTGACCGTTAAAATTACGGAAATCTGCACTAATATTAAAAAGGATGTTTGTAACGCTGAAACTCGAGAACAGCTATACCGATTTGGTAAATTTTGTTATGTTTATAAAAAAAAAGTAAACAAACATATAGGACAGTATCTGAAATTCCCGAGCGAAGCTGGGAATTTCAGATAAATATTCAATTCAAATATTCAATAAATATTTATAATTAATTCATTAATGACATATTTTATCGGAGTTATTTTATTTGAAGAGACTGTAGGACAAACAGTCAACAACAGACAGAGCGGTAAAAAATACTTTAATTTCTCATTGGAGAGCTAATTTTTAATTACATACGTTAATAATTTCTATAATTCAGAGTGTTATCATCCCTACTAATCCCTACTAATATTATAAATGCGAAAGTAACTCTGTCTGTCTGTCTGTTACGCTTTCCCGCTTCAACTACAGAACCGATTTGGATGAAATTGGGTATGGAGGTAGTTTGAGACCCGAGAAAGGACATCAGATAGTTTTTATCCGACTGCGCAAAAAGAAGGTAATGTTTTGGCGCGATAACCGACATACACGCGGGCGAAGCTGCTGTCGGAAAGATAGTCTTAGATAAATTAAAAAAACGATGTACCTAAAGTAATCATTGTATTAAATATTTAGGTGTTGTGTAAACAAACAGGAACAAAATTTAAGCTTGACTGAAATCAGCATTTTAGTTTTGTTGCTTGTGTGTTCTCAAACATAGTCGTTATGTAACTACAGCATTATTTTATACTTAGTTAAACTTAACCACAAGGGTCACAAAGAAAATCGACGTCGGTAAGGCCCGTTATTTATAGAGGTATTACGGGATTTCATGGCCACCACACACGCGAATTTCCAAAGGTCTCCTGAATTATTCTTACATTCATATTAATATTGAGCGGAAAAGGGTTTTAGATATGTTCAATTTGCATAACCCTTGTCATAAAAAAATATCTGTCATTTTTTATGACTTCATACGGCTTGAAGCGACAACACAGAACGGATGAATTTAACATAACAAACAACATGTTTCATTAGCCTTGTTTCAAATCGGTGAAGGTAGAGATGAAGATCATAGTCATTTTGAAATTTATGTTTAGGCCCTGTGTACGTATCAGGACCAAGCCAATTGCTTTTTAGAGCACGCTAAATTCTGATCTGGATTCCGATTAGAAGGTCCTTTAGAATTCATTAATAGAGAAGCGAATCCACAATCTTTTTTTGTGACTAGTCGTGTATCTGCTAAATAAAATAAATAAATAGGTAAATTGTTACCATAAGAAAAGCAAATATCTTTATCACATGTAATTGTATGAGAAACATTAAATTATTATTAAATTATTCATTAAATCATTAATTGAATATCCAATCAAATTGTGACTTCTCCTATTATCTTTCTGATTAAATTCGTACGGGATCCGAGTCCGAGACAGTTTAGGTGTCGGTATCGGTTAGGGTTTAGGGTTCAAATGCCGAGTTTCTTCACGAAGCCGCAGTCTATCATGGCAAACAGGAGTAGCAGTGGCGAGATTACAGTGGTGGGTTAAGTCCCAGTTAAAAAAAAACCATATTGCGAATGGTTGTTAAAAATTACGTACCCTAGTAAATTTACCCAAACAGTATAACATTTCACATCCAGCTCGTACAAGACTGATTTTACATTTGTCCATAACCTTCCGAGTCAATTCTGTTGCACTTACGGTGGCACTCGTTTAGGCCGACCGTTTTACTCGCGTATCGCCTATCGCCATAATTCTGACTCCTCTAGCTGCACAGACAGTGATGATGATTCAAGCGATATGGATATTAGTGACGAATACTCTTACATTACTTTTATCTGTGGTTAAATAGTTCTTGAGATTTATTTAATTTTTACTTCAGATACGGGACTTAGACGGTCGGCCTATATTTAGATTTTAATCGCCATTATTACTCAAGTAAACCTAAATCGTATAGCACAGCCCAAACTTTGTTTAAATATTTGAGTAGATAATTCTGGCGTTTACTTCTGCCGCATCATGATGCTGTTACCGACATTAAAAGCAAGTTAATCGTAAACCGAATCATCCATCAATGAAGCCCTGAAGCAGATTACCAAAATCCAACGATGGAATCAAATTATATAATGGCTGATATTCTACGCGAAACGTACAGTACTATTTTTAAATGGAAATTTCATTTATCCGTTTTTTGCATCTGTTTTTACTCAGTAGAGGTAATATTACCACTCGTGGTCAAGAACTCAATACGCACCATTTTACCCTGTCTATTTTTTTATATATTACCCTAATTTACCCTCCTACCTAACAGGTCTTCACCTACGTCTATTAGAAGATAGCGTTAGATAAAAACGGATCTGCTTTTTTTTGTAAATTAAAACAACAGTAGGTAGGTATACCACGTATCAAGATTTTCTAACTTGTGTCCGAAGACGATGTAATAAACAACATATAACTAATTACTACTTCAGAAGTTGATATATAATGTAGTTTCTAAGTCACGCAATCCTGGGAGACAGGGAGAGTACAAGTATTGTTACAACCATTCTGAGATTAGTTTCACCCGTATTTATTGTACCTAAGAGATTGTTTATGGTACTATGAAAAATTAAACTTCCGGTTCTGGTAGATATTATTTTAATCGCATTTCATTAGTTTATTATTTGTAAAACATATATATCTAAGTAGATACCAACCTAAAATAAAATTATCTACGTATGTATTTTTAATTATACTGTGGGAACCCAACCCATTTTATATCAAATTAAGGATATAATGACCAAATTAGGTAAGCTAAATAATATCAAGCTTTGGAAAATATACAAGGAAAGTGGTCTATTTTAAGTCGACAATTTATTTTCCTAATGCGCCATTCTCTTGAATCTGATTTCAATTTAAAATAATTTAGGTGAAAAAGTGGTCTTGACAAGAAAAATGGAAAGTGTTCAATTTTCCTGACTCATTGTATAGATACCATTTCTATTGTATTGAACTTGTAGGCAGTATTTTTATTGTAAAGTTCTTGTTATGAATCATTTAGGGATTAGGCTTGGATGAGCTAAATATATTAATAGACTAGATGTGTCTACCACTCTTTTCGCAGTGTCATAACATAATAGGTATGCTAGATAGTCTAAACTGTTAGAAATAAAAAAATAAAAATTAAATCCGACTTGTGGTTTCAAAGCCTTTATCCATGCTAATACTTCCGTTTTATTACAACCTACATAATTAGTACATATGTAAAAAAAAGATGATGCATCAAAACTGTATTAGTTTAGGATTAAATTGATTACCCTATTAACTTTCTAGTAATTAAAGGGATTCAAAGGAGTCAATTTCTCACTAACCTTGCAGTTGTTTACTAAAATTACCCTATTAAATACCCACAAAACACTCGCGTCTTTAGTTAAACTGAGCCAATCGATATGAAACGAATGGTTAAATTTATCCTATTTGTGTGGTGTACCCAAGGAAACGTGATCTGCATTGGAGACGAGACGTGCCACACCGTAGAATAAAACGTTGTCAAACGTTTAATATATCCTCATCCACGCCTGGTAAAGCTTTAGAAAAAAAAACGACCGTACGATATGTCAATGCAAAGCTAAAAAGTGACAGTAACGCCCCTCCCTCTTCCTTCTTCACCCCCGCTAGAGGATTGTCACTCTCATGTCACTACTTGATAGCTGTCAGGGGGTGGCGCGCCTGAAACCATAGAGTACTATTTACGTACTTTCTCACTATTGCAGGGTACATTTAAATAGTTTGTGGTAGGTAAAGCCATTCGTTCGTTACCGATTCCCAAAGTGTAAAAATCCGACTACCCCTTGTTTAATTACTAAACTATGCATGACTGCCATTACTGTTTGTGTCATAGATTTGGGATACCTATTGTTATGGTTTGTTTTGTGTTGAAGTATTTGCGTTGATTAATTTTTGTACATTATTATCAACCCATTTAATAATATTGTGATACAACAAGAAGAAATAACTGTGTGTTCTCAAATGTGTATTCTAGCAACAGGACGCTACTTAACATTGATTTCTATTGAGTGTTGAATAGTATTCAGCCTCTTTAGTTGTCAAAAGTTTTCTTCTACTGAAAAACTAAGTTGGTTACCATGGTGCTGTTATTCGATCCTCTCTATTGCTGTCATTAAAATAAAAATTGTCTTAAATTATAAATGTGCAAATAAAACTAAAGTAATTTTGATAGTGATAGTATTTTGTTAGTCTCTTACAGTTCTGCTAAAATTATTCACGTTAATAATTGCATTTGAGAAAAGAAAATCGTTATCAAAGTGTACGACATCAGACATTTTACTGTGAAGAACCTTGATTAGTGAAATTAATAAGACTGCATCAATTGATAATAGGGTATAATGCGAATGTAAAAATAAATTAGAAGAACTCAGTAAATAATCCTTTGTTGTTTTTTTTATTCCTTCCAGTAATTAAGGCTATGGTAAAAAAACTAAATATTTTAATTTCAATGCTGGTAACACTATTGTGGGCGCAGCTAATATTTTATTTTATACCGGCAACATTGTACCGACTTAATTCAGGCTCATTAGACAAAAGTAGCCAGAGCCCAAATCCTTGATTAAAAAAATTACTTGTCAATTTCTAACTTTGCAACGGTACATGAACGGCAAACGAAACATGACCGTCTGAACCGCTAGGTTCTCTTAGTAGTCTGTGTCCTCATCCTTCTTAAGTTTAGATGTAGACCGCACTTACTCTGTAGATACGTAAGTAAAGAATGCATTACGTATAGAGTTAAATAATTTAATAGCAGAAGAAACTTACTAATCATTCCAAAGTAGGTTTGTTACGATCATACGATGCAATCATTATCCAACTGTAAAGTATGTGATTCAACTATTGTCGGTACCAACATTACTAAAGACTGCCATACGTACTAAATGGACATGCAACATCATAAATGTCTGTTAGTCTCCGAAAAAACCGGCATTATAAGTTTTGTACCACTGCAAAACCTTCATCATTTTCATATTAATAAAGTAACTGATTAGTTGATTACAATCAATTTATTCATTCCAGAAAATGAAAGAGGTAATATAAACCTCTTTTGATCATTGAAATCACTGGAAATAACCGAAATCACTGTAAAACATCGCCCTCGCTGTTATTAATGAACGTTGTTACCAGATTATCATTTTTGTGACATTACATGGTATTAGCAAGCTGGGATGACACAGCTCATTATTTTTAAACGATAGCACAAAATATACTGGTAAGAAAACTTACTCAGAATTATATCTTTATAACAAGCGTACCTAATAGATACCTTCATATCACATACAACCTAGACCCACTGTCTGTTAAATTATAATTTTAACATTTATGGTCATTGTACAAATAATAAATAAAGTAAGAACATATTGGAATCATAATGTTTTTATTTTATTTTAGTACAAACAGTCACCAGCATATATTACCAACCGACATATTTGAACTTAATCTACAAACAAAGAGTACCCAGAAGATATAATATTACCAATACTAGGTAAATGCTAGCGGACAGGCTTATATCTACTTAAAAATGAAATTATACATTTAAAAAAAAACCTAAAAGTTAAACATACATATATGCTACCGTGGGCATTCCTGTTTTGATTGAAGCAAAAGTTAAGTTAATAATAGACCTTAATAGAATAGAAAAATTTCTCTAGAAGAACATAAAAAATTATCGCCTATAATTATCAATACTGGTAGGTACTTACAATATCATTAAGGGATAGAATGAGGTTAATCTGAAATCCAGATTATGAACCTTCATTTATTCAATGACAAAATCTTTTATCTTGATTATAGGACAGGGCGCAACTTGCATTAGAATTAAATAGCATCGCTGCGTACTGTGATCATTTATTATGGACGCGAAAAACATCTCCGGAGATCTCAATTATATTTTTTTGGATATAAAGTAGGTAGGTTCTTAATTGCATTAGAAGGAAAATGGAAAGTAAAAGTTTGACAATGGAATGAATTATTTTTTTGGGTCATCTACTAGAACTTTCGTTGAAATACATGTTAAATGATGGAGCTGTAATTGAAAGCTGTACATACATAGAACCTAAGTAAAGGTATTGGTATTATCGTATAAATTATCTTGTATATTTTCATTGAATATCTATAAAGTTTGTTGATTTATCGTATCTGCAAAGTGTTTTCAATAACAAAGTTTGAAACAATGAGTTTGCAACCTTTTACAATGATTAATGACGTGACGAATTTTCAATAGACACGATTCAATTCTTGTTTTTTGAACATCTTGCAAATTGAATTTCTACATTCTCAATTAGTATCTTGCTAACGATTTTTAAATAGAAAAGTGAAAGACACACAAACAGGAAAAGTAGCTGGAAAAGAAACAAAAGGAGACTTTTACTACGGAAACGCAGTACTATGTTCGGTACAAAAGTCTTAGTTACTTATTCAGTTGTCTTGTAAAACCCAACCTATTCCTGTTCAATAAAAAGTAATGGCAGGAAACCACCAGCCAATTTTAAAATGTGAATAACGAAAACAAAATAATAAAAGTAAGTAAGAAAATAGTTTCTTTAAAGCAGTAGTTACCTAATAACAAACAGCAAAAATGTATGCAGTTATTGCATGATTTCATTTCTTAAATTTTCCCATTGTAATAGAAGTATGTGTACATGTACCTACCGTAGAAAGATGATTGGATTCTTGAATTTTAAATGACACAACCCTGTAGGAGAATTTACACGAACGTCTGTTCAGTTTACTGTCATATAGTAACAGTTACGGCCAACACTTTTTATCTAAATTGATAAGAGATGTTGGCCGTTGTAACTAAATATAATTATTATATAGGTAGTGATTGAAGTAACAGATATTTCGGACAAAAATGTTGTTATTTTAATGGCACATCTAGGTATAGTTGGCCATCTAAATAGATACAATATTTTACACCATTAAAATAACCTTGCCAGGATTACCTGGTTAGCATTAAGCCCTGTTTTTTAAAGATTAACCCCCGTATTAATAAACTTGTTGAATGGAGTTGTTGGTATTAGGTCGCATCATAAGCTGTTAGGGACAGTATAAGTATATGAAAATAGATATATAAAATGCTGACAATAAAGACAAACATTTATATCATAATATCCCTATGCGATCCAACAATTATTTCCAAATATGAGAAAACTAGCGCTCATATTGACCGACCTACAAACCCACAAGATTTAACTACGCTGCCCTGGAAATTGGATTAATGCCCACTCCTTGCATATGAGTGCCCAAAACAGTTAAAAACTAATTTACTACTACCAACACACGTTATAGTAAACACGTGTATAAAAGTTTGTAACCAACTTTTACAAATAACACTGCCTCCCACAATTAGGTTACTTCACTAACCACCAATAACGGTTGCATTTATAAAAGAAAAATATATTAGATTTTTTTAAATCACTTTTTCTACAACTATAGTCACGATAAATTGTATTTTCATTAACAGCAGCTATCGTAATAAATATTTTAAATTGATTGTGTTTATTGTTAAATGTTGACCCCATTTGCCTGAAGAGACCACTCCATGGACTCTTAATACCAAATTAATTAAATTCGCTCGACGCAATTCGTAGAAAGTCAATTACTTAGTTTTGCATATTGTTTCATTTAGTAAAGATGACCAAAATGAAACTTTTTAAAGGAATGCTCTTGAAAAATATAGTTATCCTTGTACATATAGTAAATAGAAAAATTATATACGATTAACATTCATTTGACCAGTCCAAGTAAACCAACAACCGGGTCAAGAATTTAACCTAATATTTATTAAACACTCCCTATGTCAGATAACACATCTAGGTTAGTCGAAGTCAGAACTTCTTCAATATTTCCGCTATGCCACAAATGCACACCACACACTACTTCAAGTATAAGCATTCCATGTTCAATGAGTGTAGGATGCAAAATTGTGGGTTGCGACGGAAATTCACAACGGACCGTCAGAACTTTGATTTATTTATTGACAAGATAGCATTTTTTTTAAATAAATAAAAATAAAATTGTATTTGGAAATATTATTTTAAGGTACTTAAGGTACCTTAGATTGTATTTTGAAAATACGGAATTATAATAGGTACGACAATTAGAAGGACAGGTGAATAAGGGATCTTAAGCTTAGCTTTAGCACGTCAGATTAGTATGGAAAACACTTTGCGCCCAGATTTAGTGAAGTTACTCAATGAGTAGGTAACTCCACCAAATCTTAGCTGCTAATAAAGGACTGCGCGTTTAGGGCAACCAATGAAATATGTATCAGAAATATTTGTTAAATAAAAATAGTGAACTCATCTGAATAGATTACTATATTACAAAGACAGCAAATCCTAAAGACCAACCTGAAAAACCTCTTCCCAAAAACAAATCATGTAACCTTTTTTCTTGCTCAATCCACAAAGCTTGCAAGACAATGCTCGAGGAAGTCCACATTTAGCATCATTGCCAACCCTGCCATAGGGAAGATTACAATTTTAAATCGAAATCCAGTAACGATAATCAAAGTAAGTATTACAAAAGTTGTAATAGTAATATTGATTTATAAGTAGAACTACGGTTAGTTAACTTGACTTGAAAGCTTCATTGGTAAGGCAACTAAATATTAGCACAAGCCAGAGGTAAACCACCCATCGTGCGTGATAGAATCTGAGACTAAAATAGGCAACTACACACATAGTTTTCGACTAATCTTTTGGCAATTACCTACATATTACTAAAGTTTCCAACATATTTTTTGTACAGCGCGATTTTCTAAAAAGATTTAGATACTGCGCGATTCCTACGAAGGCTTTTGATAAAAACATGTTTTGACTACAACATTTGGTGTGAACACGTAAATAATCCGAAACACATTCTCTAATATGGTTAAACGAATACGTCGACTTACTTTCGTTTGATTTATTCTTTTCATAAAAAGATATCAGTGAGTAATGGCAAAACTTGTGTAAGTGAGCTGTCAATTTAAGGAATTAAAGTTATTGATGGATCCTTCTTATTTTTTGTAAATACATTGCATTGCTATACCTAATTGATATAAAAAGTTTTTAGCAGGGTTTATCATTGCCATTTGGTAGCAATACTTGCCAATTCCAACTAATACTTTCGTCAAATAAACACGATACGCATTATTTGTTTAGCGCACCAACGCTATTGTCGCAATTTTAATATTGTCCCAACGAATAAAATATTTTCCTTATTGAAGTTTTTAGAACGTCAAAAGGCCGAATGTTATTTGAATAGGTATGCGTGATGAGTCTGATAACTGATGACTCGTGGTGAATAAAAAAAAACTAAATATGAAATTCAATTTTTGTTCCCTACTTTTAGGTAAATTTTATCATTTGCAGATTATGTTCTTTATTTTATACGTATCTAACCTCCTCTGACTGATTTGAACAGGCAAGTATCTCGTTGAATATATCTTTTGAGGCTTACCAAGATTTGTGTAACACGTAAAATACTTATTCAGGCAACCCACGAATCCGATGATTTTGATCGACGGCTGTTCAGAGTCAAATTCACCTATTTCCAAATTGGTTGCTTCATATTTAAACATCGAGTTTGGTAGATAAAACCGAGTGTGCAAACGTTAACAATTCATTAGAAGTCGGTTAGATTTGGCCTCAGATGTTGTTCGTAGGAGCCAATATTCAAAATGGAATTGTAGCAAAAGCCACATAATAAGCCGATGGGTTAGTTGGAATATAATGTTGTGAATATTATCCGGGAAGGTAAATAGAGGTTTGTTTGTATTGGTAGCCTACGTTTCTGAATTTGATTCAAATACTAAATGTAGGGATCGCCGTAATCATTAAGAGGGTAAAGTATATTCTACATTATACATAATAGGTATGTATAGGTATTCAAACTAGTGTAAAGTAGTACTAGTGTAGTAAAGTTTCCTTAGTGAGGAAAAAGAGGAAAAGGATGCATTAAAGCTTTCTGTTAGGTACTTTTCCGTGGCCACTAAGGAGCAGTCTCCACGAGAGAGAATTGCGGCAATATTATCGTCGTGCCACGTATTTCTATAAACTCTTAGAGGGTCGTCCCAATGAACGAGAGAATCGCTATTAATGTGTGGTGAAGCAGGGGCGGCGTGACGACGATAGTATCGCCGTGATGGAAACAGCTCCTATGGTTTGCTTAGCGTACACGCCTATTGTTTTAAGTGATTTAACTTATATGTACTTGAGATATTTGTAGTAGATAAACAAGGCCATAACAGGACATAGTTATTATACATGTTGGCACATCCACTTCTCTTTACATCAGCTGTCATTTTATACTGTCATTGCGTACGTCTATGAAGCCAGCTGTCACTCGAAAATGTCACCAACATTATCGAACGAACGAATAAACACCGAACACGGGTGAAGCGGCCATCTTAAAAGGGCTGACACTTTGTGTTGGATGGTTGCGTCGTCGGGAGGTGCGCATGTAACCACGTGCTCGGTTGACTTTACGCTTTAATCCAATGTAATCTTTATCGATCTGTTATTATGTGGTAAAATAAATGATTGTGCTATCGAGAGAAGGGGTGAAGTGATATTTGCCGTAGTTATTTTATTGGGATACCGTCTTCGGGTAATTCACGCATATCTAAAGTTGTCTGATAATCCTGATTTTTAGTCGAAAACCTTGATACATATAGGTAACTATATGGTATCTGAAGATGTATGAGGGCAGAACAATGCAGTGGTTAATATACGGTGCCATTTACGAGTAATGCAAAGTGGCGATGTTGTGGTCGGGCATGGTCCAAAGTTAACTAGGTAGGTATATCTAGAATAAAAAACCGGTCAAGTGCGAGTCGGACTCGCGCACCGAGGGTTCCGTACAAACTTGCAAGGTTTACAAAGTTCGTTCATTACGACAATCGAGTCATAACTATGGTATTTTTATTATATTTTGTATATTATATTATAAATATATATTTTGTAATGTAACTAAAAATTTAAGGTTTTCGGAATTTTTCCTTTATGTGTGCTATAAAACGTTGCTTCATGCCAAATTTCAAGATTCTAGGTCGACTGGAAGTACCCTTTAGGTTTTGATTCCCTTGCGAGTACTTGCGAGTTTCAAAATATGCAGCTTAAATTGCTGTTTCTTTTGATTGCGTTGACATAGAAGTTTGATTTTGTTACAGCTTAAAGGTATTATAGACCTGAGTATTTGGTATGAATTTCAATTTAATACCTCTACGCGTTTATGAGGAAATGGGTAGTAAGTTTAAAATTATTAAAAAAAAATATATTATGTGATGTAACTAAAAATTTATGGTTTTCGTAATTTTTCCTTTATCTATGCTATAAGACGTTGCTTCGTACCAAATTTCAAGATTCTGAGTTCACGGGAAGCACCCTGTAGGTTTTGATTCCCTTGCAAGTGTCGAAAATTTGCGGCATAAACGGCTGTATCTTTTGATTGCGTTGGCTTAGAAGTTTGATTTTTTCACAGCTTCAAGGGACAGTAGACCTGAGTAATTGATATAAATTTCAGCTTCATACCTCCACGCGTTCCTGAGAAAAAGGGTCTTGACAGACGGACGGACAGACGGACAACAAAGTGATCCTATAAGGGTTCCGTTTTTTCCTTTTGAGGTACGGAACCCTAAAAATTGATGAATACTCATCAATTTAAGTAAGTTTTATTTCATCGGTAGGTAATCAATTAAATATAATAAGCACTGGATGGGAACACTATCGTGACCAATATGACGTCCATAAAAACTTTTTAGATAAAAAACTAGATAAAGTTAGTCTTCATAACTTCTTAGAGATAAACGTTGAGAGAAAAACTTTTCTTGAATACCGAAACATAAACCGTTTTATAGCTGCACCTAGGTAAGACTTATTGAACAAAATCACGTCTTATAAGTACTTAATATAGGTAGGTACGTAGATAGCTTGGTAATTATTCAGAAAAAAGTTTGTAAAATACTAAAAACAAAAAGCTTACAATGTCTTTGATATATACCTTCTTTAGTCTAAGATTTTTTTAGCAAAAATACTTTATTATGTCTATATATAAAATAACACTGTCACCTCCGACCGCCAGTAAAGCCACAGGTGAGCAGATATAAATATGCTATGATTTACTAAAACCGTCTATCAAAAGGACAGGCGATGTATTAGATACATATTTTCTTTATAAATCATGCGTTCCTTTAAATACAGATAAGTTACTAAAATATACCTTCTATCCATACTAATATTATAAAGCTGAAGAGTTTGTTTGTTTGAACGCGCTAATCTCAGAAACTACTGATCCGATTTGAAAAATTCATGCACTGTTAGATATCCCATTTATTGACGAAAACTATAGACTACTTATGAAATGAAATGAAACGAAACGAAATGAAACGAAACGAAACGAAATAAAATGAAATAAGTCTTTAATGCACTTACTACATAGTTATAAAATCTTAGTACCAGTTCAAAGTAATCAATTTGGCCCCTTTTGAGTTGGCCCCTATATCAGGTATGTCTCATACGAATAAGGGCATAGCCGGCGAAATGTGGTTTATATACACTTTTACCTATACCTTCGAGTAATACGGGCACGAGTACTACGTTTCATAATTTCATACTATTATTGTGTTCGTTATGTTACACGCGCGAAGATGCGTTACTTAGCGCTTTAAAAATTCGCGCATGCCGATCTGGAATTGATGGCAGTAAGTGGCAGTAGCAATATGTTCACAGGTTTTAAATTTGTAAGTGCAGTAATACTTGAAGTACGTAGATGTATGCGCCTACACACGTCACTAATAACTTTTATGCTTGAATAGTACCCTAGTTTCAAACTGCTCCAAACAAGGACTAAATGTAGCACTGTTTTTCAGTGGAATAAAGTCAAATTCAAATACTATTTATAAAAATTGCGTTGACACGATCAATCTGACCGATCCGAGCGGATTTTGACTGTCGCATGTCGGAACAAGTAACTATCGTCAAAGAGCACTGAAGTATTAAATAAATGTGAGTACTCTGTCTAAATAGTTACCTACAGTGCGTTATCACTTGACTATAATAAATTCTTCCGATTATAAATACTAGCTTATATTTCTGTATTTGCCGGTTTACAGGTTGAAACTGGTCCTTAAGAATTTCGATTAGTAAATGATTGGACTTAGGATAAAGTAACCAACATTATCGGAAAATTAATTTATGTCCAAATTAACTCTAACGGTGTCAGCGTGGCTCTTTTTGAACCCATCGGTTTATTTAAGTATGAATTGGTAATTTCATTCACTGAGTTTAAGATACTTTTACGCCTTAACGAACCAACTCAATACCTTAACATCCATACTTGTATAACATTAATATCCAACATAATTTACAAAGCAGAAGTATTTTCGTACCGTTTACCTACTTCTAAAGTTGCAATTTATGCTAAAAGTTTGTTAATTTCTTAACCGACTTCAGAAAGAGGTCATCAAATTTTATCTGCAAGCTGTGTTTATTTGTTTTTGGTGTTCGTAATGTCTTTTCCAATTTAGAATAAACTTTATGAAAAAAGAATCTATTTTTCAAATCACAGATCTAGAACAACAAAATTGTCTTCGTATTTAGGTAGAGTCAACGTAACATTTGCCTTATAATAACCTAATAAATCCTGATAGTACTTACCGGGGTAAGTAATAAAATATTTTTTTAAACATTAAATAGATAAATGAGGGCAGGTTAATTTATCATGTGCACGTTTCTTAATGGGTCTCACAAAGTTGGGCGCTTGCGACAGCTCTCTTCACCCTTTCAGGCTTACTTGATACGCGCAAACAGAAATTGAACTGAAATCTACATCTCGAACAAATATCTTCTAACTACATACATATTTAACGAGGTATAGGACAATGCATTTTATTTACAGGAACTTATTTAAGTGTAAACTGTTGTCCTTGTCTCTGTCTGTTTGTAGTCAGCGAGATAGGCAAAAAAGGTTTATATAAATAAGTACCTAGAACTATATGCATCTGTGCAAAGACTGAGTGGGATTAACTTAGTCTTAAATGTTTAAAAGAAAAAACTGACTGCCATATTAACGGGCAGCCTAAACCTGGGTCTAGAAACCGGCACACAACTTTTGTAAGAGTGCTCAAAGAAAGGATTTTTTAAAAAACCATAAGGGCCTGAAAAGGGGAAAGCAAAGGTAAAGCCGCGGATGGAAGCTATAGTTATGATAAAACAGTAAACAGTTTGCCTATTCATCCACTTTTACCAGCATGAGTGGATTAAAACCTTTTCTCTTTCTTCTTTTTTCAACTTTTAATATACTCGTAGGTACAGAGAGAATTTTTTCTGTTCAAAATTCCTGCCACTTATGTTGCGTTCCATTTCCAGTATTCAGTAGTGAGTAAATTAAACTAATTTGGTTATTAAATCAGAACCGTTCTATTTCTAGCGTCATTGTCCAAGATCCAAGCACCGCACCGTTATACTAACGTGATTCGGCTTGGGTTATTTTTTTAAATTGATTGATTTGGTATTTGGTACCTTCCAAAAATGTACACAGGGTAAAAGATAGAGGACTGCTTATCCAAAGCAAGTAGATGTCTTAAGTTTACAGTATTTGTGTGTGGTGAAACAACGTCAAAAGATGGAAAAAAATTTTGGAGTGTTTGAATTTTATAAACTTTATTAACTTTCAGGTTGCATTATTAGGATTTATTATAACGTGTTATTAACGCGCTTACCTTTAATTTGGCTTTTCGTTTCGACACGAGTTTCACCGGCGGTGGTGATAAGCAGTGATCCAGGGAAAGAGGTTCGTCGATGACGGCGGCCGTAAAAACATTTTCTCGAATTCCTGTTTTTTTGTCATAATGGTGAATCTCGTGTCAAAACGTAAATTCAAAATAAATATGAGCGCTTTAATTGCCCGTTATGATAAATGTTTATAAATAAGTAATAAACTAAGGAAGCCTGGGATCTTACGCTAATATGCAACTAACTTTATTTCGCTCTACACTTGGTCGCCGACATACATACATGAGATTGTATGACAGAATGGCAAGCGTGATCAAATTAAATATGCTCCGTACGGCAACGATGCAGCGATGTCTATCCAAGTATATTGTGACATTTGTGACGGTATAGTTAAGGCAGAAACAAAGGTACCTACTATTGACAAGCGACGAAATCCGATAAAACGGACGCATGGTGATTCGAATCACATCGTGTTATTATATGACATGATTTGACAAAACTATACATATCAAAAGTCCGACGAGACACGATTTTCGCGGAAATCATCTTCCATCGGGTTTTGTCGTACTTTTGTAAACGTTATGTTTCCGGCTTTACCTCATTTCTAGAGGGTAAGTATTAAAATTTAAGGACTTGGCAAACTAATTAATACTTACTTTTGCTACTGCTTCCCTTTACACAAAACGTCTGTCTTTTTTGTAAAACGAACTTTTTGTTCAACGTTTCATTAATTATTATCATTGTGAGGTTCGACGTTGAAAACAGTTTTGGTATTTTATGACCTAATTTACGAAACATTACCAGTCGTATAAATATAAAATATCAGCGTAGAAACTGTTTAACAATTGTTCTGACTTAATAATATTCATGACTGGAATTCCATATTCATGAGAGCTTAATTATGGAAGTGTTTTGCCTGTATAAATTACAAGTTAAGTATTTTCTATTTCTATGCCATGACACTAATGTCGGCATCTACTTAGGTAGGTGCCTCCAATAGTTATTGAAAGGTCCCACTTTTAGTCAATAATAATTAAGTTTAAGCATTAAAACCCAAAAGGGCTTCCAACTTACCATGTGTGTAAATAGGATGCACTTTGAATTTGATTGCAGCAGTGCAGGCAATGGCTCCAGTCCCTCCTCCCAGCTGCAGACCGTGAGACAGCACTTGTACAATAGTGCCAACTACGGTAATAGTCCATCCCCAACCGCCTTCAGGGTAGTAGCGGCGAGCGAGCGTAAGGGCGGCGCGCGCGCGCAACGCCGCCGCCGTCTCCACACCAACCGTCGCTCCCGCACTCGCACACCTACCGCACCACAACTTTTTAGAAAATTCAACCAAAGACAACTCACCTGCTGTAATTTAGCAGCTGATCTCTCTAAAACTATTTAATGACAAACACCACACTAACCGCCGAAATTGTGCCACTTCACGCGCCGCTTCATACCCAACACTTTTTGAACGACCGCGCTCAGGATTTTTGTGAAATTGGTTCGGTAAATTGATTCGGTTACCACTAACCCCACATGTGCACAATAAGTCCTCGGTACGGAGTCTTGGCGCGGGCTGAAATTTCGGAACGTATTTTTCACGACAGTCACATTCCGCAGTTCTCCACGAAAGCAAGCGTTGCAGCAATGACCTTCGCCGTCGGGCTGACCTTGTCCCTGATTCCACCAAATTTGCCTGCCCCGTATCCAATGGAAAAGAAGGTGAATTATCGTTCTTATCATACTCCACTTGACGAATATCATACGAAATTCTCTTTCGACCTTCTTTATTTCTTGGAAGTGTCCTGTGAGCTGTGCCTTCATTTTTCTCTCGGTTACAAATACTTTGGTCATTTTGTGGTGCAAACCCATTCTTTATTTTCTTGACATCCGTTTGAAGTGATTTCCAAGTGGCGATAACTTCCTCGCGTGCGGGTATGTCACGGATATTGGGGTCAGTGATAGAATCGGCTATTTTTCTTGGAATCCGCGCTTCGGGTTCTGAATGGATAGGTGTCACCCGAAGTCGAGAGGGCAAGCTGTCAGATCGGCGGAGAGACATTGTCATGGATATTTAGATGTCGTCTCATTTTTAAAAGGATATTGATTTCACTTAACACTTATCACTACACTTCTGCCACCTGAAACAAAATTAAAAATGTTTAATATAATATGTATGTATAAAAATGCAAAATAGTATTGTTAGAAACTACAGTGTAGAAAATTTGTATTTTTATGGTACAATACACGGAATAAAGTATTACGAATTAATAACCCTTAAAAAAATAACATTGTGACTTAATAAAGCAACATTATGAAATATAAAATACACTGCGGCAACGGCGGCGCGGCGATGAAAATTTTGTATTGCAACGTTTTTCCTTACTTTTAGGGGAAATTGTCCTTACTATCTATTTCTTTATTCTTTTTTTTATTTATTTTTTTATTTTTAAGCTGGCGTTTGACTACAACTTGCCTGATGTTAAGCAATGATGTAGTCTACGATGGAACGCGTCAGCCCAGTATACCGATTCACTCGTGATTACGAATAATTTTATCGGTGAGAAGGTGCCAGTAGAAACCTTAAGGAGCAACAATCCAGACCCACCCTCTGCTTGGTGCCACCAGACATCGCACCGGAACACGGTAAGCCCGTTTGGCGGTGCGGGTTTGTCTGGTGGGTGGTCACCAACCATGGCCGAAGCCTACCACCAGTTGATTGTCACCTGATTTGCACCACCCTGGGACCACGTGTACACCCACGGTGACTCATCCCCCTCTACTCTTTAGAGTGTTGTAATTAACCTAGTAATAATATAAACAAACAAAGATTCCCCAAAGTCCTTGCGTTTTAATACTGTTTATTATTCAAACTTAATACCTATTTACAAATCCTTTTGTTATGTAAATAAGGGATCCAGAAATTGAATGCCATAACATAGATGGCTTACATTACTTAGTTAATATTTTGTTACCTACATCTAGTAAATTTACATTACTTTTGCAAACATATCCGCTGAAAACAAATGTAGTTGTTATCTAAATTAATGTTAGGATAATGGCAGGATTAGACATAAGGTATTTTAAAAGTTGCCGAGCGTTAAAAGTAATAAAGAGCATACGATAAGTATCTGATGGAGTTTGCAATAAATGTTTAACTTAACTATAGTGGTTTATTAGACGAATCTCTTTTTCTGATAACATCATAAGTAATGGCATCCCCACTGCTAGTTAAAATATATATTGATAAAAATAAAATAAGTACTCGAAAATAAAATACCGTGCTCGAAGGTTTTAATTCAGGTTTATTTTTTTTACAGTTATTATTAAGATATTGTAGAGTTAGGCTTCCAAAATTTTCATTAACTTTATACCTATTAAAAGTTTTGTGAGCTCGACATGAATATTTTAATAGATGGTTGAATATTCAATCCTAATATTGATTTTGTTACTTTTCAATTTTCAGTAGGTAGGATTTATATACTTATACAACAAACACTTTTTAAATTCTATAATATTTCTTATTTACACAACAATATTCTCTCGGAAATATTGGAGAGATCTCAATTATTTGGAAATTGAATATGAACTCAATAATAAGGGTGTTTGCACAAAGTTTACAGACATCATTCCATTTTGTCGGCCATTCAGAGCCAGTAATTACATGCGCTAGTTCTTTCGTTGTCGTCGCTTCAGCAGACAATTGAATTTCAAATCCGTTTTGTTAGGTATCTTAAGATGATCCCTAGACAATATTACAGTAAATACTTTGGTACTTCGTATAAGGTAATGCGTCTGGGGGTTGAATTTAGAACTTTTCATCGATCTTAAAACTGTGATCGTTACCTTTTAGGTAAAATGGACTTTTCAGGGCACTGAGTTCTAAACAACATTTTATTTGAAAAATTTTGTTCTGATACTTTCAAGAAAGTAAAATGTCCCGTGGGTAGGGGAGGAAAAATATGGTAATTTTAAAAGCGAAAATTGTTATCGTGAAATGTGTGAGTGCCTAATTTATTTCTTTTCGTCATTCATAATGTTCAAGAAATCTGATTTTGCTAGTAGAAGTCATTACAGCTTCAGTGGTTTAGTTGTAGTATAAACCAAACTTAGATTGTCACATTGCGTAGCTGTAAAAATTTGTTCAGTCTAATTGTGCACATAAAATTTAACTATATTCCTAAATTGGTTTTAAACTATACAAAATGATTCCAATATTTAGTACAATTATTAAATCATTTATTGAAGTTGGCTCTTGTTTGCTGTGGGATTTTTTTTGTAAATCTTTGAGTAAGTAGGCTGTTTGTTTTCGTTGAAACTTTTTATTTCTTCCTACAATAAGAATACCCAAAAAATCTAGAAAAGAGAGAGAGTATGTATATGACTGCCCAATTCTACACGAAAACATTATTATGTCTGATTAATTCTCGTATTCAAATTTCAATTTGGAACAACGCCGAATTCATCCAGTATTCTTAGTTATTCTTTTTGTTCAAATTAACTTGAATTTGATATCAAAATAGTAATAGGTAAAGTTAATTTAAGATTTCGTCTAGTCTTTTAGCAATAATGTTTTGGGACTATGTCTGTACTCGTAATCAGAATGTTATTGATCACGCAAGTAACTGACACAATAATTATTATTACCATCCATTCTTCCAAAGAAAGGGTTCAAACATTATACTGGGTGAATTGTATACGTAACAAGCTACAAGCGTGGGTGTGCTATTTAGCTACTCATGAATATCACGGGTTGCTCCAATCAAATAAAAAACCACAATATTTTCAAAGCATTTGCTGTATCTTCAACATGCCAAAGACCTACGTTCGCACTCGTATTTACTACACATTCAAGTACCTACGCTAATGAAACAAGTTCGTGTCTATGTCGATGAAATATTACAAGTCTGGACACAGCATAACCACTTCAAAACAGAAAAAAATCTAGAAAGAAACTTATTAAGGGCATTTTGATAGAAGTTTTTACGAAACCTTTTGCAGAATTTTTATGTTCGATAAAACTTTTGTTAGTTTTTGTAACTTATTGTTAGCGCCATGATAGGAATCCGGTGGATTAATTGGATTTCATCTAAAACATGTTTGCAACTGTCAATCAATTTTGGTATGTTTTTGACATTCCATTTTTCATTATCTATTGGTATTTTTATCAACAAGCGAACCGGCCCGACTTTGCACGGATTAAATAAGAATTATCATCATTATCAGACTATTCTAGTCCTCTGCTGGACATAGGCCTCTCCTAAAGTACGTTACTATGAAGGATCGCGATAATTCTCATCTAGTCCTTGCCGGTCGCTCTGCTGTCACTCCACCTAGTCTGAGGGCGTCCCACGCTGCGTTTGCCAATTCGTGGCTCCTCAAGAAGAAGAACTCGTTTACCCCAGTGGTTGTCAGTTCTGCGGTAGATATGACCGGCATATTGTCACTTCAGCTCACTAGTCCGGTGGGCTATGTCGATTACATTAGTTCTCTGTTGGATCACTTCATTGCGTATTCGATCCTTCAGAAAGACTCAGAGCATAACTTGTAGAGCGATTTTGAATTTATGGACCAGACCCACCGTGAGTGTCCACGTTTCGGCTCCATATGTCATTACGGCTTTCTACCCGTTATGACATACGGAGCCGAAACATGATTAGGCTTCATCACAACTGGAGAAAAGCCAAAAATATACTTTACTTTCTTTGGAAAAATGTATTGTCTAACTAATGGTTAACATGCGTATCAAAATCGGATAAGTACTTTGTTTTATAATATCTAAGTATTGGTGGTTTTGTTAATGGCCTCATCGTATTTAATATATTTTGTTAGATAACCATTAGGTATATATCTTACACAATTTTTATGGGTTTTCAGCGTTTACACTTAATTTACTTAAATAAGTTTAGAGAACTCGACAACGTGACTTTAGACCGAACGATGGGACCATACAAAAATAGACTAATGGAAATTTTTTTTCAGCAAACAAAGCAATCCTCCGGATCGATTAATTGAAAACCGCTTTCTTTTTTAAGTACTGAGTATTAATTTATGAAAATTGTCGAAAATCCTTACTTATTTACCAATAACTAAATTGCGAAAGTAACTCTGTTTGTCAGTTATTTGAATTAAATTTGGTATGGGGATGGTTTGAGACACGGAAAACGACATAGGATAGTTTTTATCCGACTGCGCATAAAATTAATTCTTATGCGCGATAACATAGCAAGTTTAAAAATATGTATTTGACGGCTAGTTTTTGCTTACACCTTTTTAAATCCTTTAAAACCTCCCCAAAAAGTCGGATATCTAAACCAAGAGGAAAATATATAACATTGTTTTTAAGGAAAAACAGAGGGATGATTGTCACTATTTTACGCAGGAACGGCTCATTGTATCCTCCTTCCGATCTTATTAATGCTATGAAAGCGAAAGTTTAAGAATGTATGGCCGTCTCTGGATGTATGGATGTATATTTGTTAATCAGTTATGCAAAAACTACTGGACGGCATGGATTGACGCAAAGGTTTATCCCAATAAGTACCACGCGGGTGAAGCCGTGGGCTAAAGCTAGTTTGCATATATTTGGTATCAAAAAGATTTTCCATCATCCAGCATGTATCACTATCATCATTGTCAAGAGCCTCGGGGAGGATGTCTACCGCTGGACATGGGCTTCCCTTTCGATCGATTGACTGCCTGTTAACTGCCTCAGTGGTCCGTTGGTAGGTGTTTCCTTAGTAACCGCGAGGTCCAGGTTGGATTCTTGGGTCAAGGTTTTCGAAAAGGACTTCTAATGTACTCAGAATTTTTTTAATTGCAGCGAGAAGTCTTGAGTTTTGCCTGATGAACCTAAACATGACTAGCGTAAAGTGGATAATATTCATCTGCGCTACACCTTTGGGTATGCACCTACAGGTGCTATGCTGGGATGCTATGCTATTTCATGAAGATGGTTAAAAATGGCAATCAAAAACCTTTCTACTTAGAAACGGACATTATATTCTTTATTATTGACGGGCCGGTGGCGTGGTCGGTAAGATACTTGCTTTTCACGCCGCAGGTCGTGGGTTCGATTCCCACCCGAGACAAACATTAATGATGAACATTTGTGTTTGTGTCGAGTCTGGGTGTAAATATCTATTATAAGTATATATTTACAAAAGAAAAGTATTATATGTATAGTATATACCAGTTATCTGGTTTCCATAACACAAGCTCTGCTTAACTTGGGACCAGATGACCGTGTGTGTTAATGTCCCAAAAATATTATTATTATTATTTATTATTATTCTTGCTTTTTATTGTTGCAAAATGGGATGGCGCTATTTAAATGAACGAACGTGACTTTCAGCAGCAAACAATAGGAACAATATCATTTGGAAATTAGATTTTCTGAAATTCAGCGCAACCAAAGCTAATTAATGTCACCACACGTTTAGATGGTTGTAAACAGTGACCTGTGGGATCAATTTGTACTGTGGCAGGTGCCTTCATTATGTTAGTATATAGACTAATATTGCAACCGTCAAATTATTGCTAACATCTTTACTGCTAGACCACTGAAATGTTGATAAATAGTTGGAGCAGCGGTGGCGCAGCGGATCGGCCCTCGCTTTAGAAATATAAGGTCACGGGTTCGATTCCCAGTCGTGCCCACATGTCTTTGTGTGAATTGTTTCTCTATATCGGTAAAGGAAAACATCGTGAGGAAACCGGCATGTCTCAGAACAAATCATTCGAGGACATGTGACATCCACCAATCCGCACTTGGCTAGCGTGTGTAGATTAAGGCCTAAACTCTCTCAACTCGTAATATAGTTGAGAGTAGATCCGTGCCCAACGGTGGGACACTAAAAAGGGTTGAAGTCAGTTAAAAAGTGTAAATTAAACTTACTTTTATCTAATTGTACGAAAGGAAAGTAATGTGAGTTTAACGACAGGTGTGGGGAAAGTCACACGCAGTAAGACATTCAACCTGATCTGGAAAGGCTATACTATACTTGAAACTAGACATTCTTCAGGTTTCAGTATTTTGATACGATTTTTGATGTGTTAAGTTTATGTCATAATTTTGCGTCGCGCAACCCTAATAGGTAGCTGTTTTTCTGAACTCTCTTTGACTTAATCAAAAATGTGACAAATGAATGACAATTGCCGGTTTCTTCAAAAGTTAATGTTGAAATGAAAATAATTTGATAAATAATGTATTGATTTTGTAGGGATGTTTTTTTTCTAATTGATTATTAAAAATTTAAATATTGCATATTACTCAAATAACGCAATGCTGCCAGCCTTCTGGGCAAATTTCCCCAAGGCCTCGATTCGGAGGAATTTTATGACGCCTTATCTAGTTTTTAAGATAGAAATTTAGAATTAGTCTTTTTTTTCTTATATTAGAAAAGGTTATGTTTATTCTGTGATTAATAAAGTGTTTTATGTAGTTTAAAAAAAAAATAACGCAGAATTTAAGGCCCGATATACCCTTTTCTGGTTCACCTTGTATAAAATTACCAAAATTAATCTGATCCTTTCTTTTGACCAAATATAAAATTAAAAAGTACCTACGTTACTTCTTTGTTTCACAAAAAACACTTAAAAGAACCCAGTGCTCCGAGTGCTCGGCGGGCAATCAATCTCTAGAGCAAAAAGGGCGATTGATGGGTTAATACAATTTTTAAACATTTTCAAGGACTTTAAAGATACTTATTAGGTATCTACTTCTACTACTAACATATAACATATTGTCACGCCTGTTTACCAGAAGGTAAAGGCAGAGGTGAATATCACCCGCTTTTCGCCTGCGATGTTCAGGTCCTGTTTGTGTCAAATAACTAAGTTCTATATGTACCTATAATAGAAAGGTTACAAGCTCGACCCGGAATTGAACCCAGAACCTAGCGTTTACTAAGCGAACAAGCTTACCACAAGACCACCGACGCAATACTATCTACTAGAAGTATCACTTTAAGTTAAAAGTATTTTAAGATTGTGTGGAGGTAGAGAAAGTTGTAAGTAGAGATACCTAATTATTTCCTCGTTTTAACCTCTAGTGAAGTGTAGGCATAAGCCGAAGGTATGCGTGGGTAGGTATTAAATTTCTTAGAACTGCCCACATTTAAATGAAAGCAGCAATGCTGTGAGCATGAAAGTTGCGGTTATTTTTAAACATACCTACGTTATTTTAATAGATATTTTTTATAGAACTACTTTTTGCATTAGCCATCAGTGCATACCGGCAGAGTGGAAACCTAGTCTCTCGAGAGAACATGGTGCGACGAACGGTACTTGTTTTTTTATTAGTTACTGACTTAAGCTATAAGCTGAAGCTAGGTATCTGTCGGTTCTACATAAAATCATAAATACACACAATACATAATTATCATTATGAATCAATACAAAATATTTACACAATTCCACTCACTGGAGTGCAACTTAGGTTACTAATAAGTCCAGCGAATCAATCCAGCTCAGTGCTGGATTGGATTCTATTATTTACATTATTCCAGTCTTTGAAATCTAATTCAGTTACTCAATTAGTTTTTTTCGGTGCTGTTTACCATTATTCCAGTAACATCCCATCCCATTATTTTTTATTGAAATATGTATGCATTCTTATCCTAAACACACAAGCGTAGCTTTTGCCATTAGATATATCGCCTTCTTTCAACTCCTGCGGTGTAGTTCTCTCCTAATGAAATCTTATAAAATATTCTTTATTTCAACGAGAATGGAGGAACAACGGGAGAAGTCAGGTCATGTGCTAGTTCCATAATGTATTTCAGTCATGTAGCCTCCATTTAAGTGCGACAATACATAGGCTGACCCATCGTAAACCTGTAATAGTTTTCTACCCACGCTGAGTGGAATTTTCTTAGACGTTAAGTTTAAGTCGAAGTAACAACACATGCTATTACACTGACTCATATATTTCTAACATTTGCAATGTTATTAGAATGTTTCTAATAATAACAATAAAATTTGGGTAAAAATAATATTCATTTTTGGGGTAAAAAACTTCTTTTTTTTAATATTCCCGACTCCGGCAATGAGTTTTTAATCACGCTCTCGAATTTAGTGAAGCAAAATTTTGGGAAGATTTTACGGATTTTTTATGTTATTTATTAAACATTTTAATAAAACTTAACTATTGTTAATTTGTGTAACATTGTTTACCTTGTGGTAGTGCTCTTGATTACAAACAACTTTCCCAAAAACATTTTTTGGAGCAAACTTCATTAATTAAATTAAGTAATTTATATTTAACCGCGCAGTAAAGACGATAACCATGCATTGTTATTTAAACTAAACGTCTACTTAAACCAAATGTTAGCTCAATCAGTTGAAAATATCTGCATCAAAATTAAATTGCGAAATTTTACTCGAACTATATTGCAAGTTGATCAAAAGCTTGTATAAAACATGACATTACATCCCATAGAAAAAAACAGCTGTAATATAAGTAAAGGAGGGTACAAAAGTAAGTATAACCTGCTTACTACCGCAGAAAAGTTGTTAAAGTAGTGTTGTAAATACCTAAATCTTAAATGTTCACAAGTAGCTATTTAAAAACTTTAAAATATAAAGTTAGAATCTGTATATACTCGTATTTTTGAAATTTTTATTGAAATTGAATCGAAAACCCGCAGAGTAGTGTTGTGTTATTGAAATCTAGCTGTAGTAAGATATGTTACGTATCTTGGCATTCTTGTTGTTCGAATTCTATTGCTGTTTGAAAACATCGTTTCAACTTATACTTGATGCATATCTAGGTAGGTAAAGTACATTATGTATCAATCGAAAGAAGAAAAATTGTACATCGAAAAGAAGTAACTTCTTTCACATGAAATGTCCCATATCCCTACTAATATTATAAATGCGAAAGTAACTCTGTCTGTCTGTCTGTCTGTCTGTTACGCTTAAACTACAGAACCGATTTGGATGAAATTGGGTATGGAGGTAGTTTGAGACCCGAGAAAGAACATAGGATAGTTTTTATCCGACTGCGCAAAAATTAGGTAATATTTTGGCGCGATAACCGACATACACGCGGGCGAAGCCGCTGTCGGAAAGCTAGTATGTTGTCCCCTTTCGACAAGGCTCCTCCTGCGTGAATTACATTTTATGTCATGCCCAACAGTGGTATAAATAGTAGCCTACAGCTTTTCTCACTAGATATGCTATTGAACAGTGCGGTGTCAGAACAAATTTTCATCCAGATTTGGAGAGTAACCACATTCATTCTTCCATAAAACAAGTTCTTCTATTTAGTTTGTTTAAGAAGTAATCCTCACACACGATAGGCACCATGTGTGTGGATTATATTAAAGCAGATCAAGTATATCTTCTTGAATATCTTCAAATGTTCTAAGTTATATCGGCTTCTGTTAATTTTCTTTACGTATTTTCACCAGCGGCTTTGAACCAATATACAATTACTTACTCCTAATTTCGTTAAATGAAAACATATGATTGGTCGGTAAATTGATACCTACTCGGTAGATTAACTTCAGCACAAAATTAATAGGTAATTTATGGCGGCACCATAAACATTACATTTTATAGACACTTGTACCCTAATGTGAATTTTATTACAACTTCCTAGAACTTCAGTTTAACTTTGCATTATATATAGTAAATTATTATTGCAAAATATTTGCCCAATGATGATATGGTACCCTACGGCAGCTTGTGATTTCACCCTGCCCTGGGACCCTGGAGGCCAAGATTTCGCGTCACTATATCAGTGGCGTGAAGAGTGCGGGCGCAGAGCGAACGTCCGATACAGCGACACATGAAGGTTTGAAGGTTCCGTCATTCAGTTAAAAATAAACTGGTGGTAGGCTTCGACTGCAGTTAGTGAACACCCACCAGACAAAGCCGCACCGGTAAGCGGCCGCCGTGTCCCGGTGCGATATTTGGTAACACCATTTGAGAGGGTGTGTCTGAATTATTCAATTATTCGACGGGCCGGTGGCGTGGTTGGTAAGATATTTGCTTTTCACGCCGCAGGTCGTGGGTTCGATTCCCACCCGAGACAAACATTTGTGATGAACATTTGTGTTTGTGTCGAGTCTGGGTGTAAATATCTATTATAAGTATATATTTACAAAAAAAAGTATTATATGTATAGTATATACCGCAGTTATCTGGTTTCCATAACACAAGCTCTGCTTAGCTTGGGACCAGATGACCGTGTGTGTTAATGTCCCAGAATATTTATTTATTTTATTTATTTATTTATTGTTGCGGTTTCCAACCATATGGAGTCTTATTTCACTGCCACCTTCTCACCGAAAATCATTCGTAATTACGAGTGAATCGGTAAATTGAGTAGGCGCGTTCGTAGACTACATAATTGCTTAACATTAGCCAAGTTGTAGTCACGCACAAGCCTATTTATTAAGGAATAAAAAAACTGTTTTTAGCGGTGCATCTACACCGCAGTTACTTTTTGTTGAGCAACATTTTGCAACAAGGTAACATTAAATAACAATCTCTAACTTTTGAGACTAGTTGATCAAAGCATTATTGAGGTAACATTATCTAACAATGTTATCGATTGTAAGAGCAACATACTACTAACACGGCAACATTTACTAACAATGAATAACTTATTGATATCGATTGTTGCTCAGTAAAATATTCAAATGTTACTTAACAAAAAGTAACTGCGGTGGGGATGCACTGTAACGGCTTGCTATAAATTCAGTAGGTTTCTAGTAGAGATAAAAGATTTTAGAATACACCCCCAAAGAGGCAGTTCAGTAGAGGGGAATGACCGAATGACCAAAGCCATGTAGATGGTGCCGTGGGCGGAAATCTAGTTTATTTAACTTATCATGATCGGAAACTGTGACAATTTCCTCCGTTCACTGCCTTAGAAGCCGTGGGCGGTAAGCCAGTTCACGGTAGGTATTACCTACCGTGATTGTAAACTGAATATCAAGTCTAATTTTTGCATTAACTGAACAAAGTTGATTGCTTTATACGTCAGATACATTCACGCACACGTTGCCTCGGTCGGTGTTGAGATTGTATCATTTATTCAAGAGTGGGAAACACGTTTAGTTCATAAGCTATTTTAATTATGCATCCAGTTGAACTTTGCAGGTTGTTGAGTATAGGTCGGGGATCGTGATGAGTAATAATCTGAAATCTCTTACTTGTCCATATGTATACGTGGAGTATAGTAAATGCTAAAGTGCTAGAGTGAAGCGACTTTGTTTTTTAATTAAATTAAAAAATATTGAGCCGCGTAGTAGAGCCGACAATCGTTACCTAGACCGTTCCTCTCTATTCTACACTTCATTATTCTCGTCTCTACTGCACGGTTGAATATTAAAGAGCATATTGAATTTTAAAAAATGCTCCAAGAAATTTATTTGGGTTAATAATGAATGCTAAAGTATTATACACGAATTACCGGTCACTCTATATGAATTTCTATGCAAAATGCGTTTAGATGATTGCAATTTACCATTGTGGCAGTTGCCCGCAAATTGCTCGTGAACTAGTGTGGTGGCGAGCGTGTCTCTAGTAATGCTAAATATGGCACAGGTAGGTTAGTGCTTTTGTTGTCAGCACCTACCTACAGAATATATCTATTAACACATGTAATTGAGTTTGCTTGTCCTAGCATTCTATGTTGATTAAATTATACGTAAAGCAAAAACTTTTTTACAAAAATAACGGATGGAGGTGGTCTATCAAAGGCAGAAACATTTGTATGGAAGTTTCACCAAAATCGTTGGAGTCGTTTTTGAGATCACGTTTAAAACAATATACCTTGTGAGTTTATAAACCGGTTGAAATCTTTTATTCATTTTTCAGGTTACAGAGCTTGTTGTCGATAGACATTATTTATTGTTTATGGGGATAAAAGAAAACTTTATTTTAATTACCTTTAAAGCGTAACTCACTACAATTTTGTTTCAAAGATTGAGCAATCATTATTATTTGTGTTAACATAAAAGTTTTCATAGTGTTTCAACTCAACCATAGACGTGTCTATAGGATTATATTTATTTAATAGGTCACACTACTGTTAAACACGATTCGTTGCGCTTTTGTTTTTAATTTTCTGACATTAGATTAGTGCTACGATATCAGTATGGCGTAAATTCTTAGAAGCATCAATTAAATGGTTTTTTCTTTACAAAAATAAAATAAGATGAAGTTAAATTTGAATTAAATATTTTACTAAAAGATTTGAGTTTTATTCAATGTTTAAAGCGTGTGTGTAGCGTTAGTTATAATTCTATTTGAACAATTGATTTTGACCCAAAAGACAAAAAAAGGACATAACTCGATATGTTTAGTGTTTTTGCAAGCCCAAGTTTTGGTCATTTCATAAATCCTATAGCAATATATCAATGGGCTTTTTCACATTTGTTCATGGTGTAGGTACGTCCCTACGTATGAAACATATTTCAGACCGTTCATCTCTATGTTTGGAGAAAATAAGTGTTCGTCATTCTCATTTTTATGATTTTTGGTTTACGACTCGTGGTGCTTCATATGAGAATCTTTTTGTGCAATATTGTCACAACCTTTTGTTACATCGAGACAAGCACAAGATGAGATTTTCATCTAGATGTGATTACTATATCGAACAAATATTTTTGCCCACCATAAAAAAGTGAAGTTGTTGCGCATTCGGGTCCAAGATGGCGGATTTTCAGTCATATTCGTCATTCCAGTCGTCTCAAACACAAAAAAGACAAATAGGAAGACCCTAAGCAGATTGTCCAAATGAACATGAAGACTCTATCTCTTAAAGAAAAAGATCATAAAAACTGCACAGAATGTCGCCTTATGATAAAAAAGTCAAAACCGTAAAGCGGGAAAATTAGGTGGACAAAAAAGTAGATTTCGTAGGAACATATTATACCTACAACATATCTTCCTGGGATACACAGGGTCATCTGATCTCAAATTAAGCAAAGCTTGTTGGAAAGCAAATAACCGATAATATACTATATACCTGTATTACTTTTACTTCTTATAATAAATAATTATAATAGATTAGGTATTACACCCAGACTCAAGACAAACATACGTTCATCACACAAATGTCTATCTAGGGTAGAAATCTAACCCAGGACTTGTGACGTGAAAAACAAGTATCTTATCACTACGCCATCGGCCCATCATACAACATACCATAGGTAGCGATGTTTACTTTACCTATAGTTATTTTACACTGAAGAATGAAATATTTCTTGTTTCTTATCACTATTAATGCCATAAAACGCCTTAATTAAGAAAATCGTGACGGAACTTCAAACCACGTAGCTTTTAAATTTCAAACAACAACAGTGACAGATGTTACCGTTGGGATAGTAACTATCATAGCTAACTTGTTGTATATATTCTGAAATGGTTTATTTATGACAGGTAGAAGGGTATGAAACTGGCTATTATTTTAAACACTGTTTCAAAGTTAGGGATGAGGTACTAAACGCGTGGTATGATTTAATGTGGTGATTTGCCTCATCAGGAAAATGAGAGCCTTAAGACAAAACTAGAAGGCACATTAAAATAAATAAGACTTAATTTAATTAAAAAAACATTTCCTAAACAAAATTAACGGTCAACAGAAAATATAATTTTACTTTTAAATTAGGCGACCAAGTTGTATTATTTTATAAATTGGGGCTTTGTTGCAGACAATGGTTTTTTGTGTTAGTTAAATATAAACCTACGTAAAGGAAAATAAATGAAGTATAAAAGAGGTTTGATACCAACTCCCTAGATCTTTATAATATGAACTTTATACACGTTATAAGAGTAATAATACAACGTGACCTGGGTGGGTTATTAAACGTAAAATTAATTAGTTTGACCTTCGTTTAAATATTGTTTTGAGTATTTAGGCTTGCATATCAACCCAACTGGTAGTTTATCGTAATATTTTACGGTGGTCATAAAGTTTTCGCTGTAATACGTAAATTTCTCATTGTTAAACTGAACTTTATATTTATCTATTAATGCCGGGACCACATACCCCTAATCAAGATGAAACGTCAAGCAAAGGTGGCTGTGGGTAAGAGAATACCTAAACTTAGGTACTCCTGATAAGCAAAGTACTACGGAATTGTGAGCAAAGCTAGCGAAAAGATAAAGAAGTAGATCATCTTTGGGTGGATAAAACACATAACTAGTAGGGTGATTCCTTCCTCCGCCTTGTAAGACTACCAGGGATTGGAAAACATGGCGTGCCGTGACGTGCAAACAGGTGAATAATGATGATTGCAAAAAAGTACAATTTTTTTTACTTCTATATTTGAACAACATTCCTTTCTACATTTAAATGAGGTTGTAGGTATTTCAAAGCGCGTGACATCCTCAAAATTATTCTCTAGATAAATATTACCTAGGCAAATCGTTATTGTGAATTTAGGTGTCACAGGCTCACAGGGTTTGTTGAGACCGTGTTTATGTTTGAAACTTTGCATTCCATGTTTATGGCTAACATTTAAAACAAACAAAAGTTTCCTTACAGCAGCTGTGAAAACTCGGTTTTGTATCACTAGCTACACAATTTTCTTGTAAAATACGATGCCAACAAAACTCTGTTTCTCAATTTTTAATACATTAAACAATATTTTGATAGCTAATTCCCTAATGAATGAAAAATTATCATACCTAGTCAATAATAGTATTGTGTTGATGTTGTAATAATTAAAATATATCTCTATGTTAAATCTATATCTCTGACATTATAACCTAACCAGAACTGCTCCTTTATAACCAGATTTAATTTGTAAACGTCTCTAATTTCGGTTTTTTGCTAGATACTCTAGTAAAGGACCGAAATTGGTCTTATTCATAAAAATCTTATAAGACTCTTTAGTTAAAATAGACTTTGTCTCTTTCTTAATAGTATAAACATATTTTAGCTAAAATAAGCATATAAGATGTTTGTGAATACGGGGGCCTAATCAGAAATACTATGTTCACTATACTTTTATCAAATACTTATTCTTCGGTATGTTATAACAAAACAAATTAAATTATCTACATTTTACTGTTAAGTAAAAATAAGCGTCTTAGTAATCACATTTGAACTTCATCTGCTGTAAATTTTACAGATGGCTAATACCTTTCTCCTAAGGCAATTAACCTGTATAATAAATCTATGTGAAACGATTGATCCTGTTTGAAATTTTATTTTATTCTTAAATAAATATTTAGAATAGAGACCATAAAAAATATTTAAAAATAGAGTCTTTATAGAACTAAAATTATCGTCATAGCTAAAAGAATTAGCAATCTGACTTTAGATTGCGATTTTTTTTTGCCCATCGGCTGGGTGCCTATTGCAATGGGCTGGCTATATCTGTTGAAGAACCTATAAACGTCGTCGAGACCGCGTCTTGGCTCACCTACGTAAGACGCCCTCCAGCTAGGTAGAGTGACGATCTGCAAAAGATAGCCGGCAGGAAATTGCCTTTATTGGGAGAGGCTGATGTCCAGCTGTGGACCTCACATTTGTGTATATCAAAAAATTTTAGAACTATTACCTACGCGCGTAGAAAATACAAGAAAATGTTATGAACAAGTAGATGTTTGATTATACTTACTCAACGGTTATTATGGTTCTATAATGTTCCTAGACCTCTCTTAGACCTTGATTTGAAAGTAAAGACGGTTTTTTGTTCCTTTTATCTCTATTTTTGACCTCAATAAGAGTCTAATAAGGTTTACTAAAGTCTTTTGGTAGATCCTAAACAAATTTTGCACTTTTATTTTGCAACTAACATAAATAAAGGTTAGAAAATATTCCAGTTGTTTTAATGTTTTTTTATCTTTGTTTTCAGATATTTTGTACATAAATAAAATGAATTATTTTTGTATTATACACATAAACGGTTGAATAGTTAGCTCTTTTTTTTAATTCATTACTTACCGTATTAACAAAATAACAATAAAGCTACGATCACATTTACGCAACTGCACGCGTCGAATCGCGGGCGCGTTGGGTCGCGCGTGTGGTCCATACCGAAGATGGGATCATACTGCCGGCCTCTGATAAAGCGCTGATAGCGTCTTGTGTTGTGTGATATGTCTAACTGAACTCTGACACATTGTACGTTTGGTTGGTAATTTCACTACGGGTTCCTTAGATTTCAACTAGAGATAACGAACAATGACATCTTAATTATTTGGAATACACTTGCACTTGAAATATCTTCAAACGTTTAAATGGAACTAATGCTCAAAATAAATTACTATGTTATATTAGTATTGTTAAATCGTAAATATAATAATACAACTAGCTACACGTACCTATGTTAAATACTAAACTTAAATAGAAATATGTTTAGCTTAGACACTTAAGTATAGTTTAAAATAGTTTTACTAAACATATATTCATAGATATTTATATAACATAAGACTTCATAAAGATTAACTGCATACGTATCCACACTCCAATAAATTGATAAAGTAACGATGCTTTCTAAGGAATAATAAACAAGGAAAAGTCTAAATGAGTGTGTGGAAGAGCGTTTCTCAATTGATGAGGTTTCGCAGCCGGTCTCCATAAAATATCGGTTCAATGGGATTTTCTCTAGCTTTGTTTATTTTGAAAGACGTAGGAAGTTGCAACACACGTTTCTTTTAGTTTCAAAGCTAACATACGCCGATCAAATAGCAATCAAAAATAATTATTTGAAATTCAATATAAGTTTTGTCATATTTTAATTACAATATCCTGTTTAAAGTAGAACGGATGGCATGAGCGAATCACGGTTACCAAAATATTGGATTTTAATCATCAATTGAGTTTATTTGAAACTAGGTATTGGTCTTTCTATTTATTGTCGTCTAATTTACCTAAACTAATGAAATTTGTTAGTACTCCATAAGGCCGTTTGGTAGTTAATAAGTATATCCACTTGTAGGATAAGAATGATGAATTTTTTTTATTATCCGTCAGAGAATTTATTTATTAATAAATACATTTTTTTTCTTTTTTTTTGCTATACGTCCGAGCGAAATTCCGAATGACGTCACACCTAGATAAGTTTTATACAGAGGTATGACGTAGTGTACTCCCGCTCCTTAATTTTAATGCGTCGTATTATATCTTAATATTGTATCACTTTAATCCAAAAACAAAAACTACGTGTCTAACTTTTTTTTCTATTTAAAATACCGATTTTTCATCCTTCATCTCTTTTTGTAAGAGAAGTTATAAAAAATTAAGTCGGTTAAAAATGAATTGACGAATGATTGATACATATATAATCGAATAATAATCGATTAATGTATCGAATTGCATATTGTCCTTACTAATATTATAAATGCGAGCGTAACTCGTATCTGCCGCGCTTTCACGCCAAAATTACAGAAACGATTTCGATAGAATTTGGCATCGGAATATTTGGAGACTTGGTAGAGGACAGGATAGTTTTATCCGACTTCCCAAAAAGAGTAACCTCTTTTTGCGAAGTCGGATAAAAACTATCCTAAGGTTTAGCGCGATAACCGACATTTGCGCGGGAAGCTTGTTATAAATATTTTATGATCGAAATTATTAGGTACTTATCGATAAAAACAATGCTCAGTGACTGATTAATTTACCGATACTGATGTGCAAAATAACAATAACAAAATTCCCCATTTCGTGCAATAATTGTGAGAGGAATGCAAAATTACGGCTGATATGAGGCATTTGACCCATTTGCGATAAATATGTGTAAGTAGGTTTGGTAATGGTGTTGAATATAAACCAGAATTGCAACATGACTAGCATTTAAATAAAAACGTTTTAGAACCAATTTTATTACGTGTGAGTTACATCACTACACGCTGAATGGATAACAATTAACATATTTTCTTTAGTACAGATAGCAAAATATCTTGACGGGCCGTTGGCGTGGTCGGTAAGATACTTGCTTTTCACGCCGCAGCGCAGGTCGTTCATTCGATACCAACCTTAGACATTTGTGTGCACGAACATGTCTGTTTGTTTTGAGTCTGGGTGTAATTATCTATTACAAAAGAAAAGTAGTTTATTGTATGTATGTATAGTTAGGTAAATGAGTTATTTGGTTTCACACAACAACAACTCAGCTTGGGATCAGATGACCGTGTGTTTATGTAGAATAAGTAATATTATTATTTATGTATTTATTTATCTTCTTTAGATACTGAGAGCAGCGGTAGCGCAGCGGTACGGGCCTTGCCTTAGAAATATAAGGTCGTGGGTTCGATTCCCAGTGTGATCTTTGTGTGAATTGTTTCATCGCCGCTGCTCAATATCGATAAAGAAAAACATCATGAGGAAACCGGCATGTCTAAGAACTAATCTTTCGAGGACATGTGACATCCCGCACTTGGCCAGCGTGTGTGGATTAAGGCTCTCTCAACTTGTAATATAGCTGAGAGAAAACTCGTGCCCAACAGTGGGACAATAAAAAGAGTTGAAGACGGCTATTCTTACTAATAATATAAAGTTGAAGAGTTGGTTTGTCTGTTTGATAGAACGCGCAAATCTCAGGGACTACTGATCCAATTTGAACAAGTCTTGCACTGTTAGCCCATTTATTGAAGAAGCTTCACTTCGACCCTTTTTTTTAATTTTTGTTGGGCACGGGTCTTCCCTCAACTATTATACGGATTGAGAGAGTTTAGGCCTTAATCGACAGACGCTGGCCAAGTGCGGGTTGATGGATGTCACAAGTATTTTTTTTACTATAAATCTTACGTTATTTTAAGTTTTGCAGATCATTCTCAAAAATTACATTATAATGACATTTCAGGTAGATAAGTGCTTATTTCTCTACTTATGTAATAAAATTTGGTGACACGCTAAAAAGGGGTAGTATGGCACGGAAAATTAGTGATTAATGACATCGGAAATTTCCGAAGACGTATTTAATAAGTTTGGAAGAAGTTCAGTGACACTTAGATCTATTACGCATGTAAGAAGTTGTTTATTTTTTATGCATTTGATTGACGAGTAGAAGAGGTCGGCAACTCGGGCTTGAGAACCGTAAGAGTAACATACGTAAAGTAAAGTCACAATCGCTGGTAACCAGTCGATAGTTAATATCTAATAATATTTAGTAAGTCCGTCTTGTAGATGATTAAATATATTGGCCACGTAGTTTTTGCTTTTGATAATTAAAAAATGCAGATAAATCGCATTATAGTCAGCTCTTTTGTCATAATCACCAAAAACTAAACTGTGAACGTGACGTCACGCGACACTATGGTTCAATGTATATGTATATCGCCTTTATTTTTCGATTGCATAAAATATAATAATAAATGATAATATTTTTTAAATTCCTTTTTCGAATAATTATAATCTACAAGATGGGATAAAACATAAAATTTAGCCACCTTTAAAATAAAAAAAACATTTTTTTCTTGTTTTTGTAAATCTTTAATTTTTTATTCGTTACTTTGACTTCACCCGGTAACAAGTGACAATGCAGACAAAGGTTCAAGACGCAGTTAGCAAATTGTGTTGTAATGAGCACAGTGCATCAAATCCGGTCTCATTAATGGCTCTACCAGACTTACCGTCCGAACAGGCCTGGGTCATAAGCGATGTGTCCTAACCCGTTGGATGGAGTGGAATCCAGTCTAGACCGAAACCTACCACAAGTTTGTAGCTCACTTATCACGCCAGTATCACGTGTAGGGGATCGCTAAGATAAATTCTAAGAAAGCGCAAAGTTACAATCTTTCCAATTTAGAAACCCCTTCAGCAATTTGGATTTTACCAGAAAAAGTGAATCTACTTTCGTAGGCACCCGTCAACTAAAATCCCTTTATCCGTCAATGTATCCCATTACGGCGCTACTCTGCTACTATTCAAAACTATACTCTTTAGTTTATCGTTTGAATCTTGGTCTGAAAATTGCCTAAAAGAAAACAGACTATTATTTTACCATTTCTTTTAGATTATATGATATTAAAGGCGTTTAACTATGAAACATAATTGATAATGTACTTAAATGTGGGGGAATCCCAAAGTCCATGTTATAGAATCGTAACAATAGTAGGACCTCCGAACCCTCTTATACCTAAGTAATCGTGAATATTACATACGTAATCTGGCGCGTTAAATTATGAGCCCTGCTAACTTTGTTGACGTTTTACCTTTTTATTAGAAGAAAAAGGGTTCAAACTTATCAGAAGAGTCTCTCTTATTTACGATGCGTAGGTAAAGTGTTCCTTAGCTTAGCACAGAATAGTAATGCTTCAGATCGTAATCTGAGAAGAGCTATGTTGTAAGTTAATTTAATTGTCAAATGGTTTCAATTTCAGTTTTTACTTATCTCCTTAAAAATAGGCAAAAATTTAGGTAGATACGGTCATCATCCAATTTTACTAGTTATGTATAGAGCTCGTCCATTTTCATTAGATTTCCTTTTTTCAGAAATCCCAAAAACCATTAAAAACAGTTTATAAAGTATTTCCATCCTTTTACCTCAAGGGTAAAAATAAGATGACGGAAAAATTATTCTCCCATTTAGCTGCAAGATTTTCCATTGAACGTGAGGATAAGCCAGAAAACCAATACACAGTTTTTAACCGACTTGAAAAAGTAGGGGCTCCCAATTCAGGTGTTTGTTTTTTATTGTTCGGACAAATATCATTATTTTGTAGACGAATTTGCAAAGTTCATTATTATTTGAATGAATGAATGAATTTCATCATAATCCGAAATGGTCCCATTATTTGGAGGCATAAATCTAAGTAAATATTAATGACGATTTGTATTTTATTCGAGTTGCTTTTTTAAATATTATTAATATTTATATTATGTTCTAGCTAGTAGATAATATGCATTCTGTAAATAAAATAGGTAACATAATATTTAATTATACAATTATTAAAATAAAAGTTGCTCTCAAGTCTATTTTTATAACTTGAATAATAAATAACAGTTTGAAGCACCATATTGATCGTCAGTTTATTAACTTATACGGAAATAATGCGTTAACCATATTGCAACTGGTAACATTAGCTTTATAAATGAGCTCCTCCATTTTTAGAACCGTGATTGATAAGAAATCAGTGTTATGACAACAACATTTAATTTAACGACCATTTTTGTCTAACTTTATACTGTTATTGGGAAAAATGTAACTTTGATTGGTGACTGCAACGATTTTGTGGACAGTTCTGTCGTTTTTCTAACTGATAAGCGCAATAACTAACAAATAGCTGTACTCAAACTGAATGTGACTTGTTTAAGTAGTTACTGAGTAACGTTTGTGGACTTGTAGTTTGCCTTCTGACTTTTATTAGTACTATGTCCTTATAATATTACTGACTGCTGACTAGAGATTATTTATATTACTTGGAAAAGATTTATTGCAGAAAAAACAAATACTTTTTGTAATTATTACCGATTGAAGAGACCATCATCAAAGTTATAGTTACGGCGGATGCCTATTACAGATGTATTAAGCAGTGTTCTGTAAGACGCACCTTTTCTGGTGACTGAACCAACCAATTTGAGAGCAGCGTGACCTGTCACACCTAGTGCAAGTGTGCGTTACGACAGTGGACAATTCTCTCTATATTACAGCTTTAATATCGAACATGTAGGCAAGAGAACCGGTAAAAATAGGTATCCTATTTTAGTAAAGTTGTCCAAGGAAGGTTTAAAATGTGATTAAATATGGAAATAATTAGAAACTATTTCAACCTGTCAACCGTTTGATGTTCGTCCCGTCAGAAATCAAAATTTTTTTCATATGCGTTACGAAGTTTGCTGGGTCAGCTAGTAATCTTCTTCTTCTAAATATATAAAAGAAGAAACTGACTGACATATCACCGCAGAGCCCAAACCGCTGGGTCTGGAGACTCCAAATTTGGCACATAGGTTCCATATGGAGTCTAGGGGTGCACTAAGAAAGGATTTTTCAAAACTCACCTTTTAAGGGGGTGAAACGAGGTTCCAAAGTTTGTATGGAGATATGAGATTGGTTTGACCAATTTATTTAAAACTTCGCAGGAGTACTCCTGGTTAAATAAGTAAATACGTGCTTTAGTATTTTTCAAAATTCAACCCTTAAAGGGAATAAATGTGGTATTTTGTTTCACATACATTAAAAACTGAACTTCCCTCTAAATTTGACTTTATAACCACGTTTAGTGGAGGGGCGGTCAGTTTTTAACCAACTTCTGAAAAAGAAGGGAAAAGCTCTATTTGTTCCATGGGCATGTATTTTTTTATGAATGGTCACCGATTTCTCCGTTAATTATGGATTGATTTTGGAAACTCTTTTGTTTGTTCGACAGAGTGCATTTCCAAGTTGGTCCCATCATTTTTTTTTTATCTGATTTAAGACCAATAACAAATAAAAAAATATGATTCTATAGGGTTCTTAAAGATCTGTTTACTTCACACTATCGTTAATTTCTATCCTAACACCACGCGGGCGAAGCCGCGGGCGGAAGCTAGTACGATATAATGCGAGATTTTTTTATGTCGCTTACTTTATAGTATCATGCATATTATCGTCGCAAAGACATTTGACAAAACGGGCTTATTGCATTTTTACGACTTTAATACATAAGTATTTGTTATTTCAGGTAATGAACTACATTTAGTCTAATCCCTTGATCCATTTTGTGCCATGCATTAGTAACAATTATCCAACCATCTATCGCCACAAACTTTATAATAGTACTTAGTTACTTCGTAGGATTGTATATTATGTATCTACAATATGTGTGTGGGTAATCCTTATAAATCACGGAAACCGGTGTAAAGTTTCCATTAACATCGATGACGTAAATACATAGAGCACTACCCATTATTATAATAAACTTCCTAATGCGTGAATATGAATTTAATTTGATCTCTCACTAAATTGATTTAATGGAAATTTGGTGTCACAAACATGGCTTACATCAATTAAATCAAAAGTGGTAGCAGATACGGCAATGATATATAAGTCGTGATGTCGATTCTGGGTCGTGTCCACACATCTTAGTGTGAATTATTCAATCGCCGCTGCTGTACTTAGCTACTTAAAGGAAAACATCACGAGAAATTCATCGTCCTACTACTTAGTACAGCCTTAAAGTATCTACCTACTTACTTCTTACTTGATATTATAAATATGAAAGTTTATATGGATGTGAGGAAATTTGGTGCAAATATAGATTATAATTTGGAATAACAAATAAGCTACTTTTTATCCTAATACAATGTTACGCTTTAATCTGATGTAATCTTAGCGATCTGTAAATAACTGGTGGAATTAATTGTGGTATTAAGGGATCGAGGTGAAGTGATATTTGCTGTAGTTATTTTATCTGAATACCGTCTTCATACCCGATTATTCACGGCTACCTAAAGTTATCTGATTATCCTGATTCTAATCGAAAGTCTTCAAGTACGAGGCGTATTATTTATTTACTATTCGGGAAGAGACACACATCACCTTTTACTAGGTTTTATGAATGGTATGATTATTATGAAATCCTTTTTTGAAATCGAATTAATTTATTAAATAAGTTTTATTTTTTATAAGCTTGTTATTTTAATAAATAGATTTATTTAAATAGTTAGATAAAACTATTTGTTTAGTCCTCTCTATAACCAATGAGTAACGGACATGAGTCGGTAGGCATTGAACCTAATTCTTAAAATCATATTGTTTTAAGATTTTTCTTAGATCGAATTCGGATTAGCCTTTGTAAATGAGTCATAAAAATTAGATTATAACGGATCATTCGGTTCTATCACGGGATATTACCTTCGATTTCCTGTAAAAGTGCTTCATTACTTTCACTACATCAAAATGTACTTAAGTAGGTAAGCTTAATTTAACCATTCTCTTGTCTTTGACAATGTCATTAGTATTGTGAGCTTGAAGACTTAAGTGGAATGGTGTAACAATATTATCAGGTAAGAAATTATATACCTATACTTAAATAAGTATACCTAAATGAATGTGTGAAAAGAAAAAAAAATGTTAAGTACCTAGTTATAAACTATACGTTAACTTTGAGATATTTCTAAATTTTATTTTCTTCATATGTTATGTAAATGTCATACGGCATGTCTAATGGATGATTTCCACCAAACAGCTCGTATTGCATCGGATGCGGTGACGCCGATCGCATACGGCGGGATGTCAACGTACACGATCGGCTCAGTATCTTTGCTTGCGATCTTATCCGTTACTGCACTTAAGGAAGTTCATTTTTTAATTCCTACCGTAATAACGTGTTCTAATTTTTGATAATGAAGCCCAAAGGATCCGATCGGACACGACGACTGTCTTTAAATACGGTGTACACGATTTAATATTGTTTCAAGATTATAATCCGTTTAGATCCAATCACAGACCACTAAGAGAACCTAGCGGTTGATCCAATGCAAAGCGAGCCGATTGGTGGAAGATACCTAATGTCTAGGAGGGTTTTTAAGCGACGGGTTTTACTAGGTGGCAAAAAGGTTTGAATTAATTCCTTGCATCGCTGGCTAGTACACCTAAAATTTTTGACACTTTTAGTACTTACAAACCTATTTCAAAAGCAAAAGAGGTTTGGTTCAAAAAGTATTTGCATGCAAATTTTATTACTACTTTATCAGCTTAGGCTTAGAGTAATGAAATGAAATTAAATGAAAATACTACTTTGTATTAGATTTTGAGACGCGACTCTACATCAAAATAGTCTCGGTTTTTTCCTACCTTATGTATAACCATAAAGAGGTCTATGAGCATAAAACTTGTTTTATAAAAATATAGCATGAGTAAATAGTTTCACGCCTGTATTACCCGTAGGTGTAGGCAGAAGTAAATGTTATCCACATTTCACAGGCAATGTTTAGATCACCAAACGCAATAGCTGCGGCAGGCGACTATGTTGCAGTTCATCAGATACACTTCCTATCTTCGAGCTGTTGAGTCTGTCTGTATGTTTGAAGAAATCTCAAAAACGATGGATTTTCACGTGGTTTTAATTTTCATTGACAATTTTAGAAGAAATTTTATATAATACTAGTTTCCCGCCCGCGGCTTCGCCCGCGAGTATGTCGGTTATAGCGCTAAACCATTAACCTCTTTTTTTGCAGTCGAATAAAACTATCTTTTCCCGGGTCTCGAACTATATCCATACAAAATTAGTTCAGCAGTGTAGGCGTGTAAGCAACATTTTGAAATCGGCAAGCTTGTCCATAAATGTTTAAGAGTTTCATAAAAAATATGTCTAACTTGGTTCACACACCAGTAAAGGTCGTTTTTCTACGGCTCTTGACCATAATGTAAGTTTTTCATTTAATATCCAAGAACAAATAAAATTTAAATTTCGAATTCTATTAATCGGGTTGAGTTATCAGACGTCATTGTGTCAAAATAAAAAGTAATTTAGCTAAAAACCACGAAGGAGTATTGATATCAACTTCAAAGAAAATCTCCCTCTGAATAATTTCTCAGGCTTCACCCGCGTAGTATTAGGATAAAAATAAAAAAAATTGTAAAAATAAAAAACACGTGTTTCATTATTTGTTTTAAGCTATATTTATACTGAATTTGAAGTGAATCGGACCAAGGACTAAACAGTTCTGGAATATTAAAATTTTCCAAAAAAGCTCACTTTACACTCCCCCTGGGAGTGGTTTTGGAAAATAATAAAAAACGTGTTTTATGATTTTTTTAAGGTGTACCGAATTTGAAATGAATAGGACCAAGGAATAAAAAGTTGCATACAAACTTCACCTTTCTATTTAACCCTCTTAGGGGATAATTTTTGGAAATATTATTAGCCTATGTCCTATTCTAGAGTATACACTACCTACGTTTTAAACTTTGTTAACATTGGTTGAGCGGTTATGGAGATACGTGGTAACAAACCTTCACACACACACACACTTACTTTCGCATTTATAATATTAGTAGGATAGGTACATTTTATTAGGTAGGTAGGTACCTACTTAGTGTATTTTATTGCACTGCTGCAAAAACAGGCCGGGTCGCCACTAAAATACCAATATAGCTGATATAAAAATATCTAGTAAATAAATACAGGTTTAGGCGCAAAATTCATGCTTTGTACCCACCGATCATCAAAATCCCTGGGGGGATTGGCTGCTCTGTGTTTGTACCAGTAATGAAAAAAACAAAATCCATTTTGAATTACTCAAAACCATCCTCTATTGCTTCTGAAACATAATATTAGTAGGTATTGGTAGTTTTGTTGAAAATAAATTACCGGAGACCAATATGACTTATGAAATATAAATTAAAAATGAGATTAAATTGCAACTTTCTACATATTCATAGGTAGCAGCCAGTAACGACCAAAAATAAATTTAAATCTTTTCTCAAATTAGTGAATAGATACCTACCTATTAAATAGATGAGACAGGCCACAAATTTTAAAAAAGAATCATCAGATAAATTCAAATATTTAAAAAGCAATAAAGTGGGAAAAGTGGGAATAAGATAGAATGATTAGTGCCGCCTTTTAGATTCCTCCTTTAATGAGGCGAGTTATTTCAGCTAAAATTATCCAAGAATGAATTTAAATATTTTTGCAGTCTAATGCCTCTTCGCAAGATCTTGGATATTATTTATAGGAGTTTGTATCGATTAATTGGTTTTAACATGTAATTTGATCTGTGTCATTGGAAGTGTTATTAATTTTATTATATGCCTGCGTGAACTACATATCATGCCCAATAGTGGGACATAAAGTAGCCTACCACAACAAATGGGCTATCGAGCTGTGCAAGATTTTTTTTAAATCGGACCATAAGTTTGTGAGATTACCGCGTTCAAACAAGCAAACTCTTCAGCTTTATAATTTTAGTATAGATTCTATGCCTCAGGAGTACGTAATGATTTTCTGTGCCTGTGTCCAGCTTGTATTTAATTTGTCTTGTTAAAACGAATCGTAGAGCCCAAACACAAAGTAGATGCACCAATAAGTAGTTCTTCTGGCAAGGTAAGTATCCCGGAGATGCCTCATAATCTAATTACCTGTATAATAATATCACTCAGTATTTACCTACAGGATATCTTAATTTTAAATTCAATAAATCAGAATTATAACTTCACCAACTAGAAAATAAGTACCTAAGTAGGTTTTCCTAGAACATATTTTAAGGACCTTCTCATAGGTTTCAGCGTTCAAATTCAGGCATAACTAGTGTGCTCAAAACTGGTACACATGTTAAACTCATAGCACCTCAATTGTTCCTTGGGAGTTAAAGTGTATTTTTTATGTTCGTATCTTGTACAAATCCGTTTCTTTTCCCAATATTTTTTAGAAAATCGAATTAATTAAATCTCTAATAGAACCATTTAACCACAGATAAAAGTAATGTAAGACTATTCGTCACTAATATCCATATCACTTGAATCATCATCACTGTCTGTGCAGCTTCAGGAGTCAGAATCTTGGCGATAGGCAATACGCGAGTTAAACGGTCGGCCTATTACATTTCCAATGCGATAAAAACTTGGATTAAAATTGAAATAGGGTAAGTAGGTTACGATTTCTATTCATTACTGCAACAATGCCAATATGTTCAATAAGGTTTTAATAAACTTAAGCTGCAGACGTTAAAGTAAAATATAGCAAATGTGCGCAAAGGCATGCGAGAAAGTGTAGTTTTAAGTAGTTTGAAACATTGCCAAGTTAAATTATGCTCATTTGCGTAGTTATCATCGTACATTAGGTACGTAGGTAACCAATGCCTTCTCTTATAAATTTTTTAACAGAATGGTATGCATAAGCAAAAATAATAATAATATGTTTAATATTGCATAATATGTTAAAGCACGGGTTGAGCAATTAAAGTTAATGAAAATATGTAGATGCATTTTTTTTGTCAAGATTTATAAAGTTTGTGACAGAAACCGTATGATCTTATAGCAAGACATTTTTCTATTTCTCTGGCGATCTCTATTCACTATTTTCTACGGGGTAATCTTTATCAAGCCAAAATTCAGCTCGTTTTGTTTACAAAACGCTCATGTTGACCAGAAACTGTGACGGTCAAGTTGCAGTGATTTATAGTTTTGGAGTGTTGACATCGCTTGCGCTTTGTGCTTCACTATGCTAACATTACCTATGCATTACCTAATGGAACTCATTTATTACTTTCTGCTAAAAGCAAGCATGCGTAGAGTGAACTAAACCCAAGTGTTCATGTTTAATTCTTTTTTAAGCTGTACAAGCTATCTATATCCATTGACTTGGGCTTTTATCGAATGACGACGGCGATGCCTCTAATAGGTGAGTTATTTAAAAGGCCTTAAAGTGATATAGAACCCAATTGAATTCAACATTGCGCTTTTGAATTAACAGTTTACAGATTTTTAAATAAGGGCAAATATTATGTATTCGAACGAGGGTTCCCTTGTTCGAATACTTAGGTAGTAACCGATTATTAAAACATATAAAACCCGTATCGCTCGAAGTTTGTAATTGTAAATGGCAGGAGGCTCGCCCCTTATTACAAACGAACTAAACAAAGCCTGCAGATTGTGGGTAATATTTACACTCCATTGTATAACACAGGTGTGAACGCCATGCATGTATGTACAATTTTTCGTCAATTTTTTTTAGGCCACCATAGGCACTCTACGCTTATTTGCAGTCTGTTCTAGAAACGTGTTGAAATATCGACTGTGCTTTTATAGTAATCCGGGATTTCGACCAAATGGATTTTAAATACTACGGCTAAAAGCAGTAAAATGGTTTATTTCATTGGGCTATTTCAAAACCAGCAATCTGTTAACTATAAAGCCTCTTTCAGTTATTGAATATTGATATGATAGACTTCATAATTTAGAGTAATCAATCTTAGAGATTGTGATGTAAATATTATGGTTGGCGGGTTAATGATCGTTATTGAAGTTATTAATAGCATATACCTACGGGTGCTCTTTAGTCGCGTCTTTGAACAGCTTTATAAACACCTACGAAGAATATCGATTGATAGTGAGTAGGTAGTAGTGAATCGCGAATATTCGCATGTTTCTAGATATTCGTATTCGCGCAATTTAATGGGAATATTTGCCGAATATGAACACTCAAAAAAGTAATATGATATCAATAATAAAAACCAAAATAATCATATTTTTTATATTCAGTATAAAATCTTACCTTTTAATTTATTTAAATAGGCTTGTCTACAAGACTTTATACCTAGGTATATTATACCTATATAATTATAATTTTTTATCATATTTCTATCTTCACTTTCAAATTTGGTATTGACATGGCATCAAGTTTCATTAGAATTTTGAAACTAAAAAATCATGATGTTTAATCATCACCAAACTAAACAATGATAAAAATACATGCGTGTGACTTGCGTGCTAAGTTACCTGTCAAAATGAAGCTATAAACAAATGTCGCAAAATTAAAAACTGAATACTCGTATTCGTATTCGCGAATATCGACGGCAGATATTCGTAACCGTATTTGTATTCGCGAATGCCTAAAAATTTATATTCGTTACATCACTAGTAGGTAGTTCTTAAGACGTATCCGTAATGTAAACTAGCATAACTTATAAAGTTTACCCAACTACTTACCTATTTACTTTCACTTACATAATTAACGGGAACTTACTTACATTATCAACATCATCTACATACGGTACCTAAGGTGTATATACTTTGCTATTATTCTCTACACGTTTAAATCAGGGTAAATTAAACATTTTCCTGTGTTAAAGTCAGACAATCTAAATCAGTATTCCTTGAAATCTTTACAGATGTCCCTGTGGAAGTAAATAAAATCGAGTATCTGCTTTGAAAACCTTCTGCAATGAAAAGAAAGCAACTTAGATGACTACCAATCACGAGGAAAACAGTCAGATAGCCGGGCACGTAGGCTTGTTCTTAATAACAGTGTCTTAAATTACCCTTGGGCACAAAACCCTAATTATTCTCGGCTTATCACCGTGCATTCGGGTCCGTTAAACAATAGTATTATCTACTAACAAATCATTATGTTTAGAACTAGACAGACTAACCATTATTTCTTTTCATTTTAGCTTGACTTCATGCGAAGATTTTCTGATAGGTATTTCAATAAATTTTTTGGGTCGAAATAATCGTATTTTCTTTTGTACAATCGACGAAATTCTTCAGTTGGAAAATAATCGGTTTCATATTATAATTCGTGCATTCTCTTGACACCGTATGAATTAGACGCACGTCATTTTGGATACTTTATCGAATTATTTGACAAAAATATTTCTTACTCGTAGATTTTTAAATGTTATTGCTATCTATTATAAGTAGATATCTAAATCTTGTATGGAACATTGGTGACTTCATCTCATATCTATTTCTCCGACTAAAATCCCAAAAGTAATTTTGATTAGGTAGGTAGGTAATACTTATTTGAATTGAGTTTGCAGATTTTAATTAAACTTTTGCAGTTTCATACGAGTTGATTTTAAAAATGGACGTCGCTATTTGTTCTACATTTACCTAGTATAGAAAATATTTGAATGAACTATGATTCATCAGTCTAGTGACATATCGGTTTACTACTTTAAAAATAACATCGAAAATACAAAGAATTCCATTATCTGCTGGAACGTTTACATAGAAAAAGTACTAAAACATTAAAGTTGGCGTTTTGTGGAGTGCTGAACAATATTTGTTCTAGATCGATAGCTTCAAAGTAAAGTTTGGCGAGCGTCTTTGCAATGTGAAAAGATCAAATTACACATTGGGTTATAGAAAGGATTTCGTTAACAACAATACGAGAATTAAGAAGATTGTAGTGTTAGTCCGAGTAAAGTTGTTCTAAAATATTTGCCAGTCTTGATGTGTCTAGACATCAATGGTACCTAGAAAAAAATTGCTTAGAAACTACCAAAATAAAGTTAATCGGAAATAAGTAAATCTCTACAGTGATACAATAATAATTACTCATCTAAAGACAGACTACTATCGATGAAAAATGCTTTATAAAGTATAAATAGATACCTACTTATGTATTAAAATAAAAAAATATTATCCATTTCATGTGTTCGGTTTGAATTTATTTCTGATTTGTTGATTTATTGATATTGGAATGGTTTATTATCTTTGGTGTTGATATTGATTCATAAAATAACAATTTGAATATTTGGTCTGTGATTTATTGGTTGGTATTTCGTAGAACTTGGAAGGTCAAAGCCTTTATTTATGTGCAATATATTTCTAGCTTCAGATTAGGATTTGCATGATCGTACAGTAAAGTGGATTATCTTATTGATACAGCATTGATATAGCTAAGGTCTCATAAAATTTATGTTTTTGCGAGACCAAGACAACCCTAAATTTGGAAAATTCGAATAAGTGATCCAAAAGCATTGAAAGGAAAATATCTCTAAGGAAGTAAATGCTCCTTTCGACAACTTAAGAAATATTTTATGAGCTTAAATTTTAACACATTAAAATTAAAAAACATTTACTTATACAAGCTCATTATATCAAAGGAATTCAACAAAATTGTTCAAAAAGTCAGTACCTACCCGCAGTCGTCATTTGCAGTTAAGTGTTGACAGAGATGCTCTTAAGAGTTTAAATCGAGTGCAGCACGCAAGTACTGCTTATTAAATCCACTTAGAATCAGGAGATACCACGAGTTTCACTGCTCCTAGCAAGAGCATCAAGCACATACTAAGTACACACTTATTTTTTTGTGGCTTAGATATAAGTTGTGTATGCCTAGAATTAAGTATTTAAGATATTAATACTAACTGCATAGTGTATTAGATTAGTTACCTATAGAGCCGCATGATGAACTTTCAGTTTCAGTAAGGTTATACGAATGTCCACGAGCTCACATTCAAATCGCAGCCAAAAAGCAGCGCAATACCGTAATTACAATTATAATAATAATATTCTGGGATATTAACACACACGGTAATCTGATCCCATACTAAGCATAGCTTGTGTTGTGGAAACTAGATAAATGGTATTATACTATACATACATTATTTTTTTTTGTAAATATATACTTAGGTGTAATAACCCTACACTCAGAGACCTCGAGACAAACAGATGTCTGTCCATCACACAAATGTCTGTCTCGTGTGGGAATCGAACCTACGACCCGCGGCGTGAAAAACATTTTTTTACCAAACACGCCACCGGCTCTGATATACTTAGTTATACTTATACCTTAACACCACATAACAGCACAAACGTGTACATATATACTTAACAAACACACAGATACATAGGTCAAACTGATATCACCATTTTTTTTCGTCGAGGGTTAAAAATAGCTTCTCCCTGCCTCCTGCTATTTGCTTCTCCGTCTAAAACCTACCAATTTATCTTTCTTTATAAGTATGCGAACAATAATTAAAAGTCCATGAAAGGCCGGATTAAGTTTATTATGCGTAGGTTGTAAGTATAATATCTTAAAAGGTAGGTACTTAACATTTGTCAGTAATGATAAACTTTGCAGAAATTCATAAGAGTCCGTAGCTTCATAAGTCCTTGCGCGATAATATGTCTTTGTATTAGTAACTTAAATTACATACATAATTAATTAGCTTATTAATAACAGAGTATTTAGAACACAATTATAATGTAGGAAAATAATTAGCCTTATTAATATTCAAATTAGAGTACGTACCAAATAATCCGTGCCTAGATGTTATATTAATATGTAGATAGGGACCTAGTAAATAGGTATATAGCAGACTAGCTTTCCGCCAGCGCATAAGTATTTATCGCGTTAAACCATCAAACTCTTTTTGCGCAGTAGGATAAAAACTATCCTATACCTTTCCCCTGGTCTCAAAAATCTCAATAAAAACAAATTTCATCCAAATCGGGCCAGTAATTTTGGCGTGAAAGCCTAATAGATAGACAGAGTTACTTTTGCATTTATAATATTAAGTAAATATAAGGATAATTCGGTTGGACGTGAAGTTTATACAATTTAACATCTACGAGTAAATCGATATAGCGGGTAAAATAATCTGGCAATATTAGTAGGGAAAAGCAAAGGAGTATCTGTCCAATTAGTGCTTTGGGAATTAAGTGGCAGTGTGTCCCGATTCGTTGTCTTTTGCAGAAATAGCTTAATTACGGATGTAGCATAGTTGACCTCAATGCTGGTAACATTTTGTAGCACTGAGCGGGTGTTGCCATAATGACGTTATTGAGCTAACCTTCTTTTGCGTTTATTCTTTATGAAAATAAGTAAATGGGAAGCCACATCGACCGATGCCGATAATTGTATTGCCTCCTACAATTATTAATTTAACTGTACCAATCTATTCTAACCATCAGTAATTTTCTTGCTATAAATTAGGACCTACTCTATAGATGAACTTAGGCATTTTAACGACTGCTTTATTGGAATCAATTTACCTCTTAGTATATAATAATACCTACCTTCCTAGTCATTTTTCCGCCTAATGCGGCCAGTCTAAACTGACTAGCCAGATACGCAGGAGATTATAGAACGCATGTGTGTGCACAGTATAATCTTCTCAGATGTGAGAGATTGACCGACACGACTAGTGAAAGTGCGGGTGCAGGACTGAAGACTTTACATGCTGTCTGTGGCACGAAGTATCACACCACCAATTTCCTGAATCCGGACTAGTACTGATGAATTAGAAAAGTCTCCACATTATTATTGGTCCAGATCAGGATTTGAACCCGTGACCAGAGCTTTGAGGTGAACACGCTATCTCCTAAGCCAACGAGGCAGTCAAAATGTTCATCTCTTCATCGGATTTAGTAACATACTCTACTGGGGTCTAACAAATACCCAGTGTAGGTATTTTTAGTGTACATAATAAACTTAATTTTTACAACCAATCCCCTTGCCTAATTCATTTTTTATGAACAATGAATTAGGCAAGGGGATTGGTTGTAAAAATTTATGTTCATTTGATATGCAAATGAACATAAATTTCAACAAAGCAATCTAAATATTAAAAAAGTTAATATGTACTCTCTTGTTACTTACATAAGGTAATCAACCTAATGTAACTAACAAGACTCTTCAGTGGTACTTTGTCGCCTGACCTTAATGTACTGCCGGTAAAACCGAAACATTTTAACATTCCACGTTCCAACCTCACTTTGCCATCGTTCCATTACTCACTGTTTACATTTTTATCTTCACGTACAATGGAATGTGGATTTACTAGAAAGTTCCTAATGTTCATATTGCGATAATATTTTAACAACAAATTGAATTTTGTTCCAATAAAACGTAATAAAATAAAAAATAAACCGCAAGTTAATGGTATGGCAGACGTGTAAACAGTTTTCAGTCAACTGCCTCCCTTGTTTACATTTGCGAGAACTTTCTGTGGTTACTGACATTATTGAATTCCTTTCGTTTATAAAAATAGTGATAAATATTGTTTGAAATGTTTGATTTTAATGTAACACGAATATTAAATATTTTGTCTGCTTAATATATACTTAGATACTCGTAGATACCTATTCATTTCACACTTTACTTATACCTTATTAATGCATCCACAAGTGTGTATCCTCTAATTTATCATGCGTATTTAATTAAATCATGTTCATGATTTGATATTGCAGTATTCCTTTAAATGTTTATTTGGGATGATTACCCAAGTGATGCATAAATCACAAGCATTGCTAAGATGAGCAAATTATTCAGTTTATTTAGGTACCCAGCCATATATAAACTAATATTAAATGTAAATGCCTTATTGGAATTGAGCATAACAGTTTCGCCTGGCAATTTAGAACTCATTAACCAAACGTTTATTCAATTTTCACACTTATTAAGTAAAGTCGTCATTCAATAAAACTGAATAAGGCGTTTAAAATACACCTTTTAATGTAGTCACGTATATGGAATGGTCCACTTTACCAATCGGCAATAATCTGTCAATCTACTAAACTATTTATCCTTCCTTTAACGTTTTTCCATCATGACTACAATTAAGATAGGTTTATTTTCACGTAGCTATATTTCATGCTCCAGTAATTACTTAGGTATGTGTCTTAAATATAACCCTAATATTTTTTTTGGTAGTATTTATTTTGAAAAATGAGCAAACAAGTGAAAATTATCAGTTAAACATAGCCACGTGTGAATCAGAACCACATATGAATGATTCCGTAAGATTTGTTGCTACATAAGAAATAGAAAAATATACCTATTCTGTGAAAATTTTAGCTACCTTCAGGTTTATTAGATACAGCCCGTTGACAGATAGACGGACGGGCGAACAGCTGGAGCTTGTAATAGGGCCCGTACGCACCCTTCGGGTACGGTACCATGAAATCCGACAGGGATGTTTATTAAATAAGTATTAGTATGGGTAGGCATTTTTGAAGGCGCACGGTGCATCGAGACGCCTCTATCTCAATCCTAAATACCTATCAATTTGAGATGTTAAGGTATGCAAATGGAAATTCAAGACTGTTCTAAGACACGTAATGTAAAACAGGTACTTTTTATGCTTATACTGACCTTTTGCCTATAAACGACTATTCTCTACGTCGTCAGTGTTGATGAGTCGAACTTGCTCTCTCGCATACTAAACTGCGCAATGTAGGCTAATTAAAATGTTATTTTGGTTAAAATATTACGTACAACCTTAATTGCTTTGACTGTCTCAAATGTCAACATAATCATGTCATACGAGATAAGCAAGTTCAAGATTTTTCAGTGCAGATAACCCCGACAAATATATTTTCACTACCTACTTTAACGTTAATATCCATCTCCGTAATAATAGATGAGATGAGATAACAGAGCCGATGCTAAAAGCCAATACTATCAATTTAATTTGGCTCTTTACTAGCTTTTCCTAGTCGTGTAGGTAGAAAAATGCTTTCAAGTAAAGCTTATGGAATTGAGAGGTTAACTCAAGGTAAACTAAACTAGATACCTAAATCAACGTAAAATTATTAAGTAAAGGAAAGGCAAAAAAAGACTTTTATTGATTGTATGATTTGAAAGCTTGACTTAATGGTAATATACTTAAATACAGTTAATTATAACATAGTATTAGGCTGATTTATTACCATTCCTTGTGATTCATTACTTATGGCTAGGGACGTTTGATATTTCCGTTGTTCGATTACAAAATTGGCTTTCTTGAGTATAGTATTATAAAACAAAAATATAAGGTATTGTGTATGTGCTTGTGGTAGTAAAATAAACATTATTATCATTATTATAGGTGTATAAAGATATAATAGGAAATATAACGTTTAAAGGTAACTAAACTAGCTACGAGTAGTTGTAGTTTTATAAAGTTATTAAAACTTCAGCGACAGCTCTTGTCTTCCAATATCTAATGAAATTGCTTTTTCTGATAAATAAAAAAGCTAAAAGTACTTAAATGTTTAGTTCGTCAAATGGTTTTCGCGATGCTTCGTCCTCGTCTCGTCTGAAACAGATGTTTCAAGCAAAGTGTGTCGTTTTGTGGAAAACTTGTTCTAAATATAGGCGCGGGATTATTTCTGACGCGTCGTGTCGCGTGCGCCCGTCTGCGCCGTCCAATACCTATCCAAACACATTACCGAAACACCGGCTAAACTTTCAGAATTTAATGCCACTATTTTAACATCGATTATCTTCGTTGTCTGTGTACATTTAGTGTGTTAAAACGTAAACTCATTACATTTATCGCTCGCCAAGTCGTTGTAAAAGTGAAAATGTGATAATTTTCAGTGTTGTATTATGAACTTCGAAAGTGGAATAAAAATAGTCTATCTCCGATTTATTTGTTAAGGATTATGTTTGTATTAGTTGGTTTGGTTTTTTTGCTGAATTCGCAATGTGTTATTTCAAAAGAACTAGTTATTGGTTAGTATAAAGTAATAATCTTGATCACACCTTTGTTTTGTTGTTGTAATATATTACAGGCTATGTTCGTAACTGTACTAAGTGGAATAAATTCCACTCATTCCGTGAATTAATGTTAGTTAAGGGAATTTTTGTCTTCCAAAAAGTGACAGTGATCAAATTTATTAATGGTTCAAGATGACACATGTTTGCGTGCCTAGCATGTAAAGATTCTGTTATACTTAGGAAGAATAAGACAGAACTCGACACTCCTCATCACAATTAACTTTGATGTATTTCAGGTGGTTTATTCTACGAAAATGATGAATATCTAAAGATAGCGCTAGAAGCCAGTGTAAAATTATCAAACAATCCTAATATAACGACGTCGATAAAAGAAGTGTCAATTAAAGGAAACATACTAGATATAACTGAGAAAGTATGTGAATTAGCTCAGGTAAGGAAAACGCGTAAAAAATAAAAATACATTACATTCATTACTATAAAACTCTATAAAGGTATTTTGTAGTAGGTACCAACAACACTATTTAATTATAAGTTGTGTAGGGGTGACGTTGTACAAAAGATTTACAGACTTATTATTTGTTAAAACGTATATAAGCTTCTTACTTCTTCTTAAAATTTTGAATACGTGTAGTATTCAAATTTTTTAGCACAGTATACAACTGAAGCAGTCTCTACAGCTATCTGCAGTTCAGCTTAATATGTAAAAAAAAATTAAAAAACACTGGACTCTGATATTATACTTAAATGAACTTTTGCCTAAAACATAATATAAAATAAAGGCTTTAATATTTCAGGAAGGCGTGATAGGAATTATTGATGGGATTGGAGGGCGGGCCAGTGAAAATATTCAAGCGCTGTGCGATATGCTGGAGCTTCCGCATGTGTTGATATACCAAAATGATTTGTATTCAGGCAACTGGTCCGCTATAAACCTCTTTCCCAGTCCTACAGCATTTAATATGGTAAGACATAAAATTAATACTAGTTCCAGGATCTTGATTCTTTACTCACTTAGTGTAGACTTGGGGAACTCGTTATCTGTTGCATTAGTATTTGCAAATAAATTTTGTCACAATTTACGACAAACTTTCCTACAAACTATCGAAATACCGATATGACCATTCTAGTACCTACATTAATATACAATAATAATTAGTGAATGCCCATAACATCGTAAGGTAATCGGCATGTCAAAGAACTAATTATATGAGAATTTTTGACATATACCTACCCGCACTAGGCCAGTGTGGGCCCAAACTCTCAACTCTTAAGATAGTTGAAAGAAACCCCGTCTCAGCAGTGAGACCCTGAGACCTGTGATTTTTTTACCTATTTTATGTATTGTAGCGAAAACTATTTTTCTTTTACAACGGTTAACAACACCACCACAGACGAGGACGAAGTTTGGGAGGTAGAATGCCTATCTGTTTAAGGTGATTATGGCCTTAAATTTTGGTCATAGCGAGCACTTTGATTACTACTAGTACAACTAGAATCGCGACGTTGCATCGTTAGAGTCAAGCAGTTAGCTATAACCGTCAGTAAATCACTGAAAACTATCATGCGCCCTGATTGGAACTTATAATATTTTTTTTATGTACGCATATCCACATTTTTTTGCGTTGCAGGTATTAAAACAGGTGATAATTGAAAAAGAATGGAGAAATTTTACAATATTTTACGTCAGAGGCTACAGTTTACTTCGTGTCACTGATTTAGTGTACATGGGCAACGAATCATACAGATATGTAGTTTCTTTGAGAGAACTTAGTGGAAATGACTACAGGTATTATAAAATTACCCAATTATAAACCTAATAGGTAGTAGACGCCCATCTACTGATATTTTTAAAGGTAATTCTCTTGATGCCCAAACAAAGTCTTTGTTATAAGAAGGCAGTTTTGATACCCTGCAAGTTAAGTTTGACTTAAATGATGCCTATAGAAATTCCCAAAACAAATTTAAATCTCTTCTGAGACTAATTGAAAGGTTCAAGCCGTAACTACATTTGAAATGGTCAATCGTTCACGGATTAAGTAAAATTTTACGTATAAACATATAACATTTCTGAAAAATAAACATTTGAATGGCTCCTATGGCGCAAGTTTGAGATTTACACCTACACTTGGCAACTACAAAGAGAATAACGCTTTTGAAATAACATACAACGTATAAAATAAATTTTCAACAAAGAAATACAAACAGATACCCATATTGTGTAGTCTGATGTTAGTCTATTTAAATATACCAACGCCATAATAACGATATCATCGTTTTTAAAACCTTCTAGACTTTGCTAGCTTCTCTTGCTTCAGTTCATAATTATCAAAGCTATCAATCTGCCTGTAACTGCCTGCCCAACTCAGTACCCATTTAAGCCAATGTCGCCCAACTGTAAAAGAAACCTTGGATTACCTATCGGCCTCTTTAGAGTTTGTTGATGAATCCTAATGGTTCATGTAACATTCATTTACTATCAACTCTTTTTAGAGACGTCCTGTTAGATGCAAAACGTAATGGGTACAAAAATTTCGTGGTGGACTGTCAATCCCGATATTTGGAACAATTTTTGTTGCACGCCCAACAAGTAGGTCTGATGTCTGAAGAACATTCCTATATATTCACGTCTCCTGATCTTTTTACGTTAAATATGACTAGGTACAGATATGGAGGAGTTAATATGACAGGTAACTTATTTGAATACATTACACATAAAGTTTAGTTACAGAGGTAGAGACACATAAATTACATAAATATCTGAATTGTATTTTAGGATTCCGCTTAGTAGATCTTGTTAATAGCAAAAACGAAAAGTTATGGAACTTTACAATACAAGTCTCTGAAGGTATGCCTTTGGGAGCTGAAGACCTTAAAACTCACGGTCATTTGGTACACGATGCTGTAATAGTATTTGCAGAAGGCATAAAAAAAGTCGGCGTTCGTACTGAATCTCTGAGCTGTGAAAATTATGACTCTTGGGCATATGGGTCGTCACTTCTTAATTTTATGAAAACTGTAAGTGTACGCGTTAGCAATCTTGTATTAAAACAATGTGTAAAAATAAATTAAATGTTATATTTGTTTCAGAATGTTGTAGAAGGAATTACAAGAACGTTAAAATTTGATGGAACGGGACTTAGAAATGACGTATCCTTTGATATTTTAGAATTAACACCAGCTGGCAATCAAACGGTTATTTCATTAGAATTACTTACGTGATTAAAACACTAACTTTGTTTAGCAAATGTTAAGCGAGGTTTTTTGTTTAGATTGCAAAATGGCAAGAAAACGAATTGTTAATACAAAGGCCACCCCTACATGATGCAGAAATTAGAGAGTCGTCACCGCTTAAAAATAAAACACTAAAAGTTCTTATAGCTTTGGTAAGTTTTTTAATTTTAATCTAATAGTCTATAATTCGACTTAGATAAAAACCACATCTATCACTTCAACTTTTAAATAAATAAAATCGCATCAAAATCGGTCTTTTCGTTTAGGCGCTTCGATGTCACAAAATTTACACAGATTATACTTATTACCTTTGTCGGAGGTAGTTAATCTGCTCAAAATATTTATGAATATTTAAGTTAATGTATAATCATAAATATTTTACCTGCCAATTCATAAGGCCATAACTTGATGCTCTGTAGTTTTCAGACAAACAAACACAATAACTTAAAAGTTATTTAAATTTTCTTCAGTTCTTCGGGCAAAAAAATATTACCTATATAATGTGTACTGTGCAGTCAGGTAAATGGTAGCCCAACTTCATCTCTCCGGTATTCATTCGCAGACAGACGTCAATTGTCATTTATAATTTTAAATTACGGGATTGTATTTTAGACTGAACCACATGGCTACTTGAAAGAAGATCAACAGGTTTTAACAGGAAATGATCGTTATGAAGGTTTTTCAATAGATTTGATAGACATGTTGAGTGAAATGTTGGGATTTAGCTATGAATTCGTAGTGGAAACTGAATATGGTGGATATAAAGATGGTAAATATTCGGGGATGGTTTTACATCTGATCGAAGAGGTGAGCATAGATTTGCCTATTTTTAATTATGCAAAGTTTTTGTTGCGGTTGTCAATGATCATAAAAGATTTTTCAAATGTTACATCAGATGCTTAAAATTTTTAAACCATATTTTTAATACCTTTATTAATTATTTTATAGAGGTTTTCCGATATAATTTTATCGCATTCAGTGGCGTGCTTTCAAGAAAAGTCTACGTATATCTTGCGGTAAACTAAAACAGGCATTTAAATGAAGCATTAAAATAAAATTGCAAATGTTTTTATACCTCAACAAAGGTTTTTAATTCAATTTTTGTGTTTTGCAGAGAGCTGATCTTGCTATCTGTGACTTTACTATAACAGCAAACAGGCAAATGGGCATTGATTTCTCGACACCATTCATGACATTAGGTATTGGAATCTTGTACAAAGAACCAAGTAAACAACCACCTGAAATGTTTTCTTTTATGGCTCCATTTTCCAAAAAGGTATTATTTTTTACCATTTTTATATCGGCATACAAATAAGAGTACTCTGGTCCTTTGATGGCTAAATTGATTTTTAAGAATATGGGTATCTTTAATGTAAATAGATAGTTTGGATTTTATAGACAAACAACAGAACATTCAAGATTTGGTTTGCGATAATTGTCTAATGGTTACCTATTTGTAAATAAATCTATCAATTTTTTTGTCAGGTGTGGTACTACATGATGTTAATTCAGCTAGCGTTAGGCGTAACGATGATATTCGTGGGTCGTATATCACACAAAGAGTGGCAGAACCCCGTCCCTTGTGTGGAACATCCTGAGGAGTTGAGCAACCAGTTCAGTTTTGCTAACTCAGTGTGGCTTATTATCGGTTCGGTGATGCAGCAAGGATCTGAAATCGCACCAATGTAAGTGGAGCTGCAGGCTGGTAAGACTTAACATATTTTAAATGCGACGCACATCCAGGTCTTTTTATTTTAGGATCGCATCTTTAGGGGTCACTCTATCTCTCTCACTATTTTAAATAATGACTTTTACTTACCCGAAGTCCTTATATTAATTTATGTATCTGAAAAGATATTTTTTTTTTGGCAGAAATCTTGTGGCTACTGTTTGTTTTTTACTAACTTCATTTATTTTGTATTCTTCGAAATAAAAAAAATGCAAGTGTCGTACTCTTTTGTCCACAGTGCACTAGCACCACGAATGATAACAAGTGTATGGTGGTTTTTCACCATGGTGATGGTAGCCTTATACGTAGGAACTTTAGTTGCCTTCTTAACGGTTGAGACCAATGTGTTACCATTTACCACTGTAGAAGAACTTTACAACCGCACATCTATAGCTTACGGGGCTAAGACAAAGGGATCTACTAAGGCATTCTTTGAAGTAAGTACGGTTTTACAAATAATAGCCTATTAATATTGCTTGGGCAAATTTTTTATTTCTCTGTGTGATTCAGATCTTGGAAGCTTTCATACATTGATTTTTTTAAATTTGGTATCACCGAAGTCAATGCAATACATGGCAACCTTACCTAGTAGATCTAATAATAAAGTCGAAAGATGACTACAGAAACTCTTAAATTAAACTAGATAAACCCATTGAATTCTGGTTGATTTCCTTTGTATTGACAAACAATTTTTGTTCCATAAGGTTCTACACGTATATTTAAAATAAAACCTATTTAAAAAATAATAACTAATTTCTTTGATATTTATTATTTTATTGTTACAGAGTGCTACTTCAGGCATTTACAAATCGATGTATGAAAAGATGATTAAGAATAACTGGCTTGCACAATCAAATGAAGCTGGCGTTGAACGGTAAACTATTACGACCACTGGCGTATTTTATCTTCTTTATTTTCATTTATATATTTAATATTAAAAAAGAGACTGACTGACTCATATTGAAGCACAGCCCAAAGCGCTGGGTTACATTTCGAATTTAGCACATAAGTTCCGTCTTAAAAATTCAACTGATTTGCGAATAGAACTAACATTGCGCGCTTTCTCCTTTGCCGAGGTACATGAACATTTTCTATGCGAAAACTGTTCATGTGTTTTGTTTGTATGTAGCTTTTATTAACGTGTGCATTTATAAAAACGCTTGAACTTTTACATGTGTGCTGTACGTGGTTACCTTGCCTCTCCTAAAAACTGGCAGAAACAATTTAGTACTTGAAGTTGTGTATAACACCTACCTGTTATATGCTCTAAGCGTGCCGTATGAGATTCAGGAATGCGCTTAGAAAGGACTTTTGAAACTCACTCACTAAAGGGGTGCAACGGCGACCACACGGGCGAAGCCAGTACTAAATACAAAATAACGAAGCTACAGCTTCCTTTTTTATAGAATTGGAAATTATCGGAATCCAAATACGAATATAATTTTCACAACATAAATAAAAAAATTTACATTAACCCCCGTATTGATAAACATCTTATAAGCTCATTATAGCTAAAATAGGTTTATAATTCGTTTGTTTTTATCTGTCATCTTGACATACTAGTAAGAAAGAGATAAAGTCCATTTTGACTCCATTACAATATTTACTCTCTGACTCATTTAATGAGTCAGAGAGTAAATATTGTTACGTAGACCGTAAAATTGTTGTAATCAAAAATTTTGAAAAGTCAGTATATAAATAAGAACCAGGACAGGAGGCTTGACCAAGAGAAGTAAAAATTAGACAAAAAAAGAACAATTTGATAACTATTTACAACTTGTTTTGTGACTGATAGTCAACTTGCCATATGATAGGTAAATTAACAAGCCTGTCAATAAAATTGATGCTGTGTTTTAATGAATTTTTACAAATCATACTTTACCGATATTATTTTAACAGCACAGAAAAAGAAAATTATGCAATGTTTATGGAATCCACTACTATAGAATATTTTACGGAAAGACATTGCGATTTGATGAGTGTCGGCGGGTTGTTGGACTCTAAAAGTTATGGCATAGGAATGAAGAAAGGTATATTTTATCATAAATTATTATATTTTAATCTTCTTATTTAAATTATAGTGACATTTATTGATTTACTAGACTAGACGAAAATAAATCACTCAAAAACTGAATAAGCAATCAGGCACTTAGACAACATTGCTATGCACTTTTGTGTAAAATCAAACCAAAAAATTATGATATGTGTCCGATTTGGTCTTATACAAATTTCAGGTTCACCATACAAAAAATATATTGATGATGCTTTATTACAACTCAAGGAACGAGGAAAAATCGATAAGTTAAAAGATTTATGGTGGAAAGAAAAGCATGGTGGCGGAAAATGTGGGGTAATCCATATCTGACTTTCTATTATTACATAATTTTGATTGTTAATTTTAGAGTCACGAAATCATTTTTTGCTGTGTAACATAATTGCAAAGATACTTAAAGATCTAACTTGAATGCACTTACTTAAAGGTATATTTCTGTTCTAAAACATAGAAATCTAGCTACATTTCTACCATAGAGGGTTTCGAAAACTCTAGTTTCGTTTTGACACGCTCCTCACACTGATGGGAATTCAAAAGTTATACTTTTATAATACTCTGTATATTTTTTTTTATATTCCAGGAAAAAAGCACTGAAAGTTTGAAACAATTAGGTCTTAAGAACATGATAGGTGCCTTCGTTGTGCTTGGTGTGGGATGTCTCATCGGATTATTTATATCCTTAATGGATATGCTCTGGGGCGTATTCAAACGTACTGTTAAATACGGTGTAAGTACCTACAATGCTATTAGCGAGTACGACAGTGACGGAGCCGTATCAGCCTCGCCTATGTCTGCGGGTTCAATCCCCAGTCGTGCCCACACATCTTTGTGTTTTGTTTCATGGCCGCTGGCTCGAGGACATGTGAGATCCACCAATCCGCAATTGCCAAGCGTAAACTCTCTTTACTTTACGAGTTAAACATCGTGAGGGAACCGTTTAGTAACTAATCATTCGAGAAGATTAGATTGTGCAGATTAAGGTCTAAACTCTCTCAATACGTTAGATAGTTGAGAGAAAACCCGTGCCCAACAGTGCGATACTAAATGCTAATATAACGCTATTAAAAATATGATTTATTATTAAAAACACAGGTAAAGAGATACCTTGTTTTATTTAGCAGCTCATTTATAAATGTCATCAATAATCAAATAGAGATAATGATAAATATAGATGAATGTTTATTATAAAGGTATGTATTCAATGATGTAGTGTTGCTGGTGTTGCAAGATTGCAAATTGTGTGTCATAGCAGAGTAAGCAATCTCACATAGGACAAGTTTACCTTGCGTTAGTGACAACACAATTTCAGAACACAATGCATCTGATTACACAGAACCTAGCATGAGTACTTTTAACATTTGTGCTCTGGTCCATTTTGGTTGATGTAGTCAAACCGAAACTAAGTACCTAATTGTTCATTATTCATGTATTTGTGTCTACCTATTAATCAATCTTATTATAAGCTAATTATTGCAAAAAATACAATTAAATCTGACCCAGACAGAGAGCCGGTACGACCTTTAAAATGTTATAAATAATTTCAGTCTTAACCTAAAAAATGAAAAATATTTTTTATAACCTTCGTAATAAGAGTTATCCGATCCGGAGCATACTTTTTAAATTAACAAATCCGTATTAGTTACACAAAGTTATACTCGATCATAGATAAAAAAATAGAGAACCTCCTACACGTAGTCTTCTAGATAAGTTCTACTTTTAAAAGTCTAGTACCTAACTGTTTTATAGAAACCTTACGCGTACACTACATATAGTCTGGCCTATTTACGATCATTTAGTTCTTCCATATTTTTTAAGCACAGTAGAATCATAAACTCTTTGAAGTATTACGATAGTTTTCCATCATTGTCTTCTAGAATTAAGAAAACTTTACAATCAGATATGTTTCTTTTCATTCCAGACTACTTTTAAATACGAGTTGATAGAAGAGTTGAAGTTTGTCATCAAGTTTAGTGGTAACGTGAAGCCTGTGAAACGCCAGTCCAAGGCTGTTGCTGACAGCGCTGAAACCCTTGCTGAGGCTGAACGGAAGGATGAAGTTCGATCGTTACGGTCCATTAGATCGACCGACACACATGCGACTCATCACTCGCACAGCTCTAGACATTCATCTCGCAGTCTCAGTGTCGCGTTTGCACGACGAAGGGATTATATCTAATTACCCAATTATATTAAATTCAAGATAGGTTAAAATTTCATCACTTTAGAAGTCTAACTTATTTTTACTATCATGTGAAATTTTTGTTTTTTCATTTCTGTCAAGGAAGTGTTATTAATTATGTATGTTTGTAAATTTATTTATTACCATGTATCTCACTAACCACTGATCGGATTGCGGCATCATTAAGTTTGTCTCAATAACATAAATGTGAAAAGGATGTTTACGTTAAATTGTAAATCATTAGTATATTTTTTTAACCAAACTTATCGAATTGGTTGAAGAGTTTCAAAAGGAGATTTTAAAAATATAATAATATCTAAGTGGTTAAACGTCATTAAAAAAATTATATATTATTAGTATTACCTATTATTTTGTCCGAAAAATATTTATTTAATTATTCGGAACACTAAATATGCAGTTTAATGTGCATTTCAGTCGGGTATCTGAATTTCTGGTTGTTAAATATTGACAATTTAAATATCAAATGTAAATAATAAAATACTATGCAAAGATGCAAAAATTCTTAAAAGAGTTTACAAGAACGCCTTATTTTGAGTTAATGTTGATAAATCTTGACAAAACTAACGATTTCATTTGTTTATGTCATTACAACAGCTGTAGGCGTAAAATGTATCTGCCTAATATATTACGTTTTTTGCGTCTTCAAAAGGGTTGATACAGACTTAAGGAATATAAATATTCTAATATTAGTATTTAATAAATATTTTTGGTTATGTTTGAAGTTATTTCATCTAAATGCTTGCTAAAACAGCTTGTTTTGGCGCTTTTATATCCTCAGTTATATTTATGACTTGCTAGCACCGCTTCAGGTAAGTACCTTCTTGAAGTAAAGTACGCACCTAAAATTTTATCTACTTCCAAGTAAAGAGTTAAAAATACCTACATAATATTCCCTCGGATTAAAATAATATTAGTTCCATATTAGTACTACATTTAGTAGAAAGTGAACTTGTCTGACTTGATTTATAAGTATGTAGTCTTGTAAAGGTTGGTGTATGGCTGAATGAAAGGCCCCTTAAACTATGTGACGTTTATTGTAGGTCAAACTTGTACATAGGTTCCATACATTAAGTACACGTAGGTACTTCCTCAACCCTACCGATGAGAACTAGGAAGGACACGTGGTATCGCTCCCTGCTCTCCCTAAACACGCACCTGAAGACTGCTAGGCTATCGAACAGGTGGTGATGCTGAATCTCGAGTGGACTGCGGGGCTATCGCACTCGGATCCGTCTAGCTAACGAATGAATAATTGTCGGCGCTGGCTCGGTTTATAACTGATTCCTTCATGTAGTTGTGTGAGTTGTTGGCTCGACGTTACACGCGACGACGGCTGTGTGCGTACGAGTAAGTACACGCAACTTCACTAGATGGCGTTTAGTAGTTTAAACCCAGCAAGGTATTGAGTATTGTTAAGGTATGGACTATTGATGGTAGATGGCGTTTGTTACATTCTCCCCCTCTGGTACTCTATGGTCGTCCCGACTGAGTACCAGCATCCTTTTTAGGTCTTCCTCTTCCGCGAATAGGCTTAATAGGTTTTGGCGTGACATCATCTCTCATATTGAAACTAGTCAGTGCAGAAGTATGGTATTTCCCAATTGGCTTGTCTGGAGTTAATGGGCGACTGGCATATTCTACAGGGTGTTCATCAGTACCCTCCCCCTGCACTAAAGCTGCTCCAGTTGAGTAGTGACTCGCATCGCTTTTAATTATAAATGGTAAGTCTGAATTCGCCTGTTTAAATACTGGTGAAGTCTGTTCCGTAGAAATAGGTTCTGACTTTGACATATTGTTGTCGGTACGTCAAAATATTTGTGGGTACTTCGAAAAATAATTGTATTGAAAGTCCGTATTGTCTATAGGTTGGTACTCATTTTCTGATGTTGGTACTTGACAATAGTATCCTGATGTTGGTACTTGACAATCGTTTTCTGATGGTGGTACTTGACACTTGTTTTCTGACGTTGGTACTTGAGTATCGATTTCTGATGTTGGTATCGAAAATCGATTTCTGATGTTGGTATCGAGAATCGATTTCTGATGTTGGTATCGAGAATCGATTTGTGATGTTGGTAGTCAACAATCGTTTTCTGAAGTTGGTACTTGGGAATCGATTTCTAATGTGGGTACTTCACAATCGTTTATTAATGTTGGTACCAATTTCATAAATGTTGTATGTTCCCTTGAGAAGTACTCTGAAGGTTTTTTCATTTACGTTGGACGTCAATGTAAAGGTTGTATGTTCCCTTGAGAAGTACTTTGAAGTGGTTGAATGAAGATTTTTCATTAACGTTGGGCGTTAATTTAAAGGTTGTATGGTGGTTGAATGAAGGTTTTTCATTAACGTTGGGCGCCAATGTAAAGGTTGTATGGTGGTTGAATGAAGGTTTTTCATTAACGTTGGGCGTTAATTTAAAGGTTGTATGGTGGTTGAATGAAGGTTTTTCATTAACGTTGGGCGCCAATGTAAAGGTTGTATGGTGGTTGAATGAAGGTTTTTCATTAACGTTGGGCGTTAATTTAAAGGTTGTATGGTGGTTGAATGAAGGTTTTTCATTAACGTTGGGCGCCAATGTAAAGGTTGTATGGTGGTTGAATGAAGGTTTTTCATTAACGTTGGGCGTTAATTTAAAGGTTGTATGGTGGTTGAATGAAGGTTTTTCATTAACGTTGGGCGCCAATGTAAAGGTTGGTGTATGGCTGAATGAAAGGCCCCTTAAACTATGTGACGTTTATTGTAGGTCAAACTTGTACATAGGTTCCATACATTAAGTACACGTAGGTACTTCCTCAACCCTACCGATGAGAACTAGGAAGGACACGTGGTATCGCTCCCTGCTCTCCCTAAACACGCACCTGAAGACTGCTAGGCTATCGAACAGGTGGTGATGCTGAATCTCGAGTGGACTGCGGGGCTATCGCACTCGGATCCGTCTAGCTAACGAATGAATAATTGTCGGCGCTGGCTCGGTTTATAACTGATTCCTTCATGTAGTTGTGTGAGTTGTTGGCTCGACGTTACACGCGACGACGGCTGTGTGCGTACGAGTAAGTACACGCAACTTCACTAGATGGCGTTTAGTAGTTTAAACCCAGCAAGGTATTGAGTATTGTTAAGGTATGGACTATTGATGGTAGATGGCGTTTGTTACAGTCTTAATTTAAGAAAATAACATAAGGTGTTAATTATTTAACCTGGCAAAATTTGCTAGGGTACTTGGTATTGAAGAAAAATTTTAATTTTGGAATAAGAAAATGTAATCTATCAAAAATTCTTCCGCGTACATTACATAACGTAAGATGACATGACGTGCACGTTGTCTGATTGCATATTTAATCATTTAAGCTAAATGCATATTTTGCTATTTAAAACGGTAGCTTATTTAAAAAAACTTGGCTATTATTAATGGAATATTATATTAAACAACCCCTTAAATTTGGAGGCCTAATTTATTAACACCTTGTTTAGATTTGTCAATAATTATACGGTAAGTGCAATTTAGAATTGTAATACTAGACTTTAATGTCTAGTTATAACTTTATTACACGAGTCCATTATTTCAGTGTCCTCGGAAAATGGATACCGACCTCTACGACCACAATCTTTCACAGAAGCTCCATTACCATAACAAATTGCGTGACACCGACTTGTGAACTACTTATATTCGTCTGCAGCTTTTCCTGCAGGGAAAATAATATGATATCCTAAATTATGTAAATCATGTTATCATAAATATTCAATCGTTTTTACGTATGCCGTAGGTACTTGCATGTTCAGCTCAAAGTATCAGGTGATATGTAGCTGTAAATACTACGGGAAGCGTGTAAAATGCATCGGCAGGAATGAGAGAACAACAAAGTCCTCTTCATTAATAATTATTTTATCCTAGGTACAAGATTTGAAGTTGCTTACTTAGCGAAAATCAACTGATATTTAACGCTTGTGAATCGACATTTAATATGGCCTCTTTGGCATACGGAATAAAGTGTTTGTCAGGAAATTATATAGCACAACCACTGGTGCGTGAATTTAGCTAAAGGTTGACCGCCGCCGTAGTTAGAATACCTACAGCTCAAAGGATTTATTTTAATCTTCAGATTTGAGTACGAACCTAACCTACTTACCTACCAAATTTAAAACAGTAATCAACTACTTGATATTCATTTTCGTTCCAGATTTTTGGAAAACTAATTAATACTATATTATTTATGTATATTTTACAGTTTTTTCTACTTTTTCATTTGAAACTTTTAATAAATGTTCCTTATTTATTTTCTTGTGTTCTACGTCGTATGCTATTTCTTCTCTAGCTGCCGAGTGGGAGATTACAGTGTGTGACCCTTGGAGTGAAGACATCTTCAATCAAGCGGCCTTCATTACCGCACCCTCTTCACGTTAGACAGATTGTACGAGGACAGACAGCCTCGCATTTCTCAAACCCATGTAATAATTAACATGTTAACGAACTGAGACGAAGCGGTAAAACTGTGTCAGACCAGACACAATGAAACGCTGGAATATTTTCTATGTTTATTAGAGCCATTTATATAGGTAGAATACAATCTTAAGGTTCGCGATAACTTTTTATACTTAAAAACTACGAAACTCCTATTTATTTATTTATTCACGAGGATCGTTTGATAGCAGGATAGTTCAGGAGCATTTTGGAAACAATGTTTCAAGAAATTTAAACATCTAAGTTTCCATTTCTTACGCTGTATTTCCGCATTCTGGCCATCTGCACTGCGTTGCTCTGCCTTCTACTATGTAGCGTATGATGAGAATGTGGTGTAGGCGACCTCTCAGATACTGCAGGAGTTACCTGCAAAATAAATTTTCATATCCTCAGCTACCTGTTTCAAAATCAGAAGTTTTGTAAACTTAAAATATTATTCGTAAAAATGCTAGATGAAAAAATTGCCAAAATCATGTAGTTAACGCGAGCAAAGCCGCAGTTATAAAGCAAGTCTAATCTTTCTAATATTATAATAAATGCGAAATCAACTCTATCTGTCTGTTGCGCTTTCACGCCAAAACTACTGAACGGATTTGGACGAAATTTGGCATGGAGATAGTTTGAGATCCTGGAATGGACATAGGATAGTTTTTTATCTGACAGCGCTAAATGAAGTTAATGGTTTAGAGCGATAACCGACATACGCACCGGCGGAGCCGCGAGAGCCAAGCTAGTATAATAGTATGGGCATTTACGTGCAATAAATTACTGTAAATAATGTTACCATTCTATACTTAATTTATTGTAATTCTCACCTCACGTTCATGGCCAGTATCAAGTGATTCCCTTTCACCTGATATTTTTTCCTCCTCTTTAGTCTTCCTTGAACCACCAGAACCACTGCCTGTAGATTCTCGGTGGCGTACAGGCTTTGTATCGCCACTGAAGCTCAGAATGAACTTCAATTCAGCAATCAACTCTTCTTTAAAAGAAACCTAAAACATATTCCAAAACTATTATACTTTTTATTTAATTTTGTGTATTTTTTTAAAATGAAACCTAATAAATTTAATATCTAATTACACACAAATTTTACCAGTAGGTACGCCTATGTAAATACTTTGGTATAGGCTTATATATAATTGCAAGTAGATGAAATACTTATGATATTTAGAGAACTTAAGACCATACCAAAAGCGCGAATGCAAAGAAAACAACACTCAACATATTTAGGGAGGACAACTTCGTCAAGACAAACGTAGATAGTAGAATGTTTACGCATGTTAAGAGTCGAAGTGACTATTAACATGCATAAGTCTACCGTTTTTGATATCATTCAGGGTGAGACTTACCGCTAAGTAAAACCACATTTACTTATTATATAAGGAGGGCCGGGGAACTGTCACATGCCCTGGAACATGCACTTCTGGTAAAGGAAAAAAACATTAATTTAGATGTTATAGCAAAAAAAATTTTTTTCATTTCATACTTAACTTGCCTAGTTAACAATAGGTTAAGGGGACTAAACTTAAAATAAAAAGGTATTCATTAAGACATTTCAGATAACCAACTGATGAAACCATAACAAATCAATACCACCTTCATCTTATGCGATATCATCCAGACATCAATGAGCATCTCAACAAAGGCGCAAATGACAGCCATGCCGGAGCCAGCCGCGAGGACAATGAACACCCCGCCCACGTTAGCTAACACCAGCGGCTGGGCCTCACCGCCGCCTGCGTCGTCATCCTGATCGATATCAATGTGTTAATGGACCGAACATTCGCGATCAAACATTTTCAGTATTTGTGATGACGGAACTTCACAGATGTTTCTTTGTTAGCTGTAGGTACGTAATGCAGTTCTCTGGCGGACTTAAAATTCATCAGTGTTACGTGACTTTTATGATTAACATCCAATTTAATATGAGGATATCAATCGTTTAGCAAACACATTTTCGATGAAATAGTTGCTGATGTAATATATACTATTCTGGAACATTAATACACACGGCAATCTGATCCCATACTATACAGAGCTTGTGTCATGGAAACCAAATAACTGATAATTAGTTTATGTACTAGGTATACACTGTTTTTCTTTTGGAAATACATCCATAAAACACCCAGACTCAATACAAACAGACATGTTCACCACACAAATATTTGTCTTGTTTGGGAATCGAAATCACGACAAGCGTCGTGAAAAGCAATTGCCTTACCGACCAATAGTTTACCTATAGATTTAGCATATAATTATGTATGTTAAATCTATGGGTTTACCCAAGAAAAAAAACTAATTTAGCATAAAATGTACACCGATTTCTACGAACATTTTGTTCAGTTCTGTATTTTTAATACAAGTCACGTACGTGACATGAGATAGGCTTACACAAAAGCTTTACCTATGTTTTAGACGTTAAATATTGAAGCTTGAAAACCAACACGACTGGGTACTTATAAAGTTGGGCATACCTACCTATGTATTTTGCATATTATGGAACAAAAGAGAATAACACAAAATTTATGCGTTATTTCCGACTTCTTTACCGTAGAGTTGACAGACTTGCCTCTTTATTACGTAGATATATTATGCGCAAAAAGTTCTTTAGTTATCTTCTGCCCACATTCTTAAAACCTACGCTCGAAAATAAGCCCTGTTAGTGAGTAGTATTCAGTTAGTTACAGATCGATGGATCTTATTTCCTACGTATTCTTGGAAATGCACGCCTATTAAATTTTATCCTTCTTAAATAATATTATGATAAGTATTCCTATAAAATCCACTCCCAAATGTATTTGCAATAAATTAAAAAGAGAAAGGAAATACAAGAATACATTACGTACAGTACACGCACCGCCACCTCTTTTCTCTCTCCACCATTTATCTTTCATTCTTGTTAATTTTCCTTCTTCTTGTAACTGCAGAATTGATTCACTCATAGGCTGACGATATGGCGAGTCTAAAAAATATTAAAGATTAATTATAGAAAATTTTCCTATTTAGACAAAATTCGAGATAATGTTTTACTTTTCTTCATGGCAATTCCGTATCCTTTGCTGTCGAGCAGACCACCCACTTGAGCAACATCGCAGTTTCTTTCTACCATGTATTCAATAGACGTAGATTCCATTAAAAATGCGTAGTTTTCTTCATCAGATTTGACCCTAATTGCAAATTGTATGTTAATACAGTTTCATTAGCTCAGTAATTCATGAAACAAGTTGTGAGATTTTACCGTTCTAATCCCTCATCATTGGTAGCAGTCTGAAGTTCAGGATGACTCTCCATATATTCATACATTTTCTGGTAGAGCATGTTATCCGACTCCTATTAAAATAAATGGAAAATAAGATTTTAAGGCTATTTCCCTCGATATCCAACTCTTTATGCAAAGTGCAGTTCCATTAAATACCTTGAAGAAACTAAACGTTGCACCACCTTTCTTGGCTCCATAAGTAATTCCATACGGAGTATTTGCAAGATCGGTTACGCTCTTAATGGCGTAAAATTTTGATTCTACCGTTAGGAAAGCAGCTAAATTTGCTGTATAGGATGACACCATGATTAAAGTAAAAAACCACCACATACTGCCAGCCATACGAGTTGAAACAGCACTATAAACAAATAAGTTAATTCTTTTACATTAACTGTTTAGGTTTAGAGTGAATGAGTTAACAAACGTGTTTGTTATCATTTGACTTACATAGGTGCTATTTCAGAGCCTTGCGTTAACACACTTCCTAAAGTAAACCAAAATGAATTTGCTAAAGTAAATTGATTGTCTAAGGTTTCTGGCTCTTCAATACATGGATATGGGTTCTGCCACTCGTCAGGAGCTATCCGACCTAAAATAAATAGCAGTACAGATATTCCTACGAAAGCTCCTGCTAACCAACCCCACACCTGAAATGATTATGACAAAATAACTTTCATGATCATTTAGTTTCATACTATGCTTACATAAACTTTCACAAAGCTACTTACTCCCATTGAAAATGGAGATATAAATGAGAACAAATTAGGCGGTTCTTTACTCGGTTTCTTGTATAATATAGTTATACCCAAATTCATGAAAGGGCTTGTAAAATCAACGGCTTTTTGCCGGCCTGAAGTTATTGTCAGATCTGTTATAGCAAAGTCAGCCCTCTGCAATAGATGTAAGATTTAATACCAAAGAGTGTAGATGCGATATGTTTTAGAACTACTAAGCGTTTGTTAAGTTCTGATTTTTGTTTTAACCAAAAATATGTGAGATAATTCACGACATTGATTTAATATAACAGAAATGATAGTTACACCATCCATGACTTTCTCCATCATTCCATTCCATTTACCAGTCTTCGGATTTAATGAACCGTATACACCATCTTCTTGTATTTCAAATGTGTAGTTAAATTCATTCATTTTTGCCAATTCATCTATAAGTTCAATACCAAAACCTTCATATCGTTCGTTTCCTTCGAGTTTAAGCGTAGATTCCCTAAGCATTCCATAAGGAGCACTCTAAAATTGGAGAAAATAGTGGTCACAACGAACACAACATCAATCAGTTCATTAGCAGGTATCATGAAACCTTATCAAATAAAAATCTGATTCTAATTCTTACCAAAGCAGTCAGTACAATGAAGTGTTTCCCTTTCATAGTAACAGTGCCTTCTGGTTCAGCAGGTGCTACTTCATTTTTTGTTTCAACGAATCCATCTTCTACTGTCCATGTTCCGACCTTAAATAAAAAAGTAATACGAAAAGGCAAATAACTCATGTTAATCTAGAACCTAATCGGAAAAGCCTAATTGATTGTTTTAATTTTAACCCAATATTAGTAATAAATTATGTTACTAATAGTTTCACATATACAAACCGCACTCCAAATAAGCAATTATATTTAATTGTGTTATGGGTACTTGGAACTGGTATCCTTTACTATATTTTATTGGAAATACATTCATTTAAATATAAAATATCTGGATGACCGAGCTTTGCTCGGTATTTTTTTTTAAATGACATTTTCTAAAAATGATTCCTAGCTAGATCGATTTATCGCCCCCAAACCCCCTAAATTTTATGAAAATCGTTGGAGCCGATTCCGAGATTCCAATTATATATATACAAGAATTGCTCATTTAAAGATATAAGATTACACCTAAATACTGAACGATCATGCTCATCACTCAAAATTTGTCTTGCGTGGGAATCGAATCCACGAGATCCAGCTTATCAGAGTTAGTGACTCTTAATCTCTCAATAAACCTTAAACTACACTGGTTTTAATACCTTTTCTAAGCCATATGTCATTACTTCAAGAATGTCTATTTCTACTTCGGATCGAAAACCATCTTCATCAAATTTTATCAGGCCCGATAATCCATCAATTTCAACCTGAAAATAAACACAAGAGCATTTTATCACGAAAAATAACATAGAAATTTATATTTACTCACCGTTCTCGCGTAATTTATGATGCTTGACCCAAAATTCCAGCTATCAGTTGAATCACAAGTCATGTTTGGCCCATCGTCTAGTTGCATCCCATTTAATGTTGTAACATACAAAGTGACTGCATCATAAAGTAATGCTAGATCTAAAGTCAAACCGTTTTCGTCAATTTCTTCCATTTTTCCTTCAGAAAGTTCAGACACTTTCTCATTTAAAGAAGTAATAAAGCTTTGAATAACTTCTAAGCTGGGATCGAACATGCGAATACCTGGTCATGAAAAACAATGTCGTTATTGAAACACGTCAACATGTTTACACTCCACACAAGACTCTAAAATGTATTCATTCCATACGATTTAATCTGGATACCTGTGATACTGGATCCACCGTGTTTGTATGGATCTATATCAATTGTTTGGAAATCTGGATTCATAACAATGTAACTATGATCATCAGACATAATCCCAACTTGTTGTGCTTGGTTTAGCAATTCTGCTAATTTCTCTGTACTACAGTTTATAAGATAATTTACGGAACCAGATTTTTTAATGAATTTTAACTGAGATCTGAAATTAAAATTGAAAATTATGCGTGCAGTAAAGTAATAACTAAAAATGTATTTAAAATTCTTTATGTACCTGAAATCTTCTCCATCAGGTAGCTGCACAATATTCATCGTGATTTTTTTACCACTCTCTAAATCTTGCATAGTGAACACATTATCTAGAAATGGTAACAGGTCAGCCCCATCATAAATAATTGTAAATTCTTCCCAACCTTTTGCTTCAATCAAATCAGCAAATATCTAAATTCGATTAAATAGCAAATATTCTCTTATAAATTTCAAGTTGTTAAAAAGGGCAGTTTAATTAGTAAAAAAATTAATATTTACCTGGGAATATGCTAAATGGTGTGGATACAGATTTAAGACAGACCAATTGCGGTTTTGAGTTTCTATTGGATCAAAAATAATGTGAGGTATTTCTAGATAATCTGCTATAGATTGAATGTGCTGAATAGAACCTTTTTTAGTTGGTCCAAAAACTCCAAAAGAATTACCCGAATTCTGAAAATTAATTAGTTATTGTAAGTTAAACACGCTAGTATGAACTTGATAATTAAATGAATTACAGCAAAACCATCATACACCTTATTTATACCTCTAAAATGTCGCACATTGCGTTTTCAGCCTCTAAAATATCTCCGGGAGATGTCCGTATAACCTTTGCTTCAAATGGATTTTCTTGGTTCTCACTAGCTGCTCTTAGTGCAACATCAAATGCGGCTTCTAATAAAAATGTACCGTCGTCGAAAATAGCCCCTGGACAATACACATTTTTTACATTATTAAATTCCATTGCAATATAAAATCAACTTAATACATACCAAGTGTCCTCTGTCCGTGAAAATGACGTATATAAAACGTTATAGTAATCCATTGCAGTAGAAACTTAGAGCTACAAAACATTCCACAGAGATCAAAGCTACTTAAAATTGCACCATATGTACTGTAATACCTACTTGACCCAAATGTATACCTACTCGGGAACAAATGCTCTGACTGTATGTTCGCACACTATACGTAGAGCATAATAAAGTACTATGCAACTGTGGTGTTAAAATTAGCAATGTTCTCGATGCGAACGATACGAATAATGTACCCGTGAAATATGTCTCTGAAACAATATATGTGGGCACTATCTATTACGTACATACACAGCTATACGAAAGACCATACAGAAGGTATGTGTGTACGTATAAACATTTTATTATTAATAAAGAAATAGCTGCTCTTACCAAACGCAAGTAAAATTAACTTGTAGAACCTGAATGTCAAGTTTAACTGTCGCTTCTCAATATATTTATGAAAATTTATTGTATGTGCATAAAAATATTAGGTACGAAATTTAAAAAAATAAGTGACATGCATAGTTTGAATACTAGAAGAAAGAATGATCTTATAGCATAATAATATCATACACGTCGCCACAAAATCTGTAAATCTCTTAGGGGGTACAAACTTCGAAATTATATTAGGGAAAATGACTACTATCGAATTTAAAATGATTATAAAATCTACGTTATGTAAAATTTCAGATTATTTAACGAATAAAAACGCTTGGTATTAAGTCGCTCTAATTCAACACACTAAACAAACAAAATGCAATAAATATAAGTACTTCATTTAGAAAAGAAAAAAACGTACTGAGTTTTTTGGCAGTGTTTTTCAGTAGTTACCAGTCATTCACTGCACGGTAGGAAAAGAAATTGGATAATTTTAATGTAGAGTCGCGTCTAATTATTTCATTTCATAAAGATAAGAACTTTTGCCCTATGCCTCAATAAAATTCATACCAGACTTAGTTTATGGGACAAAGTTTAAAACTATTGTACCTATTCCTATGTCAAAATTATATTGTATGAAATATGTAAACCGAATTACAGTGCAATGTATAAAATGTCTCACTCCATTGTTATGTAATAAAATAAAATTTGTTTATTATTATTTTAAATACTTGGAATCAGACAAGAGCTGGATTTTCAGATTTTGATAAGGGCGTCCTCTTGTAATTTGTTTCTGAATCCTTTTACTATGGTCCTTAAAATAACCTGCAGTGCGAAGCAACGATGTGAACCAAAGGTTCTCAGATCAAAGGTTTGAACACAACGCAAGTTACTCTACATTTAACGTGACGTTACTAGATGGCGCTGTAAACGATTTAATTTCATTTGACACAGATAAAGCAAAATGTGTGTCACATGAAAATTTCATTGAAAAAAGCAAAACAAAGCTTTGATTAATGGTAAGTAGCGACACAAACATAAGACGCCTCTCTTTGTTTTATGTGTTTTTTCCTACAGTTAAATATAAACCTATTTACTCGTACCGAAGTGTGTAAGTATTTACTAATTTTTGTAAAGACGTCACAAAAGTGTATAATTTTAATGAAGTATGGATTAAGTGGAAATTATTAATCTAATCTTTCATTTTTGTGGTAATTCCGCTAGACTACTGGGTACGTTCCTGGGTTATAACGATGTGGAAGAATTTTTTGTTGCACTTATGTTCAGGTTACTTCTTTAAACAGTAGATAATTATGTTGAGATTGTTTTTCAGTTAGACCAATTTACGTGTCAATTGTAATTCTTTCTATCGTATATAAATGTTTTTTTCTATTAGGTATTGGCACATAAACTGGAACTAACTGCCTCGGTGGTCCAGCAGCGTGTTTGTTTAACACTGCGAGGTCCCGGATTCGATTCACTCAATAGAAGATCGAAGTTTGGAATTGTGCCTGATGAACGGCAATAAGCTCGCCCTCTCAATACGTATGGGACCTAACAAAATAAGTGGCGTAAAGTGGATGATATTCACCTCTACCCACACCTTACAGTAATACAAAGGTGACGCTATCTATGTATGTGTCGGGAATGGTCTTCATAGTCATAGTACCCCCACCGGAACAATTTATTATTTAAACAGGCTAACATAAAAGGTTGTGTTTGTTCTGCACTCATGTTAAAATTTTAAAAGACATGGCGTTAATAATTTTTATAATGTTTATACTCTAGCCCTCGTATTTATATGCTCACTACCTATAGCTAAAATAGGTTTATAATTCGTTTGTCTTTGTCTGTCATCTTGATATTTAGACTTACTAGTAAGAAAGAGACAGAGTGCATTTTAACTAAAGATTATTTTAAGATTTTGATGAATAAGACCGTAAATACATATATGTATAGTATGTATTATGTACCTACATAATTATACCTCGTAGATACCTAACTCCTCCATAATCCCTTAAACCATTTCACCATAACATTTACAAATAAATCTGTCACTATCTAAATAGCTAGTACAGCTAATAGCGCTCATACATTACTTCTTACATGTGTTATTTGTTTCAGACCTTCTCGTAAATTTATCTTTCAGACAGCAAAACCAAGATATTAGGCCTAAACGGCAAACCTATTCATTCTAAATAGTGCAAACTCATAGTTGGGACGTTTAACATGGGTCACAGTATTAATCCTTTTGAAATTGACCACAATTCCCTTATTCAATACAACATTTATGTAGGTAACATGGAATGTACTATTCATTGAAAATTTTAATTAGCATTCGTAAGCGCATGTTGTTTGTAGCACACGTTGTTTGTGTAACAGCTTGCGTAAGCATTTAACCACATGATCAAAAATCTCTTTCTGTTGTAAGGCAACCTAATTATTTATCTAATTATATGTACGTATTAGATGTGACAATTTATAATAGCCACACACAAATCACACTGCCTTTGCTAGACGTCAATACACAAGTCAGTCAGCCTTTATTTATAATTAAGTAAACCTAAACTTAAATATCCATCCTCTTGTCTTATATAAAATCAAAATCGTAATTACATACAATGAAATTGAGCACACTATATTAATTAAAATGATATTGCATTGTCAATTTTGTAATAAGCACCACGGGAAACTCAAGACCGCCCCAACACAAGTATCTTGTATTACTTAATGGGGTTGCCTTAATTTTGTGTATTATTTATGACTTATATGAGGCACAATAAAACATTTTATTTTTATTATGATATTAATATTAGACACTTTGCAGCAACTTGGAAAGCGGATTAAATATGCAGCACTACAGACCAGACCCTTTATCTGTTTCTTCCCTTCGCGATGGATACGACTATGGTCGATATGGCTGCTGCAGGTTTGAGAACTCCTTGTTTGTAAAATAGATAGGGTGTAGACTGAGGGAAAAGTTAGAAGACTTCTGCACTGGATCGTACCTGATCCAAAAGGCTGGTCATCGCTATTCAAAGAAGCAATGCGGTCAGTATAATGGGCACTTTTGTTGTGTAGATGAAGATAAATTTATGTGTGTTAAGTTATGTTTTCATTGTCATTTTAAAAATAAAGGAAATAGGTGGGTATAATATGTATCATGAAAAAAAAACATTCTTGAAATTTATTCACACCGAATGCAAAACATTGTTGTTACCTAATCACAATCTAGAGACTTTGTTTTATCGGAATTGTGCCTTTGGGAATCCATGCCAGCTGCAATATAAACAGAAAGCAGTTAGTAGACACAAAGGAGACCTTGATCGATATTCCAATCAACGATGCATTGCAGTAAACCTCCATAAACTGAACGTGTGCTACACAAAAATTACAAATCGGCAGAAATCTAAAGAAATACGTCGGTATTTACGATATTTTCAGGAGCATATCATTTACTAGCGTTCGGTTTCGCCGCATAAAATGGCCTTGTTCAATAAATTGGCTATTTAACAGTGCAAGAATTTTTCAAATCGGCCCTGAATTAGAAGTCCCTGAGTGTAGCGCGTTTGACTAAATAAAAAATTAACTATTCAGCTTATTAATATTTCCGTTGTAAAATTACATCCACAACTACAACAGGGTATGCAGACCTCATCGCGACTGTATTCAGTAGTAGTCGAATTTGAATTGATACTGTTATTTGAACTGCCCGATTTGAAAAGAATAAATGCACAATCTTTAAAGTTCGATATCTTCACTTCAACCCGAGCCCAAAAGTGGGACACTAAAAAGTTAGTGTTTCACAACTGGGCACGGGTCTTCTCTCAACTATAGTTGAACAAAACTCGTAACACCTCTTTCAACTTGTCAGATATATCTTACGAGTTGAGAGTGTTTAGGCCTTGATCCACACACGCTGGCCAAATGCGGGTTGGTGGATGTCACATGTCCTCCACTGATTAGTTCTTAGAGATGCTGGTTTTATCACGATGTTTTCCTTCGCCGATATTAAACAGCGGCGAGGTAATAATTCACACAAATATGTGTGGGCGCGACTGGGAATGGAACCCGTGACATTATATTTGTAAGACGAGGCCCGTACCGTTGCGCCATCGCTCTCTGTCTTTCAGTTCGATATGTGGTTATTTTTCTTACCTTTTTTGGCTAAATGCCCACAGACTACTTACACAATCCTATTGAACTGTTCATATGCCCTCAATATATATTAAATGAGATATCTTGCTTAACCCTACTCTTCATAATAATAGTTATTGGTAGATCACAGTAAGGAATTTTGTAGTTACGTAAACCCCATGCAAAATGTAATTGCTAATCTAATCTCAAATTAAAATTTTACATAATTTATGAACTAGGATAAATAAATCTATGCCAGTTCCTTTGTAAATAGCTCATTTTTTATTCATTGTAATCTTGCCGTCCATCCCACGATTTATCTACCTTCCGTCATTAATGCGAAACACAATGCTGGTAATGGATCTCCTTGGATCTCCTTTTGATTTTTCTTCCGTTTTTCTTAAGTTACCTAAATTTCACATCAAAGTAATAGCTTTATTAAATTATGTTACAATGCGGTTTGATAATAATTAAACGAAAAGAATCTTATATATACTCGTATAAAATAAAGTCGTCTTAGTTACACTATTATTTTATAACTCTAGAATGTCTGGATTGATTTGGCTGAAAATTTGTGAAGAGGTATCGAAAGGGTTAAGAATGGTAACAATTTTGAAGTTGATTGGATGATGTGTTTGTTTCGAGTTTCTATTAGATTATTGTGTCAATATTACAAATAAGAAGTGGTTCCTGTATGTGTGAATAAATGTAACACCACGACTATATTCCTCACGGGGCAGGAAATCTAGCTTGGTCTTCTTATCTACTTATTTTGCTGGGAGGAAATTCTTTTAGGGTTCCCCTCACCTTGTGTGGGTGCAGGGTAGGGGTATGTGGGACTCCCAAAGGGTACCCACTAAAACTCCACGGGTGTTTCGTAGCGCGTTCGTTTTTTCGTAGCACAACCGCAACCATTACCTACAGTACCTATCATATAACTGGGTTGTTGCGGTTTCTAAGCATGGAAAATCTGCCAAAAAAGTGTTATTATTGAAATATTTTGTCAAAAAGTGATAGGCCGCTAGTACCTACTTATATAAATCATAAAAACTAATGTGTAAGTTAAAGACTTGGTAGGTTTTATCAGATATATTGCACCAAAGAATATCCTTTGTTTACTATTCAAGCACGAACAAAATGTAAATTCTAGAATGAACTTGGCTCTTATAAAGACTTGCACAAATAACAGACTACAACTGTGGTCGTCCTGGTTCTAACAATTCCTAGTTCTGTTACCAAAGACTGCAGGCTTAAAACAAAAGCCATCCATTTTTATTCGTTATTTTTGTTTTACTCATTATGTTGCACAAACTCTTCGTTGTGCGAGATATCCGTCGAAAAAAAGCTATTTCAGTTTTTTATCAACTAATTGTACTAGAAGCTCGAAAGAAGAGGTCAAAAGTGGGATAGAATTTTGAACACCAATGTGATATACCTCATTGGAAAGCTTATTTAATAAGCTGTTAGAATTTAACCAAACACGAATTTTAGGAGCACCCATTTTTGTAAAAATCTAAAAAATGTAAAAGAAAAACAAAACGCACATTACCTTTAATTATCCGTTTCCTCAGCAGTATAAATATTGCAATCACGTCAATAATTGCATTCTATTAGAGTACTTTTTTCTTGTAATATTATTCTAGTTTAATGTAATTATGACGAAAAATATTTGTTATCTTATTAGTGTAATAACAAAACGCGTGGAAAAAAATATAATTACGGGAAAAGTCATGATGTCATTGTCATTGATCAGTTTGATTGACAGCATTCTAAATAATTTTAATTTTTTTGGTTGCTCAATCGTCATTTGGCCATGGGGCTGCCAATTGCAATAATCATAATATTGCATTAAGGATTCTTATTTTCAATATCAATTTTAAAAAAAACGGGAGGGTGTAAAATTATTTTAAATACACCAAAATTTTTTATTAATTATGCTCTATTAACCTGAGTATGTAACTGAGATTGCTGTTCAAACTAACAATTATTTTAATCCCAGGCTCTATACATTTTTTGAACGTCTCCTTTAAGATTTTTCTTCGACGATCGCCAATAGACCACCCTTTATGTATTTTTTATTTACGATAATTACCAAATCCAGGAAAATAGTGAGTAGTTTATCCGATGCCTATGTAACTCCGAATTCTTGACAATAATATTAGATATTTAATTAATAAATTAGTTTAAATAATCACACTACTTTTTCAACCTGTATAGGACATTATTAAACTGCATCTAAGTACGTTTGATAACTTCAGAAAAAAAAGTTAACTTTTGTAGCTAAAAAATAGCGTTTAAATTTCATAATGTTAACAAATAAAATTGAAGGATCTTAAGTAAGTAGGATATTGAGAGAGTACTTTAACATTCAACTTTGTTAATATTTCAGTAGGTAAGTAAATAAAATAAGTAGGTACCTTTAGCAAATTACTTAATAATTAAAAACCTCCTAGGGACAATAATTATTTCATAGATCTGATAATTGTTATCATTTTATATTTTTTACAAGATTTTGGGGGTTTTTTCAATAGAGTCGTGTCATGAAGGTTACAAAGTATCTAACCCTCCAAGTTTCATCCGCAAGTTTTAAACATCGAAAGACCATTAACACGACAACTTATAAAATGCCCGCTTTATCCCACTTTGCCCGCGATAATGGGCTGGTGCAGGAAAAAGTTTGTCTTGTAATTTAATTAGGACAGATCACTATTTCTATCTACACCTACACTTTATGGTAATATGTTTTTTTAATAACATAAAATTATAAATTTTAGTAAATTTTGATCTACATTTTTTACAACCCACTAAGCATTTCTTTTTTATCCTAAAATAGGTTTCGCTTCGCTTCGCTTGACCACAACTTGTCTGATGTGAAGACAAGTTGTGGTCAAGCCCACAACGTGTCTAATGTGAAGCGAATAAATAAAAAAAAATACCGATTAACTCGTGACTTGTAGACCGCATATGACGTTTGTCGACATTTATTGAATAGGCTATCCAAAATATTGCTACTATTTTGTTTTGGTAACGAGTCTGGTGCGACATAATGTGCCTCTATTAACTGCTGTTCTCGTGGCATACAAAAAAACAAAAAAATCCTTTTTAGAATTAGGTGTTTATACCAAATTTTTACAAAAATTAAATTATTTGAAACCTATTGCCAAGGGCTAAAAATAGGTTGCTATTGAAATAGTTTGCATCTGTGTACCTGCCTAAGGATGACTTCTGTAACATATCATCACGCCTGTATTACCTGAAGGGGTGACTTTTACCTACAATACATACTGAGGAAATTTAAGACTACGTATCGCGTTAAAAATATTATCAGTTACAATTTCCCAAAAGGCGATTTGCTGAAAAGCTTCGAGATTTATTAGTACAAAATTGAATTACTTTCTAACCAACAAAAACACCATACAATTACAAAACATTCCACAAAACAAAGGCCCATTTTAATTACCACAAAACATGAGAATGTTTACGAATACAGGTCCTTTATTAACTTTAAAAAAATACTTTTGATGCATGCCTGCGGGATCAAGCGGGTGTAGACAGTGAACCTGTTATTTATTCATTAAAGTTGAGCCCGACGCACTGTTGTTTCCGCCTACTGATATGAAATCTCATATTAACTTGTCTACTTTCAGAGACTCGACGAATTTATGTAGCGAGGAAAATTGTCGTGGAGCCGCCTTCCTGAATAAATGAGTATCTACATAGTTTATGGCGTTTTATATGCATAAAATGCTTATTGCGGCTTTTGGTCTTTAGATGATAGGCTTGTTTGTAAACATTTCTGGAATTAATTCGTTCTTTAATTAAAATCGTGTATTTCATTAATTTTAGGGACTATTTTGGTAACATTGTAGCTTACATTGTATACTTACCGAACAGAGACTTAATCCTACAGTTCCTTCAGTTCAATCCCTCTTCCGTGGTTTTGTGGGACACAGATTTTAAACAAAAATGTGAACTGGTGTGTATAAAAGTAATGATAGCTTAAAAGGCATCTACTAGATTTAGAAACCGGTATAAATAATTTCTCAAGATAGTAAAATATTTAAAGTAGACTTCATTGTGGCACCAAAAGGCAAATCCGTAAAAAATTACTATGGTTTGCCCTAAAGTTACCTTAATAAATAAGTGCTAAGTATGTCGATTTAGGTAATAATCTTCTCGAATAAGCAAAATCGGTCCCTTTTCCGGGAAACCGACCATTTTGCCATTCAGGAATGAAATGTAATCCAAGTACCCACGAACTGCCATAAAAAGACAATGAAACTATTTCAACTCTAGACACATAACTGGCTCTTAAATACAACTCTAGACACATAACTGGCTCTTAAAGTTAGACGTGGGTCAAGCCGTCATTAATTAAGCAGAAGGGTGGATGCCTAATACCCTCGTCTTACAAACCAGTACCGGCGACCTCACCGGAACTTTGTAAAGGCTAACATTACGCTCGCCACCGTCGAACATACATTATTGATCTTATTACTTACTTAATACTTGAGTTTCTAAGTAAGTCAAGATTGTTAGACGAGTCCTGATTAACGAAGCATAATATCGCACGCTACTAGCTTTTAAAAGGTTGCAGTTCTTTTTCCGTAATTTGGTAAACTCCAAAAGTTTGTTTTATAAACCTTTCAGTTAATGAATTGCTAATTCATATAATAATTATGTTAAATACGCTTAATTTTAATAAAAAATGTTAAAATGCGTATACCCAAAAGTATATTTTTAAATATGAGTATATAAATAAATGGAATAATTGCTCAGATTAAACTAAGTACATACCTCTTATTCCTACTACCCTTAGTTGCATTTTCCCTCGTAGATCAGAGCAATAACTTTTAGACCTTATTTAACTTAACTTACCTGTTCATTTATATTCAGTGGTAATTTAATAAGTTTCAATTATAGGATTTCATACTCATTATCCTGAAATTCTCAGCATCATGTTGGGGCGCATACTATACTCTGAAACTACTGGGAAATAAATTGAGCCATTATTTTTCTGACATTGTTCTTAGAGACGAGCGGGCGCTCTTCTTTTGTTTTTGTACACTGGAATATCTGTTTTGATATTCCACAAAATATCGCCCACATCGTATTATCGTATTTTGTAGCGCAAAAATAAAGAACTAAAATATTAGTAGACTAATATTAATATTTAATACTAACACAATCCATCCAACGCTAGATAAGGTACTATAGTATTATTTTATTTACTATATTATTATACGACTGGCTTGGTGGTGGAGTGGTTAGTGACCCTGACTGCTAAGCCGAAGGTTGTAGGTTCTATTCCCACCCAGGACAAATCTTTGTGTAATTTATCTATTATATTTATGTATTTACAAAAAAATGTATTTAAGTATTATATCCATTCCTAGTACCCATAACACAAGCAAATAAAATTTATTAATTTGGGACTAGATGGCGCCGTGTGTTTGTGTGAAAATACGAGTAATATTATTATTATTCCCTATTAGTAATATAGTTATACGTATATTGTTTTGTATTGCAAAATAAAATTCCATTAGGTACCTACATTACGCGATTTTTGCTGGTTTACAATTTTCTATCTGTACCTATTTTCTTCCAAGAACAAAAAGGTTTCTAATTAAATATTGAAGTTCTGCTAATGGTAGCAATAATTCTGGGAACTAATTAGACATAATTAAAGGTAAACTAACAGTGAATCGGGGGTAAAAAATAAACTAAAAAAAACTTGGTAGATTAATTTATGCTATATTCGTGATATAAGTACCTACTAATTTTGATGAGCTAGATATTATGTAACTAAGTCTACAACTAATTAGGTAAGTAAAAGTATATTTTAGTTAGGTAATTTTTAATTATTTCTACTTATACATATAGGGTAACTGGTAAATAATGCAAAATACTTTAGCACATGATGATATTGACAACGAAATAACTTTTAAAAAATAAACTCATTGTATATTTAATAACTTTCTTCAGCTAATTTTCTATACTTATTTTGAATAAAATAGGTCTTAGTCAGCTAGTTGACACATATCGGTTTAACTTAAGGACGTAAGTGGCGGTTTCTAGCTCGATTAAACTACCGCATCCAGCTAACAAATACTCAACTCAATAGTAAAAACTAAATTAACTCAATAATTGAAATATTATTTTACTTATTAAACTCTTTGGGGAAAGATATTTGTCTCACGTGTCACGTGTGTATTTGACTCGATTTAGCAGTCACTCTTTGTATCAAAAAGGAAGTACAAGTAGGTACCTACCTATTTTACTACTTCCGTGACTCTATATTGAGGTTGAAGGCCTAAATATTATAAGTTTAACTTATTATACAAGCTTATAATTCTTTAGGAACAAGTGAGATAGTTCTGATTTATAATTGATTGAATGAACATCTCTCTCTTTCTTTCAAACGCTAGATATATAGGTTATTTAAATAGCTTCAAGAATAGACCTTCTAAGAATTGGTACCTATTCTTCTTTGTCAGGTCAGAGGCCTAGTTTATTTCAATTTTGTGTTCGAGTGAGAAACAGTTTTCATAAAACATGTCCCTAGACTCCGCTAGAGATTCTCGACTTTGAAAAAAGATTTCAGTGTAATCTTATTTTACGATACCAGTTAGGAATGTTTGGGGAAAACTTTATATACTTTTATAACTTTAGTAATGCGTGTGTTATGTTTAAAGAATTACTTACTCAGTAGGCACATAACAACAGCTCCTATTCTTACTTATGTAAATAAATGTTAACAAAAGTATTTCAACTACGTTTTAATCTAAAATAGGTAGAAATGATCACAACTTACATGATGGTAAAGGATGATAAAGTCCGCAACGGAACCCACTTACCCACTAAAGATTGTAGTGGGGTTGAATTTCTGCAACTCAACGTCAAGTGTCTATTTGGCGTGGTAGTCTGGCATAGCTACTACCAGCGCAATTCCAGAAGGAATCCTGGAGCGACCTCGTCGACCCGAGGTGTTCAGCCCTATATCTTGCCAGTCCTGGATAGCTTATGATCACATGAACGGCTGTTTTTTCTGCCTCCCTGAAGGCCTCGCACAGAGGACTGTCCGTAACATCTATGGTGAAAAGAGGTTTGTTTCACTTACCCAATAAATAAATTCTAGATTTACTCGTGATTAGGTGCCAACGATTTTTGGTAAGTAGGTGGATTCTTAATAAGAATATATGGTTTACCAGGATGAAAGTATATAGTCGGTCCGACTATGTATTACGACCCACCCTCTCAAATGGCATCATCACACATCGTCCCGAAACACAGCAAATACGTTTAGCGGCGTAGCTTTTTCTGGTGTACCCATCAGACAAGAAGCTTCGGCCGTGTTTAGTGATGGTCAGTGATTACGGTCAAAACCGTACCAGTTTATTGTCACCTAATTTGCACTACACCGGTGAATTGTGTGTGGGGGATTCAGATTAAATATGCAGTCCCACGGATGACTATTTCATGAACATATTCATCACATTTGAATGATAGATGAACTGAAAAACTAGTCACAAATTTAAAAAACCATTAGCCAGAGTTATAATTTGGTTCAAAATGTAATTATGAGACCACAAATGGTCAACAATGATCTAAAATATTGTAGCAGTTTAACAGCTTTGAATAAATAGCAAATTCCTTTGCTATTTATCCAAAGCTGTTAAGCTGCTATCTGAAAATAAAACAAGTAAGGGTAAACAAATGCTGCATTGCGCGATCGTAACTTAAGGTCCGAGACAATGCAAGCCACAGGGCAGTATTGTTTACGGTCCTTTAACGTTATTAAATGTGCTCACTGAAACTATCATTCTTAATTAACTGTACTCTGGTGGGTCAAACGTTTTAAATGCACTGAATTATTAAAATAATTCAGTCAACTTAAACATCTCTCCATTTGCCTCATTTTGTTAATGCACGCAATTTCGTAGAGCAATTGATGTCAACAATAGTACAATACTTCAAAAAAAATTTGTAGATACCACAACCTACGTCTAAAACTTCTAAGTGGCTTTCATAAATGGCGTTCTAGGATGTCAGCGTTTTTTAGTTCTTTACTACTAACAAATATTTTTAAGCGGGTAGGTAGGTGGGTTGATTTGACATTAGCAAAATTGCGGAATTTTTTCTGCAGAGGCCATAATTCAAATCCTTACTTCCTTACTTATCTTATCTTACTAAATGAAATTGGCGTTTTGTATATACGGGAGGAATATAAAATCTTTTTTTTATATTTAATTAATCAAAGAGGTTTATATCTAATTATTCACCGTTGTTATCTATGCACTTTTGCCCTCTCATAAGTAGTTCATTGATCCCTTTACTAAAATAACCATGGGGGCGAGAATCAATAAACTCTTTGAAGGCGATTTGGATGGCCGCATCGGTGGGGCAAGGTCCGGGGAGTACGGTGGATGTCGCAGACATTCCAATTGTAGCTCATCTAACTTAATATTTGTTTTTCGTACTGTGTGTAGTCTTGCGTTGTCGTGAAGCCTAGAGGGATTGACTAATCTCGGTTGTTAAGCAGCTAGTACTTCCTTCATGGTTTGCTGTTGCTGACAATAGATATCTGCCGTAATCGTTTGGCCAGATTTTAGAAAGCTGTAATCAACGACACCGGCAACTAGTCCTAACAAACATAAGTAACTTTTTCCCAAAGGAGCCGCCGCGCCGTCGAAAAGCTAGGATAATATTAAGAGTATAGGTACACGTACAATAAAGAAATAATTTTAATAGTTAATAGGTACAATTACGAAGATAGAATATCTTCATTATTTGTAAATTTGCTAAGTAATTATAAGGCTCCTAGATAGGTTATGAAATGTTTGTAGAGTACCACCCAGTGCATAATTCCCTAATAGCATTAGGAAGGTTCAGACCTTGCCTTGACTCTTGAGATCGCAAAGCGTTGCTAGATTAGTAACTCCCACTGGAATATAATATAATTTATACCTTATACTGATGTCCAATTGGCTGTTTGACTTATTTTAATTTGGTGTTAAATCATTAAATTTGGCTGATGAACGAATAAATACTGCGCCATATTTGATGTGAAGCAATAGCTTAGTACTACATTCGCCTTCAATATCATTTATTCACCTATAAGATATACCACATGTGTACAAATAAATCTTGTTTTATATGTTTATTTAATGCACATGTATATAGATAAAGCGGTAGTATAATAGTGTGTAAAAAGGCCAGGAACATTCAAAACAATGGTGTTACTTTGAAGCGCAGTAAGACGATTTTAATATTAAAAGGTGTTTAAGGATAATGTGCCGATATCCACAAGCGAATTGCAAAGATTGATGAAAAGGTCTTAAACTCGAGCAATCAATAACTCTATTTTTATCAAAAATTTAATGTTACCCAAATATTACTATACTTACTGGAGACTCATCTAGGCATAAGTCAACAGATGAGTATCCAGTACGTATTATTCGTATTTATTGTCTGAGATACAATAAATATATTTTTTTACATATGTCTCCATAACGCTCTAGTAGTAAATCACCTCTCCTACTGTAAAGCTTTACCTCATAAGCAGGCTGAAATGATTCAAACACTTACTTAAATTTAAATATTACTTTGCAAACATTGTCCGCAGATATTTTTCTTGAGCTTAGCTTCATAACTTGGTAAAGTAAGTCTAGTGTAATCTACAAGAATGTAACCCATCTACTTGTCATATTCTACTAGCTAAACGCCTACGGGAACTTCGGCTTCCTAAATTATATCCAATGACCATCCCCAGTCAAGTTCATTATATGCATTATGCATTTTAAATCAAAACCACTAATACCAACATTCGTTAATTAAGATAATATTTCATAAGATTAGGATATCAGTATTATACAAGCGGTAGGTAAGCAATAGATATTTGCTCAGGGGGTGGAGGATTTTGATGATCTGTGGATATTTCAATTCAAACTATTCAAACAATTCCTAACATAAACATAAAATGTCATTGTGGAAAGTTACATTCACGTATTTCTCGGTCGCTTGCTTTGAAATAGTCACTGCCTCGTTAGTGCGACTCTTGAAATATAACTCCTATACTTTCAAGCCTTTGTGTTGTTAAAGAGTTGGAACTTCACTCCTCAAAGTTTATGTGAAAGAAAAATAAACAAAATACGCATAAAAAGCGGATGTAAACGGAGTCGCGACAGCGGCGGCATTCAAGTACCTAGTTATTTCGCCACCAACAAACTATCTTTACAAGTTGCAATGGGTTACTTTTTCCAATAATTTTCCTGTTTAAATCTAATTGATCATTTATTAGAAAATTTCCGTTTTATTATTACGCAAAACTTTAGTCGCATCCTAAATTGCACACACTTCTTCATGTGAATTTGTGTGTATTGGATGCATTCAGTGTCCGCGAATGTTAGGTCATAAGATATGTCGGTTGCTGATTCCCTCTTGATGTATCCCTTGAACAGTAATGAGCATTGACCTACAGCTAGACATAGTGTTTTTTTTTCAACTATAGGCCATGATGTTCCTAGAACATAGGTATTCCAAGAGTTAAGTGAATTTATGCACGTCTCCACACACTGCTTAAGAGAATTTATGCACGGCTGCCACCGGACATCCTCGAATGTTGAGTTCTAAGATGCCGGTTTCATCACGATGTTTTTCATCGACAATAACACCTTTTCCACAAATATGAGTAGGCACGAGCTTCAACAGAATCCAAGATTTAATTTCAAAGACGAGTCTGAAACAGCTGCGGGACTGCTACGCTTTTACCTACTTACCAAAATTTAATTTCGACTAGACCACACATTAGCTACAATTAATGTGCAGGGATAATTGATAAATTTTTATGCTGCGCATACATTTGGTCTGCTGACTAGACTTTTATCTGTTGGATATGAGCCAGAGTGAGATTGGTTCCCAACTTGTCGCGCAAGTTTAGTGCCCTTGTGGACTATTGAAACTCGCGCGGGAAACATTTTTATGTTACCTAAAACCAGAGTAACTTATTGTATTGGAGTTGTAAGCGTTGTTGTCTATTTTGTTACATACTTGCTTTACTATTCATTTCCTGATTAGTGTATATGAATTACATATTCGTCTTCATCCTTATTAACCACGGGAAATTCAGTACAAACTCGTTAGCGCTTCCACCACCCACGCGAAGCCTGGGCGGGCAGCTGTAGCGATTACAACAGAAATACAGGGCCCCGATTCTGGCGTTTTAGACATTTATCTCTAATAGACATTTATATAACAAAAATGGCGACTTCTCGTGTTTTTCATTGACATTGCCATTCTTTTCGACATATGACATATACATATATTAGACAAATTTCGAAAAAACGGCGGATTTCATTGGAAAACAAAAAAATAAAATTTATTTTAGACAAATGTCTATTACCTAGTCTAGACTAATTACGTAACGAAGCGATAACGAAAGTTCGAATAGAACAAAATGTATATGATTGACTTAAGATTGTCACTTCACATTTTGAAGGTGAATGTCCATCCCACTGCATTTTTCTTTTCTATCTTTCGCTATCGCTTCGATACAGAATTTGTCTAGGGGCCCTGTAGACTGTTCAAAACTTATATGTAACCCCAGTGAGAAAGTTCTATATTGTAATAATGGACTTTCTCACGGGGGTTACATAATAATAATGTTTTGTTTGTTTAACTAAAATAGTAGAAAAATAAAACGCTGAATTAAATTAACCTAAATAAAATAAATTAACCTTACTTCAATTCTTAGATCGGTAAATTGATACTTATTACTTACCAACCTACGCATTTAAGTAAGGAAGGCTACCATAAAACTTTTATTTGATTTTCTGAATAATACAAAGGTACTATTCACAGAATCTAAATGAAGTTTTGTGTTAACATAATCAGAATATAAAATATCTAGGTATATTTTGGTTCGTGGAAATATCGTGAGCTCGATAAACGAGTCACTGAACGACAAAGTTGTTACCAAGTGTTTCTGCCTCCATAACTTCGCCGTTTCCTGATAAAAAAACGCTTAACATCGCTGTACCATTTCCTCTTTATCTCAAAATCTAATAATGAACGCCTTATAAATTTGTCACGTCGTGACCTCACCAGAATCTTATTTTGTCTCATAATAAACTAGACCATATTTATTTTAAGAATTGTCCCTCACACGTAATTCTGTTAAATAGGGTTGTGACCAGACTTTTTAGTTAGATAAAACCATAATATTATTGTACCTAAGTCAGTATTCTGTTTCTTGGTTTTGCCACAGAGCCAAAAACTACTAGCTGATCTCTGAAAATACCTACTGAAAAAATATTCTCGTATACCTACCAATTTGCATACTATAGGCCGACCTTTTAACTCGCGTATCGCCATCTGAGGTACAAAGTCATAAATTAATTAAATCTCTTATCAAACTATTTAACCACAGATAAAAGTAATGTAAGACTATTCGTCACTAATATCCATATCACATGAATCATCATCACTGTCTGTGCAGATTGAGGAGTCAGAATCTTGGCGATAGGCCTCTTTCTAGCCTTGTTCCGCTTATGGTTGACTGCCTGAAATAACTAGCCAGGAGATAATATAGCACACAAGTTATGTATAAACACAACTATCTTTTTCACAGACATGATCTATGTTATTGCATAAGTAATGAACAGTGGCAATAAAAGTTTTACTGGATATTAAAGTATTTTTCAGTAATAATTGATGTTCTTTAATAAGGTGTTCTGTATAAATGTTTTATTTCACATTTTCATCGTAATCACCAGTGTTAGGTTTTTCGTTTTAAACCTACGCATAATCCTTTCAATCTGGCCCGATTCCAACTGGGAAATGACAGTTACACGACCTCTGTCGATCTTGTTTGAATGAAAAATCCCGCATACTTTCAATTCACTATATACCTACAAAGGAAAATTAAAGTACCTACCAAATTATTACTAAGAATAATTACTTTATATATATTATCTAAAGGAACGCTGTAAGAAACTTAATTAAATATTAAGTAGATAATAATTAATTTTCTATTCTAATTAATACCTCATTAGTTATTAAGCGAAAACCTTAAAAAGTATGGACACTAATTAGATGAAAAAATTAAGGAAAATGTTATACAAACCTAACACATTAATTAAGAAGATAAACACGATGAGCGGACGCCTAACGCAATGCATGTGATACGGAACGTAAAAGTTTCTGTTTTATTTGTACCTACAATTTTCGTTTACACACCTTTTATTGTGGACTGTAGAAGGGAGAAATAATCGCAGTGTGAATAATGAAAAGACAATTTGCGTGGACCATGCGGTCGACACAAGTTCAGCCACGAGTTCAATGGACGCACTCGCTGCGTATCATACTATCGTGTAAACCTACCCTTAGGTAGGCATGAACGTACCTTTGTGTGTAAAGTTCTATTCATCTTTGTGAATGAAATTCGGGAAACGTACTTGAGATACCTAGCCTACGGTGCCTATGTAGGTGCTGGAATTAATTTACTGCTATTTGCTACTTAAATTGCATGGTCATGAACGATAAAGGGAGTAATTCAGTTATAATACAGTTCTAGATGTAATTTTAAAGGTTGACCGCACATGTGGAACTAGCAAGTATAAGCAATACCACTCCACTGTTACAATACTTATTGTTGTCATGCAATAGGGAATTTATGCTAAGAGGTTGAAAGTTTAGAGTAGAAATGATAGGACTGAATCGACGGGTGGATGTGTGTGCCTACACCCTAAGCATTGTAGCGGCACGCAGGCGCGATGAGGCTCGCCCGCAGCCCTCAGCTTCACGAGGCCATCGTCGCGAGCGGACGCTGTCAGTCCTGCTAACAACATTTGAACCATTCGAATACAAATCGATACCTATTCGATTACAAAACCAATAACGTGACAATTGATTCGATTCCGAGAAATTAAAACCTAACAAACCGAAGTAATAACTTTACTATCGTAGATCGCATCTTTATTCCGGCGGTAATAACAGCGAATTGACGATGCTATCATCGTAGTCATGTATTCTGTGATTGTGTTAGTGAATGGTTTGTGTGTATTTAAGTAGTAATAAGTTAATTAATGACTATGAAATAGTACGAGGGCTGGTGTGCGTGACATTGAAGTTTCAGGTATGTACCTAGTATAATATGAAGGTACCGCAATAAAAATAATTAAGTATACTATCTTTGTGTAGAGGAACAAAAGATCTGCATGTTTTACTGATAATAAGGGGTGATATTGCAAGTATGTATAACAATAATATAAGGGAAGTTGTCGAGCATAGGGTATTAAGACTAGTAAAAAAATCTAAATTCCATCAGTCAGTTGAATACTAAACTCACAGTCATTATCATATCCTAACATTCTTCTCCAATCGTAGTAAGTATTTATAAATATCGTGGTACCTAGTAATATGAAACAATGCTGAAGCTAAGTAGCATAGCCGAATAAATACATACTGTATATTGCTGATTAGTTGTTTATTACAGTCCGTATGTAGATACTTTCCTCAACATAACCCAAAGTTTAGTAATATTTTACGTTTACGTCACAACACATAATTTTATCGCTGTAGTAGATATGTATGTTATAAGATAGGTATACATTTTCCATCTGGCGCATTAGAGAAATGGCTTTCTGAAAAATTAGATGAAAATAATTTTATCGTTAACTTATTATCCACCACTTATCATCGAAATGCTATTTCTTTGTCTCGTCTTTCATTTGGGCAATGTGGTTTTCAGAAGATCCTGGGAGGTTACGTTCATTACGTACAGCGTACAATTTACCCATTCAAATTTTCAAACAAGGTGTTAAAATTAGAAAATCTTTGCATTAATAAAAACCATAACCCATGTAGGTTTACGGGCAAGCAAGTGATCGAGTAGAAGTTTACTAAAAAGGTACATACATAATAATAGATATAAAAAATCCAACAGGCATTTTTAAGTAGTAGATATTAAGTTTGACTTAGTGCCGCCTCCTACTTACATTGTTTTCTTATTAATGAGTGTCGTGATGTGGGCAGTGGACATAAATATTTCTCGCCATCGGTTCCATCCTTTTGTAAAGTTAAGTTTTTATCGTAGATCGGATTTAGTACGACCATCTTAGTGGGTTACGGCCACTGTTGTTTTCGACTTTGTCTGTAAAAATAAAATGTTCGAGGTTGTGTTTTCCTGGCTATGTGACTGAAAATCTCCAGCTCCCAGATAGTAGCAGTTTCATTTAGAATGGACTTGTTAGTGTGAAATGCAATCCAGGAAATCTGAAGGATTTTGCTTCAGAATTACACTTCAAAGGTGTATATTTAAGTCATTCTTTATTATACATGAATTTTAATACCGTAACTGAAAATACCAAAACCAAACTTTTGCCTATTTTTATTCTTGTTTTCCGCGAGATATGGCAATCTTTCCACATTTTGTGCAACTGGGTCATTGCATTCTGACCAAACCTTTGTCTTCTTAATAAAATTTATTTTTCGCGTGATCCTGGAGTAAACATACTTGTCGAATGTTTCTAGAGATAGAAAACTTGTTAGTTTATTTTGATAAGTTTGGCTTCCCAATGGCTAATTCTAAGTACCAGGTCAAGACTGATACTTTTCATTCAATATGTCTCCACTATCCCTACCCACACAAATAATTAAATCGGTCTGAGTCCTAAGTATGCTTGCATTTCTAAGCTAAGCTATATCAACTACGCACCATTTCTACGAGTGTAACTAAACTTTTGAAATAATCAAATCATACCTTTTTAACCGACTTCTAAAAGGAATCATCAATTCGACTGTATGTTTTTTTATGATTGTTACCTCAGAACTTTCGAATGGGTGATCCGATTTTGATTTTTTTTTTTAATTGAAAGCTGATGCTTCCCGTGTGGTCCCAATTCAGTTTGGTTTAGTTCTGAGAATGGCATCCATGAAGTCGGGTTTTTTTGTTAATATTTTAACTTATTTATTATCAGCAATATCTATTGAATTTTGATTAGGATGTTACCATAAAATAAAAATAATTGATTTCTAATAACTTCAACATCCTACACAGATTCTTCGTAAATAGGTATATTAAGCTTAGGTAGAGTACAATAACACCTGTTATCGTACTACGAGTTTGCGGATGTCACCTTACGACATACTTGCCTAATGGTTGCTAATATATTTTTCCTTCACAGATACCAATATGGTAATACTCGTAGATATTCAAAATACCAATAGTCTAAAAGTTAGGCAGTTCAATAACATCGTCCTAGACTCGCATGACGAAGGAACTTTTTCACTCATAATGACTTTCTTTGTTACAGAATGAGAGAGGCGAAAGCAATTTTCCTAATATTATTTTTTGGGTATCTCTCCGCACTGCCAGATACCATTCGAATCGGTAAGTCTATCATAAGAAAAAATATTAAAGACTGGTTACTAAATATTCACATAGTTCTTTGTAGATACCTATTTTAAAAGGTATGGTTTGAAACACTTCATCTCCAAGAAAAGAAACTATTTTTCTCAGGCGGACTCTTTCATCCCGAAGATGATAAACAGGAAGTAGCGTTCAGGTACGCTGTGGAACGCGTGAACGCAGACCGCGCAGTGCTGCCCCGAGCTAAGTTGTTAGCACAAGTTGAAACTATATCTCCTCAAGATAGTTTTCACGCTTCTAAGCGAGGTTAGTTTTTATCAGTTTTAATACATGCAGGCATTCTATTTTAGATTATGAATTGAATATTTTGATAGCGCCTTTCAGGATTAAACAATAATTGGAAAATGTGGATTTCGTGCTAAAATTGGGTAAGCTGAAGTATTTTTAGAATACTCAAAGTGGTTTTAAAAGATTCTTAGAAAGTAATTTTTGCATACCTTGATATAATACATGAGTTAGTATGTAACTCTGTTAGCAACGATAATTTTAACTTATGACATCCCTAATGGCACACGACACTTATCAGCGAGTGGTGACAGTGGGTAGAGCATTTATTTCTCGAAAAAAGATTTGAATTACCACCTATTTATGTATCCGAAGCGATCTCAAACGCGTTATTAAGTACTTTATTAGACAGACAATAATAATAATTAACTACAAAATATTATTCTCTACTCCGACCAAAATTATTATTTGCAAAACACTCGGTAGCACTAAGAAAATATTCCGAAATATGATTTCTAAGGAAGTTCTAATAAAGCATCGTTATCGCCCTGTCAAGCTTTCGGAGGCATAATCTCGCTATAATATATCACCCGATTCTTTATACCCTCTCACCCTTTATTTAATTAAGATGGATGCCCATATACATATATACATGACACTCGAAAGATAACGTACGATAAGTACTGTCCATGTTTTGTTTTTTGTTTTGTTTTGTTTCTAAAGCAAAAATATTATTAACTGGCTTTCGTTGAAATTTTGCGAGATTTACTAATAAAAACGCCAAACTACATTTTATACTTTCAGGCTGCCCTATAATTTTTTTGGCAACACTTATTTTTTGCTAGTTCATTCTAATTTTAGATAATCAAAATAATAAGATTTTTTGTTATATATTCTGCACAATTCACACATATTTATCATTACTTAATAATTGTTATAAAAAAGATGAAAATAGATGTAGGTAAAAATCAACTATCAAAAAGCCTCCTTTGCTTTACCCCTAAGTTAGGAAGGCTCAATATTTTTCATCCCACGAGGGTAATAGTTTTCTATGTTCGGTCACGTTTCTCAAAGCTGTGACGTGACTTTCTGCCCTTACTCGTTCTTGTACGTAAATTTGCAAGAAAATGTGGTAATAAATTCATAATTTTGATGGTTTCTTCTCACAGGACGATATTCGTTTACAAAATTTGTAATGTTTTGTATTTGAGCAGATATGTAACGCGGTATCTGCCGTATTAGATATACGGGGTTCCGGGCCACACAGTAAGCAAAAATGTATAAAAACTTTTTTTCCATAAATTACAAAAGTCAAAAAGTCGTCATCGGCTATAAATGTTTTAATAAATTAATTTCTACGAAAAAGGCAAGAAGAGTGTTTATTTAATTTATATTGTTTGTAAACATTTTGGAAAAGTGACAAACATTTATTCTAATTTTATGCAAACATTTTTTACCCACCATAAGGGCCTCCAAACAATTTTTTATACGGGTCCCCATCAAGGCACACTGCGCCACAGAGAATACATAAATATATTTTTTAAATAATTAACATAAAAAGGTATTCACACCTACCTAGGTACATATAATTTTCTTCCTTGTAGTATGTCACCTACTAAGAAGCGGGGTGGCAGCCATATTCGGACCTCAATCGGCTCCTGCCGCAGCTCACGTACAATCTATATGTGATACAATGGAGCTCCCACATTTAGAGACCAGGTGGGACTATCGCACGAGGAGAGAATCGTGCCTTGTCAACCTTTATCCACATCCAGCCGCGTTAAGCCGGGTACGTATTACATACATCTGATAATTGAACGCGACACCGACAACTCGAACCTGAATGTATGATAAATAAAAGTTTTTTATAAGTGTTTTTGTGTTGTATTGACATAATTAAAATTGTAGATGGTTAAGTGAGCTTTAGAAAAGGTAGAGGTACTACAACAAATTTTAATAACGGTTAGTTGAGAAGAATAAGCTGTAAAATTAAAAGTAAAACTAATTAAAAAGGAATGTTAGTTTAAACACATTTTCTTGCAAACTGAGCTCAAAATAAGCTCTAAAAGTTAATATTAATTAATTAATCTAACTGCGGTAAGTGTTAGTACAGGGTTACAAGGCTATGTATTAGTTCATATCGCGGAAAATGTCTACGTACCTGAGCGAATGATGATTTTATTCATAAGGTAATAACTGGAAACTATGCACAAGCCATCTTACACAATCAAGTCCTCGTCCTACTTTTAATATACAGTAAAAACTGGCATACGCTATTTAAAAACAATAGGTAGGTAGGTACATAGACTTTCCGAATCGAACACAATGCCGTCGTCAGTAAAAATACAAGCTCAACCATCTGGAAGATTGGATTTTCGCAATTAGTTCGAATGCCTGTACCGAGTTGTGGGTTGGATCAAAATCAATGTTTTTCCAAGTAGGTGGGCAAAATTACTTACTATTATTGTGATCTGTGTAGTAAGCCATCAATCAAATAACAATGTAATAACTGACGTCAAATCTTTTATTGCCAAAAATCATAATCGATCTTAGCTCGTCAATCATCCTGTTTTAATCACAATCGCCTATGCGTCATACTTTTAACATCCAAAATTCTTTAATTAAAGCCGTGACAGTTCGCAGATTATAAAATATTCAGGTAATTTTATAATTATAAATCTAGAACTTTTCAACTATGAGTATTTACATAAAATGTAACAAACCGGGTAAAGAATATTGATAATATATTCATAAATGTTTGTAAGATAATAATTTACGTAGACAACTTTGTTTGAGTTAGCGATATTGGCTAATTTATGTACGTAGGTATTAAATAACACTAGAGGCACAATTTTACTAAATAAAATGTTTAATAAAACATTTCATGTAATGCATCCTATTGTATTGGTCCTACTTTACTCCTGTACTGATAATTACACTCATATTACATGGCTAGCTTATGAAAAACTTTTCCTTTTGTGTTACTATATACATATATGCACTTTTAGAAACTGGTTATAATGTACCTTTCTGATTTTTTTTAAGTGCATTCAGATATTGTTCTATCCAAAATGGAGCATAATAAATTATCAATGCATGTAGGGTGAGAGTAAGAGAGAAATATTTTCCTGTAAACACAATTAATGTAAACTTTTGCTTGTTATGTTTTCTTAAGGCTTATGTTGATTTGGTCCGTGCATGGGGCTGGAAATCATTTACAATAGTATATGAGAACAGTGATGGATTAGTTAGACTACAAGAGCTACTCAAAGCACATGGACCTTCTGAACTACCAGTCGCAGTACGTCAACTACCAGATTCTCATGATTATAGGTAAATACTATACATAGAAGAACGACTTTTGAGAGAAGTGAACTCTTTATAAAGTAAGTTTTTTGTGTGCAGGCCACTGTTGAAACAAATAAAGAACTCCGCCGAATCACATATCGTCCTCGACTGTGCGACTGAACGGATCAGAGATGTACTACAACAGGCTCAACAAATAGGGATGATGTCGGACTACCACAGCTATCTTATTACGTCACTGGTGAGGGTCGCTTTAGCCATGACAACGTCATAGCTTAACTAACACAGTTTTATATCGTACACCACTTTTCTGTAAACTCATCTATCAGTTCAGTTGTCTTCAATAAGTGTCTTTCACTACAGCAAAATTATTTAGATGTCTTATATTGTAGTTTATATATAGAAAACATGACAGATCTTTTTGCATATGTAGTGTCAAACAAATTGAATTTTATTAATTTTACAAACCAATATAATAATATAATCTCTTCAATAGAACATCTTATTAAAAAATATTTGAATGCATTGTTAAAGGATCTTCACAGCGTAGACTTAGAAGAATTCAAATATGGCGGAACAAATATCACGGCATTGAGGTTACTAGATCCTGAAAGAGCTGACGTTCAAAGGGTTGTGCGGGATTGGGTTTACGATGAAGCCAGAAAAGGGCGGAAACTCCAACTAGGACACACCACAGCTAAGGTTAGGTTAGGTTAGGAAGATATACTTACTTATTTATTTCCACAAGATACATTAAATTAAATTGATTTTTTTATTGCAGGAGAACATGACCTTCATAAAGGTAAGTAGATAGATACCTAATAATTTCTTTGTACAACAATATAGTCTTATTTAAATTTCTGTTTACATAATTTGATATTTTATTAACCAAAGAAATCAAATCTCAAATCAATTTATTTTGATAATTGGAAGCCAAAGCTTTATAAAAAGGAGCTTGAGGGTAATTCGATTTCCTTTATAATTTAATCACGGTCATTAGATACGGTAATATTTTCCTCGTGTCTGAAAACGCAGATATCACATTTATTTTTATCAAACAAAGGCTAACCAAGATTTTGTTTTTCAAAAAAATACAATTATCGTTGTTGTTATAATTGCACCAACTGCGAAACACAAGGCTCGTTATTTGTTTATGTATTGCTCGTAGCAATCGTTCAATAGAGTACAAGTACAACCTGATTCTGATCAACATCGACAGCAGTTTTGTTATTATAAATTTTATTATAATTACAAGTTGGTTATTTGAATAAAATTTCTTCCTGACAGACTGAAACAGCGCTGATGTATGACGCCGTTCATTTGTTTGCTAAAGCTCTTCACGATTTGGACACATCACAGCAAATAGACGTGAGACCATTGTCTTGTGAAGCTGAAGACACATGGCCGCATGGCTATAGTCTCATAAATTACATGAAAATTGTAAGTAAACGTCAAGTGGCAACTTCAACAGTTTCATAATATAATGTAGGATTTTTTGTAAGAGTGTAGGTATGTAGAGGTGTCGTCATTCAGTTGTAAAATGCTTATAACTTGTCAAAAGTACTATCATAAAAAAGTTACATTATGTGGATTTGTGCCCAACAATACCAGTTTATGTATGTATTTAAATTGTTCCGTGCCATGAAACCTTTCTATATCTGGGTATGTATTTACTTCATTCATTCATTTAAGGTTTAATTTATTTTATTATAATGTTTACAATTTATACGGACATAAATTAAATATTTATAGGCATATCAAGTTATGTAAACTTCATGAGTAAATTACTTACACAATTATTGTTATTTCGCGTAGGTACCAACACAATGTTACCAGATTATTAATGGAATTAAGTTAATGTTTTTGTGTGAATGTGTGTCGAGTATAAACAAAGCCCCAATTTTATCGTCCAACAACTATATAATATATCATTCCCACAAAGAGCGTCAGATAAGGATAAAAGATTTTTATAGGGGTCAAATTAGTTGTTCCTGTGCTAAGCTTGTAAATAACCGATAAATAATCATGATGATTAATAAATATAAATAATCATGATAATTAATAAAAATGTAATGAAATATTAGGTACACACGGCTATACGTTTCCAGTATAAGCTGATCTCACACTGTATAAAATTTCGCTACAACGAGAGGTCAGTTTATACTGGAAAATTTTTAGCTTGATGTGTAGCCGTGTGTACCAATATAGAAGACGAATTTCATTGTGCCAGAATGTTATGTAATGAGATTTGTTGTGTTTAAATTTAAACGAGAGATTTTAAGTAGGTATGATGAGCAACAAATATATTAGAAACTAGCGGACCCAGCAGACGTCGTCCTGTCCGGTAAAGCAGTGCCACCTACGGGGTCAGAAAATAGATCGCGACCGATTCTCAGACCTACCGAATCGGTCAAGCCGTTTCTGAGGAGTTTGTTTTCTTTAATTTTTCTTTGCGTAAGAACCATCCCCGTACTTCAATGAACATTCTAAAAAAAGAATTAGCAAAATCGATTCAGCTGTTCTTGAATTCGATTCATTATTATATTATAGATTAAAACAGTGCAGTGGTTTATTAATAGATCTTCTAACAATAATAGACATAATAATATTCTTAATAAGTTTGTCATATAAAATACTTCAATTGTATGTATATTTTTACGAAATAATAGACTGGAGTATCTTATCGTTTAAATTATCATACAGGTTGAAATGAAAGGCTTGACAGGTGTCATTAAGTTTGACCACCAAGGGTTCAGAAGTGATTTCACACTAGACATAATTGAGTTAACTAGAGATGGTTTGCAAAAAGCTGGCACATGGAACTCTTCTGTAGGTGTAAATTACACAAGATCTTTCGGCGAAAACCAAAAGCAGATTGTAGAAATACTTCAAAACAAAACTCTAACCGTCACAACAATTTTGGTAAGTACAAAACCATCGACTTTACTTTAACATCAGTAGTCTAAAAATGAATAGTACCTTACGTTATTCATAATAGTAAAATTAGCATAATCGGACATGTAATCGTAATACATAATAAGTAGGGTACTCTATCAACTCGTAAGGTAGTTGAGAGAAGATCCGTGCCCAGCAGTGGGACACTAAAAAAAGGGTTGAAGTGCTTTACATTTGCATTTGTTTTAAGAATCAATCAAATGTAACCGCCATAGTATAAAAAAGAGCGGAGAGAAACACTCATTTTAGAATAATAATATATCCGTATTCATGATACCTCATAAAGCTGCAAAGAGAAATAGAAGACAAGTAAACCTGTACGTAAACAAAAAATCGCTGAAACATTTCTCCATTTGCTTTTTACGAATTCATTTCACATGTATTCCCCAAGTATGTTTACACAGATGTAATTCTTTTCAACACATTTACATATGTATGTGATCTATGTTAATTCCCTAGAGTGCGCCGTATTGTATGAGGAGAGAGGCCAGTGAGAAGTTAACGGGCAACGCACAATTCGAGGGCTACGCCATTGATCTAATTCACGAGATATCCAAAATTCTGGGCTTCAATTATACATTCAAGCTGGCGCCTGACGGTCGATACGGGTCCTACAACCGCGAGACTAAAGAGTGGGATGGAATGATAAGAGAATTGTTGGAGCAACGAGCCGATCTCGCCATCGCTGATCTTACTATTACATATGACAGGTATATTATAAAAATCTTACTATTTCGTTTCAGCAAACCTCCAAATTTATAAATTTCAAATAATGATAAGTAATTCTCTGAATATTTCTTGTAAGCTTTCTCCAAATTAATCAATTCAGAGTAATTTTGTGTAAACAGGGAACAAGTGGTAGACTTCACAATGCCGTTCATGAATCTCGGCATTTCAGTGCTGTACCGCAAGCCCATTAAACAGCCGCCAAACTTGTTCTCGTTCCTATCGCCGCTATCACTCGACGTCTGGATTTATATGGCAACCGCATATTTGGGCGTCTCTGTTTTGCTTTTTATCCTTGCAAGGTACGTTTTTGTAGTTTTTATTGCATAAGTGTTTTCGACAGAATATTATCTTCGCTACTACGCGAAACTATGTACTAAATTACTTTACCTAAACAGTAAAGGGACCAAATAAAAAAACTTATAATGTCTTTTCAAACATCTATTAGGTTTACTCCATACGAGTGGCACCAAACTCACTCTGCAGATGGCGAAAAAATGGAAAATATTTTTTCACTTGCAAACTGTTTATGGTTTGCGATTGGATCGCTCATGCAGCAAAGCTGTGATTTTTTGCCCAAGTAAGATACAATAAGGAAACTTCTTGCTATCGACAGCAAAATATAAAGGTTAACCAGAAATGAAATCGTTTCATGTAAATTAATGACAAACAATTTTGAGTAATTAATTATTTTAAAATTATAAAACTACCTAAATTTTTATTTCATTTCTGGTCATAAAATAGTGAACTCAGCGAAGTCCACAAGAAGAACGTAAAAGAGGGTTTGTTCAATCATACGCCAACTTACTTTTAACTTCTAAGTGAATTTCAATTCCGGAATTCATTCCTTAGAAATGTTGAACTTTAGTTCATACCAAATTAATTACTTCTCGTTCCTTTAAAGACACCAGCCTGTAATAAAGATTGCGTTAAAAGAGACGTTTCAAGGGGCTGTTAAGTGCTTAAAGAAAGCGTTACGACGACAGAGTCATAAGATTTATTTAGTGACGTGAACAAAATTGCCCTAGCTTTAAAGACCAATATTTTAATTAACTCAGCAAATGTTTCGGCACATTTAATCTGTTAGCTTTGATTTTAATAATTTAATCGTTGTTTTCAAATTCTCCGAAATGGAATATTCACTTACAAGTTGGCTTACGATAAAATCTATTGACATTTAATTGACGGGCGGTATTTGGGCGCAGGTTCAGCCCGTACGAGTGGGACAGCCCCAGGAACTGTCTAGACGAGCCGACGGTGCTGGAGAATCAGTTCACTCTGTTGAACTCGCTGTGGTTCACTATCGGATCCTTGATGCAGCAAGGTTCGGATATCGCGCCGAAGTAAGTCCCAACGCCTCTGATGGCTACAGTTCCGGCATTGGTCACATAAAATCGGCAAAAAAAAAACATACTGTCCATAAAAAGGGGATGAAACAAACAATACAGTAGTCAGCAAAATTTACTAGTCACAAGCTAACTATAATTATAAAACGGAAATGTAGCCTTCAGTTGCAGAGCTTGGATGAAGAAGTCCCTTTTACTAATTAGTTTCAAAGCGACCACAGCCCTTTGTGAATTTCAAGCATCGTTAGTCGCCTAGAGCGTCCAATTTAAATAGAGACGTGTCAGCAATTTCGATTAGCCGTCGTTTCCACAGTACTTAGCTAGACCTATGTTAATTTAGTAAACAAACAAACAACTAGTTTAAACGTACTCATGCACCAGATTCTGTGCTTGTGCAGTATCCGCTTGCTGCATCAAAGTTTGTTAGATAATCAAATGGACAATGATTTCGGGTAAACATTTAATTTGAATACAAAGTTTAGTGCCAAATCATTGTCTGTTTTGATTACTGTAGATTGTACACTGCATCTGACACCAAAGTTTTTATTAGATTTAAAACTTCACATTACTTAGTGTACTTACATATTTACCTACATTATTTTATATTGTTATAAAAATTTAGAAAGTTCGTGTATTTTCCGTTAACTAGAGCCGTATCAACCCGAATGGTGGCTGGAATGTGGTGGTTCTTCACTTTGATCATGATATCCTCGTACACTGCGAATCTAGCTGCCTTCCTCACTGTGGAACGAATGGACTCTCCCATTGAAAGTGCTGAAGACCTAGCTAAACAAACTAAGATAAAGTATGGAGCATTGAAGGGTGGATCTACAGCGGCATTCTTTAGAGTAAGTAAAATTATCACTTACTTTATTTTCTTTTACATGCATACTCGTAGCTCAATCATACACAATAATTCGATATTTGGTATCAATCATAAGGCAACAACGCGCACTACTTAACAATTTCACACATAAAGTGAAGCCAGTGCATCAGCTATTAATCACATAAATCAAGAAACCCAAAGTCAAACACAGATCAAGCTATTTAGTTGAATAATGTAAAATATTTCGGATCGCTAACATTATATGGTATTGAACAGGACTCGAACTTTTCAACTTACCAACGAATGTGGTCGTTTATGGAATCAGCGAGGCCTTCTGTATTCGCTACGAGTAATAAAGAGGGTGAGGAACGAGTAGTACGAGGAAAAGGAGCTTACGCTTATCTGATGGAATCCACTACGATTGAGTACGTGGTCGAAAGGAATTGTGATTTAACACAAGTTGGAGGGATGCTTGATTCGAAGGGATATGGCATAGCTATGCCACCAAGTAAGATTCCCTTATTGCTTTTATATTCAAAGCAATTAATTTTTGGCTTTAGGTTAATAAACCTTTTAGACCTTTCAGTTACTGATGTTTGTTTCAATAAAGCCGACTAAAGCCAGAAAGTAGTACGAAACGAACAATACTTACGTGCGGTATAATGAGAAAACTTGTATAACTGTATCGGCACAAAAATACTAGTTTATACCAATATAAACTTTTATGAACGTTCGCAGATACATATCTGAGTAACAAATATTTTTATAACTGGGAAAATGTTGGACGAATCAATCAGATATATTTTTGTCTTAGATTCGCCATACCGCACTGCCATAAGTGGAGCAGTGTTGAAACTACAAGAAGAAGGAAAATTGCATATTTTAAAAACAAAATGGTGGAAAGAAAAGCGAGGTGGAGGGTCTTGTAGGGTAAGTGAAAAGAACAGTCAAAAACGGTGTTATTGATTCTCTATGCCATTTGGAATTTTGTTTGTTGATACTGAAATTCAGTTATTGTACTCACTATAAAAACAAATTAGGGTTCTTACGACATCACATTATTTCTTCGCCTCACTGCCAAAGCCAGATTGCAAAATGCATCGTTTGTTTAATCCACCCATACTTTTGTTATAGGTAAATATTAGATATGCGATGATACTAACTTTATTACATTAATAAAACCATTACTTTTGAATTAAAAAAGTACTTATACACATGAGTATGATAGTTACTTTATTTAATGATTGACGTAACCACTAGAGCAATTTGCTTCCCAGGACGAAACATCAAAGTCGTCTTCAACAGCAAACGAATTAGGCCTCGCAAATGTCGGCGGGGTATTCGTCGTGCTAATGGGTGGAATGGGCGTTGCGTGCGTGATCGCTGTCTGCGAATTTGTCTGGAAATCACGTAAAGTTGCCGTCGACGAACGAGTGAGTCACGTTATATTTCTGTAACAATTCCTTTGACGTCAAAGGGTTCTACGTTAGCATTCATACTGAAAACTGTAACGTGTTCTAGAGGTTTGCTTATATTGGATTCAAAATCTATAAAAAATAAATTATAATTTTTGGGTTTGTAGGTATATAGATTTTTTATTGATTATGTGCTTTTTGTTCTAGGTTTATTTTTAAAGTAGGGGTAAATTTACTTTAAGGTACTTTCTTTTTTTCTATTCTGTTAAATAAGCTAGAGCGTTTGAATTTTTATTTTTAGTTTGATAAGAGCCAATTTTTCAGTTACCAGATAGCAAACTGAGGATTACTTTTTTCCAAAACGTCATAAATATATCTCAGATGATAGTTATCTTGCTATTAAAAAGTCTGTCCCAATAGTTAACCGTGTGTTTGTTTTAGATGTAGCAAAATTGAAAAAGTAAGAAACTGATCGTCATCTATCTTTTTCACGCTATTAAAACTGGGATCGCAGAAAGAAGAGGTAGATTTTTTCTGAGTTTATTATTAATACATGATGGCACGATATACGAAGACAACACTTTTCAGGCTTCTCTATGCTCGGAGATGGCTTCAGAACTTCGCTCAGCGTTGAAGTGTCCTGCAGGAGGGGGTGGTGGCACGGGAGGGGCTGGGGGCGCTAGAGATGGGTCTGGATCTCCTTATTTGCATTACGGGTTTAGTACCAAGAGCCAGCTCCACTAGCGGCCGGAGCCCGCCGCCTCTCCCCCCAGCGACGTATAAAGGCGGCGGATGCTCCAAAAAAAATTATCTCCCCGCACTAACGCGGCCAAACTATAAAATTACAAATGTTCAAACAATACATCATCAAAACATCAAAACAGTAGAGTAGCCGTTTACAATAACTGTAAATAATATTTAGTATTGTATTTCTTAATATAAGCGCTTGTATTACGGGCTCTTTTTTGGAATATGCGTTCCGTTTGTAATTAATCATTTGTGGCGCCTATGTTGCCAAAGTAGCGTGCCAAAATTTACTACATATATAGATTTATGTATGTGTTACATACACTTGAAAGTCTGATATTATTTGAACTGATTTTTTAACTCTTGTACCTTTTTAACGAAGAAATAGCATCGTTTCATATTACTGAGATAAATGGTAAGATAGGTAATTTTAAGAAAACGTTAATATTTCATAATTTTGTAAATATTGAATTAATGGAGAAAGACAAATTAATGTTAGGGATTGCCAAATTTGTAGAAAGTAAATAAAAATGTTTTTGCAATAAAATAATACTTAATGTACTTCATACATTTTTAGACATGCTAACGTTTTGTAGCATTTTGGTAAAGGAAAAATTATGTTAGCAATAAACTCTTAAGAGATCTAGTTATTGTTAGATAAATAAGTAATCAGTGTCGATATTGTTCTTTGTAAAATAATTGTCTAAACTGAGATTTTTCGACACGGCTCAAAACGTACCAAATTTAATTCTAAACATATTTATGAGTTTACAATGACAAGCTTAAACAAATAAATCGTTTTAACCTTTATACCTATGTTGTTTTATTATTTAGGTTAATTTCATGATTTTTAGGATGCTGAAGGTTTACATGTGTGGAAGTTTCACGTTTGTATCTGTGTACAAGTTGGTTCACTCGTAGCGCCTAAACGAATATACCGATTTTAAAGTTTTTTTTTATTTGAAAATTAAAGTGATCGAAGTGGTTGAGCCAGGTTAAAAAAAATGCTTTAGGGTTTATTAAATTTTTAACTTAGAGTTTTACCCTGTCAAGAGCGCAAAGAAACGCGTGGCTAAAAGTTTGGAAATTCCGTGATTTTTTATATTCAAATTCGATAATTAGCAACTCAGTTAAAAATAAAAAATACGTGTTCATAAATTAAAATAAATTTCCGAAATATAGGTATTTAAGCGTATAACCTCCAAACGCCTGCACAGGAATTAAAATAAATCGTTTTTTAATTTAGTTTTTGTCAAAGGGTTTAAAAAAGTGAAACTTTATAAAAAAGGGTAAATACTCTGCCCTTGTAAAGCTGGGGAGGCACATTTTCTATCTGGATACATATTTTCTTCTGTATAATGAATACAAAATTACAAATCGACAAAATATATTTTTGTACTCCATTATTTATTTACTTTCTTTTTTTGTTGGACTTTTTATAAATATTAACTAAAAAAGCAGTACCCTTAGTACGAGTTGTCAATACGAAAAAAGTTTTCGAATAGGTACTATCCTGAATCTGCCAAGATAATCGGCTTAAATGCACATACATCTACAAATTATTTCATCCATTCTGTTTCTTATCCATTTTATTCTATTTCTAGCATTACATTTTCTCTTTTAATAAACATTTTGGACGAAAAAAAATAGTATAAAAACTGATTTTGACAAGTTCAAGATAGTATTCGAAATCTTTTTTCGTATTGACGAACTCGTAATAAAGGTACGAGCTACGAACTAGGACAGGCTTGTACCTTATTGTCAAGGCAAAAAGTTCTCGCAGATGCTATGGATATTAGCAACATAAAATTATGTTAATTTTAATAAAATCATACATTGCTTTGTTAAATAAACTAATATCTTTAAGATCACGTCTTTAAGACATCTTGTTTCATTGCTACTGAACATGAAAACGAACTTAAATTGTAATTGAAAAGACTGATAAATGAATTAGTTCTGTTCACGAGCGTTTTACAACTTTTATATGAGCTATTCGAAGTTATGCGGACCCGTAATATACTTAAACGAAACGAATCGTAAAAAGAAACACCTATCAAATATTGCTTTGTCGTGAACGTAAATATTTTGTTTTTATGCTTTACGATATAAAAATAGTAAACCAAATAAAATATTTACGGTTTTATGAATAGAACTAGACAGATTCTGTCTGTTGAACACACTAGTGCAGTTGAACATAAGAACTATATTTCTGGATTGTAACAGCGTCTTTCTGACCAAATATTACCTTTATTCTATTTGTAAAGTACTATTCGTTACGTTATGTTTTTTCCTGTTATATTCGAAGCCATTCAAACCTCATTTGCTCCCAGCCGGGATCACAGACTTTATTTCAACAGTCAATATATAAAATAACAAACATTAAAAACCTAAGACCTAAAGTAAACACTAGGTGGTTTACAATAAGTTCAATAGTGAAAAAACACTACCTACTTGTATTTTAAGTCCGTTTTCTATGTCAGGAAAACGCTATAAATAGTTCTGTTTTTAAGTGTACTTTGTGTTTGTTGTTTCAATGTTTTCCGCAAAAGTCCTTCGCAGCACAGGGATTATCCTCAAGGGAATTTGTGTTAAAAAAAGAATTTAAGGTTTTCTTGCTATCAAAGTCGGTAAGACGATAAGTAAGCCTAAGCAACAACCTTTCACTGTCCCACTGGTGGTCATGGGACTTCTATCAACTATTTAAGATCTAAAGTAGGCCTACTAGAATAATAAACATACTTATTAATTTATTTATGACATTATGGAAGGCTTACAGCTAAATACAATTTTAAAAGATATTAACAAATATATGAAACCTTAAGCCAATTACCAGCCTTCGTAAATAAGTGAAAAGCCCGTTCTCTCAGTGGTCGTGTTGTTCTACTTATATGGTCTACCTGTCCCATCGTGTCCTAAAAGTGAGGGAATAGGTAGTGTACCTGTGCGTACACTTGAGCATATAATGGCATACTTCATTCATCAGCCCAGACTGTGGCCATATGGTGATTATTATTATTAAATAGCTAGTAGGTACCCATATAAAGTAAGAGACACCGTAAATGTTCGAGAATGATTTACAACGCCATACATCAAAGCGTTAAGGTTTTAGTACAAGTACGACTATTGTAGTATGATCACGTTTGGTTTTAAAAGGTGAACTTTCAGTTCAAGGGAAATAAATCATTTAACAGCTGATTTATGCGACTTGGATTTTTTTATAGATTTATGGTAAGTTTGTAACTATTTCGTGTTATCAGAATGTTTCTTGTTTTGCATGTGACAGACATTCAGCCATTCGTTTATACCAAGGAAGTAAGAAATACCTTTGTTTATACACTATACGTATTCCTTAAGTTTCATCTAAATCACATAAGCCACAGACAAACAGATCTACTTTTGCACTCCGTACACAAATGTAATTTGTTACATAGTGCGACAGTAGTTATGAATATGTGGTCGTGTTTTGGAAGTCACAACCCTACGCCAGTAAAAGAAAACAATAAAAATACAAAAACGCTCAGCTATGTTCCAATTGACAGATCAAATAGGTTAACAATGTCATCAAAGAATTTTTCTTACTTGATGTATTTTGGGTATCTTTTCTCATCTCATAGCAATTCTTCAAATACAAATTATATTTTTTATTTAATACTTGTTTGTAAAAATATAAGTTAGATAAGTACTCATAAGATAACTGAGAAAAGATTATTTGCCGGCCCCGGCAGTGGACTTAAGGTCATACCTATTGGACGGTTAGCAGTGCTTGTCTGCAGCCTGCTTTAGATCTGCTATTAAGACCTAAAACGTGGTGACCAATCGAATTCACTGTCCAAAATAATTTAAACTCAGGACGTAATAATTGCATTGCTATGGAACTTAAAAAATCGTTTATATTCCAATCAGTCAATGGGCTACTGGATAAATTGGTAAATTTAGATTTCGTTCCTTATTTTAATCGGTGGGAAATCCGTTACGGATCCCCTCACCTTGTATGGGCGCAGAGCGGGGACTATGTAGGACTCCAACTGGTTTTACCCGAACTATAACCCTCCGGGTGTTCCTCCACGCATTTTGGCCAGGGTGTCCCCGGAACCACAAGAGACACAACCACGACAATAGATTTCGGTCCTACTAAGTGTCTATTCTCCTGACAAACAACCAGACTTTGCAAGAATGCAGTAAAATACACAGTAGATAACGAACTTCTTACCGCGTAAAAACCTTCCTCAGACTTGTAGCAAAAACCAAAATCAGCCAAATCGATTTTCAGCGAGATAAACAACCGCCTATTCAGACGAACAAAAATTATCACTAACGCATTTTTGTATCACTCAAAAATTACTCGACTCATTAAAGTAAGTATTTCACTTCTTAACATTGTCATTGAACATGGGCTACTTATATGTAACTAGAAAGCAACTCTTTGCGACAGCATTATATTGCTACCAAAGCGAAGAGGGTGTAGCTAGTATCTATGGTGACTATTAAAACCTCAATGCTGATGACCCTCATAAAATCATAGCCGCAAACTCAATAAAATATACAGAATTCAAGACTCAAACGCTTTCCAAATCACAATTTCAGCGATAAGCCATTGAGTACAGGTATTCCGGTTTCCGGTAAAGAGGAAAAGGGGTTTGGGCACGCACGCCTGATAAAAATGGAAGTGGGATTGTTCACACGCCGTTGCTTTTTGAGAGCGAGCGACGCAATTTATGTTTTTAAAGATATTTTACTTTTGGTATTACATTTAACATAATATTTATTTACATAAATGACCCAGTTTCGTTTTATGTATATTGAAGAGTTATTTAATTACGGGCCGATTGTTTTAAGACAGATAACTAAGAAATAAAATTATTATGTCAATGACAGTCAAAGAATAGATAATCAAGTGAATCTATGAAAAAATTAGCCCATAAATGCCCTTAAAACTGCACTCATAAAAGGCTTGCGCTTGACCACAACTTGCCTGTTGTTAAGCAATGATGACTCTATGAATGAACACGCTTACGACTCTAAGACAGGCAGATTATGGCTATCGGGAAACAGAGATGCCGGCAACGAGTTCCACAACTTAGCAGTTCGCACAATAAAAGTGGAAGCAACGCGCTTTGTGCGTATCCGTGGAATTTATACCGTATATCGGTGGCGCAGTACAAATGCCAATGCGATTGCGATGATGACATATCGGTTCGACCGTCCTCGACGGCTCACCGAAAAAAACTAGTGAACCAATAAAGGCCCTTTACATCCGCAAAAAAACGATGATAACGTTTAAAATTTGGGTACCTACACTAGTATAGGTAACCACGCGTTAATACGTACTTATTATGCAACTATCTACCCCCGATGATAATAAAACCTAGGGCCATCTTTCAAAATCACTTAAGCGAACGTATTTATACGATTGAGATATGCAGCTATAGGTAATATCCGCAAATTGCTTTAACGTTCGTATCATTTGGGTGAATACATACAAACTTCCAGCCGAACCTAACGCCCCTAGCTCGTGTAACTTTGAATAGAATTGTTCCGTATATAAAAGTAGCTAAAACATTTTGTGATGTTTGACGTACACAAATAAGGGTATGTATCTGTTGTAGTTGAGAGTCGTAGGATCTACTATTTAGGTATCATTCTATGTTATAACCAAATGTAACAACCTGGAAGTGTTTACCTGAGCAGTTGTGGCCTACCAACTACGTAAGAAACTACCAACCAGTTTAAGAACCGACTTGACTCTTACAATAAAAAAGAGAGAAGCCAATTAACAGTCTAACAAAGTACAAAGGACAAAGAAAGAAACCGAATGCAGGCGAATATCAGTTGTCTGCATCTGCTTCTCGGTTTAATAATACGAGTAATAATAACACGGACACGTCAAATAGTACTACCTCTTTTTCGTCGAAAAATATAAATATAAATGCTGACTACAAGAAAATTTTAATTAATCTAAGTACCGCCGATGAATGTCTACTGAAACAAACCATTTTAATGATATTCGTACCAAGAAGATTCAAAGATTTACTGCATTCGTGTTCTACGTGCAATGATTTACTGAGTTTTTGCTCTACGAGAACCACTTTATATTAAAATGTGGACGTAAATATTAAACGGAACGTAGAATTCCCAGTATTGACATAAACTTTATTGACATTAAGTAGGCACTTACAAATAAGTAGGTTGGTCTTTAATTACCTACCTTTCTTTTATGCAATGTTTAACAAATAACAAGAGCAGCGGTGGCACAGAAAAGTGGCGACGACGCAGCTGTATCAGCCTCTGAAATATAAGGTCGCGTGTTCGATCCCCAGTCGCGCCCACACATCTTGGTGTGAATTATTTCCTCGCCACTTGTCAATATCAGTGAAGGAAAACATCGTGAGAGAACAGTTTAGAAACTAATCATTCGAGTAGATTAGATTGTGCAGATTAAGGTCTAAACTCTCTCAATTCGTTAGATAGTTGAGAGAGGACCAGTTCCCAGCAGTGGGACACTAAAAGAGTTGATATTATAACAAATAACATCCCTAATTTATTTTATTCAACTGGGAATATCTCGTGAATACAACTGCCCATATAAATATAATATTACGTTAAATCACGTTGTTTACAATGTTTCAACATAATTTATATCTTTACGCGATCGCAATCCCCTGTGACGTGGTGCGCGCCAAACTGCTATCAATGAAAGGTACTATGTATGCAAATCGGGAACAAAATCCCAACCTCTGTGTTTATGGTACTATTTTTGTGTGTGTGTAAAAGCACTAAATAAAGTAACACTGTAATTTAAAAAATATTTCCAACTAATCAATTAGACTGAACTTAGGCATCTTTGTGTCAGATTAATGATTAAACACAAGATGGCCAATAGCATCACAAGTATTTAAAGTGCTTAAAATCAGTTGTAAGTTTGTAGAGGAAGATTGTTGGCCCACTAGATATAACATGCATAAGATGAGGTTTATACAAACAACATCTAAGAAGGTGATGTAGACGGACGCAAAGAAGACCAAGGAAAACTTGTCCTGTTAAGTAGATTAGCCGATGATATAAACTTGTTATTAGCTCCACTGACATGGGCATAGGTTTTAAGTTAATGGTGAAGTTATTAAGTAACTTCACATAATAAATTCTACATTTTAATAATAACAATGCATACTTCCACTTAAAAAGATTGTGAATATAAAAATACTACGGAAGCTACGAAACATATATCTGTTTGACGAGCACAAGACTTGAGATCACGATTGACGACGCACAAAGAACGCCCCAGGGACTCTATGCTTGCGAAGTTTATCAACATTCAGACTTTTGTAGCTAAGTAGGTATCTACTTGAGTATTTACTGGTTATGAATATAATAAAGATCTATGAAACCCATTATTTAGATAGATATTAATTCTACTTATACACAGAACTCACGTTTCGATCTCCAAGTACATAGCTTTAGAGTTAATAACAACACAACTACATTTGCTTACATAATGCACTCCTTAGGTATAAAATCCTAACAATATTTGCATTCGATACGGGAATTAAGTTTACTAAACCGCCAAACGTGAGTGTAAACTAAATATTCGTTCAGTATTTTTCTTAAATAAAATGCAATTACAAAGCAAGGATTCAGAATTCATACAAAAATGTTTACCGGGCCTGGCGTTGCGCTGCCGAGATCCGGTTAAAGATCCGCCTATTTATAAATGGTTGTTTGGATACGCCCAGAGGACTGTTTTAAGAGCTAAATTGAGCTCAGCTTAAAATAATGACGATATTTTCCCCAAGAAAACATCGCAAAACTGTTTGAGAATTTACCGTAGAGCATTTTAAGTTTGGGCACAGTGCTAACGCTGATAAAGTGTACCTACCAACTGAAGTTTAACCTACAATTAAAAGTTTTATGATCAAAATGAGAGAATTCTTTAATGAATTTTAAATAGAAAACGTAAATACAGTACATAAATAACAGTCTACCTACCTACATATATAATGTTCGTATTCATAATAGCAGAATTTCTTATTCCTAGAAATGATAGCATATACAAGAAATGTTGAGATTCATATTTCATGTTATGACTACATTCATTCGTTTTACTTTATACGTACAAAATTTTATGAATTCAGTCAAAATGTACCTAAATATAGTCTTTTTAGAATCTGATCTTGAAATTTATAATGTTAGATGAATGATCATAATTTCCCCTGCCATTTTCCCATGTCTATAGGGATCGGCTCCACGTGATGCTGCTAGCTACTAGAATCAAACGAGTGACTCGACATCAGACTTCGAAAACCGCGGGGAACCAGTAGCCGAGATGGTTAGATAGGTGTCAGATTATATTAGGCTTTTGAATACCTGTACCGATTGTTTAAATGACATCCGGGGCCGACTTCTTTACGTGCTTTCCGAGACACGGAGGGTACCAGACACCAAAACAAATCTCCATTGTAACACAATGATATCCGGGACAGAAATCGAAGCCGTGACCTCTCGGATGTAGTATAAACCCATCGGAGGGCTTACACCGCTCAACTACAGAAGTCGTCATGATGCTAGATGAATGGTGATACTTAAAATATGTATTCTATCTGAAAGCAATAGCAAACAATTTTTATCAATCTTATTCCTTAACAATTTCCATCCGCTGGATAGAGTTGAGGTAATTATGAGAGTATACAGAATTGGGTTTTGTATACTCTCATAACTACTTCAAAATTGAAAATTAAAGCAACCAATTTGTTTAACGTCGTATGCTCCAATGATTTTGTTAGCCACGGAAAGACGCATATCATATTCAAAACACTTTATCCCGCATACAGTGTGTGTAATATCGTTTACCGTTCACATTTACCTGTATCTCTGTACAACTGCTTAACATAATCGTAAAGCTCGGCTTCAAAGCAACTTATTGGAGTATAAACATATATGTTTCCCTCTCCTCTTTCATGCAAATTTCCGTTTGAGTGTCAGAGAGCAAAGCATATGTTATTTAGCGCCAGGACTTCGATGTAAGGGCAAGACGCGTGAAATATTCATATAGGATTTATCAAAGGAGATGTAGCTGTCATATTGGTACACATTTACACTGAACACGCCTGTTTCGCAATTTGGGTTCAGCGATTTGGTCCCCGATTATGATTGTAACAAAAGACGATTTTATTTTGGCAAATCCATTGACATTGATCTCTATACAGTTTTCCTACATACATTGTCATTTGTAAATAATCAAGGGCCGTCTAGTTACCTTAAATAATTAAAAGTATTTAACCATAGTTTTATAAATCGTTATAAATGTGAGTAACTAAGTAACCTTTTTGCTGAATAAACTCAGCGCAAAACGTGTTCTATCTCAACTCGATCGACATCAATACGCGGCATACTACAATATAGCTATGGGACAAACGCACAACACATACCTATTTGAATATTTTTTTTTACCTGGGCTGGTGAAATATACACTTTATACCAAATATTCGCAGATTTTATAAACAAGGTGGTATATTTGGAAATGCTGAAAATCAAGCTCTTGCATAAGAATTAAAATAAAGATTGACATAAAAAGAGCCTTAATTGCTGTACCTTTATGTACCAAGAAAATACCAATAAAACTTAACTAACGAACCAAAGAAGACTTGTGTTGGAGAGCTATTAAGTTCCGTAAGGATTCATCTGAAGCACCACAACCTTCGGGGGTCTAAATATATTGGTAGTTAATTGCGTCGACAGTAAGTTTTACGAATAATAAGAATATTTTGAAGTTGGGCGTGGTTTGTCCTGCACTGGAAATGATATCAACATTTTTTTATTCAACGCACGAGAATTATGTTATGTACCTATGCAATCAAAACAATAAAATATGGTTCCACAAAATGGGTTTTGCTTGACAAGTTCTCTACCACGAACTGTTTTAACACATCTTCGAGGGATTTGTTTTAATTGCACGATACATACCTAACTAAAATATTGAATTCTTTAGTGGACATTTTTCATTTTCAGATACATGTTTGAGTGAATGCAACATGGTTTTTAACAAAAATGTTTGATGAAACCGAAACATCAATCGATATCATCCTTTGACATAACGGATATTTGTTCCATATTTTTCAAAGTGGATTGCCTACGAAATCAAACGAATGCTATCCCACGACATATCAGCTGAAATTTTACGAAACATGATAAAAAAGCAAGACGAAAGAATTGAATTGAAGTCACTATTGGTGAAATCTATCAGAAGTATGAATCTTTACTTACATAATTATTAATCCTACTAGGCAGACTAATGTGATGTTGAATTGGTTCATATTCTTCCTTAGTTGTGACCACAATGAAATTGATCTCTATGAACGTAATTATTTTACTAATAAAACTCCAGGTAAACTCTGATGAACTCTTAAGTATATTAACAACAATTAACGCAGCACGTGATTACAATAATTACAAAGACCCTACCACAATCAACGTACTCGCTATAAGTATAGAACACACAAACAATACAAACTAAGTTGGTGCAACTATTAGATAATTATAAATTAAAGGCAATTTGATTAAAATTCGTGCCTCTACTTTAGTAAACAGCAACTGATATAACTGCAACTGACGCTAAACCACGATAGTTAAATTGCTGTATAACTAGGTAGGAACTTAATTAAGTTTTCATAATTCCAGTAAAATGTAAAAAAATGTTAATTTTTTTTACTTTTTAATTAGGTAGATTACTATCCCCAAAAGCAATTAAATCTATGATAATTACTTATACAAAAACTTTAATACAAAGTTCAGGTAAATACTTACAAATTAATTTATCAAAAGATTAATTTGACTTGAAAGATATTAAAAAGTCTTTAATTTATTGCTAAAATTTATTGTTAAAATCTTCTACTTTGTTAGCATAACCCAAGAAATGGCGTCAGTGTGGCTCTTATCCTCGAAATGACCCCTATTTAATGAAAAGTATACATATCTGTGGTACGATTTTACGTCTCAGTATTATATCTTAAATTATTTTCCACGTACGTATGTACCTACCTATTTAATAAAGGAACAAAACCATTTCAAATAGCACTTACAGAGCACAGAACAACAGCGCCACGAAGTCGTTTCTAATTTTAGAGTCAAGTTTGCTCAATATGCAAAACGAAGGCACTAATGAGTACCTACCTAAATGTTTCTCCCATAAACGGAAGAGGACTCTTTAACAAGAAAGTGGTTTTTGTCCCTGAAATATCGAACGAATTCCTAGGCGTCCAAAATGAAACGCCTTTATTAAAAGTAATATTACTTTTCCTGTTATTATTTCGGTCTTACCGCCTCCGTGTATTTGACACTAACAAAATTGAATAGAATAAACATTTAATTATAATATTGGATAATAATATAAGCTCAGTCAGTTGTACGTAAATTGTTGTACAGAAAATGTTACTATTGATGTAGTTACTTTATAGCACACTCAAGTTATAACTGCGAAAAATAAATTAACGCGCCTTTGACATTAACTGTAATGAATAAAGAATAAATGTAATAAGTAATGATTGAGAGTAAATTGATCTATTTACTGTCTAGACTACACAAGTACTTGCACAGTAGGTAGATACTGGATCAACTATGTAAGATTAATGAGATTGTGAGTTTAGTAAAGAGCTTGTTTTTTGTTTATCTTTTGTGTATATATTTATATTTAAGTATGAATCTATTAATACAGGATAATGAAACGTAGGTAGGTAAGTACCTATTTAATTATACATAATAATATAAGTGTGTACTATACTAAGTGTATCAGTCTACATACAAAGTACAAGACCTTGTGCAAACCACGGGAACCACTCAATTACAAACTTGCTTTTTGCAGAATTTTGATACGAAACTTGAGCGATCCTTTACTTTACAGCCTCGTTTTCACTAAGCTTCTTGGATTATAGCATTTTAACTGCGCCACATTTGACGTTAAAGTACAATGTGACTATTTTCTCTCTCAAAAGTTATTTTCAAAACATTAATAAAATATTACACTTTAAGTTAGGTAAGGTTAGTTTAAATACTACACACATTTAAAAGTGTCCGTATCTTCTACTTCCACTTCAACTCTTATTTTAGTGCCCCACTGCTGGGCACGGGTCTTCTCTCAACTATCTTACAAGTTGAAAGAGTTTAGTCCTGTCCGAGTGCGGGTTGGTGAATGTCACATATCCTCATATGATTAGTTCTATACTGCGTATTCCCTCTCAAAAAACTTGACAGTCAATAAATTATCAGTTGACCGTATATAGGTACTTACCCAAATATCTTAGAGAGGCTTGATATAAATTGGAAAGAATTTGAAAGAAAAGATAATAAAGTAACTTCGGTTATTATTTGGTGGTCTTCAAACATTTTTTGGCAGAAATGGAAATAAGTTTGTCAAATTGAATATTTGTACCAAAGAGAGCAAGAATATATTATGTATAATTGATAACTGATTCGGTATCTGATATACTTAATAAACCATTTGATTTTAGTGATGTTTTTTTACATATTAAATGTAATAGGAAGCTAATGATTTGATCATGATAAATGTAATGATTATCAAAGACCAATCTTAGTTCTAAATTTGACAAAAGTACCTAGGGGTCTAAACCACAGTTACCTCACAAAAATGAAAGAAGAGAGTCACGAATTTTATTAATATTTCTGGTAAACAACAGGGAAGAATGGAAGAAGCTACACCAACAATAGCAAGGTTCTTAAATTGAAAAAACTTAGTTCATGGTCTTCGTTGGTTTTCTTCAATATAATTTGAAACAAAAGGAATGTGGTATCTTTTGGTAAGTCAGGAAAACAATTTGTCGTATGTGTTAAAAAGAATTCTACCCTATTTAATTAAGAGGTAAATTACGTCGAGAGCAGGTATTGCTACGTTGCAGCTCGCAATAATAAGTGTTAAATATTACCTTGTTATTGCAATAAATATAGAATGAATGTAAGTATAAACAAATTTCGCTTTACACGGTTGCTTGTTAATAGGATATGAGCCCCTACCCCGCCGGAAAACTGCTGAGAGCTAGGAAATTGATTTGAGTTAAAGCTACATGTTATTGAGTAAGGGTGACTATCCACTGAAGCGGAATGAAGCAGCGCCAAGCTGAGTGCGTAGTGATAAACGTAAGTTTTATTATTTGCTCTATGGTACAACTATCCCACACTCTGTCTATAGAAGCAGAGCCGAAAAGACAACAAAATAAAGCCTTCATTGATTGCATAATTAGCACACAAGTCTGCTTCGCTTGAATAGAGTGTCAGGCTGTCAGACTAAGTAGCGATGTAAATGAGACGCGTACATAAATGAACGATATTTATTAAAACTTGTTACGTTTGCTTATTCAAAGACTAGTATAGACGTACGCCTATTACCATAAGATCTGAAGCCGTGAAGTAAGTGAGGAGGGAAGTACACTTAGATGCGATATAAGGCGACTTAGATTTAGACTGTAATAATGCTATTCTAAGCACTGTTCTTTAAAATGATCGAATATTGTTATATCGATAGTCAATAAAGTCACATAAACCAAACAAACCAAACGAAATCAAAGTATAATTTAAACAACGCAACATCAACAAATACAATATAAATACGTAAGGGGCTGAATGAGTAAATAACTAACTATTCCAATATTTGGCAATCAGAACCGTTTGATTTCAAAGAGGTCAACATTGTATGTGATTCGACTATGAAACAAGAAAATAGCTTTAGAAGAATTTCTCGAGAAAAGCTAAAGTTATGAAATCCCAATAAATTCTACTTGATTGAAATAAGAATCAATCTTCCTTCACAGTCAAAGTATAAAATACAACTTGGATTTACATTTATTTAAAAACATGAATTTAGCCATTTTATTTTTAGTTGAAAATTTATTTATAGTTAACATTGAGAATGTTATAGAATCGATACATTGTAGTTATCTTATTGAGATTTACCTTCTATGCAATCAATAACTCAACAGGTAAGGGTTCATGGGTACATCAGAGGCAGATTTCAATAGCTCTCGTAAACCCTACTCAGCTCTGGCTTGATGCCAAGTAGGGAGAATGTCAGTTGCACTGAACAACACTAAAATATTCTACTGTTCGATGTAACTACATATTTGAGCATAAAAGACGTAAAATGGTTAGATTCCTTACATGAACATTTTTTTGGTATTTGCTTTGGACAAATTGTCAATTTTACCAAAGTTTTCACGGTTCTCGTCTGGCTTTAAAGATTAGTAACGGTCTTACAAAAAATAGTTTTATTTCACAGAATTAATTTTGCTGCAGGTAATGACGGAAGAAAAGCTATTCAAATCATTCGTATCTCAGCGTATTCAGCAGATATATTTCATGCTTAAGCACTAGCAAAGCACTGAGGTTGATATAAGTAAACTTATTTTTTTATTTTCCTTGTAGAAAATAGCGATGCTCTCTGACTACTACTAATTGGTTCTTGTTATTTCTTAACTACCTTTCCAAGCTATTATTCTCTTTTAATTCGTTTGACACTATAGCCGGGTGTGAATATTCTTTTTATTGATATTATAACCTTGCAGTAACATTAATATTTTTACTAAATATTCACTTTGTTAACACGTCTGAACTGCGCCTCATCTAAAACAGTTTACAGTGTGTTCATTCTAATATATTCATGTTCCAACAAAGTGTTGTAAACTGCAAAACGCAAGAATTAACACAATTCATTATGAGCTCAAAATTTCCCTCTTGTTGGTTAAATTTTCTTGTTTGAAACGGGAGTTACGTTGTGTTAGTTTTGGTACGTTTTTATTTTTGTGTCATTTTTATCTTTTACCTGAAATCTTTAAACGCCTCTTTCCGGCAATTCAGTCGATGTTAACGATTCTGCCTGTGTCAAGTAGGCAAAAGACGACGCAAGCGGAGGATTAAGAGCCTTGACAAATGCCTGCTTCTCATTCCTGTTCCTTGAATCGTGACTTTTAAGTCGGTATAATAATACCTACGTGTAGGTACTTATATAAATCAGCAGTATTATCTAGATCTTTTCCTAGAGTAGCTACTCTGATAACGTAGTGTCGCAATGGCTTGGAAGACAGCCAACTGGTGACCGCGCTCAATTCACACACCGCGAGATATCGTGTAATTAAAGCACTTGAACTTAAACTATATTCAATTTAGAAACACCTTTACATATTTCAATTCTTGCCTTCCTTTATTTAAATACAGTTATAACAACTGTCTAAGTTAATAAAAAGATCGTACTTTTTATTAACTTAGACAGAAATAATAAAGCGGTGTATTTGTTTTTTAAATTAATAAAACATCCTAAGTATTTCGTGAAACTATTTGAACGTTTTATTAATCATAGTTTTCATACATATCTACATATTTACTTATTTTATAGACCTTAGATATCTTCATTAATCTAAATTAATCTACGTATAAAAACTAGTTAATAGTTTTTTAGTTACAAAATTTATAACGAAAGGTTATTTATTATATAGATTACGGAGATAGATTACGGATTACATATAGAACGCTAATTAGTTTCAGAAAAACAACGGTTTTGAATGAGAAAGTACTAATTCAAGTATATATAAGTACTAATTTCAATCACTTCATACATAGAACTCAACGGTTAATATAATGAGCATTGTAATTCTATAACGTCCTAGTTAGCCCTATCTAATTATAGTCGCCAAAATTAGTGGACTAAACAGCTGTGATAATCAGTATTAAGAGTTGGAAACGGTTCGTTGTGTATCTAGTGCGAAATTTGCACCCGCACAGTTGCCTTCTCAACAAAGGCAGGTTGTGATTTCCGCAGCTCAATGATGTTTGTCATGTGTCGAGCAAATAGTCCAAGACAACCAGGAAAATTGTAATACGACAGTTGTACGGGCACTGAATTTCATTGTTCCAATTCTGAAAATCTTAACGCGACAATGCTATGCCGAGGCGAGTATCGACTTTTTACTTTTGTCCGAAGTAGTAGTAGACTCCAGTTTTAAATATACCCTGGATTTAAATTTGTTTGCGCTGAAAATTTGTTTGTGTAAAATTTAGTTCAAAATAATATTGCTCTTGCAGGAGTGTACGTGACTTTGATATTAATTATTTTAACTCTTGGAAATGTTAGAGCTGTGTTTCGAAAATTCGAAACTTTGAAGACTACTATTAACATCGGTGAGTGGATTTGTAACCGCAAATGCGTTTAACTTTTTATTAAACAAGTCATATTATTTTTAAACAGCAGTGGAGCTGTGTCACCAGTCTCGGCTTTTAAATGTAAATAGATCGCATAATCTTCTTCGTGTCAATTTCATTTATGGTTAAGAAATACATCGTGAACAAACAAGCTTGTCTTAGAAATGCGCACTGGAGGACCCGCGCGACCTGCGTGAATTACTTAAGACTTTCTTAACACTAAGGATATTTGAGAACAGATCTGTGCCTCGCAGTAGGACAGGTAGTGACTGTAGAAGTATCTGCAGCTATGAATAATATTTTATCGTTTTATTATTTTAGGGGCCATATTTCCTCCCAATACAGTAACGGAAGTAGCATTTGCATCGTCCCTTGCCCGGGCTTCTATGGAGAGCGAGCAATACCATTATGTTATGAAAGTTGTATACGCTCCCTTTGGGGATAGTTTTGCAGCATCTAAAGCGGGTATGTATTTTAGTTGTTTTGTTCGAGCCTGTTCAACGTTGTAAATCTAGTTACTCGTTAATACATTCAAACAATGGGCGATTAATTCGATATATGTCACTTTTCTGCATAATTGTTTACCATACCTTTATTTTATAACTATATGTACATGTAAAACCATCATTTCAATCATGTTCGGATAAATTCAAACTAATTATTTTACACAAACAAATATTGTTAGTTTATTAGTTCGTGTATTTCGATCATATTTGCACATTATTGGATAGCCAAAGTTGTATTTACAATGATCGTATGGTATAAGTTGTACAAATTAAATAAGTACCTAACTATATTTCTTACTCTAACATCACTACGTTGGGCAATGGACAATATAGTTACTTATGTATATTCGGATCTTATTTCGAACTAAAAGTTGTTACCCTTTGTCTGCCGTGATGACGTAGCAAACGTTGGACAAAAGATTTCCTATTTTGTTCCGAAAGTTAACAGCCAAGGGACGTCGAAGTCAGCCCTTAAATCCACTTAAAATATTGTGGAGCCTTTTGGCAAAACTTTAGGACGGGATCGGTGAATACTTACACTTTAATTACTTTTATAAATGGTGAACTTAATAGAACTCTAAAGAAAAATTTCGTTGGTCTGCTTAGCTATCTCAATATTTTTAAGTTAGGTGCATAAGTTTTTTACTCTGTTGTTACAAGCCGTGGTCGTCCTAAATATGTTAGCTTAGACAGGTACAAATACTTGTGACTAAATTAATATTCACCAATCACCCCGTAGTAGATACTCATAATAAACGCCCAATTTGCGTACCCAGATAATTAGAATCAAGAATTTAAATCAAATTTAGATCTAAATTTTAGTGTAAAATGGCCGATAAGCATTACTTTAACTGCTAATTGTTCAATTAAAATTGTGGACCTAAAATGTAAATAATAACAACGAAGTAGTTGTTCGGTTTAGTTTTAAATGCTTAGCAATATTCACTTAAATAATAGATAACAATGTTACACATGAATATAACAATGTTTCTTATACAATTTGGTAAGTACAATTGGGGTTAAGTACATGTTATTGAGTTAGTCCGCCGTTTAAATATATTGAATTTGTATAACCCTACCCAAATTAGGTATCAAGTGGCTTTACAATTGATTAACTTCATTGTATATCGCACATTGTTTCATAAAAGCGAGGTAAACTAATTTTTGATATCGTGCTGTTTGTATTCGCAGCATGTGAATTGATATCTGGGGGTGTAGTGGCAGTATTTGGACCCACCGACCCCGTGTCTGCGTCAGCTGTGGAGGCACACTGCAGATCCGCACGAATACCGCATATACAAGTACCTACAATACCTAATTTAACAAAAAATCCTCTTTGCCCATCTAAGAATTTAATTGAGCCAAATACTCATAATCCAATAGTCATAATAGGCATGGTGTCTGTTAAAAAAACATTGGGAAAAGAATTGAAGTAAATGGATTGTAGACCATAGAGCAACACGTGCCACCAACGCGCCGCGTCGGGGCTGTTAAGCTGTTATCCGTATTGCTTAATATTATAAACACACTATTGCTTTCTTCTTTATTGTAATCAAAAAATTATACCAGAAATCAAACGCCTACCTACTTGATATCCAATCAATACAATTGACAGGTTTGTACAAAACCTGTCAATTGTATTGATTTTAAGTAGACCGATACGTTTAACATTGCTTTATCATGCTTTATTGACATCTATTGTTATGTTTCACATGAATTTTTGAGCATTCAGCTTCATTAGTCTTTAATTTACCAAATTAATTGACTAATAATTCAGCACTTAAAACTAAAGTGGTAAATTAATAATATCAATAATTTCAAGATTGTAAAAGCAAAACTTCAATTAACAACGTAATTTATTGTGACTGGCCTATGCAAAACCATTTCCATATTTTCTTTCATTAAAATCAGTGATCAGTTTCACTACCCAGTGCTACATAGTGAGACCATAATCCATCTTTCCAGGCATTATGGCGCCCTCCTCCTGTCCGCGGTTTGGAACAAGTCAGTCCTCCAGGAATAAATTTGTATCCAGAAGCGGTCGCCCTTTCCAAAGCCATTGCACATTTTATAAAGGATAGTGATTGGAGATCTTACACACTTTTGTATGATGATGATCATGGTAAATAGCACATTTTATGTTGTTCAATCTTGTAGACGAATTGATTTCATATTTTTGTGTACTTATTCAAATATCTAAAGCCTTTAACAAAAAAAATTGGTTGCCTGTAAAGTCGGTATACGGGCGAAAGTTTTACGTGACAACGACTTTGAGTGGTAAAATAATTTTAATGTGAATATTCATTCGTATAGTAGGAAGAAGGATGAAATAATAGTAACAATTTAAAACATTTATTTATACAAAGAATTATATTTAAAACATTAATTTATACAAAGAATCTCGCTCTTAGGCGGGCTAACTGTGCTCGAGTGGAAGGGACGCGTGCCTTTCACTTTTTATGTCTGTCTCTCTCGCTCTTAGGCGGGCTAACCATGCCCGAGTGGAAGGGACGCGTGCCTCTCACTCGCTCTCATTGTGAGCGCATAACGTGAGCGGAGCGTAACGCAGTTTCTTGAAGTGTCACCCGGCAAACCAATTTATAAGACGTTGTCACGTCAAAATCAGTTAACGAAACTAGTTTACACAAGTTTTACCTGGTCTAAATTTTCAAGGTTTAATAAGACTACAAGAAGTATTGAAACATGCAGACCCAGAAGTTAAATGGCTAGTAAGAAGATTAACTCCAGGCGAAGACAACCGCTCATTACTAAAATCAGTAAAAGCTACAGGTGAAACTAGAGTCGTTCTTGACTGCCCGGCTGACAGAGTATTAGAATATTTACGCCAAGCCAATGAAGTAAAATTTTTCGAAGACTACATGGTAACGTACATGCAATGGAAACCTTTTACCCTCCAAAATGCAATTGCAATTGATTCCTTACAATGACATGTATAACTCAAACTTGATGTCATAATTTTAGCCATATTCAAAATAACGAAACGACTATTCATGTAGTTAGCTTGATAAGAACATTGATGTATACTTTCAGAGTTATGTTTTGATATCGCTAGACGCCCACACTCTTGATCTTGAAGAACTGCGCTACGGTTTATCAAATGTCACCTGCCTACGAATATTTGATCATTCTGATTCAAGGACTAGATCATATTTAGCAGACTGGAAAGTCAGAAGCTCATCTGATGTCAAAATTCCAAGACAGACTCACGAAATAACGGTATGTAAAAAGATATATTAGGTAACAGAAAAATGTTTATGAAGATATGGTTTAAAATTTATAATAGTATTCAAGGTAGAAGCTGCGCTAGCTAGTGATGCCGCAAGGCTTATAACCGACGCAATAGAGAGTGCTCCCGAAGAGTTTAAGTTCGAAGTACCTGAGCTTTCGTGTGACTCTGAATATACGTGGGAAGAAGGTGCTGACTTCGCAAACCATTTGCTTACGGTATGGCACTACACAAAAATACTAAATTGTAGAATTAAAGCGATCAATATTTTCAATATAGTTTACTATTTCAGAATCCTATTGTTGGTATTACCAATCAAATACTTCTAGACAATGTAACAGGTGAAAGAACAAACTTTAATGTAGAAGTTATGGAACTTTCAAATAGTGGTTTTAATAGCATTGCAAAATGGAATCCTGAAACAGGTTTTGAATATGTTAGATCAGCTGATGAGACTTCCGGCCGTTTGGCAGAGAAATGGCAAAATAAAACTTTTAAAGTTGTATCTCGTATTGGAGCTCCGTATTTGGTTGAAGTACAACCAAAGGAAGGTGAAGTACTAGAAGGAAACGACCGATATGAAGGATACTCGAAAGACTTAATACATGAGATATTAAAAGAAACATTGAATTTAAATTTCGAAATTGAAATTGTCCCTGGAAACCTGTATGGCTCTTATAATAAAGACACAAAAAAATGGGACGGCCTTGTAGGACATCTTTTGGAAAGAGTATGTTCAAATTAATCTCTTGTGTCGATTGTTAATTATTGTGACGTTTAAACACTTATTGATACTTAGTCACATTCTTTATTTCAGAAAGCAGATCTAGCGATCTGTGATTTAACAATTACCTATGAACGACGAGCGTTTGTGGATTTCACTACACCGTTTATGACTTTGGGCATTAGTATTTTATATTTAAAACCCACTCCACCAGAACCCGAATTGTTTTCATTTTTGAAACCGTTCTCAGTTGATGTTTGGATCTATATGGCTGCAGCATATTTAATGGTCTCCTTATTACTTCATATTTTAGCTAGGTAAGCTTTTGATTTTATTTGACCTAATAACATAAAGATCAACACACGTCACATCTGTTATTATTCTGCGCTTCAGGTTGGCACCAAATGATTGGGAAAATCCACATCCGTGTGACAAATCCCCTGAAGAATTGGAAAACATTTGGCACATAAAGAATTCCTGTTGGCTGACTATGGGATCAATTATGACGCAAGGATCAGATATTTTGCCTAAGTAAGTTTAAAAGATTTGAAATATTTAAACTACATTTATGGTTTAGCATTAATGAAGATATCTTCATAAACTTATTTACTGGAAATCCAAGAACAGCTTTACTAATTTGTCACTTTTCTTAGGTAGAATAAATAGACATTTGAATGATATTTTTTTTATTATCTTATTTTAGGGGGTATTCTACTCGGTGGGTTTGTGGGATGTGGTGGTTCTTTGCCTTAATTATGTGTTCCTCCTACACTGCCAACCTTGCTGCATTTCTGACCAATGCCGCTATGGATGATTCAATCAAGAGCGCTGAAGATCTCGGCATGCAAACTAAAATTAAATATGGGACCTTGTTGGGGGGATCTACTTATTCATTCTTCAAGGTTATACATACACACTTAAATTTATATTAAACCGACGTTCCATTCCATTAATCATAATTTCCTTAATTTTTAGCGGTCTAACGTGTCATTGTATCAAAAAATGTGGGGAGTGATGGAGTCAGCCCGCCCTTCTGTTTTTGTTAAAAATAATGATGCTGGTTTAGAAAGAGTTTTGAAAGGTAAAAGGGACTATGCGTTTTTCATGGAATCTACTGCCATAGAGTATCAGCTAGAAAGACATTGCGATTTGATGCAAGTTGGTGGACTTCTCGATTCTAAAGGATACGGGATCGCAATGCCTTTTGGTAAGTGCTTTATTCAATCAACTAATAATTTCTAAGTAGTATTTATTATTTGTTGAATTGATTATTAATTGGATGTTATTAATTATTATGAAATATTTTACTATCAATTGAATTTTATAAATTTTAATTAGACATTTAAAGACTATTATATACTACTATATCATGTAACCATTATTAGTATTTTTGTATTTTACTCTCAATTTTCTACACAAATGTATTTTTGTTGCTAAATAAATGACTTATGACTTAATATATCTAGTTTCATACCTACTGCAGCTAAGTTTTAGTGATGGTGCTTGATGTCTTTTTTCAATGTTTTGAAATAAAGTAACTTGTATTGTTGAAGATTCATCATATAGAACGGCGGTGGATAATGCAGTATTAAAATTAGCTGAAAGCGGGAAATTAGTAGAGATTAAAAACAGATGGTGGAAAGCACCTCCTGAAGAACAGTGTGTTGTAAGTACTCATCACAATTATTACTAATTAACTGCAGTTTGCGATTTCGTGCTCGTGAAATACCAAATTCATACCAGGGGAAGTACTTAAAAGATATGTTTTTAACCAAATAATTTCTGGCGTACTTAATCAGATAAACTCGCATACGTACTTTAGGTATAATAGTAGAAAAAAATTAATGTCATAATCATTTAATTTTTTTTAACATTCCAGGCTCAAGAAGTAGCAGACGACAGTGGTGAACTAGGAGTAGACAATGTAGGCGGCGTGTTTGTAGTATTGGGTATAGGATGTAGTATAGCTGCAGTGATGGGTATGTTCGAATTCCTGTGGCACGTTCGAGAGGTCGCTATTGAGCAAAAGGTATGCGACGTACCAAATAGAATTCTTATGTAAATGCGAAACCTAAACATACTTAGGCACATGCAATACCTCTGCCAAAAAATTTAATTTGAAAAACTAAGGATTACTAAACTTTTAAAACGACAGATAATTTCATTCATGTGTGTTTTTTTAGATGACTCAGGGAGAAGCATTTTGGGCAGAGTTAGCGTTTGCATTAAGCTTTTGGGAAACAGAAAAACCTGTCAAGCATTCTCGTCCTTCGTCAACTGCATCAGGGTCGGATGCCGGGTCTAGAGCATCCTCAGTACTTAGATCTGCTGCGGATCTGTTCAATATTAACTATTTTAAGTAATTGTGCACTTGTTAAGAATTTCAGAAATACTTTGAGTTTTAATAAAGAATACTTTTTTACCGGTCAAAGCATTGGTTTATAATGTCTCAATTAATATTTAAAATACTTTTTGAATTGGTTACCAGTTATTATTATAATCAAGTGGCAGCATAGTATCTAACGACTTTTCTTCTGCTTTGTTTCAAACCGATAGCTTACCTATCACATTCACTTGAATACACAGTAGTTTCGAATAAAGTAGGAAAAACTAAGTTTGGTAAACTTCCAAAAAAAAGCAACCTACGAAATGTTAATGATTTAATAAAAAATGCGATAAGTACATGACACAGACTATGTGCAAATTTGCAGTCATATTGACAACAACATTACATAAATTTTGGTAATTTAGTACGTTTAGGACACGTACGAGTGACAACGAGTTTTTAGGTCTGATTCGCACTTGTCCATATAGTTTGTCAAATTGCATGTAACTACATAAGTAAATTTAAGACATAAATACATTGCTTACAAATATCCACAGCCTTTTAGTATATTGTATCAAAATTAATAAAAGAACTCGCAGCCCTTAACACTGAAACAGCTCTAGATTGTGATCTCTCCCGGCGAGGCGAAGGGCTGGCAGTTGATGGAGGTGCAGACCGTGGTGGGGCTGCTAACCTTTGTAGCTGTCGAGGATTTAAAGAAGCTCGCCATTCACTCATTAAAGCCTCTTTAAATGTAACCTAAAAGATTAATCATTTTAAACGACGGATTTTTCGAATAGAAAAAAAACTGCCTGTTGATCTAGTGGTAAATATATTCTTCTAATAATCACAAAGTCCCAGGTTGGAATGTAAGGTCACATAAAGATGAATCAAATACAGAAAAATCTTAGTAGCAACTCTAAATTCAGAATTGTGACTGATGTACGGCCCCGGATGAACCCCTATTACATACGAGTCCTAAACATAGCCTTCGGGTAAAGTAGATGTGAACGCTAGGTATGTCGACTAAATAATAATGGCCTATTACAGAACCCACACCTCTTTTTAACGTACTTACATTCTCTTTAGCACAGATTTCTCGAGCATGTAGCATAAATTCTATAATTGCCACAATAAGCCCCAAAATACCACCCGAACCCAGAACGACGAATATGCCGCTTGTACTATCCATTTGTAACCCGCTTTCTTCTTGAGTTAACTCTTTCTGTAAGGGAAAGAACAAAATGACAAACTTATTAGTTACAGACTTAAACAGTGCTCAACCATTTTCATACTGTTATAACTATAAAACTAACATTGCAGTCCGCTGGATTGTCTTCTTCTTCCCACCATTTCTTTTTCAAAAGCTCCAGTTTGCCTTTTTCTTGCAAATACAATATGGCAGCATCTACTTTATTTTTATGTGGATAATCTGTAAAAAAAAAAACCTAAAGTAATTTATTTTGAAATTGTGATAAATACAAGTGATGACAGTTTGCTTACTTTTTGCCATAGCAATACCATATTCTTTAGAATCTAACTTAGATCCAAGCATTCTTAGATCACAATTTCGTTTTATATGGTATTCAATCGTAGTAGACTCCATAAAAAATGCGTATTTGCCTTTACTACGGTTGACGCGATCGACTCCTTCTTCATTTTTTGTGACAAATACAGTAGGTTTCGTAGATTCCATATTTGCCCAAAGTTTAGAATAAACCGAATCGTTTGAATACTGTAATGCAAAAGCACACAAATTCAATCATTGATAAAGATCAGCGCCCCATTCTCGCGCTTTAGACACATATCTTTGTTAGACATATATCGAAAATAAATAAGGATTTCATTAGTTTTCTTACAGTTTTTTGTCATTTTTCTATTAGAGTTAAATTTCTAAAGCGCTAGAATAGGGGAATAGACCCTGTATTTTACCAATGGAGCTGGTAAACCCAGAGCACTTCGACCTTGTGGAAAGAATATAGAGTAAGAAATATTTGCTTACTTACTTTAAAAAATTTGTACGTAGAACCATTAACTAATGACCCGTAAGATATTTTGTTTTGTTTGAGCAGGTACTTCACATCTTTAATTTCGTTAGAGCGGCGATTATCACTAAGAAACATTGACATGTTGGCTGTATAAGAAGCTGTTACTATTAGCGCAAAGAACCACCACATGCCTGCAACCCATCGAGATCCTGGCGCTCTGTACAAATAAATAATAAATAAATAACGATTGAGTCTATTAAGTAATAATTGAAATGGCGGATGTTTATATCATTTAAACAGATCACTTAGAGAAATAATTTTAAGAATACTATACAAAAAGTATGTAGCGTAGGTAAATACTTGTTAAATAAAACACACCTGGGCAATATATCACATCCCTGAGTCATTATAGCACCCATTGTTAGCCACAAGCAATTATAAAAACTCCATATATTCTGTAGATTTTCAGGGTTCTGATTACATGGATGAGGGTTCACCCAATCATCTTGACTCATACTAGAACAATATAATGCAAACATTAAAGGCATTTTCTTTATACATGTAATGTGTCAAAACTAGATGTCATCATAAAATATACTTACCGAGCGCAAATAAGCAATACAAATGATACAATTATGTACGTAGTAGCCAAATATAACCATACATCTAAAGATAAAGGTTCGATAAATGAAAACCAGTTGGGATCTACAGGGTCTGGCTCTCTGTATAACATGCTTATGCCTAATGCCATGTATGGAATTGAAAAATCGACGACCGCATTCCGTTCAGATGTAATCGTTAGATCACTTATACCTAAATGCGCTTTCTGAAATCAAATTTATACATTTTATTTTCTATTTGATGTTGTATAAACTATGGTTAGATAGATTATTAACACCATCACGCCTGCTATCGCACAGACAAAATTCCACAGTACAGCCAGCATTTCAAAGTACCCATAGTCCATTCTAGTGTATAGCCGTCTTTCTAACATTTCACACCGTAGTACAATTACGCAGGTGAAACTTTAAGGCACACGTGAGTATGTAAACACAGGTATAACTTGCACCATCACCACCAACTGCTAGAATACGGACTGCTAAGAAAGTCTTAACACTTCTTTGGTCTGCTCGACACGTCTAGAAGCAATAACGCTATCAGGCAAGCTGTAGTCAAGCGCATGCCTATTTCAGAATAAAAAAAATCTACATAATAATATACCTACTGACATTATAAATCTGAAGTTTGTTTATTTAAACGTGCTACTCAGAGACAACTGGTCCGTTTTGATTCGATTCTTGTACTGTTAAATAGCTTATTTATTGAGAAATACATTAGGTCCATACTATAGCGTAAAGGCTACTTTTTATCCCACTGCTGGGCATGATATAAAAAGTAGGCGACGAAGACGCTGGCGGAAAACTAGCGGTAGTAATAATAATAGTACATCTAAATGTAATATTAATTAAATATTCAGATAATACCACTAAAGGTTAATGGTTAAGTTTTATTTATTTGTCAGTTTTTATTTGCTGTGATAAAAATAAAGCAATATCATATCGTTATTTTTACTTAATAGAAACTTACGTGATCTAATAACTCTCCAATTATTCCATTCCACTTATTTGTCCCTTTTTGCCTATTACCTGCACCCCCTTCAACTGGATAAAACTCATACTCGTAGTTATGTGATGTTTCACTATTAATTCGCTCAAATATAGCATTGATCAGATCTATTGCATACCCTTTATAGTATACACTGGTCTCATTTTTTACAATTTGAAAATATGGCTTCACTTCTGAAGTAACAACCTGATGGGAAATGTTTGAATGTTATGTATCTTATTAGTCGGAGTAAAAAAAACTTACATAGGTACTTACGCTTTTAAAATGCATACCCTTATTTTTGAATTGTTTTTTGTAGCTGTGGATCTATCGTCAACCATATTTACGTTATTAAATTTATTTGTTTTATAATCCCAATTGCCTGCGTAAACAAACGTACTCTCTCTATCCAGTTTTGAATATAATAGTGTAAAATTAACTCTTTTGCCATTTTCAAAAGCGATATCTCCTGTGAGACCGGTCGCTGTAGTCTGAAAATAACGTAACATAGACAGCAAATTCTAAACTCATGTCAGTACCTGCCTAATTTAAACCAAACATATTTCGTGAATTAAATTAGGGTGACAAAGGTTTACCAACCCCCTCATAAATTAAACAACGTATGCTAGCAGAATTTCATATTACAGACAACACCCTACCCGTTCCCTTGGCACATATTAAAGGTTAACATGATTTTCTTAATTTTGCTTTTGAACGAGGTCCCAATAGAAAACCGTTCTTGTAAACCTACATAACTATTCATGCCTAAATAAAATTCGGATTAAAATTTAATAAATAAGTAATACTCACTGCGTATAACGCTTCTTGTAGTCTGCTGCCAATCGGCCAAGCATTTTCTTCATATTTTTGCTGTGACTCTTGTAAACAAAGAGGAGGTGAATCAACTAGACCTTCTTTATCCATGTTTTGGATAGCTTTCTCTAAATGAGTCAAAGCATCTGCGGCTAGAGCCGTTTCTAACTGAAACATTTTTAATTTTTTAACTATTTAAATAGTTTCTTTTCATCTAAGCTAAATAATAATGAAACATACCTTTTCTCTTCCATCGCCAGCCATGCCAATAGCTTGCCATTTATCTTTATTTATATTCGATAAATGTAAAGTGGAAACATTAGCCATAAGATCCGAAATATTTTGAAAATCCAATGTATATGCGTCTAAATTAGTTAGAATGAAACTCTGAAAAACATTAGTATTTGTTTCTCATCATTACATGTATGAGCAACGGTGGCGTATTAGTATCGGCCACGCCTTTGAAATCCCCGGTTGTGCTCACACATCTTTGTGTGACACAAAATCAGGGAAGGAAAACATGGTGAGGAAGCAGGCATATGGGTTAAGGCTTACAATTTTCCAACTTGTAAAATAAAGAGAAGAATAGTGCCCAGCAGTGGGACACTAAAAGAAGGTTGAAGTGAAAAGTATTTCCATACCGACAACATCTGGTGAATACCTACAGACGATATACCACAGTTCTTTTGGTAAATCGCACCTTCAGGACAAAAATGGCGTTATACAAAATCATTTTTTTTAAGTATGGCTTTTTAAGGTTTAGGCCCTGTATTTTAATCTCTTTTATTTATTTGATAAATTAATACAAAAATGTATGTGAACCATTTGGACATACGTGTTTGCATTAAAGCGCTTCTTTACGTAATATTCGTGTATCTTTATTTCAAAATTAGAGCATTTGGCGTAGTATCACTTTTGTTTTATTTTGTGTTTTGTTTTGTTTTCAAGGTGCGATATGTTCATCTATTAGTAAAGATCCACTCTTGAAACTTTACATTTATAATAGTAAGTAGTAGTATCAATGAAAAATAAACTAAGTTTGTCTTCCTATCCACACATAACAACAACTAACTAAAAGAAGTTTCCCTACCAGGACCACTATTTACTGTTTTCTGTATGTATGACGTCATAAATATTTTTGGACGTAGCTTAATTTATTTTACTATTACTCAATTTTTATCAAAATATTGTGCGTCTAACACCCCATTATCTTTATATATAAAAATGAAACCCGTTTTCCGTTGTCACGACATCACGCGTGAACGGCTGGACCGATTTCGCTAATTCTTTTTTTAAAATATTCCTTTAGGTACGAGGATGGATCTTACGCAAAGAAAAATTAAAAAAAAAAGAATATTTAGAAAGCGACGATGTGCCGAAAACCGGGTTAGATACCTATTATTTATTATTGATTATATTCGGTAGGTCTGAGACCCGGTAGATGGCACTGCTTTACCGGGCAGAACGAAGTTTGCCGGGTCCGCTAGTCTATAAATATAAAAATGAAACCCGTTTTCCGTTGTCACGACATAGCATGAACACGACTTGACCGATTTGGCTAATTCTTTTTTTAGAATGTTCCTTGAAGTACGAGGATGGTTCTTACGCAAAAAAAAAATCAACCTCCTCAGAAACGGCTTGACCAATTCGGTAGGTCTGAGAATCAGTCTTAATCTATTTTCGGACCCGGTAGGTGACACTGCTTTACCGGGCAGGACGACGTCTGCGGGGTCCTCTAGTAAGTCATAATTTTTATTGCATCAATACCCACTAATTAATGATCTTGACTATAAAAACAAATATGTACTAACTTGATATTCAGTCGAATTTTCAACATCTACGATTTGCCGCATGTAATTGTCAATATTGTTTACATCGCAATCTATCATATGATAGCTCATACGCGCCACTTTGAAAATGTATTTAAATGTTTCTCGATTATCGCCAAGAGGATTCAACTTTTTAAATATAATTGGGAACGCTTTACTGGACCATGTATTTATAACTTCGTGAAGTCTTATAAAGGCTGAAATAAAATAAGATTAGATGAAAAGATTGATTCAGAAGGTCAATAGATGGGTGCGATTAGTTAGCGAAAGCAAAAATTTTTCGAGCTTCTGCTCGCGAAATTTTACAGTATATATCAATTCTAATATTTTTACTACTTACTGCTGTCATTTTCGTATAGGATAGTAAATTTGTCCCATCCTAAATGCTTGACTAGAGCAGCGTAAGCTTTGGAAACAGTTTCAGGTGGTGGGTAATAGTAGAAACTGAATAAATCTTTATCAGGAGTGGGTGGGTGTTCCCAACCCAACGCTAACCGAGGTATCTGAAAAATTTGATTTAGGAAACAATTATAAACAAGTGCACTAGAGGCGACTCAATAATAAAACCTAAAATAGTCTTTTTTAAATGTTGTTGGTGAACAACTTACGTTAAGTGCATTGCATAGCAAACAAATGGTGTCGCATATGCCGTTAGTAGGACGAGCGTCAATCAACGCTGCTGTGCTATTAAGAGAAGTAAATGTACACACTGCAAAAAATATAAAAGTGGTTATTGACTTTCTTCCTTGTCCTTCTTCATGTTAAAATAATAATAAGCCCACTTACATTCCAAAGAAGTTGAGTAACTGTCTATAACTTCTGAATTCAGAGACTTCCCATGGTATGTTTTACTTTTACTTAGCTGAATCTTGGCTTCAAATGCTTGGAAGGAGCGCAATAAACTGTTTTGGTTGAAAAGTCCAACTGAAAGTGTGTACCAAACAATAAGTCACCAGTGAAATATTTTAATAATAAATTATCTGACTCCAACATACCTATTGGAAAGCTGGTAACTGTGCGGTTTGCATGAGTCAACTGCATAGACTTCAATACTAAAATTGTCACTAAAAACTGAAAGTTTACCATTTTGAATAAATATTATAGTTTTTTATAAACAGTGTGATACGACAGGCGGCATGAATGCCGCCTATACGCTGTCTGGATTATTTTTGGAAAACCATTTAGGTCGCGTCATATTGGAACAACGTGCGGCTTCCTTACGTCTCTGTCGCGTTAATTTTGTATTGACTAAACCTTGCACAATTCTTAAGTCTTATGAATGATTTATCGATGATTCGAACCTTTTACCCTTCTTAACTTTTTTATCTGTAATAAAGATAAAAAAGTAATCAGAATCAGAATTTTTTTAAGTCATAGTTGCCATGTCTTTTTCACTAGTTGCTTTTTTGTCAGATTGTTTATTCTGATGTAATAAATTGTTAACAGTATAGGTACCTACTGCTTTATAGAGTAAAATCCCGTTGTTTTCTTATTTACCTTTACATGAAATTTTATTTTTATACCCCCTCTATTCCTTTCTTACTCTACAAAAGTTAATTTGGTTTGAGTGAACGGCAAACCAGACGTTCATTCTCCAAACGTTACGCTCACAATACAGTTTTAATAAAGAAACTATGTGATTATATTCAAATTTTACGACATGGGATGGTATTTAATATTTTCTTTTCTACTTTGTGCAAAAGTATGCACTCCTCAATTCGTTAACTTCACAATTGTGGAAGTGTCTCGCCAAATTGGTATGTATTGATTGTACTCGTAAATGTATCACTCTTGAATGTGGACATTGCTGAAAATCAGTGCTGTGAGTCGCCTGAGCGATGTCCACTTTTGACACTGATGGGTCACACTGACACTCTTTTGTATTTCATTTCTTTTTTATGTTTTATTTGTTTTTATTTTCTTTTCATATGTGTTATTTTTATTTTTTATTGATTGTATGTATCCTGTTTGTGTCAATAAATGTTTATTTCTTTCTTTCTGAATGCATATCAGGATTAACTTATCCTAATCCTAATAAATAATATGAATTATTAATGCGATTTTATACCGGTATTTATAACCGGTTTAACTCAACTTGAACATTAACTTTTTTTTTCATCTTGAATCTCAATTTTAATGCAAAACCATTTTTCAGTGGGTATATTCGACCAAAATGCAACAACTCAGAGACTGGCGTTTGAGGAAAGTATGCTACGACAAAATTTGTTCAACATTACTATGCAACTTAGTAACAAAATCGATAGCTATTCCACTTGGAAACAAAGTTAGTATCACCTATTTTTAGTTTTAGTGGTAATCCTATTATCAATTTGAATTGATAGTTAACGTATGGTTTCAATTTTCAGTGTGCTCGTACGACAAAATCCAACCAGTGGCTGTATTTGGCCCACAACATCCAATAGCAGACGGTGCAGTTCGAGAGCAATGTGCGTTAATGAATATACCACATATACAAGCTTCATGGCAGCCTAATGACCCCGATTTAGGATTTGAGGAAAATCTCGAAGCAAATGATGATGAAAATAATCAAGAAGAAGAAACTGAACCAAAAGAAAATGAAATCGAAGAAGATAAACCAATATTCAAAAATATTTCAATTAATTTTTTACCTGACTCAGAAGAAATTACAATCGCTTATGGAAAACTATTAAAATACTACGGATGGACTAGCTTTGGAGTACTTTATGAAGATCATTATGGTTTGTAGAATTTTTAGTTTTTATAGAATACTAAATTTCCCAAGATGTGTAGCTAACTATTCCATTTATTCATGAAGTTAAAATTTTAATATTAAAAAGTATTTAGTAGTGTTAAGTATTTCGTGATCTAAAATATTGCATTGCAGGATTGCAAAGGGTGCAAAAAATTATATCGGAAATCTCGCCCAACTCAGACATCATAATGCGTAGACTTGACCCGGATGGGGACAATCGTCAGGTAAACCCTGGATTTATTAAAAACTAGCTTCACTATTGGGATATAAATTAGCCTATGTGTTATTATTCCAGACAATAATCTTTCTCTGTCAAAAATTTCATCCAATTCCGTCTAGTAGTTTTTGCGTGAAAGAGTAACAAACATCCATACAAGCTTTTGCTTTAATTATATTGGTGAGATGATCTACGCAAAGAGTAATCGATCAAGTTAATGATCAAGTATGGTGATACAAAAAGGTGTAAAACGTAGCGTAAAAATTTAAAACCCTCTAACGTCAACTCGTCACAGGTCTGATCTCTTTGCCTTAAAAGTTGAGAGAATTGAGGCTGTGGCTGAGGCATGAAAGAAAGAAGTTACTTTAAACACGGCTGAGGCCACACACGAATCCAAACGTTATAGAATGTTTCGTTCTAAGACATGGCGGCTTTTTCGTGACATTTTCCTTCACTGATATTGAGTAGAGATGGTGAGAATATTCACTACGGGCGCTACCTAACATCAAATTTATGGCTCAATGTGCCTTAAATTTTTAAAACATATATTAAAAGCGCCTTGCGCAGCGGTAATAGCAGTGTCTACTGTGGAGACTATACTAAATAGGTATTAATAGAAATCTCTTTTTCAGATTTTTAAACAGTTCAAGAAATACCAAGTGAGCCGTATCCTTCTCGATTGTCATGTCAATCGTATCATAAAATATATAAACGAAGCTGATAGTTTCAGTTTACTAAATGAATATCAGGTAATTCACAAAATACAATTAAAGCAAGGACATTGCTGACCGTTACTTAATAACTCAATCACTAACCATTCGCTTCCAGCACTGTATTTTAGTTTCAATGGACGCATCTACAGTTGCGGATTCTCTCACAAAACTATCTGCAAACATAACGTGGTACAGCATAACTAAATACGAAGATATCAATAACCCAAACTATTTGCTACCCAGAGTTAGTAAATGGAGCATAAATAATAATCAAACATCGCTCTCAGCCAGTAATTTTGAAGTAAGTTGTATACGTACATGTACGTTATGTACATATGTCTTTAAAGACTAACTGCCCGCTTCAACACCAGTAAAGAAGCACGATTACAAAAAAAGAACATTTTATATTTCTTCAAAATAAGACGAGGAAAAATATTAAATTACTCATTCATTTGGGTGTACTGCAGTTGTTCAGAAGTTATGGTGTGACGAAGGGAAACATCGATACATAATGTTAATCGAATTATTTTGTTTTATGTTTGATTCTCAACATATCAAGACAACTAAGCTCATTTTGGTTTACATACCGTGTTGTGTGTCAAAGTTAATTTATTGCTTTAATTATTTACACTCTCATTTGTAGGCTCTGAAATTTAATTCTTAAAAATGTTTTAGCATGAGGCATTAGTCATGTATGACGTGGTTAAACATATTTATAAAGCAATTGAGTTAGAATTAAAACCACCTACTGCTTTTGACTGCGCTGATAAAGAGGCGATTTGGGAGAATGGAGCTGCTTTTCAAGACCAAATACTAAAGGTTTGAAAAACATTGGCTTAAATAGAACGTATTTTTCGTAGTTACAATGAAATAATAATAGTAACACTAATAATACTTATCGGGTACTGTTTTTTAGAACTGTAGCAAAGCGTATGTAATTGTTACAGAGTACGGGTATTCTATGGAGTACTGAGTACCGAATCATTACTATTGTATGAATCTCGTTACTCGCAGCGGTCGCGTCTTTCGTACCTTTGTACTGGCTGAGACAATACATCTTCATTTTCACTTTAACCCTTTTTAGTGTCCCAATGCTAGGCACAAGTCTTCTCTCAATTATCTTACAAATTGAGAGAGTTTAGGTCTTTATCCACACACGCTGGCCAAGTGCGGATTAATATTTTCGTAATGGATCTATAAATGAAACGGTACTCTCATATAAGACGGGCCGGTGGCGTGGTCGGTAAGATACTTGCTTTTCACGCCGCAGGTCGTGGCTTCGATTCCCACCCGAAACAAACATAAGTGATGAACATTTATGTTTGTGTCGAGTCTGGGTGTAAATATCTATTAGTATATATTTACAAAAGAAAAATATTAAATGTATGGTATATACCAGATATCTGGTTTCCATAACACAAGCTCTGCTTAGCTTGGGACCAGATGACCGTGTGTGTTAATATCCCAGAATATTTATTATATTTATTATTATTATTATATTACCTATTATGAATCTCGTTACTCGAATCCATCTCGTTACTCGTATCGGTCAAACATTTTTGTTATGAAATAATAATAAACAACAGCTAGGTATGTAACATTGTAATGCTTAAGTATCATTTGTAATTTGAACATTCCACCATATGTGATAAGAATACGATTGGATGCAGCATAGCATCTAAAATTGTAGTCGTGTTTCGTATGATATTGGATAGATTACAAAAATAACGAGTAACGATACGAAAGTAACGAGTACCTATTGTTAAAGTGACGAGTACATTACGATACGCTTTTTTCGTTACTTTAACACCACTACTGTTTTCAGACAAAAACTTCCGGTGTGACAGGTAATATTGAATTTGATGAAAGAGGTAGAAGAACCAACTATACTCTTCATATTAATGAAATTTACACTAAAAAGAGGAATACTATAGGAAGGTGGGAATCTGCCAACCCTTCAGAAGTTATCGAAAACAGGCCGGATTTAGACATTTTAAGTAGCTCACAGTCTAACAAACATTTTATAGTAAGTATTTTCTACTAAATATCATATGATTAGTATTAGTTAATGAGTGATATTCGTTTACAATTAATTTTTCGCTTGCATTGAAAAGATTGTATCCCGTAAAGCAAAGCCCTGGTTCTATGAGAAACAAAATTGTGAAGATTGCACTGGTGCAGAACGATATGAAGGATTTTCCGTGGACCTAGTAGAGAGCTTGTTTAAAATTTTGAAAGATGAAAATAAGTTTAATTACACTTATGAGTTCTTAGATTTGGGTGCAGTTAGTTATGGAAAACAAAATCCAGTAACCAAGAAATGGAATGGGTTGATTGGACAACTGTTAGATAAGGTAAAGTAATACATACATAACAAACACACATGCAAAATTCGTTTTTCATGTGTGAGTGTGAAATTAGTTTTTTCAAATGTCTACCTTTTGAGTTGGTATGTATTGTTTTTTTCATAGATCTAGCATATACAGTTTACATCCTAAATCTATGGCTATTTTAAATCTACTTTTCATGATGTCAATTCTAAGTAGTTACAGTTATTTATTTATGTGGTGCTACGTTTGTTTTAATAATTGAACTTTTTACTTGTTTTACTAATCTTGCCGATTTAAAAAAAAATGAAAAAAAAGAAAAAATATAGTGACAAAAGAAAAAAAGATAAGGTCAATTTTTTTAAAAGTGATGTTCATTCATAAAATTAATTCATACAAAAAAATTCCAACTTAGCTGAAGGAAAATTCATATTTTTTCGTTTACAGACTGCCGATCTAGCAGTTTGTGATTTAACTATAACAGAGGAGAGGAAAAAAGTGGTTGACTTTTCGGTGCCTTTTATGACTCTCGGTATTAGTATATTATTTACTCAAGACCATAAACTAGAACCTGAATGGTTTTCTTTTCTTAAACCTTACACATTTGAGGTTTGGATGTATACGGCAACGGCATACTGTATAGTGTCTGCTACACTGTTCATTTGTGCAAGGTAATTTCGAAAAATGAAATGAGTATTGTGAAGTTTAGCAACATCACAAATTTTAATAAACTAGTCTCATTTTTCAGAATATCTCCAGCGGACTGGGAAAACCCTGAGCCATGTGAAAAAGACCCACAAGAATTAGAAAATATATGGACATTCAAAAATTGTGCATGGTTAACCATGGGATCTATTATGACTCAGGGATGTGACATCTTACCCAAGTAAAAATAATACATTTATTACGTTGGTACTAATTTAGACCAAGCAATACATACTTTTGTTCAAACCTATAGATTGTAGTAAACTTTAGACAAAACACCTGAAGTATACAACTTCAGGTGTTTTGTCTAAAGTTTTCTTTTTGACAGTAATATTATTAATTAATGTTTCATTGTCTAGAGCGTTAGGTACCCGCTGGGTTTGTGGAATGTGGTGGTTTTTTGCGGTGATCGTTTGCCAGACATATATCGCTCAGTTATCAGCTTCGATGACGTCAGCTATGGAAAACGAACCAATTAATAGTATCGAAGACTTAGCCAACCAAAACAAAATCTTGTACGGTGCTATCAATGGTGGATCTACATACGATTTTTTTAAAGTAAGTTTGTATTCAGCCTAAATTAAAAAAATCACACACATAAAACTTACCTCCTTATCTAAAACTTTAGTGGTCCATCACACAACGTTATGATGATTCTGAGTATCTTGTTAACTGTTGTATTAGTTATATTATTATAAATCCCATGTTTTAATTGATAATAAAACATGGGACCTTAGTGCCTAACAGTTAATTGGCTTTTACTTTCCGAAGTGTGTCCGTGCCGATTACAGACCACCTTGAGCTTCTTAGCATCAATATGACTCCGACCCCCAATTTTGGTACGTACCTACATTGAGTCCAAGGCTCAATTATCGTCCAAAAAGCTAGCTATCATCGCGAAAATGCGACGGTACTTCACGCCAAAACATGTACTCAAGCTGTATCAAGCACATGTACGATGGTGCAAGGAGTACCTACTGCTCTCATCTTTGAGATGGGGGAAGCTAAATACCGACTCGAGGAGTCTCCTGAATGGCGAGCCTACAGCCTTATTGGCAACGAATCCTTTGTCAACGGACATCCATTGGACAAGTAGAAGTACGTAATGCTATGTGTGACCGAAGAGCGCTTTGTTTCTACCTATAATATGCGAACTGCCATGTTGTAGAATTCGCTGCTTATATTTCCGTTTTTCGACAACTTTAATCTGCTTGTCTTCAAGTCACGAGTGAATCGGTATTTACTGGCTAAGCGCGTTCCATCATTACTTAATAACTGGCAAGTTGTGATCAAGCGCAAGCCTATCATAGAATGAAAAAAAAAACAACGGAAAACATTTTTATTTTATTTTAGTCATCGTCTGATAAAATGTTGCAACATATATTTGAAAATATGGCATCGCATGAAGCTGTGCTTGTGTCAGATAATGAAGAAGGAGAGAGGAGAGTCTTAAAGAGTAAAAACAAATATGCCTTCTTCATGGAATCCTCAACGATTGAATACAAAATGAAACGTAACTGTGAATTGAAAAAAGTCGGAGGCGAGTTAGACAGTAAAGATTATGGTATTGGGATGCCAGCAAGTAAGTTGAGTAACAATACCGGGTGGAAAGAACCGCCCTCCACAAACTGATAGGGTGAAATCCGTACATCGTCCTGAGATTAGAAATAAGTCGGGAATTTTATGTGTATAAAATTCCAATAATCGTGCTTTGTTTTTTTAACTTATACGAAATGTATGTAATATAACTTAGGGAAACCTTGATAGCAAACGGTCAACCTTTTCAGTAATGGGTTAGTCCTTACCACCAAATGAAGTCGCGTCACGTCATCTAACGCGTCATTTCCAAAAAAAGCTAAAATCTGTTGGACAATTATTCTAATTAAAGAGCTAAATGCGCCCTCTTAATTTGTGGAGAGTTGTGCCTTCCACCCTGTATTTAAAAAGGATTCGATAATATGAGCCGTTCACTAACCCGTACATAGTTAACGTGTTTAATAATGTCTAACATCTTTCAACTATTGATACCAATCTGAGAGATGACCCATAGGTACTCAAAAATGTTATTCACTATAGGGGTTATAGCCGAATTTCAATAAGATGAACATAATTTTAAAATGTAGTTTAAATGGCGAATTAACATTGATCCTCCAGATTCACCATTCCGTACTCATATAAATAGAGCGATCCTCAGATTGAAGGAACTTACTCAGTTGGATGGTATAAAAAACACATGGTGGAATGTCAGAGACGGAGCAAGGCAATGCCCTGTAAGTACAGATTCAAATTTAAAGCTTAAAATACCTAAACCAATCTTTTTTTTGTAAAACCTACTGATGAATAAGCAAAACGCACACTACCCATATATCCAAGACAAGATGATTTAACACAACACAACTTTATAATTTCTATCGATATAATCGATTATATCGAATATTTTATTGTCTTCTTTGTAGTAAGCGCTTGCGAATTAATAATTTTACACAATATGGTCATTTAATATTCAGGCCGCAACTGAAGAAGGCGATACAGAAGGGGATTTAGAAATGTCTAATTTGATCGGGCTGTTTGTGGTGCTCATCGTTGGGTTGTTTTTCTGTTTGATTCTAACTGCGATGGAATTCATGAACGAAGTCCGTAACATCGTTATCCGTGAACAAGTATGTTAAACAACGTAATCGTCATAAGTATAACAGTTGACATGTTATTAATAGCTACTTGTCATAATTATCATGTTCTTGTAATTATCGCTCTCATGGTCTTATTATAAATCAGTTGAAACTGATTCACGAACCTTCATCTCGTCATTTTTTATTATTATAATAAGGTATTATTAGGTACACTATGCAAAAAAGGACTAATTAAAATTGCAGGTACCACAAAGAGAAGTGTTTATACAAGAATTGAAGGCGTCACTAAACTTCTTCCAACTGCAGAAGCCAGTCCTGCGCAACCCCAGTAGAGCGCCATCTATAACGTCCTCGTTCGCTGCAAACAAACTGTCAAAACAAGCGAACGATCTCACAGACTTCTTAGAAATGGAAAAAGAAGAAAATTAGAAATTATTTTCAAATTTCGACTAAGCTAACAAATAATAGTCTAACTGAATATAATTTTTAGTTTATTAATGTAACGGTTCTTACAGTTATTAATTTAACAGTTCTTAACGAGTAGCAATTTAATAAATACATTGTTGAGACTTAGGTAAGGGGTTTGTCAATAAAACTAATTACTTATTTGGCATCCTTTTCCTTTATGGAAATTTGAAGTAACTAATCGGTTCATTTTATCAATCTTTTGTAACTATTACATAATGTAATGGGTAAGGTTAATTAGTAGGTACTCAAGTGCTATGGCCTTACATCTGTACACACTATTTATTATACATAGAGCTTATGAAAGTCGTTAATAAACGTTTATTTATTAAAGTTAAGCATTTAATAATTAATAATTAGTTTGGTACCAAATAATATAAAATTATTACGAACCGAATGTCCAGTCCACGAACATTCGTAATCCTTTTCATTTGATTTAATAAGTATTTTACTATGTATACTAAACAGCATCCATTCAATAAAACAAATCTGTTACAAAAGCAATTTGGAGAGTTGCTCGCCTACATCCGGTGTTTGCACGTGCTGGCCGCTTTTGCGACGCACGCGACTCCTGCGGATGTTCCACAGCGGAAACCCGCACCATCACTAGCCATCTAAGTATACAACATTTCGGGCATTACTACTGACGCAATATTTTAAAGCGCTTCGTTGTCCACTTGAGGTAGGTTTTTCTGATTGCTAGTTGGTCTTGGATAAGAGCGGTTGCAAACTGGCGTGTTTCAATGTTTACATGTGTGATTTATTTTATCACTAGATAACCAATGTGACTTACATGGATTATTCTGCTAAGTACGCTGGAACGGGCTACGTCGAACGACCGGTAGTAGAACTATGTACTCTGAGATTAAAAGTCCGTCAACTCGGCGACGCGTTAGACAAAGGAAGATTAGCACCTACATAAAACGATCTTATCTCGAATAAAACGCAAGTCTGAAACAGCTCTACGTTACGTATTCAATTGTAGCGAAAGAACGCTAAATATCATTGCTCAGTGGCACGAGAGTCAGACAGTGCGATGGCTGTGTCGTGGTACGCGATGATCGCGCTCGCTGCCACAGCACTCGGTGCAACTATTGCGCGTGAGTTCTTTGGTGGTTTTTTATTTATCATAAGTGAATCGTACCGGTCTATATTGTCGTATACATTTAAAGAGGATAGGTATCAAGTCCCTATAGTTCTCAATCAGTTGAATATATTTTTGTTGATTGTATTTTTCATTGTGGTACTAAGCTTGATAAAGACGTACTTATTGTAAAAAAAGTATTTTTTTTACTTAATTTATTTTTTGAACTAATCTTAGCGAATCTTCTCACTTTTTTTAAACTAAGAAAAGATAGGACTAACGGGGAAGGAAAGTAAATACTTAATACTTTAAGTACTTAGCCTACTGGCCAGTAAAGTCAGTGTTGAGATAAGAAGGAAATATTTTATGTAACTACCTGGTTTACGTTTTGTTGATAAAATCTAAATAACATTATGGTTAGTTCATTCGCAATAAATAACAATGTAGTTTTTAAGTCCTTTTACTCATCTGTTATCAGCGTACCTCCTTTCATATTTACTTAAGGACATTTTTATCTACTCTCCTTATACATTACGGTTACAGTCATAATGATAATCAAAACAAAGTAATAATACATACATATCTGCATGATAAAAAAGAAAAAAAGTAATAAGGCGATGCCCCCTGAAAGGTTAACATTATTATCATCAGCTTATTTTAGATCACTCTTGGACATAGGCCTCTCCTGAACTACGCCACTAAACAGGGTGCCAATATACTCACCCAGCTCATGCCAGCTGGTACTGACGACTACAGTAGGATCGTCACTCTACCAAGCCTATACCAACTATCCGCCGCGGCTCCGCCCGCGTGAACTGCTTTTTATATCGTGCCATGCAGTGGGATAAAAAGTAGCCTATAGCCTTCCTTGGGATATATAAAAGTAAAATAATTTTAAAATTTTGGCCAGTAATATCATAACAGGCAATTAACGCCTTACCTTTAATTGTTTTTGTGCAACCCGTGTCGAAACGTAAAGCCAAATTAAAGATGCGCGTTAATTTATATTTTTTTATTCTGGGACATTAACACACACAGTCATCTGGTCCCAAGCTAAGCAGAACTTGTACTATGGAAACCAGATAACTGGTATATACTATATATAAAATACTTTTCTTTTGTACATATTTGCTTTACTTACTTAAAATAGATAATTTACACCCAGATTCGACATAACACAAATATTCATAACACAAATTTTTGCCTCGGGTGGGAATCGAACCCACAACCTGCGGCGTGAAAAGCAAGTATCTTACCGAACACGCCACCGACCCGTCATGATAAAAATGTAAATATGAAATAATAATGTAACACGACAGTTTAAAAAAATGTATTGGACCTGAGATTAGCGCATTCAACCAAATAAACAAACTATTCAGCTTTATAATCACTTCAATCCCTTCCTTCCTCCCAAATTTTAGTTTCCCACTGCTGGGCACGGGTCTTTCCTCAACTAACTTACGAGCTGAGAGTTTAGACCTTAAACCACACATGCTGGCCATATGCGGGTTGGTGAATTCAACAACTTTATAATATCCTTATATATTTAATATATTTTAACTATTATGTTTGTATGAAAACAAGTATTAATTGTCGCTGTGCCGTAGGCAATACGGTACAGCGACAATTAATAACAAAAATAGTTCATACTAAAAGGTAATAAAACAAGGTAAATAAAATAGCTCGCATAGAAATGTTGAAATATGGCTACTGAGAGTTTTTTTTACAAAACGCACACACCACAGATCACGTGCCGTTTTTAAACTTATGTCTCCTATTGTCCTTTTTTATTATTATTAATTAATTTATTACTATGCTGATGGGCTTCCTGATGTTGTCGGGAGACTATATGTTATTCAGTCATTTGGCCCCCTGATGTTGTTAGGGGCCTACAGAAAATTATGTTTGTTTATTTTTCCATTTTGCTGTACTCTCTGGTGTTGGTAACAGCTCGTTATATTGTGATTTCATCTACGTCTTTTCTTTGTTTAACTCTGCTGTTATCGAACCGATCATCCTCAAACAGGACCGCGGGGCACTGAAGGCTTCCTACGTCACGTCGTACTAACAACTCTGCCAAGGTCATCGGTATTTACAAAACATGATTTAATTTACCTAAAAAGTGATACTCGCGAAATCTAATCAACAAAAAGAGTAACTAAATGACGTTCGCTGACGTAAAGTATTTGTTATGATAATTAATTAGCCAATTACACCTGTTTTTCACGCACCGATTATCAGCTACTGTAGAGCTAAACTAAGCTAATTGAATAATAATCTGATTAAACAAGTTAATTATGCATTTAATATCTTTCATCCTGATTAATTTCAATAAAAAATCACTTATCAGAACACCTAAAATCCAAAACTAAACAAATAAGTATTTACGTAATTCTCTCTTTGTTTCATGTTAATTTTGTATTGTATATGAGTATAATGATGCCTATAACAATAATTTTCAGGTATTTAAAGATAATATTATTTTCACACATACACAATGGACCATCTAGTGCCAAATTAAGCAATTATATAAGCCTGTGTAAATACATTAATCAATTACACCCAGATACAAGCAATCATGATCATGACACAATGATTTTTGTCCTGGGTGGGATTGAAAATCGAACACACGACCTCCGACTTAATAGTCAGGGTCACTAACCACTACACCAACAAACTAGTCAGAATAATACGCAGAATTTTCTACATCTAACAACAAAAGCAGTTGTTTTAAACACAAAAGGACAAACTTAGCGAAAAGAAAGACGGACCTAGCGAAACTCCTCGTACTTAGTTTCAATAAAATCTAGCTGAAAAAATTACACCACACATGTCCGCATGTCCACCCGTGAACATGAAGTCTAAAAAGACTTTGAAACGTCGGGATCTAAAATCTAGAATAAACCGCGATAAAATCCGTTAAAAAGTAGTTTTATTTCAATGCGTGATACTTATTCGCGTAAATCTAAGACTGAAGAAGATGAAAAAATTTACTAGATTCAAGTTCATATCAAAATTGATTCGTGCTGATTCCCATAATTACAATGGCATAAATTGGAAACAACTGCACCAAATGAAAATAAAATGGAAAATTTATTTGTGTTTATAAGTATTATTGTCAGAACAAGGTTTTTATAGGAAAAATTAAATAAAAAGCAATTAGTTTTAAAAATTGGTAATTTTTATTTTTATTTTTATTTTTCATAGTACCTACAATACTTTGATGGATATACTTTCTGCATTGATTCATTAGGGTCTGAGTCACCTTCGTCCATGGGAGTACACGTTTATTAAATGAATACATGGTCCCCGGGTAGTACAATCAACTGGTCAGGGTGGTGCAATCAGGTGACAATAAATCTTCAGCCGTGGTTACAGACTACACACAAGACAAAGAAGCACGACTAAGCCCATTTGCCGTGTTCCAGTGCAATGTCTGGTGACACGATTTAAGAGGGTGGGTCGGATTGTTGCTCCTTTATGGTTTCTAACCATTTGAAGCTCCATTTCACTGCCACTTTCTTACCGAAAATTATTCGTAATCACGAATGAATATACTGGGCAGGCGCATACCATCGTCAAATACATCATTTAATACCTGGCAAGTTGTATTCAAAAAATATTTCGGCTTACCTGCCTATCCATATTTAAACTTGTTAAGGGTAGCAAATTCATAGGTGCATTCCTGCCCGCCTTACCGGTACGCAATAAGGACGATGAGTCAACGCTTTGTTTCACCAGAGGTATGTCTGCAACGTGAGAATACGCTGCCTTATCCTTAGTCCGAAAAATAAAAATATATTATACTAGCTACTTTTAGCTTTTAACCTTTATTCACATTGAATCGAGTTTGTGGTTCCAAAAATTTACAGCAGGTAACACCATTGAATTATGTCTCTACCCCATATGCTAAAAGCATCTGCGCCCTTCTCAATTGGTTTATTAACATATAAAACCCAGAAATTACTCTTTTCCTAGAGATTTAACATAAAATAGTCGTTTGTGCTCCACAGGTGCACGTCCCGAATTTTATAGGCTTCATCTTAATATGTATTACGTTTTCAGTTACCCTAGTACCTCACAAGGCGATGTCGATGGAATCGGTCGTAAAACCCAGTCGAATTATACGGACTCTTAAACGTGTATGTACGTAAATGTACGACCTCTATCTAGGTCCACAAAGCACTGGAGGTAAATGGTAGCACATCTTAGTTGATTAGCAATTAAAATTGCCTAAATCGCCCACTTACGTTATTTTCTGCTTGTAATATGTTACTTACATGCTTAGAAAGGTGATGGCGGTGTTCTTACCAAGATTACAGTTTAAAATTTTAAATAATAAATATCAAACGTCTGAATAAAATTTGTAATCTAACTTCTAATACTCAAGTAAATCCCTCATATTATATGTGTAAAATATTAGAAGTAAAAGCCTATGAATATTCATTGTATTGCCGACTGCAAGTAGACATTTTTTAAATTAGTAACTGCCTGGTAATTTATTAATTTCATAGCTTCTGTTTACGATAACTTATGCTTATGAGTTCTTAGGTACATTTTACTAACAAATATTTCTAGGTAGCTCACGGAAATCAAACCGAATTGTCCTAAGAGCAAAATTCACGCACTCTTCGTACTATGATCACCGGCTTTTCGGTGTTAGTGATCTGTATGGGTCAAGAGGTTAGGTAACTCGTTAGACAGAAACTTACGTGTAGGCAAAACATTAGGTTTTATTGGTATTCAGTTTTCAATAACAATGCAAACAAAGTAAAGTCCTTGACTGTGACCTAAGATAAGCTATAACATCTGTTCTCATGGAATTTCATTAACAATATCTGCTAACAGAACTAATTTGATAATGATAAATCTATAATACTCAATGTAATGTTAATTAGCACAATTTTTACACTACAATGTAGAAATGTAATTTTACTTTAGTTCCCGCCAGACCATTAGACTAAACAAATTAAAAATTAATTAAAATTATGGGGGTTCTGGTAATAAAGAAAATTTATAACTACATAATTTAACTACAACGATGCACTTATTGCGAATTCTAGCTACAAGCGACAACCGGAGCTTGGAGTATTCATCATGTGGCCGAGTGTGGCTGACCGTCCACTCCCCCGACATCCAACTGGATGCCAACACGAAACTCCAGGACGCTTTGGAACTTAACTGGGACTTTAGCGGGTGCAGCACATTACCGAGACAGGTAAGAACAAGAGTTTTTTTTAACCTATATAATAAAGGAAAATACTTGTCATCAAATCAAAAGATGCGACAGACCTCAGTGGACCACCATTTTGACTAATAACACTTTGTTAAAATGATAGGTATAATAATAAGTAGGTACCTGCGTAGGTACTGTGACAATATAGAATTACTGCAACTAGATATTTAATCGGTTAGCGATAAGAGAGCATTTCCTTCACATCATTGTATAACCACAATACGTGACAAAGATGTTGATGCCCCCAACAAATGATTTCACATTATCATTCACAGTGCTCTTGTACTGGCTTACGAAATATGATTACGGTGACAGTTGACTCCCTCGCATGTTGAGTATGAATATTATTACATGTTATAAATGCATGTTTCATTAGACAGGAAACTACGGCGTTCGTTCATCACGATACACCGCTATACCGTTTTTTTCCATATTTCTCTAAATCCACTATACGTTTAACGTATTTACCAGTTTCCTTTGCCTAACAGACAAGTTATTAGTTCTCCATGCCTTAGAAACTTAATAGATATTATTTTGTTTAATGGAGGAACAGAAACTGTCTCTTAACATATTCATCATGTTTCTACCTAGTTCCTTGTTGTGATGTTGTGTTACCCAACTGTATTATTACCGAGTAGTGTAATTTAATTCTTGCTGATCATTTCCGCAGATCGGGTTGTTCAATGACAGACCTACGTCATGGCTGACTGCACTCGCTGTGTTTGTGGTAGACACAGAAGAAGGTTATGTTATAACTAACGTCTCGTTGGGTGATGACTCATTACCCGGAGGATGGCACAGTGGGCCTGGAGCTAAAGGGCCTCACTGTCTGGGGCCTTGGGTTGGAGCTGGAGGCATTCAAACTATAGATGCATACAATTGCTTGAAGATCCAGCCTACCTGGATGGAAGATGCCGCGTAAGTTTAAAAGTACAAGTCTTCGACATAAGACTTATGGCATATTTACAGCATAAAATCTACGAATTACCTACTATAAATTACTCCATAACACCTTCATAACCTTTACCTATTTTCAAACTTTCAGGGCAAGAATCAATCATCTTCGCATCGGGGAACTCGCACTTGCTGGTACACACAACGCAGGCGCTTTTCAGTTCAACACTGAACTAAACACAGCTGCCCGGGACAGCTTCGTGCTGTGCCAGGACAGGTCCATCTGGGCACAACTAGTCCACGGCATTAGATACTTCGACTTCAGAGTCGCTTACTATGAGCTGTATCAAAATGAGGATGATAGGTGAGTTCCTTAAAATACGACTATAATATCATCATCTGCTCGTTACTTTAAGCTGCTGCTTCAATGATAAAGTCACTATTTGAAATTAGATTCCGTTTAATGCGGATCTGTTTTTTATTAAAATTGTCGTTTTACTTTATAAAATATACTGTTACTATTTTTAGTGTTCTTTGAATGGTATTTGGGACTGTAGATACGAGCTCGCGAGCTGGCTGGCGAAAATGTAAAAGCAAACAGATGTGCTTGGGTGGTTTAGTAACCAATTGTTACACAAGATCTAAGTGTTTACTTAAGTGAATTTATTATACTCTGATGTAATAAGTATAAATAGCGAGTATACATCAGTGTGCCAAACTCTATAAAATATATATACGTCTCTAAACAGGTCAATTTTACTAATGCCTAAAACTGTTAAGTCAAATCTAAATTTGTCACTAACATTTGTACCTATACTTACGTACTGTAGTTAAGTAATCATTGCAGGTAAAATCAAAACTTTTTTCAGATACTGGCTAAATCACAACTTAATTAGAATCCGTCCATTAGTGCCACTCCTTAGAGAAATTAGAGCCTTCTTAGATGCCACTAAAGAGGTAAGACGGATTTTTATCCTTTTCTAATCATCATAACAAATTTAGATTAAAATAATTATTACTATACGTTTCAAATAAGAATAGGACTGAAAATCCGCCATCTTCGACCGGAATGCACAACAACTTCACATTTTTTAGTACTGTGGGCAAAAATGTTTATTTCGATATAATAATCACATCAAGATGAAAAAAAAATAAACATGCGTATATCTTATTACCGTTCGAGTAATACAGGACATTTGGAGTCGAATATTTAGTAACGAACATACCTATTGTATTAACTAGCGACGAAAAAAGCGGTGTCATAAGTTAAAATGTGTGTTCATAACCGTGTATAATATATTTGTGTACAAGTTTGTGGCATCCTAGCACATAAATATACTTAGAATTATACTTAAAATTTTCTACATAAATAACTTTTCAAAATTATTGTCTCTGTTTTGATATTTTGTGCTAACGCAACTTTTGGTTGGTTTATGGTATAAAGTTAGCCGCGAGTCTTATTTGAAACGCATAGTATTTATTATTACTCAAAAAAAAGTTACAAAGCTTCTTTAAAGACATTAGGGGAGGATTTTATTTGGTTGATAGAAGAAACTTAGCAGTAAAGGCAACGTTAAAGAGTTGTTATTTTAAGTGACTTTTTTTTTAATTGCAGGTAATATTTTTAGATGCCCACCATTTCCCAGTCGGCTTCTATCAAGCAGACGGTGCACCCATTCGTAGCGTTCATGAAGGTCTTATAAGAATCGTCGAAAGAGAGCTGGGGCCGCACATTGCTCCTGCTTCACAATATGGAACAGGAACAGGGACTCGAGGACCTATACTACAGACACTGATAAATGCTGATAAACGATTGTTATTCAGCTATGTTGATAATTCCATAGTTTCTGGTAAGAAAATGGCTACAATTATTGAATTAACGTTAAAACTATCTTTAATAACAAATGAGACAAATGTTTTCCTATTGCAGATAATTTCTGGTTATGGCCTATTCTACCGCATTTATGGGCAAACACTAATAACCCTGATGAGTTATTCGCGTACTTAGACCACACGATCTCGATATCACCATATCCTACATCGCGTTCACCGCTATTCTCGGCCATGGCACAGACGACGCCAAGTGTACTCGACATATTGTTTCTCCGCGGTTCGCTTCGTGAGAATGCAGATGCCGTCAATGGCGATGTTAGCAAACGTCTTGCAACACGCTGGCGAACTCAGGCCAACATCGTCTCTACTGACTTCTTTCTGGGAAATGACGTCATCGATCTATCAATAATTATAAACAACGAAAGGGGCGCACGTTTATGACATCACATCCGCACTAGACGTTACCGAAAAGGCGGCCTACACGTGAGCTCATCACCACGCTCATCCATCGCCACAATCTACCGCCAGCCCTGGCTTCCGCGCAGACGAAACCGCACTGAACCAGTGGCGCCACGCCACCTATTGTTACTAGACCGACTTGTATAATAACAATACCTGTATAATAATGGACCTGCTAATTGCGAGCATCCGTCCTATCACTGCCATGCGTAGAGGCATAGCTTAGTACATCAGTGTGATATTCTTAGATGGTAAATTTAATGTAGATAAGGCTAAACTAGTCACCGAGCTAGGTATACAATTGTAAATAAATATCAACGAGACGTGCCAAAGAGACTTTATATTTTGTTTTTTTTTTCCTTCATCTTTCTTACCTACCTACCATCTACTGTAGGTATACATCGATCGTAACTTACAAACTAACATTAGTGTTCATATCACAAATAAAATAAAACACCTGGCAAGTAAAGAGTCCAATACACCCTTTTCTTGATTATAAATAAAGTTTAAGAAACAATAAATAATAAAATCTAAAATCTATCAGTAATATTACTTGTACTTGTGCAACAAAAACGAGGTAGATTCACCGTGCCCGGGGGCACATCAACGGTTTTGAGGAACCAAGGGGAGCGTCAGAGATGGTGCGCGAGTAGCGGGAGCAGCTCCGCCCGACTCATGCGTGCGAGGGCGCGCGCGTCCAGCCCCATGGCGGCCGCAGCACCGCTCACATCCAACCCGAAACTTTGGAGTAGTGCCGCCAGCGCCACCTCCTCACCCGTTCGCGGGTCGCGCAGTCGTGGGCACGAGCCGTTGCACTGCGGCCAGGTACAGCGCTCCACCAGTCTCCGAGGTGCACATCCTCCACGCGTTCCTCGTCCCCCACCGCCCAGCCTCCGCTCCCAGCAGGCCAGAGCGCGAGGCAGTGATACGCCCGACACATTAATGGCAAGCCACTCGGGCCGCGCCAGTGCTCCATGTGCTAAGCACGCCGGTGCGAACGTGGCCCGCACCGAGCTCAGGCTCGCCCTCAGAGCCGCACCAGTCTGATGCACTGCGTTCCATTGAGACCGAGTGCGCGGAGCGCGAACACCCTCGGCCGCCAGTTGCGCTGAGTCGAAAAGGTATTGAAATATGAACAACGGTGTTTTGATGTGCGGGTAGAGCCGATACCCGAAATAACAGAGCCACGGCTCTTCGGCGTGTTCTCGAACGCAAGAAGTTGGAGGGCTCCCACGCCAGAGTGTGTGTCCAAGCTTGGCCACCGTAACGGCAGTAGCGCGCCTGGAACGGGCCGGTCTATCCAGAAACCAACCAGAATCTGCAACTGCGGCGACGCGGACTCCGTGAGTTCGTAGTGCCCTCCGAGCCGCATCGGCATGAAGCATGACTCCCGTACCGCCTGCACTGGATCCCACTAGCATCATTCGTCCCGTAAGCCCGTATCGGAACAAATCCGATATTACTGCGTGTACTATAAGCCGCCCGGCAAAAATGAATCCAGTCCGTCCATGATGAGTGTTTCTAGAGCCGGCCCACATATCACTTGAACAGTACGGCAGGAGCACGTGATTTGATGCGTGCCAGAGAGGGTTAGCTGCGGGGTCGGCCGAGAGCAGGGCGGGAGCGCGGCGAGTGCGAGGCCAACGCGCTGACGACATGAGTGAGGGCCGCCTTCGCCACCGAGACTTGCAGGAAGCGTGGTCCCAGCAGTAGCCACCGCCTTCTAGGTACACCACCCAGTGATCGCTGTTAGTTCCGCGTCGAAAATAATATCTAAAATGTTACAGAAAAACACCGTTAGTACGTATTTACATCCTTTGCATTTTAGTTTTCATTTGAATAATGATTTCAATAAATAACATAATTTACCCTGCTGGAGAGCCATCGTTGCAGGCAAGTGACGAGTTATTGAGCCACACCAAGCGCAAGCTGTCAGGCGGGGGGCTGCCACTTTCTACCTCTCCGGACAATGTCGCCTGTAAATGCAAACACAACCAATAAATTGAAATTGTAAATGCGAAAGTTTGTATGGATGCTTGTTACACTTTCACGCAAAAACTACAGGCTCATTTTGGATGAAATTTGGCACAGAGATAGACTATAGTCTGGAATAGCACAAACGCTACTTTTTATCCTAATACCACGCTAGCGAAGCGGTGGGTTGACGCTAGTATAATATATTTGTATTGAATATTTTAAAAAACGTGAGAATGTCTTGTTTTTGTGCTTCTGGCAAGTGTTAGGCACTATCATTAACTGTCAGAGTAGATCTAATCCTATTCTAATAATGTAATCCACATGTAAAAGTCATCAATTTAACGTTAATTCGCTTTAAAGCATACATTACAGTTATTAAGTGAGGAGACATTATATAAATCTTTTTATAAATAACGGTCATCTCTGACTATTGGGCTTTTAAATAATAAATATGTATAATGTTTCCGAATCAACAGATTAAAAATGCATGAGGGAAACTAGGAATTTCCTAAAACCATAACACCTACATAAAACAGTAGGTATGTAGGTACCATGAATATACTAAAGAATATTACGTATAAAAACTATGCCTTTTTAGAACCTCATTAATAATAATAATAATAATAACGTTTATTTCCACCACTACATACATAAGAGCTTATGAAAGAAGGAATTAGGGTCAAAGTTCTTAAAATTGACAGAATATCCAGTGTAAATTAAAACACTAACAACCAAATTAAATTAGTTTAAAAGTAACATCTTTTTCCCGAAGCGACTCACGGCTCACGATTACGGTCTGATCCCATAAGGGCACAACCCTTTTTAGGGAAGGAACCTTATAAGATATTTTTGATGAGTGAATTATTATTACGATATATTATCATTATTTATTTTATATTGTTGGTCTGTCTGTATACAAAATAATTATGCTTATTATGATAATCCTTTCAATAGCCCTTCATTTGGCCAATATACTAGAATCGAGGCCACAATTTTTTTAACTATTAAAAACTTGTACGGTTGTAAACTCGTATACAGACCGTAATACATGAGACTTCATTTAGATCTTACTTTTTAAAAAGCTTCATTTATATCAGAAATAAGGTGGTTATATTAATTTAGCTAATAGACTTTATTGTAAAACGAAAAAGTTAGAAATCGAAATAATTATAATAAATAAAAAAAAATTGGTTGCCTGTAAAGTCGGTATACGGGCGAAAGTTTTACGTGACAACGACTTTGAGTGGTAAAATAATTTTAATGTGAATATTCATTCGTATAGTAGGAAGAAGGCGCGTGCCTTTCACTTTTTATGTCTGTCTCTCTCGCTCTTAGGCGGGCTAACCATGCCCGAGTGGAAGGGACGCGTGCCTCTCACTCGCTCTCATTGTGAGCGCATAACGTGAGCGGAGCGTAACGCAGTTTCTTGAAGTGTCACCCGGCAAACCAATTTATAAGACGTTGTCACGTCAAAAAACGATTACATGGCATTTAAAACTGCTTATTTTTTAGTTCTGATGACATTTAAACACAATTTAAATTATATATTTTAATCTCTTTTAAAACCCTTCATTTTGATTCCCAACTCTTCAAGTTTGCTAAAAAATATCGTCAAAAATCCGCCATTTTGTTTTGTTTTGTTTTTTTTAAACTACAGAACACTTGGGTTATTGAGACAAATCTAACGGTACCTTACATGTCGCAATCCAATCAGCTGTTTGGGAGATAGAAAGAACGAAATTAAATAAGAAATGACAAACATTAATGGGTACTAACATAATACATACTAACAATAACACACGAAAAGTATAACACTTCCTTGACAATCAATAGGATAAAAGTAGCCTATATCCTTTTCAATAAACAGGCCATCTAACAGTGCAGGAATTTTTCAAATCGTCCCTGAGATTAGCGCGATCCATCAAACAAGCTCTTCAGCTTTATAAATTACTAGCTTTCTGACCACGGCTCCACCCGCGCGTATGTCGGTTATTGCGCAAAAGCATTAACCTCTTTTACGCAGTCAGATAAAAATTAAATTTTGAACATGTAATGTCTATCCTAACATTTCACTATACACGCAACTTCAGTTTTTTAACCGACACCAAAAATATGAATTTTGTCAATCTGACTGTAGTTTTTTTGTATGTTCGCGATAATTCTGCCAAGTATAGATCGATTTTAATACCGAATTCTTATTTTGTTTCAAATACTTTAGATATGGGTACCTATACTTTGCTGTGGCACCAGTGAAATTTTATCAAAATCGTATTTTTCTAAAATACTATTATTTCATTTTACTATGGAAGGAAAACTTATAGCTAAACATGACACAAGAAATGTAAACTAAGATAGTAATGAGAAGGCCAATTACAAGTTTTCACTTAAACAATATACAGAACTAGCGGCCCGCCCCAGCTTCGCCCGGGTAGCTTCAGCCAACTCAACAATTTACAAAAAATGTGATAAATAAAGAACCGCTCAACTGATTTTGTGCAAACTTCACATAAACCATCTACTAAATAGTCCGAACAATGCCTAAACATTTGGTTTGAATAGGTAAGCACGTTTTTGAGTTATAAAATTGCAACGAAAAGTGGCATTGATTTTTATATATATAGATAGATACGTAAGTTAAATTAGACAGCAATATAAATTTACATAAATCAACAAAAAATACTTTACGGGTGCTATACATACATCTGTGAATTGATATCTGTGCTAAATCGGTAGATTAGACAGTATCACTTCAGTTCAACCTGTCAATGTTTTCCTTCACCGATATTGAGCAGCGGCTATGTAACAATTCACACAAATATCAAACCCGCGACATTATATTTCCAAGGCGATGTCCGTATTGCTGCGACACCCCAGATGGTATATTTGATCTTGGAAAGTGGGGGAGGGGGCCCAAACTAATTCTCCTCTCATTTTTTAGAAGTCGGTTAAAAATGGAGTAGGACACTCTCGACAAAAACCATAATGAACTTTGTCGTCAAAAACAAGAAGGTTTTCCGAATTAAAGGATCACTTTGAAGACACAAACCCGAATCATGAATTTCACTGGAATAAATTATTTACACATTAAACGAAAATTTTCTTACATGCTGGTTCATCTAAAACCAATCAGCCGCAACTAGAAAAACAAATTCCAGTAAAATGATCGATGCGTATTGACGTGTCACAAAAATAATAAAGCAATGCGTACACAGAGCGTCCAAACAATCCACGAGAGGTTGTAGCGGTGGTAGAGCAGGCGCGTCATTGCTTCCGTGCGTGCTGCGCAACGTTGCGCGGGCGCAGACAGACCGGAGCACACCCCATACTGACGGGCGCGAGCGCGCCACTGCCGCACGGTAGCACTCCCGCTGTTTACAAAATAAAGCCTCTATTTAGAGCGAGGGCGAAGGGCCGAACTCACGCGCTGCCGCCTGCCTGACCGAGTAGGCGAGCGGGCGGCTCGTTTGTGCGCAGGGGCGGCGGCGGGACCGGCTCCGGCGGCAACATCAAAAGCACCGCAGATCAAAGGTGCCGCCGCGCGATCGGCATCCGTCATTATTATTATGCAAGCATTACAAGGCGCGCGTGACTCAGGCGAGAGGGCCACGCGAGTTGCGCGGGCGCCGCACCGCGGCTTTCCCCCCGCAGCACCCTCCACCTGTCAACGGCATCAGATGAACAAAACGACCGCCCTTCAGTCCAACACGAAACCGCCTCGCAGGATACTATTACAATAAGCAACCAAGTAACACTAAAAGTTGCAACTTTGCACTTTACATCATTTTGCTTATTGTATCGGCTATAGTCGATACAATAAGCAAATTGTATTCAGTTTTGTATAGACTATCCATACATTTAAAACTGGCTAATTATGGAAAATATTTGAATAAAACGAGAGTCTTCATTTTAGTTATATCAAATATACGAATTTCTAAATTATTAAAGATTTTATCGCGTAATTTGGCATGTGTACCTATATGCTACAGGTGTTATTTCAAAGTATAAAATTGAACGTAGACACCGAGTTAAGTAGAATATAATTGGCGGGCGGCATCGAAGACAAAGAGTGTACCTGCCTGTAAAAATGCCATCATAAAGCCGAGCCGCCACAATAAGCCATTTGACAGTTGGTACCCACCTTTATGATGCCGACTCTGATATACGACCCGAACCCATTTAAGCTTATTTTATCGACTCCCAACACGACAATCTAGCGATCCGAAGCAGTAAATCAGCCATCTAAGGAATTACGCGCTACCACCACACACCGCACCGCTCCGCTTACAAACACAGAGCGGAAAGAATAAGCCATTTAGTTAGACCATTCAAAATCTTTATAGCTTATTATTCAATCCCATTAATACTTAGCAGGACGGCCTCTTCTAAAGAGCTTTTATTATAAAGACCATTATAAAGCCTATTTTCTTTAACAATAAGCATATTTTTTCGTTTCGTCCTCATTATATTGCTTATTTATTGAATCATTAAAAGGAACAGGAGTATTATTTAACCTGCTGACGATGTCTGACTTTTTTGCTGAATATTTCATGTTCTCTTTCTGAAAACTGTCACAAAGTTATTTAAAAGTATCTATAGGTACGTTTCAGTGGCGAAGGGTGGAAATCTTAATAATCGGAGCAAAAGATAAGCTTTTACCCAAAATAATATCTCTTCACCATCTGACCTATGAACAACAGTAATAGACCGATTCGTAAAAGGAATCCGAAGGGAATCGCAATATAGGTATGGAATCTTCGCCACTGGTTCTAACATAAGTATCACCACAAGTTTACTATTGCTGTATTTCATGTTAAACTACTCATAAAGTACGGTACATAGGTACGTTTGACATTAGTATGATATTACAGATTTCTTTAGCTGGTTATTATTTTAATGATTTTTGTGCACTACTAAACTAGAAAAATTAACGGGTTAAATAAATAAATAAACAACTCGTAGTAAATAGTAAGTTTAGCGAAACTATAGGCGCAGTAGGTACCTACCATGATTAATGAAACCATTACTTTTAATTTCCCTATCTCATTTACATTTTAGTGCTTAGAAAAAGAGATACTAGTTTGAAATAATTGCAATAATTGTCCTAGTTTAATAAAAAATGCTTACCCACCCTTTTTATTTGGTGGATTGCTCCAAGCTTGCTTTTTGTAGGTAAACTAGCGGCCCGCCCTAATTTCGCCCGGGTAGCTTCAGCCCACTCAACAATTTACAAAAAATGTGATAAATAATGAACCGCTCAACCGATTTTGTACATACTTCACACAAACCATCTACTAAATAAGTAGTCCGAACAATGCCTTAACATTTGGTTTGAATAGGTAAGCCCGTTTTTGAGTTATAAAATTACAACGAAAAGTGGCATTGATTTTTATATTTATAAAAGATTTGGTAGTAGATTCTATCTAGAGCTACGTAGTTATAGTTAGGTACCCTTTGTTTCTAAAAACCTAGGTACCTACTTAAATACAATGCAGTTAATTTTTAGCGACTGCCAACTCTAAGTGTACAAGTAGAGTTATTTATAGCAAGGTCCAATTTGAGAGTATTAACTTCTAGTCGGTCTAATAATGCTTATGTAGGTATGCAAAACATAGAGGATAAAACATAGGTCCTACCTAGTATAGTATTATATTATCTGTGGTCCTACATAGAGCCTGCTCGACTATAATTTAAAAAAAAACAATACAAAATTACTCGTGAGGTTTCCGTAAAATTTATTTGACTATGATTAAATAACAAAAACATATTACAACATTTAATCATAGTCATGTATGTAGATTTGAACATTATAGTCAACCTAAATATCAAGATCAACGCGTCAAATAGGAATAGTTTATCGCCGTTGAAGTAATCATTCTATTGATTCTTTAAATCTGTCTCACAAGTCTACTGTAACTTGCCTAGTACTTAATTCAGTAAAGTAACTACCAATGAAACAAAAGAAACTCATGAAATCTATATAAATTATATTATAACAGATAAAATCTAATGTTTATTTAAGTAGTCATCAAACTTTTATGTTATCTCGTATGAAAAGACTGGGTTATTCAATCACGATAAAATTAACATCTAGACTTCAATATTAGCGTAAGTAGTGGTAACGTTTCTTAAGTACTTGGCCGGTCGCGACCCGCGATGTAAGACAATACCCTGTTATTAAAATTAAATAACGATCGATACAGTTATTGTAATGATTTTTAATTGTTAGCAATATTAGGTACATATTTCGAAACTTAGGTACACACAATAAATGAGTAGGTAGGTAGGTACCTACTATTTGAATTTAATTTAGGTAACTAACTTTAAAACTATTGAGTAGGTCGTGAAGGGGCATTACTAACATTACTAGGTCATAGCAAAACAATGTTTGCGGAACAGTAATCTAGGCAAATGTAGCCTGTCAGTAGCAGTACGTACATATAACTACATAAAATCTTAATAGAATAAATAAATGAGAAAAGAACAGCCAGTCATAGTGTAAACTAACTTATAATGGAAGACTTTTTACTACACCCACGGACTTGCTACCGGAGTTTGCACTGATGGAAGCAAAAAATGTTGTACATACTTAGTCATTCTGTGAGTGAAGCCAGCTAGTACACTGATTACCAAAATGTTTTCAAATTGAATTAAAATAGAAGATAGAGAGAGACTACAGATACCACTAGGATTGAGGCAAACATTTTATTAGACTATAAAACGCAACAAAAAATTGGGAAAATGCCTTCTACATACAGATAAGTAAACACTTTACTATAATACATGCTTATCTCATTAAGATTTTATTACTTACTTTCACGGAATTTACTCAAAATTAATACCTATCGTAATTAAAAAGTACTTAATTTATTTACGACCATCATAACAATAATTATTATACCTACTTACAAATTTTAATAATGTAAAACTCGATGATTAAACTTTTATTTGTTAATTTGTATTATTATTACTATTACCCAGATAGATAATATTGGCATCTATAATTACAGTACAGAGAGCTAAAAAAGCTTGATTGAAAGCTCTATGTTTAAGTAATTATGTTTCGTGGCAAAACGTTATTAATATTAATTATCTCTTCTAATTGGTAGTTTCATTATATTGATTTTACATTAATTATATCAATAACATTTATTATTTAAATGCACTTCTTCGTGATTTTATACAATTTATTTTTTAGGCAAGATCAATACATGCCCTGATTCACTGATACTCTAGTTTGTAAAGCTAATATCAAATTCTATATATTATCAGAAAGCAAATGATTTTGTAGCTGATGTTACAACCATGAATAGGTAAGTATTATATGTGCGTATGCGCAAGTAGAGTAGCGTAGTGACTGCGCGAGCGCGACTCCCTGCGGCCGCAGCCTCCAAATCACAATAAATCTGAACCGATAAGTAGTCAAGCGGATTGTCGGCGGCGCGATCAAAGCGAGGGAGGACATGAAAGACGCCGCCGCCGTCCACAGAGATGTTTCATTCGATGCCACATTTCCACCACCAGCCGTCACGTGTGATGGGCCCTTTGTTGTGTGACATTTTAATTAATTTGATTTTAATTTTGAATGACGCGTTTACAGCGGATTTTAATTGAAGGCAAGTATTCGACGAATTGTAATGTTTAAATTTGGTTAGTCAGCAGTTTCTCATCGTAGATAACTGAAATGTTTTGAACATTTATTGCAAAGGAATTTATTCAATTAGTTAAGGAGTAGGGAATTTGTATATAGCGCTACTCGCATGCTTTGCATAGTTTAGGTACACGCAGTCTTAACAGCTTAGGATCAAAGAGATTGAACATCACAGGGATGCTACCTTTGATGTGACAGATGGCATTATTCACATGACGATTAGTTATATTTCAAACAACTTTACTAAAGAACACCGATATCTTAGATTAGAGAATATTAAAAATATACCTACTAACTAACGTCTACGAGTCGATATTTATTTTAACCGTTATCAAGGAAGATACTTAGGTACATTGATTTCTACACAGGATTCTTCTGTGTAGAAATCAATGTTTAAAGTGGTATATTTTCATATCATTAAGTTGCAAAACGAGTATACAGCTCACCTAATCGTACTGTCATCGTAGCGTATGGACTCTTACGACACCAGTACCCCTAGAACAAGTTCGTCAATATGAATGAAGTTTTCGAATAGGAAAGTACTATATTGAAATTGTCAAAATACTTCTATAAATTCATTTATCAAATTCAAAACGTTTGACAAAATGAAGAAATAATGCAAGTAATAGAACAAAATTAATTTAAAATAAAATAAGTAAATTAGGTAAAACAATTTATAGATTTTTTGTATTTTAAATTATTATTTCGATAGGTTCATGGTAGTACTCATTTCGAAAACTTTTTCGAATTCATAACTCGCACCTACTAATGGTATCTCTACGAGGCATTACTCGCGTGTTGCGGACCCTTACCTAATATTTCGACGGGCACTGACTAATACTCACTTTGACTTCAAAAAGAACGATAAATGGAACTTAACAAAAGTTTAAAGATTGGTAGCAGTTATTACTTTATAAGCAATAAGTAATAACATCGTAGGTACCTTCGATACCGGCGCGGTGTCCGCGACTTGCGCTGCGCGGGCGCGGCGGTTTCTTGTGTAATTAATTTGCCATAAACAACAACATTAACTATGCATTCCTCTGTTATTTTTTTTGCACAACATTGTAGTTTTCGATCTCGTATAAAATATCAAAGTGGTACGTAAGTACATTTAATAACTTCGACTTGAAAAACTACGTTTTATGCCTGTTCCACATATTTTATATGGTCGCATAAATTATTCAGATTTAGTATGTTGTTAAGTTTGATGTTAGGTATGTTCTTTTAAAGGACTTTAACCTTTACAGTACTTATGAAATATAGGGTTATCGTAGTGGTCCATATTTAGTGGTCCGAATTATTTTTACATTGGGTAGACAGCCTACCGCACCGTCTTTTTTGAACTTAATATTATGCTCCGCGAACATAACATAGCTGTTAAGCCATAAATAGCGCTTTAAAGTTCGCAGTATAGTTTAAGAAACAAACTAAGCAATTATTGCGAAAAATTTTATTTCGATTACAATAATACTTAATTAAGTCCAATTGAAAAAAGATTAGACCACTGAAAATGGACCACCTTGTATAAGTAATGAAACGAAGATTTAATTATATATTAAATTTATTTGCAAATAAATATAAACAAACGGACTAATATTTTTATGTTTCGCTGAAAAGTCCAATACATACATACATAATAAAAAACGACATTTAAGTAGGTACCTATTGTGCTTGAAAGAAATTAGTAGGTACCTTATACTATGTAAATACATCTATATGCACGATTGGTAAGATAAATGAATACGCAGTTACTCAACAAAAATAAGGCACATCTCTTTATCACAGAATACACCATATCTACAAAACTAGACAGTACAACATTATAAAAACTACTTTAGAAAATCACTACTCAGCCATGACAAATACTCTAAATCTAGTAAACCTTAACATATGCAATACAAAGGTACCCGTGCAAGTACAATGAATAAATTAGTTAGACAGGACTATATCGGCCCAGATACGCAACTGGAACGGTTCCGCTCTACGTCCGATCCAAATCCGTGAAAAAACGGATCTAAGAAACTATCATACCTTGATAACACATAGAACACATGTAATAAAGGTATAAAAAAAGGCCTCTTTGCTTAAGTTTAGCTCAAACATCACAGATTTGGATCAGAGATAGAGCAAATAGCAATATTGTTTTAACTTAATCACAGGTACCGAGCAAAAGGGCAAGACAGTGCTCTCAGCCGATTACCTACTCGGTCGTAAAAACATAGCTCACATCGCTCTAATGTATATATATACAACAACCCCAGATTTAATATAATCGCACACATTTCTCATTAAATAAAAATAATAGCAGGTTAAATTACTCACAAGTTCACACTGTCTAGTGGTATAACATATGTAGGCACAATTTTATTTGTAAATTAAAATAATAAAATATCTTTATAAATATGCTAATGTTTTTATTATGCAAAATATCCTCTCAGAACGTCGAACACAAGTAGGTAGTTAGAACATTCGAACTTCACATTGACTTAAATATGATGACCACTAGTCGTCAGAGCGGCCAACCACAGCCTATAGTTTTATATTGTGCGTAAGCAATTACTTTATACATTCTAAGTTCAATGTAACTACATCGCAAAAAATTGAGATTCTATCGGCCTCATAGCAAAACAAAGTTAAAAAAGACTTCGGCATTGTTAAAATTCAATACCTACCTTTTTTTGAAATAGGGTTTAAATAATTGTTTATTTAATATCAGAGACCCTACTATATCTAGACAGATTTTGGCAAACAAAATGAGGCTAATTACATAGTAACTACCTGTATAACACTATAATTATATGAAAGTATAATTCTTTGTATAAGTAGATAGGTATATTTTACAGTCAATATTATCCCATAAAATGATAAAAGTAGCAAGTAGGGCCATAGTTTATGCATAGTATGCTAGGCCGCTAGTCCAAATGTGAAGGATTCATGTCTAAATCTTACCTATCTATCGGGCAGACTAATAGATATAGTGGTTACGGTTTTAGTTTTTATTATATTTATCGTTGTATTATGCACTTTTATTAATACAGCTCATTTTACCAAAATATTGATATGTTTTTTACATCGAACAAACATACATTTTTATTAAGCAGTCTCTAACTCCTATTAAAGTATTTTAGTGGCATTCTCAGAGCGTACTTAACTTACGTTTACATGCCTCTTGGCTTGAGTTATATGATCGATATTTATCTACAGCTCAGATCAATACGATAATCTATAATGTATGAGTTCATCCTAGCGAAAAGAACTGTTTGTTGCTAGGGAACTTGGCGCGCTGTTTCTTTAAAAATTCACGGGCTTGACGATCACCTTGACGAGTTTCTAGGGCTTTGATTGCTTCCCCTTCTGTAAAAATAATTAGTTAGCAAAACATGTTTGTACTGAGGAGCATTACACAGTTTATGAGAACATTATTTTAAAAGAACAAGTGCGAACCATTAACCGAAGTCAATGCACTCTAGTTATGAAACGCATCAAAATCTGTCCATTCTTTTAATCTCTACGATGTGATAAACTTGAACACAGATACACAGACATACATACGCCATACATACGCCAGACCATATATATTATAGCCCTCATTTTCGTTTTTGGTTAAAAAGAATAATAGAAATATTTACCCATTGAAGTAGGTTTAGACAATGGCAAGTGTTGTTGCGGGAGACTGGATATAGGTGCCGGTGTGTCAGGCACTTCACTGAAGTGAAGATACGCCTCGCCTACAAACGTGTTGCTTACGCTGAACATGTCTTTATCTTTCACTACCAAGTGTATTAATCCGTCTGAGATGCGACGTTGTTCCGGCGTCAATTGTCTGTGAAATATATAAAATATATATTCATTTAGCAAGAATTTTATCTAAATACTGCAACTGTCACCTTGTCTAAATATTCACGCAAAGCGTCAAGCTTATACAAGTTTTGACGCTTGGTATGAACTTACAAAAAAAAAACAGCACATACTTACCTAAATTTTATTTATGTAATTAAAACAAGCTATATAAAATCGAGATGTAAATAAACTGTTGGCTAAATCAAATCCGTTAAAAAAAGATTACGGCACTTTGCCAAATAATTTTTTACTTGGCCTACACTGTGCGACAAATATAGTTTATTTTAAATTACGAAGCTAGACGATTCTTTTTAGATTTCAATTTATTAATTAGATGACACGTATATTATTTATTTTTCAAATTTCATACATAGGAACTCACATAAAAAACTATAAAACAAAGCTGCTTACATCATAAATATTTCATCGTATAATGGAAACAAGTTTTTATTGTGCGTTTGTGTTTTGGGCTTCACTACGTTGACAAATGAGTCTTCTGGCAGTAGAGCTATCCGGACATATGAATCACAAAGACCTGAAAAGATGAGATCACGTTAAATCATCAATATCCCAACATAAAAGGCATATTACTTTTCTACGACAGTCATAGTTGTTGCCATTTGCAGGGACATCAAAGCTCCTTATATATTTTAGTAGATGTAATTTATTTATGTTTGAAAATAAACCGCGATAAAATCCGTTAAAAAGTAGTTTTATTTCAATTTGAACTCACCGTTAGAATCAGTTGGCAACAAATTCCTAGCATTCATAATTTCTATTTTCAAGTTATCTTCTATGAACTGCGCTCTAACAGTCAATATTCCTATCTTAGGCTCCGTTATATTTGCCTGTTCTTGCCATCTCTCTAGATGAAACTGGTGAATTAACTCTCTAGTTTCCATGCCGTGTAGTTTGAGCAAATACTCGACTTGTTTAAGTGTCTCTGATGAATAAGCCTCTTTATTATCTTGACGGAAAGACTGTATCATTATTCTCACACATTCGTGCAAATTTGAAAAAAATGATGGAGGTCGTCGTTTCTGTAAGTTTTTTACGAAATTACTATATAAGTATAAATTTATATAAAGAATCACAGTAACAAGTCCCATCACCATAAAAGTATAAGGGTTTTTTCAAACAAGCTCTCAATAGCAGCACCACCCTTCATGCAGTCAGATCGCAATATATATTTTAGATAATATCCACATCTCATTATGCTAACACATGCGTAACATGCAAATGTATGAAAAATAACCAGAATATTCCTACAGTGACCTATATTATGATAAACCTTAAGCGTAATAAACTCCTAACATATACTATACTTAATTGTAAACATATTTATATTGTAGGTAAACTACTGTATCATCATTAAATACTTAAAAATATCGACAGAATATTCCCTGCCCATATTTTCCTCTGGTATAATACGATCATTCCAGGCCTCCTAGTAGGTACTCGCAATATAGAATATCAAAAGTAAAATAGGCAACATGCCACATTTAACACAAGATAAAAGATACTGAAACAATCACGCTATACAGGGACAAACGCACGAAGTTTTTAGGAAGATGCTTTAAAAACTTTACATGAAGATTATACAGATTCTCATTCAAATTTATCACATTTAAGCAAGTATCTATAGTTCGCAATGTTTACAGAATACACTCTAAACTAGACTAAGAGCAACAACACAATAACATATACAGGGTGCTTGCTATTATATAATAGTTTACCGCATCTAGGTTGGCGGCGGCAGATTTACTCAAACGTCTCGGGTCGATATAGCGAGTTATCTTTGCCTTTCGGTGCTATTAAAAATAATAAAGACTATAAATACACAAATAAAATTAATTAAGAAATAATAGCATCGATTCTGTTAAATATAGCAGAAATGTTATAATTAACATATCAGTTATATTTTATTCAATAGGCTGCGGAAGAGTTACGAGACACGAAACGTTAATCTTCTTCGAAACTACTACTGCAAAAGCGACACACAAGTTGTTTGACTACAACTTAATTGTATTTTTGCAGACAGAATCGATACCATTTTTTACTTTACTAATAATTGCGTGATACAAACTTAAGGCTGCTGAGATTAACACAAAAATACTAACAAAAACAATTTTTTGAAAGTCTAATGCTTAACATTGACAATATCATCCTATAGAGTAGGCTACTGATGCCTATATTGAATAAAATATTTGGCTAAATCTATTTTACCAACAACACAAATGTGTAGTGCATATTAAACGCAGTAATACAGCGTGATTTACAGATGCAATTATTTACCCGAAACATAATATGGTTTGGAGATACTTTGTTTTTCCCAAAATATCTACGTCTAAAGAAGCGTATACGGGAGGCGAGTTTTTCTTTCTACAAACGAAAATTAATAATGAAGAGTTAGTATTACAAATCACGTACAAAGCATAGGTATTATTCGGTCATAAAAAATAAACTATTTTCAAACTTGTAGAATCTACACTTGTTTACTATATTATGTTTGGCGACCGAATCATGAAATATGCCTTTGAAGGTGACCATCGTTAAGTAGGTAAGTTCCCCAAAAGAAGTCTTAGTTTTTATCAACTGATGACTAGTTAATAAGAGCTATGAAATAAGTATAAATATTAGTATGTATTATTAAAATAAAACTACATTCAAATCGTTATTACAAATACCTTCTACGCTTTTTACAGCTGCAGTTAGCTAAGTTAATAACACAAAACTGACCTGTGCAACAAACCAAAAACAACTGACCTCTAAGTTAGCTTGTATAAGTTCGTACAACACATCACCAAGCTGTTCCCATACAATATCGAGTGTTCTCGAAAAATTCTCGTTGTTTAAATGTTGGTACAAGGTGTCGAGGTTAGCTTCTAGATAACGCATAACACGGTCCATGCTGGAGCAGTCTTGATGGAGTAATTCTGCTCCCTCAACAAGGAAACGGGTGATAGAAGGCATCATCTGTAACGAAGGCAATATTTTTTAAATTAGTTTAAAAGTCTAAAAGATAGAATGGAAACCAAGATAAATATAATAAATGGTATACTTACTTTTTTCACCATGATAGCCAAAAGATCGACTATTTTATTCCTAACAGTATCTATAGCATTGGCGATAACATTTTGCAATGTTTCTCTACACCTGTAAATAAAATTGTGCCATGTTTTAACAATATTCTTTTTAAGAATCCTAAGCTAAGACTAATCGGCTCGTACTATCATAATCTACTCCATTTATTAACACGGCTTGACGCATTTTAAGCCAAGAAGAAAGAATTAGAAAAGCATATTAATGCTGGGTAATACTAAAATATGTCAGGATCTTACCTTTGAGCCTCTAAGGGTGATCTAGCCTCACACATCTTCTGTATAATCTCATCCATACCCAACTCCTCAACAAATGGCTCCAAACTTTGTCTAACATAGTCTATGTTGTTGATAGCGACACACCACTCGGTGGTCACTTCGAACCGTTCCTCGTACACTGTGGTCACTCTGCCAACGTTGTCCACTCGACTTGCCATTTTATCTGAATAAAATACACAGCAACGGCAAATGTCCTGAAAGCCAAAATCTTATGTTAATGGCGAAATAAAACATAACAAACAAATAACATACAAATAGTTCACTGGCATGATATAATCAAGTAAATTTACGCTAGACATGAACATGCTTTTTTATCAAAAACTTCACGGCATGATGAAGTTCAAGCAAAGCATAAAAATCCCTACATAGGGTGAACATAATAGTTTTAAGCATTCACTTACTTAGCCTACTTACATCAATAATTTTAGCCACAAAAGTATAACATCCCTCCACATCTGGCCAGGCCAGCTGTTGCCAGAATATCTTAATCTGGTAGAAGATTGCCAGTGTGTCTACACCGGAGCTGCTATATTTGACATTAGTATCCACTGGGACTAAGCTGTCAAGGTCTACTGCCTTCTCGATACGAGTGAGAGCTTTGTACGCGGCTATGTCAAGCCACTGCGCTACTCCGCCGAAAAACCAAGAATGGAATTTTGATATAGCGTAGGATTGCCACTCGGTCTCATTCAGACCTTGACCTAACCTGGAATAGATTCAATATCGTAGATAATAGCAGATACTTAGTGGATACAATTACGTCATATTGACTGGTCTGTTAGCATAGTGGTTAGTGACCCCAAAGGCTAACTCGGAGGTCGTGAGTTCAATACCCACCCAGGACAAATCTTTGTGTGATGAGCATGATTGTTTGTTCTTGGTCTAGGTGTAATTTATTTAAACAAAATGTAAATACAAAAAAAACGGTATTTAAGTACCTAGTATATCAGTCCCGAGTACCCACCACATCAACCCTTTTAGTGTCCCACTTGGCACGGGTCTTCCCTTAACTATCATACGAATTGAGAGAATTTAGGTCTTAGTCTACACACGCTGGCCAAGTGCGGGTTAGTGGATGGTACCCATAACACAAGTAAATGTAATTAGTATTTAATTTGGGACTAGAAGGCGTTTTGTTTATCACAACGCCATCTAATCAAAGAGTGTCTAAATATTATGCAAGTATGATGCAGAATGTGGTACATATCATTAGTTGTACATACACAAAAAGCATAGTGCTTTCATGCTCATTTTGTTACTGTTGCTACCCATTGTTAACTGATTATGTAGATAGTCCATTAATTTAGTTTAGATAATGTTATCTGAGGATTATTGAGATATTGGCATTAATGAAAACAGAAGAGACTAAATATGAAATAATCAGAATGCAATTGGCTAAAATAAGGTGTTTATTTTTTTGCTATATTAATCATGCTATGAAATTAAGCAGACACAAAAGTATATGAAGTGAAAGTGACAGTTTATGAAGTACTACAGTGTTTTTTGAAACTGCGATTTTGCAAATCGATATACTGTTAGGATTAAAACGTACGAAAAGTTTTTTTTTTGTGTTAATGAAGAAAAATATTTTGCCGTGATTTTATCGTTATTTTATGTTGCTTTGTGTTACGATGAATTCCACTTGGCAAACAGACTAGACATTATCTTACTTGGCCATATAACAACAACTTAATGCAGCAATCTTACAATCTTATCAGGGCAAGGTCGACATTAGGCCGTCAGTTTCTTCAAAATTCCATTCTTGGTTACATCTTTAATAGTGCGTGCAACAATTTTGTGTTAGGAACAACAATTTCGAGTTTCTATTTTAACAGTTAATAACATACTCATAAGACTATAGGTAATCCGGGTTTAATATTTTTTTAATATGTACATATTGTTTCTTAATCCGCATTTTTATAAAACACCCTATAGCAACGATTTACCGTATGCCGTTACACTGGCATTAGACGATAGTATTTATCGAACAAATAATTTCCCTTCACCAAAATGAACAATTTGACACTTACATCGATTATTTTAGCTATAAAAGTGTAGCTCCCCTCAGCCTCAGGCCAAGCCAGCTCTGACCACGTGATCTTGATCTGGTGGAATATATCCAGTGTATCCACCCCAGAGCTGCTATATTTAACATATGTATGGATTGGGAGTAAATTATCAATATCAATGGCCTTTTCGATCCGTTTTTGAGCTTTGTACGCGGCAATGTCGAGCCATTGAGCGACACCGCTAAAGAACCAAGAATGGAACTTCGATATCGCGTAAGTTTCCCAATCGGTCTCGTTTAATTCTTGGCCGAATCTGGAATAATGTGAGTTTGAAATACTTGACAATTGCGTGCCAATAACCTTTAGTCAAGTTCAACAACTTTGAAGTATTCTATAGTGCACGTTTTGGGTGCGCAAACACTTTTCCATTTTCCCGTAAATACTGTAATTAGCGTCAAAGACAACAAGACTATACAACTCATCTCAGGTAGAACAAATTTGATAAGTACTCTCTAAAGAAAAACGCAAAGCCGACAGCCTTATTTATTATTTGTGTTTACGTTTACTTTGTAGGTAAGTATCAATTGTAAATAATGTCACACGAAACCGTTACCTACGTTACGGTATGTAAACATATGAGTCACATACAAACCATACAACGTAATCTAATTAGGTTCCTCTATTCATTTACCAAACTACTGTGGACAAACAAAAGGTGTGACGGAATAAATATTTAAATAGATGGCTCTGAGCATTAAGTCGTTTGTTCCACTTACTTGGTCTTTAAAACACGTTAAATATAATACAACTCAATTATTAACCGAGTATGTATCTCCATAATAAAGTGTATAATGAAAATCCGATAATTCATACTTAGTTAATCCATTTAACCGAAACAAAACTTTTGAAAACTCAGTACGTATTTATTTTTATTGGTTGATCTTGATCTACTCGAGAATTTATGATATGACATCATCACACTTTTATTAACTGCATACTTATAGAAAGTGCATGAAAATGTTAAGTAAGTGAAATGATCGAGTGATTTTAATATGTTAAACCCCAAACAACATGCAACTGTATAAAATCAGAAATACTTACGCCAAAAACCGTTGCAAAGCGAGGTATAATTCAAACAAAGTTGTCCCCATACTCATAGGCTCTGAGCCTACTGTAGTGGACCCCATTCCAGTTTCTCCGTTAAGTCCTCCCGCTAAATACACAGTGTTTGATGATCCTTCGTTAAACCGCAACCTTTTCATGTTCTTACATACTTCTATAATCTCTGGTTCTATAAGAGACGCTATTTTACTTTCATATAACCCGTACAACGTCTTGGAATAAGGGAAACCCATTACTCTGTGGACAAAAAGAACAATGATATAAAGAACAGAATCCCTTAAATATAATTTCACTTTAAATACTTGCGTTTACGTAATATATTATATTAGCTAAGGAAAGCTGTGCTAAAAATAGCACGACTTGTTTACATATTGAACATTTATCTTTATCTTAGAAACCGCAAACTGAGAGCGAAACGTTTGTGGTGTTATTTGCCAGATGGCCGAAGCCTACTGCGAATGACCCGGATACGAGGTTATTCCCAAGTCCTGGAACTTCCCTCTAATTTGTAAGGTCATTTTTATGTAAATTAATACTAGATCCATGTGTAAAATTTGGGAATACTTCAATATAAATGTCCCACGTAGGATAGGATACTATTATTATTAAACAATTAATGGGATAATACTAAGCAGGGCGAGCGAAATGATTAGATAAAATTGCTTCGAATAATCCTTCTAGTAGTAGTGAGCGGACAAGTGCACAGACAGGTGCACACCCTATTCTTTTAGTCTCACCCAAGAATTCAATAAGACATGATATACGAGTCGGAGAATATAAACGTGTGCTATAAATGAATACTCACTCAACAAAAACTCGATCGTAGTATTCAACGGCTCTCTGTAACACCGACCGGACTAACTGTATAACTCTTATCAACCGCTGCAGACGCATATCCTCTGTAGTATCCTTACATTCATTATTGTCCAGAATATGTACGAACCAATCGGCCGCACCCTGTATCACAGCTTGGTTCAACACTTCATTAACACTAAGCTTACTTCTATCTTCCCTCAACCAACCGTACAAATTACTCGGAAACAAGTCTATAGTTTCTGGACAGTCTAGCACAGATAGTTTGTACAAGATTTTCAGCACTTCTCTAAGAGTTTTCATAACTGTTTTGTCGCCCGCAGTCTTTTTCTGTAGTTTCCTTATGTAACTGTAGCATAGCGGGAGCAGTTTTCGAGTGCCATCCCAGAAAAGCTTTACGTCTTCTTCATTTACCAGACCTAGAATGATAAGTATATAGGTAAGCTTCACGATATTCGCTTTTGCGATGTCTTGTGACACCATTTAAGAGGGTAGGTCGAAATTGTTGCTCCTTTACTGTTTCTAACCATAGAGAGGCTCATTCCACTGCCATCTGCTCACCGAAAATCAGCAAAATGTAAGAGATTTTTTAAAGGATGTCGTGAATTTGAAAAGAACTACAATTTAACTAGGGTATAGAATTAGAGATTACCTTCGAAATGTGTAGATACCGTAAAATAAGATATCGACACTTAAAACTGCCAAAAAATTCGCAATTTTATAGCCTTGAAGCAATCATTATAGCATTCAAATAGGCTTAGTCACTTTTGGCTAACTTTTTTATAACAGTAATTTGTGGTTGGGTAATGTGGTTTTCGACACGCACAGATCGGCACTATAATTATTATTTAAATCGAAATTCCTAAAACTTTATGATTGTGTTAAAGGTAGGTAGATAATAGGCATTTTTATACAAAAACAAGCTTTTACGTTACGTTGTTACGTTAGTATTTGGTGACTTTAAAGTAGATAAACCGTTTCTTTTTTTTACCGATAAGTAAAGCTGTCAATCTCGACTGCTACAACAGTTCCAACCATGTTAGGCCTAAAGACGGCTTAAAATATAGGTTCACGTTACCTACCATCACAATGTATGTAAGACAAATATGGCGAAATGTGTACAAGACAAACGCAGATGTAAAGTTGTTTTAAGATACTAATAGATAATTAGTAATTGATGTACTACCAATCTGAAACAATTGGCTCACCAGATTGCAACGGTTTAGTGATTTTGTCCAGCAGCGTGTTGAAGAGGACGAAGCTGAGCGGGTGGTCGGTGGTGACGGCGCAGTACACCGCCCACTGCACGAGGCAGTTCTCCGTCTGGCTGAGCCCGCTCTGCGCTGAGTGCTGTGTCAGAATTGCTTCAGCGGGCGCACTGAAGTTACCACACCACCAGTACGGCGCCACCTTAAACACAATCATACAATCATTATTTATAGCATTTCTTGTGTTCGTCTTGACAATTTTTTGAATTGAATTATTTAAGTGACCAAACGCATTCGATGGATGGATGTCACTTGTCGAATGTTTAGTTCTATGACAGCAGCAATAAAACAACTCACACAAATACGTTTCAATTGTTTCTCAAAGACTGAATTCTAGTATTGAGTATAGTGCCAAAGTTAATGATGGTGAGCACTGATTTATCATTTAGGAAAGTAAGTAGTAAGGTAGGATCAGTGTATCCACTTGTAAGTCACAAACGTACCGACACTCAAGAAACATTATGTCATAACAATCCTGAATCGCACAAGCAAAGTTTCACCGACGATTAGCATTTATACAAATTCCCGACAACTACAGTTGGATCGGTTCGACCGTCCTCGGACGGCTCACCGAACAAGTCCGGTGAACCAATAGAAGCCCTTCCGGCTAATTGGGTTAGGTCATCAGCAAAAAAAAAACTACAGTTGGGAGACCACGGTCGCCGGGTATCACAACTCGCCCGGCCGAAATTTTTCCCTTTACACTGGAGGGTCACTGTCATCGATCCTCCAGTCCACGAAGTAATTAAGTATTTAAATGAGGTCTCAATCACTAGGATCTATGACGAAGTAATAATAACGTCACATCCTAATACCTAATGACGCTCTATAATAGTAGTACGTGCGTCGTGCGTGTATCGTAATGTGGCCGCGACATCGTCTTAAACTACATGCGTCATCACACATAAACGTAAAACATCAATACAGCTTTGTAACGGCATTTTCCGATTGATTTACCATTTAGCTATGTATAGATTAGCCATCAACTCTTTAGTGTCCCACACTGCTAGGCACGGGTTTTCTCTCAACTATCATATTACTTGAGAGAGTGTAAGCCATTAAGTAAGGTGTAAAGATATAAAACTTTGCACATTATCTGCATGTGAGACTCGTTTAATCAACACACCGGTGAAGTAGCCTACCAAAACAATAGCAGCAATTACAGGCGAATGCCTGTAATGTAACATTACAGATTCGACCATTCATCAGTGAGGGAGACGAACCGAACGCAATGTCTATATTATAGACATTGCGTTCGGTTCGTCTAAGTAATAATATCAAAATATTATAGACTCTATAATATTTTGAACTTATAACATCAATGGGAACCCTTTGTAATTAACCATAAAATTAGTAAGTCAGGGAAGCAATATTGTTACGTACTACTTAATATCGAATCTACAAAATTATAAAAGGGAATGCTCTTGTTGAGGAAGCAACTTACTCTCGACAAAAAAAACATAGCAACTACTACTACAACAACTAGTGTTTTATACCTATTATTTCTACGTAGGTATACATGGTACATGGTACTTATATTCAATAATAAATATTCATCCAACCACTAACAAATATTTGGTGCAATCTCCTAATGCTCATTAATTACATTATTTATCATCAGTTTTTAACATGACCACAACCCTTAATAACACAAGTTTACTTGCAAAAATTACAAACATGGCTGCATGGTTCATATTAAACGTTTTATAACCGGGAAAATAAACGTTTTTAAGAATTTGATTTCTTTTATGTGGTACGTGTATTTCTAAATAGAGGCACATTAACTGCACATTTCAGTAATCGAGATAGAATACCTGTGTAGTAAAACGAAATCGATTTTTTACTACGTTTTAAACTGACAGTCAATATAAATATGCTATCAACAGTTAGAAATAGCATAACGGCCTCAACGGGAATTTTATGTTAAAATAAAGATGAGATTAGATGCTGTTATTTTCAATTTAAACTAGCAGGAATCCAAACTTAGAAGAACTCTTGTGTATTCAATTTTTATTAATACATTAAATAATAAATAATTCATTCTGGTAAATGATCACGTGAATTTGTATGTTTAAATATTAGCATGGGGCAGAACAGATTGCTGCAATTATTTATATATCTGTCCTTTTAACTGAACGTGTAGTATTATATGTATAGTTGTATATCAGTTATCTGGTTTCCATTTCCTCTGCTTAGCTTGGGACCAGATGACCGTGTGTGTTAATGACCCAGATTTTTATATCATGTAAATATATGATTTTAGGCCACAAATAAAGATAATAAGTACTGTAAAAAAATAGGCCACAATGCAACGAAAATTGTGCTTTGCAACCAGAATTTCAGTTTTGTATTATAAATTCATTGAAATATAACATTCAAATTATACCTGTATATTAAATTACTTCAAAGTAAGCGATTAGTTGATGATATCAGCTGATGTAGGTAGCAATGACATCAACTAAATAAATGGCCGGCAAAAAATTCAAGCCACCTTAGTAATTATCATTTCTGAGAATTGCAATCACAATGCTAACTCTTTTGGCAATGTATAACTCTAAAAAAACTATTCTTATACTAAACTATTTTACTAAACTAGAATTCGAATTTTTTAAAACCCTAGCGCCTAGTGCCCTAATTTTAGTGCGTTTAATTAAACTAATAAAAAATCAAACAAAACAATCTGTTTGCTATGTTTCAGTCAGTTATCTCCTTATGTAATTATTGTACAATACATAAGGTAAAAATCATTACATATTAATAATTGGTATGCACACCATGTCCAACCACGTCGTATGCCATGACTAATAATTAATCTTGTACCCCAACGTTTGTAAACAAAGATGTCATGGACTGTTTGCATTGTCTTAAGATTATTTTTAGTTAGAACTAAGCAGTGAGTAAATCTGTAGGACAAAGTATCTTATAGAAATATGACTAGTCCAAATATGTAGACAAAGCACAATCATACCTACACACGATACTAACTATGCAATTAACATATAAGCCATCATTTACACCGACGGTGACCGTGACCGACGTGGGTCGACCGTGCCCACTGTAAAACCACTGTAGAAATGAAAAAAAAAAAAAAAAAATGAAGTAGGTGAATTTACCTTCGAGTTTTCGAGCTCGTGAAGTAAAATTATCTTAAGCAGATGTCGATGCTCCTGAGCTGCCACTTGCGAGTTCTTCTCCGAGGAGAAGTTAAGACGCAGCTTGACAACGCCTTGCCGCCGCAATTTGCTTTTCTTGCTTAAACTAAACCACATCGTCATTCCGCCCGCAGGAATTGACTGAAACAAGGAACATTTTTTATCTGTTTTTTAAAGGCTTTACAGCATTGCCAACAACTCTTGCGAAAACAATTTTGCGATCAAAACTTAAACAAAATGTAATTTATTATAATTAAAAAAAAACTAAGAATACAGATCTCTATTTAAGCAATTAATTCCAATTATGGCCTAGGCCTACGCATGTTATAGATGATTAGGTAGAATGGTAGATTAAATTACCTTATATGATGTAAATCTTTACCGTTAGTGATGCGTATTTTATTTTTAGTGGAGATATTTAATTTTTTTTCCTGTTATTCGAATTAACAACATGGAATAGGTAATTTAATGTCAAGGACAGTAGCAGTGCTAATGGTATAATAACTAGAAACATTAAATTAACCTTACTACTGACCGACGACGTTTTGTTAAACGGATTTCCTTTTACCAGGATTTGATTGCTAATATAAGTAGTTAGATAAATGATTAATTTGTAGATACTTAATTATTAAAACATTATCTTAACAATCAAGCAAAACTTAAAGTTGGAGAGCTTTTTAAACATTAAAATTAGCAAAAGAATTATGAGTCGAGATTATATCCATAAATGTAATTAAAATTGTTTGACGTAGGTAATATTCTACGTAGGCTGTAAGGTACAATCACAAAAAAATGATGGTGATTTTTTACCGGAAAGTGACTCATGCCTACGTCAGCCGATGTTCACTTTAATTAACCAACAAGAATCAAGGTAAAATGTTGTATCAAAAATTGGTGTCAACTATTAACTATTAATAATATTTTATATTATTGTAGAAGTGAGAAACACTTTATATCTTTATCATATTTGTAAGGGTTTACGTATTGTAAGGAGTTTGGGGGTCACCAGACAATTGTTTTCTGATGAGTCTACCACTGCCTCTTTGGTCCAATAGTAAGCATGTTTGCATAATAACCAGTTCGATATGTATACAGGTATGTACGATATGTATCTAGAGTAAACGTTGTTTTACTCACTTTGAGAGGTATATTGGAAGTGCCAATCAGTTCATTATCGTGCTTTCCTGTTGACGCAGTGATGACTATCTCTTTCATCAACTTTCGAAGACCTTTGACACCCTTCACTTCGAATATTTTTGTCATTTTCTCCTTCACAGTTTCCGCAGGATCGAAGTCCCTGAAAATAGACAAACTATGCACAAGTTCGTCCTGTATCTCATTATCCTAAACCTCCGGACTAAAAAATCGTTGTTTTTTTTGTTTATTCCGATCCGTTTTTACAGGTTCCACGAAAGAGCGCCCCAATCTAAATGGGTAGGTCTTTCCAAAAAGTACTAGCAATAATGAATGTAGAAACTTTATTTCAAAGCGTCCGTAATCCGAAAGTTGGTGGTGCAACATCCACGAGGCTCGGAGAGCACGGAGAAACGTTACTATTTTAACTGTCCAATCTCTCACTGATCGCCTCGATCAGCCCGTCTCACCGGACTATTAAGTGATGGGAATAGAATATAGAATGTGCACCTGCGATCCCGCACTTATTATATAGTCGGTTAGTTCGATTCACTGCACTTGCATTTTAAGGTTGGTTGCAAAACTTGCAGATAATCTATACCAGATCGGATGATATGTATAAAAAAATTAAAAGAATTAAGGAACCGCCTTTTTTAGTGATAAATAAAAATTACGTCCGGTGTTTAAGTCGGTGCTATATCCCACAAATCCTTGTTATCGTCCAAGTACGGTCTAGTCGAGTCTACCGATTTAGAACTACTTCAAATATCGGTATTCTTTATGTTAGTTTTTATAGTATTTTCTATTTGAAATGACATAGATTACACTTGAATAACTTACCATACTTCCAAACAAAGGGAGTCTTCCTGAACACTACCTGGCAAAGGTCTGAAAATAAAAATCTTATTAGACAGGTATAGTTAATAACTTTAGGTAAAAAATAGCTTTAATTTTTTTTACGATTTTTGAGATAACAAACTATTGTGTGTGGAAAATTTCAAACAAATCTAACGTTTTAAAGTATGTAGAAGCCACAGATAATATAATACTGTACTAGTAGCAGAAGCTAATAAAAGAGTGTTAATAAATCCCCAAAAGCCCTTCTGTGCGTGTCTTTAAAATTTGCAAAAACCGCATTCATTTTTTTTTCATATTTAATCAAAATATTCAGGATACTACTTGTACCTACTTAAGATGATAAGTTCTAAAAATGGAATGAATCACACACGGAAGACGAGCTTCCCAACAAACACCACTTTTACCCACACCACTGATGTTTATTCTCTGTAGAACATACTGAAGTCATGTTATTATTACAGTGTAAAGGTTTTACTACTTTTTATAACAGTGTTGCATTCCTGGATGTAAATAATACGGGCACTAGGTCAGGATCGCAATACAAACGTTTATTATACAATAATATGTAAGCACAGTTGAGAGTTGGTATATGAGTTACCTATTTCACCTAAGATTTCGGTAAACATGTAAACGTGCGTCTACTCTTTGGAGCCAAAATGGTTAGCACGAATTCTTAAATAGGTATTGTAGTGTGGTATGACTTATTAAAACCCCGTACAAGCGGGCGCTAGCGTTTAGGGACGTTCTCGACAGTACTCGACCAATAAAGAAATAATTTTATTTATTCCACTATCGCAAAGGTAAGTATGTACATACAGGATAGGTAACCGGGTGAAATACATTTTTGCAATTTCTTCCCTTTGTGAGGTAGGCGGATATGTTAAGGAAACATATATTTCAAATCACCAATTGCTGGTTTCTTGACTGTAACACAAAGGAAAATAGGTAGGTACACTACCGAATACTATGTTTGAGGACAGACTAAACTGCAGCCGGCTTCTTAACATTTTAAAAATAAAAGAGATAATATCATAATTTTTCTTCGGAATAGTGCATGTGCAGTTTGGTGTAAAGATAAGGCCGTAACTCTTAATGATAGCTTTTTATTATAATGCGAGCGTCGTATAAATCTGCTATTTTTTTATTTATAGGTATCATAAAATGACACAATTGTGTAGATATTGAAGTACGCAATACAATGAAAGATTCTGACTTCATTTCACTTTTTTTAAATATTTGGCGTCCACCGTTTGACGGTGATTCTGTTAATTCGCTCTATGACTTAAGAAGCTAAGTTAAACTTTTAAGTTAACTTAAACTGGCCTGGTACCGTAGTGGTTAGTGACCCTGACTATTATGCCGAAGATAGAGGGTTTTATTCTCATCCAGAACAAATCTTTGTTTGATGAGCACGATTATTTGTTCTGTGTCTGGGTGTAATTTATCTATAATATGTATGTATTTACAAAAAAAAATGTACCTATTTATGTAATATATCCGTTCCTAGTATGTAGTTAACACAAGCAAATAAATATAATTGCTTAATTTGGGACTAGAAGGCGCTGTGTGTAGGTCTGTGTAATATTGTTATTATTACTTTGTGTACAAACTTTGTTTGAATTTTTAACGTTTCATGACGGAAAGTACATTATTTCAGCCTAGTAAATTCGCTAAAACAATATAGAGCAAGATCCTGTGAACGCTAGAACTTCGATTTTTTATACAAGCAGAAAGTTTGGAAGTGTATGTACCCAATGCAGGTTAACGACTGGTGGACCCATTATAAAGTCTGGCTTATCGTGGTTTTGGCTGGTACACAGTAGGCACTAAAGTATGAAACATAAATTTATCAAATCACAAAGTGTGATTTTTGGTATATCCTTCAGAATGTTATAAGAAATCACTACATTTATTGCCAGACACTTAACATCGTGGAATCCCATTGCCAGACACCCTTAAAATTTATATACAATTCTATGAACTTTAAGAGCTTGCCACGATATCATAATGGGTCAATCGTTCTTACCTTTGTTGGGAGCATGTCCCGACAAACATTCAGCTTTTATAAAATAATGATGATCTGGCGTTCACAGGCCTTTATGATAATGATAAAATCATAGCAGGGAACATATACAAAGATTTTACTCAGACTAAAAGGCCTTTATCCAAAATTATATTTGTACTTACAAGGAAAAATGTTCTTCCCAAAGTGGGTTCAGCGTGCTAGATTTCACTGAAGTGTTATATCTATGAGTAGGGTTCGACATCAAGTATATCGTGACGAACGGATCACTCAACCCGTTTGGATCTTTAGGAACTAATTCTTTAGCTTCAACAACTTCAACGTTAAGCATCAGTTCAGGAGGTTCCTTAGCTTCAGCTTGTGTTAGGAGGTGTGTGTGCTTGTCATTGGAGATCTTAAAGGCTTCTTGGATATAGGAGAGCATCGCGAGCTGCCCGACTTCACATGTTACGTCACATCCCCCGACATTGTGTAGTATCTCATAAAGTATTTCCAAATAAAGTTCATCGACCTGAAAATAAAGGGTTATTTAGTTTTCTTAGACTTTTAGTTCTTAAATTAAGCCTGTTCATATATAGCAGACAAGTAATGTTGACTGACAATATTTCTAATTAGGTACTAAGTAGGTTTGTAATTTAGTCACACTGTCTAATTGTTGAGATATCCAGTGGTCCATCAAATTTGGTAGAGTTATATGTTATTCTGCTGGTTCATAGTTTTAATTCAAGCGATTCCTTAAATTCCTAAGATAGGTCAGTGAGTGACTCAAGAATAAAACTATCTCATTGTACCTACGTACCATAAAAAAACACCAAGATACAAAACACATATGGCTTAACAAAATGCACAAATTACACTGAGTTCTTAGGTATATTAAAGTTCTTAATGATCCTGCTATTTCACGATTCAACTAGTCAATGTCAGGCCTTTTAACTCATTACTACAGCCAACATGGGTAATTTTTAATTTTCAAGGACAAGCTTAACAATATACTGTCTATATGTACCCTCCTTCAGATGATGAAATATTTTTCAAATCCGGCTCTAGGTAGAGATATGAGCATAAAAATAAAAGGCAACGTTTTATTCTATAGCCAACTAACACATATAACAAACAGACTTGCAACACAAGACCTTGCGATATTTGAATCCGGATTTTACCAAATTCGTTTCATAATTTAGAAACATCACCATCTTTGTTGATTGCAAATCATACTGTTTATTACACTGAGTACGATGGAACTAAAAGAGATATGTAAACTTACGAACTTGTAAACACTTCCACAATGAGAACATCTTTAAGTATGTATAAGTACTTAAACCCTTGACGTAGGTTTGGAAGGTAGGTGAGTTTTAGTAGTTTTTATTAGTTATTCCGATAAGAAATTAAAGTTTTAGTTTTTCTCTACAAAAAAACGAAAAGATGAAATCCTCTTAGAAAATAGATAATAAGTTAACTTAGCTTTCTTAAAAAATCTTTGATACAATTAAACAAAAGAAACGTACACAATAGGCATGATTATAGGGTTCGAAAATTAAAATTGTATTTAGTCCGTCTTGTATAGACAAAGAGCCTGTGAACGTCAAACCTTCGTCCATTTATAAAAGCTAAAAGTTTGTATGCGCATGCTCAATCTTCTTACACAGTTAAGAACGATAGATTGTGAAGTTTGGGTCATCGTGGCTTTGAGCGGTAAACGATGTACGTAACAATAACTCATTAAATTTTAAAGTGTAATTTTTTCTTACTTCCTGATGGAAGTAAGAAATATATAAAATTAGGAAAGGTAGTATAAAATAACACTTCATTCATAGCCAGACATTTAACATCGTGTCAACCCCTTGCACGATATACAATTCAGAATTTTAAGGGGTTGACAAACATTTAGCTTTCATAAAATGACGAAGGTCTGGCACTCACAGGCTCTTAAGCAATAATAAAAAATATTGGAAAAGTATTTTTTGCTTTTACGAATTAATCAAAAATATTTAGAAAAATCTCATTGTAGTTAAGAAGTGAGAATCCTTTACATCATTATCACTAAAAACTACAGCGATTAGGTAGGTAGGTACGTAAAAAAAGAAAAAATATGTGTCTGACAGATGTTTGAACAACACAAGACAGACTAAAAATAAAATTTTGTCATCTTGCCTTTTGTACTTATTTACAAACTTAAATTTAACAATATTTTACTGACTTAAAGCAAAAAAAAAATAACCACTGTTAGTAGCTTTAATTTTTTTAATCGACATGTGGCAATAGTACCCACTTCTAAATAATAACAACCACTTAATAACAAATGACATCGTCACACAGTGAACAAACAATTCAACTCACCGAAGAATCATAATAATATCGTAATTTCATAAACCCTCTACAAAATCAGAACACAACTGCATAATAATCAACTAGCACCATGGAGGTATGATTCATCAATAGTTTTGAACCATGGGGTGCCGTGACAACGGGGACGGAACCGACATTGCGAGTATTGCGACCGAATTGAAAAGTTGCACAAAAATAACTAATATTACTGAACGGAGTGACCCTTTCAAACTAGTGGGTTACTGCGCCGTCGTGAGTAGACTATCGATTTGTGGTGGTGGTTATTCTAGGTAATCTTGAACATGGAAAGATCAAACCTGTTTAGAATGTTTTCGTGGTCAAACCAGTCTAGTGGACCCTATACAAGTCTTTGACGCAGCTTTGTCATACTAGCTACCTATGCTAAAAGCATATTGCACAAAATTAAAATAAATAAAAAAAATGAACCAGGAATATAACATTAAAATCTCTGAAACATAACAAAAAATAGTCAAAAAGTAAAAGTCCTTAAAAGATTTGTTGGATGACGACACCAATTGCCTTTTTGCGGAACAACTGGTTTGACCCTTGCGGGAAAATCCCGCAGTTTAACGAACTAAACCATGTTACCTAACTATAAAAATGTAAACACGAAATTCCTACGGCATTTTATCGATGCTCACAACCAATTTACGTAGGTTATTATATGTCCTACGATACACACTGTCATAGACTGGATGAGCAGACTGGTCTGTCGTTCCAGTAACTCTTTCTTCACCCCTCTGAACTTAGTCCGAAGTGTCCCTGTCCCATTCATTCTGCCTAAGTGATCACACAAACTTTTACATAACTAAACACAACACATTTTCACTAACGAACACATTTTTAACTGAACACTTTTCAGTCTGTAATACTTAGTATTTTATCGTGTCATTTCGGGAACTTGTACAAAGAAACAAAGGGAAGTTGAGGAATGAATGTGGTGGGAGTCGCCGGTGCACTGGCGGAGGCCGGCCGACCGGGAGTCGGGACTGAACCCGCACTGCCGCCAAATTCTATTTTTGCAAAGCGCCGCCAATGAAAGCGAGAACGCAACAACCAAATAATAAAATAAAAACACTCAAAATCACACAGATCAGCTGTGACGGTATCGTTGCAAGCATTCTTTACTGACAAAGATTTCCGGTTTAACATGTTTTTCAGTAAGAAATTGCCTACGTTCAGAGCTATACCTTAGTGAACAGCTTCGTTTCCATACACGTTTATGTATCTATGAATTAAAAATCGCACAACAGCGTATAATCAATATTCTAATTAAGGCGTTTTTATCGAAAAGCAACTCCAAATACTATGCAATTTGAGGAGGAACTAAGTAGGTACTAAGTTATAATTATTGCTAGCAAAGGATACATTTAAATGTACAGTTAAGATAATTAATATTTATAATATGCTAAACATAACAATGAAGTAAGTACTAACCAACGGATGTAAAGAACTTTAAAACAAACATCTGCGCTAATGGACATCTGTGATTTATTGTTGCCTACATTACATATTAAGAATAACATTCGTTAAAGAGTAATGGTACTGAAAATGTACATATAATAGCGAAGATAACATATTAAACACTTGAACCTAAACTATAAATCAAAAAAGTTTCTGCTAATAGGCAGTAAAATACATTTCAAGAGTTTTATAAAATGAATTTGGATGTTCACTACAAGGTTCCCTATGTATTTGCATAATTATTTTTAGCATAATATGACATGGCATACGTTGTTTGTCCTAATCGTAGTTACGCATAACATAATAAAATTTACCCATAACAGCCAATGCATAATTGTTTTAAGCATAATTTCCTTAAACATAATAATACATAAGCATTATATTCTAAAGCATAAATAAGCATAAAGAGCTCGCATGTGTTATGATTAAAAGTCTAACATAACCTAACCCACAGCATTTCGGAGTGGGTGAATTTGTTTTTGGGACTTACCACTAAGCATTATGTCTAGTATTATTATGCTAATTAAAATTATGGTAAACAATATTAGCCATAAATATGATTATGCCAACATAAACTGTATGCCAGAAAACAATTATGGCTAAGAACTATTATGACAAAACAAATTATGGCAAAGCTGGTATGCCAAAGTATATTAGGACAAAAATCTTTGTGCTAAAAAAGGAGTCCCACTGTTAATAAAGATGAAACACTCCCTCACAACGAATGCGTCATATTGGACCTTAAAATGACAGAAGTCAGCAGTCCACAAAGTTACATAAATTTTTCAGGATAGAAATGGTTATCTAAAGGTGAAGAGATATAGAGAAGATCTACAGGCTTTGGTATTAATAGGTTTCTTGCGTGGAGGTATATCAACATTTCATTACATTACAGTTCATAATATTTTCAACTGTGGGTAGGTTGTGTAATTGTGTAATTTATTTTCTTTTCTAGTTGTAAAAGTCAGGTAAGATCAATTACCTTATAGAACTAAATTCTACTTATAAACTAGTAAAACTTTCTATAGATACAGGTAATGTTTATTATAAATCTAAATCGTGTTTAGAAACAACACCCAAGGTTCCCTGTAACAAGGTAACGGGCGCGTGCTCAACGAAATATTTATTTTATTCACCACACGCGTCTGGATTTTCTTGTAACTAAGACTACTCTACATTATTACCGATTATTTACATAACTGAACTTGAATATGAACAACTACGTAACCAACATTTGATAAAGCTATTATGTAAGTTTGAAAAGATAACAGAGTTTATTCCATGTACGCTATTTTTAATTGACTTCTGAAAAAATGAGGTTCTTTTTCGGTTTTATGTATGTTTTTATGTATGTTCGCCGATTACCCGGTCAAATGTGATCCGACTTTGATCCTTTTACTGCAAGTATACAAGAGTCAAAATACACCACCCAAGTTGGTCCCTTTGTCATTTTTTTTTATTTGATGATGGACTTAACAAAGGGAAGGGGGAAGTTGATCCTCTCCTTTTTTTATAAAGATACTAGATTTCCGCCCGCGGCATCGCCCGCGTAGAATTAGAATAAAAAATGTCTATGAGCTGTTCCAGATTACAATCCATCTCTGTGCCGAATTTCATCCAAATTCGTCCAACTGTTTTTGCGTGAAAGAGCTTAACAAACTTTAACACCCATCTACACACATTCGTGCAAACTTTCCCATTCATAAACTCATTTTACACACCCCCGGGGGTAGGTGTGGAAAAAAACTACGTGTTTCATTGTTTATTTTAAGTGTATAGGACCAAGGAATAAAAAGTTACCTTAAAAACTTAATCCCTGTCAGGGGATGATTTTTGAGAATATTATTAGTCTTTGTCCTATACTAGGGTTTACGCTATCTAGTGGTTGAGTGCTTAAGGAGATACGTGGTAACAAACATTCACACACACACTTCTTTCGTATTTATAATATTAGCAGGATTGTTTCATTTGCAAAATACTGCTTCAAATTAAATTAAATCATATTCATATTATTCGAATTTATTATCTGGTATTTTGCATTTCAATTTTAATCAATTTTTATCTGGAGTACTACTTACCTACTTAAAATCATATCTACACAAAGTATTTTGCACACTGAATATTATAGACACTGTTAAAGCTAGCCTGATCAGATAACCCTAATGCACGTTGAGTATATCCAGACAAACACTATTTACAGCTATTTACATACTCAGATTAGAGAAGGTATCTTACAAATACACACATCCTTGCATTTAGGTGTATGGTATGATGTATCCAAATTCTAACCCTTGTTACCCTGTATCTGGCAAAACTTAAATTTTTAACCTAATCTCTAACTGGGTTCTGTTTTAAATATCCAAAATGATGTCTCCATGAATGAGGTTTCATAAGCCCCCCGAGCCGGTGGAATGACGATCTCTGCAAGGTGGCCGTCTAGAGCTGGATAAAAGTAACCGTACCTACTTAAAGGTGTGTTTTATTGTTTATGGTGAAGCCTACGTCCTTCTATGTACTAATTATTGTGTAACATAACTAAGCAATTATGGAAATTCGATTAATTGAAAATTCTAACAATTCCGAGGGGAATGACATTGGTAATGACGTAGAAGTCTAAAGAAGATGACGGTCATTATTGAGAGCAACCTTGATGGAGAGTTGACAAAATAATTTGAGGAAAAGAAATTCTGGATACTTGCCAAGCTAATATAGAATTGTAACCATTGTACGATTGTTTCTAAGAAGGTGCATCTAAAACGCACCTTCAAGAAAAAGAAAACTGACTACTGCAGTTTACAGGCCAACTATAAAATCATTAGTTTATACAAGCATGCAGGTTTTATGCGAAGAGTTGCAAGATTGATATGCAATGCTAACCTAACCTAACCTAACCTAACCCCGCACACCTATAGAGGGACTACGTGTGGACATGATATCATTCTAAGAGTACCTTCCTAACTCCAAGATATGATTTGATCAAAAAGAATAGCCATATATAAGTAGATAATCCTTTATGGCAGTAAAACATCAACATCGAAATATCGATTCCTCTGTTCCAAGGTCAAAATGATCACGTAACACCAAAACTGAACGTATTTAATTGAAAACAATAAACGATTTCACGTCAGAACTAACGAATGTTGCAATATGACATCATCTTGGAAAATTGCCCATTTTAACTAACAGTTCAGGTTAATGTCACTACGTTGTTTTAGAGCACGGATTTAACTTCGACACACTTTCATAAAATTATGTTAGGTTTATTCCAATGTCTAGTTCAAATTTGTTCCAACTACTTCGGTTGTAAACCAAAAAAATACTACGGATGTTGTAACTACAGCACTAAGCTTACTCCCGCATGAGATCGTTCGTTTCCGTTCCAATAAAATGTTTATTGCAGTGTAGGTAACGAGCACTTTCCTTTATAAATGAATTAGGTCAATTTTTTATAAAGCACACGAAACCTTAATACTCTTTTGGAACAGTTCTGTGGCGCAAGTTTAGACTGCATAGTTATTATTGCTTATTTAACTAAGCACAACTGCCCAAAACAAAAATACTGTATTTATTTAATAACCTAGACCTACATCATCACTTCCCTTGCCTCTTTCCATTTCCGTTGGGGTCGGCTCCCAGTCTAACCTGATCCGGCTAGCTACCAGAATTATACGAGCGACTGCCATCAGACCATAACCCGTAGGGAACCAGTAGCCGACATGGTTAGACCAGATGTCAGATGATATTAGGGTTTTTACTACATGTAACGATTGTCATAGGTGTTTTAAATAGCAACCGGGACCGACGGCTTAACGTGCTCTCGGAGGCACGGAGGATAGTCCCTCAACCAATCAGACGCCGAAACAAATCTTTGTTGTTACACAATTATTGTCAGGGGCGGGAATCGAACCCGCGACTTCCCGAGCACAGTATAGCCCAATCCGACGGCTTACACCACTCGACTACCGAGGTCGCCTAATAAAGTAGACAAGGAAAAGGAGAGAATAGGAGAGACAATAAGGAGTAGAATGATGAAGATTTCTTTATATATGTTCAGTTTTACTTTTGAGATAGGTATTAAACTTTACAACATAGGTAACGACATTAACTAGGTAATATATAATTATCGTGGTTTATGACAGATCTTATTATTGTCTCTTTACATAAGTTTATTTGCACAGACGCGACTATTTAGTATCTACACATCACATTATAGTTGATTACATTAGATAACTAGGTAAAATTAATCTTTTAACTTTGACTAAATATCAAAGCGAAATATTGTATAGGTACCTACATACGTAAAAAAAAATGAATAAAAATGGAACAATAAAACATGTGTGTATTTTTTTGCATAATGCGTCACTGGCACAAAAATAATAAGGCATTTGTCGCATAAACATTTTTGACACGAGCAGCAGTTATAAGGTTAACAGTGTGATGTTGGTTTATTTATGTCAAAGATGGTAATGCTTTACGGCACGGCTCATTTTTAACATAGGTACTTTTTATCCTTTAATTAGGCTTGCGCTCGACATTTTGCCTATTGGTAAGCAATTATTTAGTCTACGACGGAACGCGCTTACCCAATTAATACCGATTCACTTGTGACTTGAAGACAGACAGAATATAGCTATCGGAAAAAAGAGATGCCAGCAGCAAAACCCACAGCAGCAGTTCGCACAGTAAATGTATTTCGAAATTGTAATTTTTTTTTATAGTGGGACATTAACACACACGGTCATCTGATCCCAAACTAAGCAGAGCTTGTACTATGGAAACCAAATAACTGGTTATATACTACATATAATACTTTTCTTTCGTAAATATATACTTAAATACAGATAATTACACCCAGACACAAACTTGTGTCTAAAAGACAAACAGACATATTTAAACGAATGTTTGTCTCGGGTGGGAATCGAACTCACGACCTGCGGCGTGAAATGCAAGTATCTTACCGACCACGCCACCGGCCCGTCAATTACCTACATTATAAGCATGTAAATGATTCTTTTTGTGACCTCATTATACTTTATCCCATTTTTAGATGTAGGTACTAAAACCTCGTCAGTCCATGTTAAATTAAATTAAACAAGCCAAAAATACTTACATTCCAACCAATAGCTTCTGCATATACGTCTATTTTGTCATGTTCATCTGATTCAGAGTCTGTGTCCAACAATGTCTCGTTGCCACTGTCACTGTCCCGAAGTACACTCCCACATGCAACCTGAAGTTCGCATTCCACTTTTTGTTCACTATCTTGCTCTTCTGCCTCTTTCAAAGGCGCTAATGGTATAGATTCTTCCAAAGCAGCCTTTTGAGAGGCCTGCTTTAAAATTGATCCGAATTTTTCAAAGAAACTGTCATCTACTTCTTGTATTCTGAAAAAGATATTTAGTGTAAATTGAAAATTGCCTAAAACGTTACTATTATTAATTTGTAAGGAGTACATACCTACATCAAAACTGTTTAACATTCCAGGGTATTTGTAAAAAAAAGAAGGACTCAAGGACATACATTTTATTATTGTTAATTGGTAAGATGTATACAACATTTTGGAATGTTTTACCAGATTCCGAATGTAGTAGACAATTGACATTAATATTACAACTTTTGTATATAACACTTGACAATACATGATAATACAAGACTTACTTATAATTTAGTTTCATGGAAGACTGCATATTAATAACTAATACTCAATGAATAATGAGTATTATGGCATCTTATATATTAAGAACTGTATTATCTTTTAAATAAATAAATATTAATAATTGCTGTGTTGATATTACAGTTACAAATAAATAAATGAAACCTTATTACACACATCCAAACTAGACTATTTTACAACTTGTATATAAATTACATAATTTATTAAAAAATATTAAAATAACAATTATAACTTTTTAAATACGGGTACATAGCAAATTGTGTATTGATCACAATCAAAATAACATCATTTTACATACACATAATTCAAAATAAAATAAAATGGCATTATAAATGCAATATATAACAATGCAACAAACTTTTACTTAACAATGTGTCTTTACAAACAATGGAATAATTTAAATTTATTACATAACTTATTCACTCCTCTAAACCTGACATTAATGTGTACTTAAGGTCTGTATACTCCTCAACACCGTGCATACTCCCCTCCCTTCCTATACCAGATTCTCTGATCCCCCCAAAAGCTGCTTCAGCTGTTGACAAAATACCATCATTTATAGCAACCATACCAAACTCAAGCTGCTTCGACATTCTAAATGCTTGGCCCAGATCTTTTGTGAACACATAAGCTGCCAGACCACCTCCTGTGCTGTTACCCAGTTTGATTGCCTCCTCCTCACTTTTTATCTTCACTATTGATGCCACTGGACCAAATATCTCTTCCTTAAATATCTTCATATCAGGGGTTACACCCTCTAATAGAGTAGGTTCATAAAACTTATCACCAAGTTTTGTGTCAATTTTGCCACCAATCACTTTCCGGGCGCCCTGTTCCACTGCACTCTCTACTATTAAGGAAACTTTATCAGACTGCATCTTGTTCACCAGAGGACCACAAGTGACTCCTGGCTTGTCTCCAGGTCCCAATACACAGCCTTTTAGAATATGTGCCTTAAATCCTTTCACAAATTCATCATACACCTGTTCGTGCACCAAGAATCTATTTGCACCTATGCAAGCTTGTCCATTATTCCTAAACTTGGCAAGCATAGCTTGGTTGATGGCACGCTCAATGTTGGCACTTTCCAAAACTATAAACGGAGCATTCCCTCCCAACTCCAGGGCCACACGCTTGATACCTTTTGCAGCCATTCCATACAACAGCCTGCCTACATGAGTAGACCCTGTAAAAGATATACACCTTACATTGGGGTTCTCACACAACACAGTGCCAACTCTAGGGGCATTCTTTCTACCACATGTAACCACATTGATTACACCCTTAGGTACTCCAGCTTGTCCTGCTAACTCTGCAGCTGCCAGTGCTGAGAGTGGGGTGTCTTCTGAAGGTTTGATAACACATGTGCAACCTGCAGCCATTAAAGCAGCAACTTTTCTAGTAATCATGGCAAATGGAAAGTTCCAAGGTGTGATTACAGACACAACTCCAAGTGGTTCCCGAGTTAATATAATCTGCTTGTTTGGCCATGGACTAGACAGTACTTCTCCATTTATATGACGAGCACAATCAGCAAACCATTCTATAAATGAACTGCCATATGCAATTTCGGCTTTAGCTTCACTCAACGGTTTACCACTTTCTGCAGTAATAATTTTGGCTAACTCATCAGCGTTTTGATTGCACACTTCAAACCACTTCCTCAGAATCATGGAGCGTTCCTTGGCAGTGATGTTGCGCCAGGTAGCAAATGTTTCAGTAGCAACTGCGATGGCCTCTTCAGCGTCGGTCACACCCATGTCCGGCACTTCAGTAATAATACTATCATCAGCCGGGTTCATCACTGGGAACACACTTTTATCTGCAGCGGCCACCCAATTACCTTGGATGTACGCTTTACTTTTGAGCAAATGCATTTGTCTGTATGAGTTCGCAAACATTTTGAGATTTCTAGACACTCCAGCTCGTACCAAATCCATTATATTATTAAATTGGACTTCGCTTTATTGATAATAATAGCTGCGCCGCCGTACCGTATCAACTGCCCTCCCAAAACAAGTTATCTTAATAGTTTTATTATCACTTTGACACGTTATCACGGGCTTTAGTTAAGCATAAAGTGTTATAAAACAAATAAGTAGAATTCTTTAGCCTAGAATTAGTTTAAAATGAATAAAATTTATAACAAACAAGTTCACTCACAACCACACTCAACATGACTCAATGTCAATGAATGACAGTGACATTAACTGCCAGTCTGACAACGAGTTTTGTACGTTTTGTTATCACTCACGTAGGCACGCTTGTAATTATTTTAACACAGGCCTGCGTTTATACATTTTCCTACCTGTACAATTCAGCTACCTACCTAAGTTTTACGGGCTAGGATACCACAAACTTGCACACAAATTCATATACACGGATAAAAACACACGTTTTAACTTATAACTCCGATTTTTGTCGTCAAAAGTTAATAAAATATGTTCGTATCTAAATATTCGACAGGCAATAAAATAGACGCATTTTTTTCATCTAGATGAGATTATAATATCTAGGGTTGCCATCTCTAAAATTTGGAAAACAGGACAAGACGCGTAAAAACCCCGGATTTTAGAGTCCGAAAGCCGGACATGTCAACAAGATCTTTTAAACATATTAAATGTAATAAAAAACAGTTGAATAAGTCATAAATCACCTTTTTTATTCATTCATTATTTTAACAAAACAGAATCATATTACAATTAGTTACAAATTGTCTATATAAATCAGTTACTTGGTTCGTCGGTTGATCGTGGTGTGCGAGCATAGTGCGTGTCTCGCGGGCGGCCCAATTTTTTTTATTTATTTATTTTTTAAAACTCGGTCCCCGGACGCTCCCCGGATGCCCTCTAAACTAGGACAAATTCAGGGAAACCCGGACGGATGGCAACCCTAATAATATTAAACCAACAAGTGGTAAACCTACAATTAGAGTATTAATTTATCTGTGCTACAACCTAGCCAGTAAGTAAAACATTTGTTTTTGTGGATTTGTTTTGTAAGTAAGCAGGTAATCTTTCTACCTAGTAGTCATTAAGGCTTTACGGAGGCTGCTTACCTTAATTAATCTGTGCTGCTTGCCTAGAAGTAGATAGTACCTAAATCGCTTATTGATACCAAAGTGATACTTGAGCTCCATAGAAATTTGTTTAGAGATAAAATCTGATTTAGGTGGATATGTAGCAAAATATGACGACCTCGGTAATCGAGCGGTGTAAGTAAGCCGTCCGATTGGGCTATACTGTGCCCGGGAGGTCGCCGGTTAGATTCCCACCCAGAACAATATTTGTGGAACAACAAAGCTTTTTTTCAGTGTCTGGTTGTTTAGGGACTACCCTCCGTGGCTCGGAGAGCACGTTAAGTCCCGGTTGACATTTTACACATCTATTACAAACGATATAGGTAGTCAGAAGCCTAATATAATCTGACACCTGGTCTAACCATCTCGGCGACTGGTTTCCTATGGGTTTCGAGGTCTGATAGCAGTCGTTCGTATAATTCTGGTAGGCGCATCAGGTAAGACTGGGAGCCGACCCCAATAGAAATGGAAAAAAAGGCTAGGGAAATGATTTAGCCAAGTAAATAATTTCAATTCTGCTAACACTTACTTGCTTTCATGCACTCGCTCTTCAATAGATTTTTGCTGTTGCAATTTTTCGTAGAAACCTTTCCACATAGATTCTTCATCCATTTTAATTTGGTAAGAAGATAATCACAAAGAAGTTTACAAAAGGACAAAGCACACAGAGTTTGATTAAATAGTTTTATGTACTACCGAAAACAGCAAGACGACCTAACACCGACCGGCACAAAAAAATATGTAGGTTCACCCACAGTCATCGATATACACAGTGAATCACAAAACTAATCGAGTCATATGGCCGGGAAGAATATGACGTAAACGCACTTGGTTAACTCAAACTCGACTTGAGATTCGCTCCGGAAATAACGTTATTCACAACACAACTAATTGCAGTTCAACGACACGAAAGCAAGATTTGTACAGACTTTCTCGACATCCTTTATGTAGGTACCTAATCTTATGCCACCTACTTGCGATTTGTTGCACGCAGACGTGTATAATACAATTTGTTTTGGTTACTAACTATATCAACGACCAGACTGACGTAATTCAAGATCGCGATACATAATAAACTGTAGTTTTCAAGGTGGAACGAGCGGTCGCCGGTCGTGCTGCGCACTCTGTGGCGTGGCAATGTGCAAACTAAATGGTCTGCATTAACTCACGTGCTTTTGTAATGTCCCACAATCCTAAAGTAAACATATTTAGACAATGATTAAGTCTTCATTTGCATGCCCATTGTTCAGTGTTTTTTGTTTTCCTTGGTAAATGGGGAGTGGGCCCCTAAGAAGGTACCTACTAAGTCCAGTCTATTTAAAGACGATTAATAATTTGGCACCAAATTAGTATTTATCCTATAACTTTGGAAGATAATTAAGGTAAAAAAGCAGCGACTTAATTCAATTAAGAGCAAGCCTGACTCAAAAATACTGCAAAACAATTTCTGAAATTTTCAGGTCAAAATAATTAACCTAATAACCTAGGTAAGCGTGTCTAGTTTTACGAAAACGACCTACCTATTTAGTTGAGTAGGTACCTTCGTAGTGTCCTCAATGGGGACCCTACACCCCTTTTATAAAAATTGAAACTGCCTAAACTTTTTGTAATATTTAAAAAAATGGGAAAATTGTTATACCATCTTCTTCTAATAATGTAAGTATAGATCGTTCTTAATTTATAACATCAACATAATAATAGTCTTGTTAGCGAAGACAAAACATTATCGCTCTAGTTAACGTCTGATAGCGATGTTTTGAGTAAAGAAATGACGCAAAGTTCAACCGAATTCTGAGCCGTCAAGGTCGATGCCATGTCGAGGTTAAAAAGAGGCTCTACGGTCCGAGGGCTTCAATACACATTATGGTAGTTCCGATGTAAGTATGTAATTCGTTGTAAAAACGAAGTAAGAGGCGAGAACACCTGCTATCCCCTAGGTTAGCACATTCCAACCAAGTTATGAAGTACCTAATAACTCTACATTAAATATTGAATAACCTTCGAAGCGTTTTTTTTTTATCAGTATCACTTAACACTTTAGTTTTCATCTAAAGGACCCCATCAAAATCGATTCATCGAACATACTCTTGTAACATCCCTCTTTTCTGTCGGGGTTTTTTGTTGGTTAAGATATTCTAAAATAAAATAAAATACACCATACAATTTTAAATTAATAATAAAGTTCCACAAGCTGGAATGTTCTATTTTTATTAATATGGAAAATCAGATCTTCCTCTCGTATAACACTTTTGCTGTGTCTGACAGGGTACATATTGATTATAATATTTTAAAAGCACCAACCACTAGTTATTATATACTCTTGGCCTACCACATAAGCATCTACTTACTTATGGTAAAACAATAAAGTTATTGAGTATTGAGTATAAATACTTACTTTAAAAAAATGTTAACCAACTTCTTCCAATAGATATTAGAGCAATTAACATAATAATATCCTAAAGAGTTGCCAAGACTTTATGGCTACACTACAATATTACAATTAAGGTCAACAGACCGATCTCAGAGGTATTTCCAATACTAAAACAAGGTTTGCTCAGCAATTGTTGCCATACAGTTTGTAATACTGGTATCAATACTTGTCCTAACCTTTTACAAAAAAGTAGTTTTTCACTTAGGTACAAAACAATGACACTTTCCAAGTTAAGATCTATCTTTATTATAAGAGAAAAGATTTGATTATTTGTTCGTTTGTTACGAATAGACTCAAAAACTTAAGAACCGATTTTAAAAATTGTTTCGTCATTAGAAAGCTTCATCTTTACTGAGTAACATAGCCTATATTATATGCTAAAATAAATCCATAGGAAAACTTTGTATATGTAACCAAAGATGTGAAAAAAATAACGACAAAAATTAATAAATCGCGTACGCTGCGGAAACTATTGACATTAGAGCAAATTCATTTGTTCTACAGTTTTATAGAGGACATAAATATCTACAAAACAACAAAACAAAACTACAACAAGGTACAGTAACAAGGTATCATGAATGGGCATTTTCTTTTAAATTGCTACTATCTTTAAAAATTGCCTACCGATATTATTTTGGATATTTTAGCTGATTTTTGGTTTAGTCGAGTGATAAATTTGACATTTTTTTTTATTATCTGACTATTACAGTTCTTTTCGTCACAATAACTACTTTTTCATCTTAAAATATGCAATTGTAATCCCAAAACAAACTAACTACATTATTCGTACCTATAAATCACGTATAATAGTATCTGTAAATTAATTTTTGAGTTATTGAAATCAAACATACCGTTTAAAAGTTATCATGAGTATATTATTTATCAAAATTGTAATTTGTGAACCAGAGCGGTCTAGTCTGTGACTGATGGATTTTAAGCCCCGACAAAAAGAGGGGTGTTATAAGTTTGAGGCGTGTATTTGTGTACAAGTTTGTAGCTACGTAGCGCGTATGGACCGATTTTAATGCGTTTTTTTATTAGAAAGCTGAAGTCATAGGAATCTTTACAAAAAAACGTGTGGGAGTGTATAAAATTTTTAATTTATAGAATGATATCTACAACAGCACAGTTAAACACGTAAAATTGATTCTGTATGTCTAAATAAATGTAACACCACGGCTATTTCCCTCACGGGGTAGGCAGAGGTCTTGTGATGATGACAAACCTAGCTTGGCCTATTACTCAAATGTTTTTTTTACCGAAAGGAAATCTTTCATGAATCCCTCGCCCCGTGTAGGCGCAGGGCAGGGGTTAGGTGAGACTCCCAAAGGGTACCCACTGAACTATCCCGGGTGTTCCGTCGCGCATTTGTGCTAGGAGGTCACGGGAGCTCCATGTGACACAACCGCGACCGTTACTTAAGTAGGTACCTAACATTTATCGGTGTGTCTATCTGTGTGTTTTGCGGCATTATACTTACAACGATTGATTTTGATTATTTGTTTTGCCAAAGCAGACTTGATCGAATGTTCTAAGCATAAAAAGCCTTCTGCCAAAAATGTGATAAAATACTTGTGTTTAATACGGACATCTACCCATTCAAAGACGGGGCGGGGCACTAGGTAGTCATCTCTAATAAGTCTGTGGTTCCCAAACTGCTGTTTGTGTATCTAGCTGAAAAACTCATGTGGCGGCGTTCCTAAATAACTAGAGAAGGCGCGATCGATATTATTGTCTCCTCAGACGAGTGAGACAGACTGGCGACCAGCGACAAATAATAAAGTTATCCATTCCCGAAAATTATAATGTAGCCATTTGCTATCCATATTACAATTTTCGGGAATGGATAATAATGTTTAAAATTTGAATTGAAAATTATATAGCTGATTTATCCTATAGTACCCGAACATATTCACCTTATTTCAACCCTATCTAATGTCTTATAACTGGGGGTTTTCTCTCAACTATCTGACGAGTTAAGGCCGTATCCACACGCGTGTGTACCGGTGGTGGATGTCACATGTCCTCAAATGATAAGTTCTTAGACATTTCGGTTTCCTCGTGATGTTTTATCTCGACATCGAGCAATGATGAAACAAAAACCGGGGATCAAACCCGCAACCTTATATTTCAAAGAAGAGGCCGATACCGCTACACCCATATGATTTCATTTCATTTCTTTTCGTTTCGTTTCGTTTCATTTCTTAGCATTATGATATTCTCTTTGATACGCACTAACCAAGAAATGCATTTTTATTCAAAACAATATTTCTTTCCTTCATATAGCTAATTATAACATACATACCGACCTTCATAACAAAACTGCTTACTAGAAAATATTTATTCATTATAATAACTGCGGGTAATAGTCTGTAAGCATTTCTGTAATTCAAGGTAGGTAATATTTACACAAAAATACTGCAGTACCTAACCACAACCGCATATGACTGTTTTGTTTATGAACATAAAGGAGAGTAAATACCTACTTGGCTTACTTACACTGTACACAGCACAGGTGAGATGCTGATTTTCTACATTCAGTGATTAGAACAACAGAATCATATAGTTTTTTTCTATGATCGAAACAACACCATAAGTTACAATAAAACATAATTATATTTTTAGTTAAAAGGTTGTATTGAAAATAAAGATTAATTAAATGTAAAAAATGAACTAAAAGCTAAAAAATAATTCGGTTGATCCTAGGTATCACATAACTACCAGTAATCCATCACACCACTTTCCTCATGAATCTAGGGCATTGATCAGACAAAAAAATAAAATCGTGAGACGTGCGTAACCTGCGTAAATAGCATTTAATTTTGTTGTGATAAAGCGGTTGCTTTTAAATAAATTTGACACGCCCACAAATAATACCGAAATGTATTAATTTATAATGTCATCCGAATTACAGGTGCGTACCTAATTTCAGAACAATCCGTGAACAGGAAGGCGGTCAAATTTCAATTACTAGATTTGACCTAAACAAATAAACAAACAGGGCCAGGTAAATCAAACCGTTTTAAATCAATTAATGTACCTCTACTAGACCTACCCCTGTATTCATAAACGTCTTAGCTCATTAAAGCTAAAGTATATTCGTTTGTCTTTGTCTGTCATCTTGACATTTAAAAATATCTGCAAGAAAGAGACAAAGTCCATTTTAACTAAAGGGCTAGACTATTAAAGACGACAAAAGAGTGCATGTGAGAATAACATAGAATAATATGGCAATCCAACTTATACAGGAAGAGATAAAAAATCTAACGTCAATGCCACCTCTTTTTTTAACACGCTTTTATTTTAAGCCCAGGTTTTAGCGAAAATCCGCAAAAACATGTATTTTGAAACACTTTTTGAAGCAGTGAAAAGCAAAATAAAAATCTGAAAAAAAATGTGTTCAAATAGTCGAGAATATAATCTAAGGAATACGAGGACTGGAAACACGATTTGATAAAGTTGGCTCGATAGAATAAATTCATGAAGATACCTCTTCTTCTGTAATTTAATATTCTTTTTTCGGTTTTATTTCCAAAATAAGTGATTTGATATCATGTTTTATTTTTTTAAATAAAGTTCACAGGTACCTTTAGGGATATATCAGAATTGATTTTTCCTACTGCATTTATAATTTTTTTAATCGATCTTTTTAGTGATTTTTGATTCGTTTGGCTCTCGCCATAATTATGATAGGTCTACTACTCCTTGTGACAATGCAATGGCATTAGATTGACAGTATTGGCACCGTGTAAAAAAATAATTATAGTCATCATTACCTAGGCCTATGCTTTGACTCTTTCAGGCACAATTACGATTTAGGTCGAAACGAAAACGACTTACGATTTAGGTACAAAAGAATAAAGTTACAGCCCTTTCACACGGCAGTCCAGTTTTTTACAGGATCCCGTTTTCTGCAGGATCCCTTTTGATGGCGAATGTGTTTATAGACTAGCGTTCACACGAGCATCCCGCATTCGGGATCCTGCATAAAACCGATCCGGTCGCATTGTACCATTCGGTTTTGTCACTAGAAACTGAATCCGTAGTCTAATAAAAAACGGGATCTCGTTTAATCACACATATATTTCAATAGCAGTGTACACACGGCTTCCTGCGTGCGTTTTTTTGCTGGACACTGTTTTTTGCGGGATAGTGGCGTGGTCACGTTCATTTCACCTGATAACTGGCGGCGTAGGAATGGTAAAAAAACAGGATGCAACCGTGTTGACACGGCAGTCTAGTTTAGCGGGACCAGCTTTTTACTGAATCCTGCAAAACTGAACTGCCATGAGAACACAGCGTCTATGCCCCGTGTGATAGGGGTATTACTTATTATTAGATGCGATAAAAATATATAAAGATTGGAGCCAACGAAGTCTAGGTATATAGTATGTAGGTAGTGTAGTTAGGTACCTATCATCTAGGTATGTATATGTAGACATGTCTGTCACATAAGATGAAATATTTTATATATTATATTTTGATTACTATCTTCTTGTTACATACCTACTGTTTTACTAAATTAAAGCTTAATCCACAAGTAAACGGAAACGTTAATGATATGAGATCACTGCGTGTTTTTAACAGCACTAAAATAAATTAGATTCTTATTTTGTCCTGAGTAACTTTGAAATAAAGCTACTTTAAAGCGAATTTTATTATTCTTATTATTATCTTTGATATATCTAGGAGCTACGGACTTTTGGAAGACGTGCGTGGAGCCGAAACCAATACGTAGAGGCCGTTAGACAATTTGCTCTGAATGTAATGTGACAAAAACCGACGATTATCCCTGTTCACAACAGAAATGGGCCTGCTAAAAGAAGCGACAAGGGTGGTGGAGCTGTGTCCCACGGCATTCTACCCGATCATTGGCTCTCTAGGGGTCCAGCCTCACGTGGTGCCCACTAGCCACTTACGGGACACTTCTTCCTCCAGCATATCTGCTCTCACTCAAGCCGGCCTCCACTCAAGGCAAAAAAGAGGTGGGAGATCTCTCCCCCGTCTGGATTCACTCCAGCCAGCCAGTAAAAGCAAGCTGGAGGTAAAGGACACGACCTCCCTAGAACACTCGGGCGGGTCCGTATGATCGTTACGCCATAACAGCTCGCCACATGCCGCCAATATGCGGGCTTATTATTATTATGAAGTTTTTCACTTTCTCGAGTTTTAGTCGGTGTTCAATAAATACCCCATTCAGAAAGAAAAAAAGAGAGATAAGAAAGAAAGAAAGATTTTTATGTCCCGCCTGCATTTCGAGGCCTTCTTTCTGCCGATAAATCAACGTCCTTCCTCTCGTTCGATTGATTTGTGTGTTGTGATTGTTGTATGTTTGATGATTGATTGTGATTGTTTCATGGTGATGTGGAAGATTTTATTGAATTTAGTGGAGTTTTAGCGTCTCCAGAATGGATGGTGGTTTGAGAGTTGTTGACAAAAACTTTATCGCCTAAGACTTTTGAGATAATGTTTAACGTGTGAATGGCTGCTTGTTTCTGCAGTATACTAATACGCATATAAGTATCTAATTTATCTATATAGCTCTGTAAACTCTTTGCTACTATCCCTGTTGCGCCTATTACTATTGGAATAACTGTAGTTTGGGTTCTCCACAAACGACTTATTTCAGTTTTTAGGTGATACTTGGCATTTCTTGGTTTACTATTTCTGCTGCTCCTATGTTGTTGTTTTATAATATTTTTAAATGTAAATTAAATCCAGCCTATTGTGTGTTTCGTACAGTCTAACATCTGTCTGTACGGGCATCTCCCACATGACGAATTGGTTGATTCGTGTTCTCTGGTCTGTAAATGAAGAAGCGTTTCTACCTCAGGTCAGAAACATGAACTTGTGTTTTTTGGCTAGTATACCTACGTATACTACCTACCTAGTGTACCTACGTATTGAACAAGGTTATTATGTCGTTTGACATAATAAGTCCCCGCCAGTTTTTCGCATCCAAATGTTAAATGCTGGGTGGTGCGGGTGGTTGCAGACGTACAAACGTCATTTGTCGTGTACTGGTGCTTATAATATATTCCCCTGGTGTTGTCGCGTCATGACGGCTTAGTCCTGGGTTGCAAATACGGATGACTCTAAAGAAAATGAAATAATCTGAATAGAATAAAATAATATTGTTGCTATTATCTATTATTATTACTATCGGACCCCGCAGACGTCGTCCTGCCCTGCCCGGTAAAGCAGTGCCAACTGCCGGGTCCGAAAACAGAATACGACCTATAAAATTTCATAAAAATCGGTCAAGCTGTTTCGGAGGATTTTTTTATTTTTCTCTACATCCTCGTACTTGAAGGAATATTTTAAAAATTTTAGCGAAATCGGTTCAGCCGTTCTCGTGTTATGTGCTTACCAACACATTTTGCGATTTATTTTTATTATTTATTGTTATATCTGTCTCATCTCGTCTCGTCTCGTCTCGTCTCGTCTCGTCTCGTCTCGTATCGTCTCGTATCGTCTCGTATCGTCTCGTCTCGTCTCGTCTCTTCTCTTCTCTTCTCTGTTCTGTTCTGTTCTGTTCTGTTCTATTCTATTCATTTAAATGAAAGTTCTTTGTCTGTTTGCCTGATCTATTTATTTTTAGGAAATTAGCCATGCAGTGGTTTGCTTCCCCACTTTTCATTTTGCATTTTTCTTACAACTGCATCTGTATTTTGCCTGTATCTGGTTTCTTTCTTTGTTCTGTGTACTATGTTAGATTGTTACTACTGTTGCTTCTCACTTATTTTTATTGTAAGTTAAGTCGGTTCGGTACCTATCGCGGTTTATTTTATATTGTATATCCCGACGTTTCAGTCTTTTCAAACTAAACGATCACCGGGATGACTTGAAAATCTAAAATTCGAATCTAACCTTGAAAATCTAGAATCTAGATTCCGAGTCGAGTTTTAAGTCCCAACACAGATAATATAATAGATTCTAATTAGGTTAATTCTAACTTAAGAATATCAAATCAGTATTCAGATTTGTGTGTGATGAACGCAGTAGAGACTAGGCTATATTCATCTGTGCCTGCACTACAGGATATTATACAGCCGTGAGAAAATTTAAAATGTACAATTTTCTAAAAAGAATTAATAAATTTTGCGTTGGAATTTGTGTTCGAAGAGTCGTTCTATTGAACCAGAGACTACTAAGAGAACCTAGCTATGGAACCTAAAATTACAAAGCACTATGCGCTATATTTACTTGTGCCTACACTGTAGAATATACAGGCGTAAGCATTATTTAAATTAAACTAATTTTACAATTTTTTATTTAAGCATTTCACTCAAACACACTTACTCCTTGCTACTAAAAATTTCAATGTCCTGCAGTTTCTGGTACACAAACTTCCAAGGGTCGTTTAGTCTTTTTTGCAATGTTACACAAAAACACGCACTTGCCTCAATATCACAAATAATACAATAAAAAGTCATGATTTAAAAGTAAAATAAGTAAGTATTAATTTATTAAATTAAAACAACTTTGCATTATATAGGGAAAATAAATCACATAATTGTTGTGTTACTTGTAAACGCTAAAGTTGCAGAGATCAGGCGGACAGTGCGCGGCAACAACTACAACTTACTGAACTGTAGCCAAGAGCTTTGTTCAACTTAACTCACTCAAATTTTTAGAGTTCCAAAACAACTAGTAAAAAACCTTTCTCATTTTTGAATTCGTAGTATCAATGGCGATAAATAAAAAATATTCCCACGGCCCAGGCTTTAATAATTATAGCGCAACATACTGACTAAATATTATTTTGACAACAAATGAAGATTATCTCATGGTTACTCATAATTAATTTAATTACCGAAGATAATTATGACAAACCGGGTTAAACTGCGCAGTTATTTTAGAATTTGTGGATTCTACGGACCTAGATTTGACAAATATTAACGCATACCGGAAATGGATTTATCAAGCTAATACAGATTTTATTATTACAGAATACTTGGTTATGACGTCAATAATCATCTTAGAAGGGACAAGGGTATGTTAAAAATCACAAACAAAAAAAACGAGAAGAGAAAGTACGCCTGCTTGCGAACTGCTGGGAATCCGGCATCATGACATTGATTAATATGACTCACTATCGACATAATTATGTTGATAGATACATTCCATAGTATAGTCAGTGTGGTCTTCTCTTTCAAGTTATTTGGATGGATTATTTTATTTTGTTGTAAGAACATTTCCTCAAACTGAAAACAAAAACTACATTATGCATTTTACTACAAGTAGGTAGGATAGGTTAGGTACGGGAGTACTGGGAATGGTAACAAAAATAAGGAAAATATTGTTACAAAACTGGTGTGACAGTACGTATGCTGTACGTACTGTGTACCTACCCATGAAGAAAGAAGCTACTTGTTATTTGTTATTTCCTTTTTATAAGTAGATAGGTACCTACCTACGTTAGTAGGTAACAATGTTATTTCAACACAGACTATCAAATACATTTCTACATTTAAATAAAAAACGGTCAAGTGCGAGTCGGACCAGCACATAAAGGTTACGTACCATTTTTAATAGGTATTTTCAACCGACTTCAAAAAGAAGAAGGTTCTCAGTTCGACTGTTAGTATTTTTTATTTGTATGTATGTTACGCGATAATTCCGCCATTTAGAGGTCGATTTTGATTTTTCTTTTTTGTTTCAAAGGGTAAATATACTTTCCCAGTGGTCCTATTAAAATTTTATCAAAATCGGTGTATCGGGTTTTTAGTTATTGTTAAAACATTAAAGTCAGTTCGTATTTCTTTAAAAAGCTATTATTACATTTTATAACTTAGCTGATTTAGACGATAGTTTTTCTTTTAAATTCATCTTAAAAACTACAACCTTGAATTTTTTTTACGAAACAAAAAACAACGGTAGCTGGTAGTATCCGGGTATTTGCTGATGATGTTTTAAATTATTTTGATTAATTATGCGTGTGTCTTGATTTTTTTAATCGTTTTTAATGTAACTTATCTATTACATTAGGTTACGCCTGTAATGAATTTAAAAAAAAATTACTGAGTAAAGTGCCCCTACACTTGACTAACTAAAAAACAAAAAAATAAAAAATCGTAGCAAATCGTCCCATATACAAAATCGTAGCTTTCTATACAACGCTGAATAGAGCTGAATAGTAGATGTGAGTAGTCCCTAACTCGGAAAGCATTCTTTACATACCCGTACCCTATGAAAATAATAAGTTGTCTAACTACATGACTGAAAAAATCTATTTTCATCCCCTTTTTACGTGTCTAACGCCTACACGTAAAAAAATATTTTTCAAGATTTTATTTTACAACTTTGTCGGCGCTGTTGATATATTATATTACCTACCATAACAAATTATAGCAGGTTGTACTCAGCTCTAGTATCAAGCATCCGCCGTGTCGGTCATAAAATACCTATCTAACTAAAGATGAAGAGTGAAAACTGCATGAAAAGCCTCAGTGAAAACTGCATAAGTTTTAGTGATTATCGTGAAAATAATTACATAATATGCACAAACAGATGCGTCAGCGAAATATTGAAGTAAGTACCTATGAAATTATTTATTTAAAAAAGATGTCTAGATAACATGTTGCTCAAGAAGGCAGATAATTAGCATTTGGCAGAATTGCCGTCATTATTTTTCGACACACAATTCTTAGAATAAAGTCACATTTAGACGACAAGTTATTTGCCCGTGTCATACAACAATATTCTCGCATCATATACCTGACTGTACAATATTTGCCATTTTTGTCACCTTTCCCGATTTGCATTCAAAACAGCAACAAGTATGTAAGTACTGTGTATTTTAGGAGTTTAACATGAAAATTTCTATATATTCTATTCTCTAAAATGTCTTAAACATCTCGAAAACTTAATTTGCGGTATGCCCAGGCACGTTAAATAACACTTTTTTAATTGTGTAGGTTTATCGTTTATTCTGTGTAAAGTCTGCGGTCATCGACTTTAACAAAATTCCAATATAATGTCTAAACCACAAAACTTCTGGAATTACTATTTTTTTACTAAATCTATATATATTCAAGTCAATAGTTTAATTATAACCACTTAATAAGGAACTCATTTACTATTCTTAACTGGGGTCATAACGTCGCTAACAATGGATAAATTCGCTTCGCCTCGGATGTACCTAGTCTCGGCGCAATGACCTGGGAAAAGAAGGAAAATGGCTAAACGCGTAAATAGTGCGAGAATATGACACAAGCTGTTAAAACGAACAGCTGCAACGATACATGCAATCACGTGTTTGTCGGAAAATAAAGTTATAAAGTCGTTTAACGAGTGACCTAATCAACATAAAAGTTCTAATAAATATGGGATTCTTCGCAGGCGAAATCCCGAAGTCTACTGTTAAGAGACTGGTGGCTGGCAAACAACTTGGATCTCTTCTGCCTTGACTGCGCTACGAAGTGGTTGATTTTTACATATATGTACCTACTTACTAGTATTCCGCAAACCTCCCCCTACTGCACCCAGTTTAGCTAAGCGTTTAGCCATGTTTGCTACTGACTGTATCTAAATCAGGCGATGACGGTCAAAACGAAGACTGTAGATGGGCTCATAAAGTTTTATTATTCGTAGGTATAATTATCTAAGGAATTAGCAATAAAACCTAGATAAGAGTTTGAAAACAAAAACGACTCAAAAGACCATTTGGGAACAAATCCTAAAAACAAAAAATTTAATAAGGCAAAGTTACGCCCGAACAAACATTTAATCTTAAAAATCCTAAAAACCGTCAAAAACGTTCCCTCGTATTATAGTATTTTAATATCTGTGCCTCGAATTGGTAAACGTCATAAAGGCACATTATAGCTAAAATGGGTTTATAATTCATTTGTCTTTGTCTTGACATTCATTCATACTAGTAAGAAAGAGAAAAAGTTCATCTTAACGGAAAAGGTCTTATAAATTATTTTATGAATAAGACCGTACGTAACACGGCTACACATCAATCTATGTATTTTTAGTGTTAGCTGACCTCTCGTTGTACGGAAAACTTAAACAATGTAAGATCAACTTAGGTATACTGGGAATGTATAATGGAAATATAGCTTGATGTGTTGCCGTGTGTACCTACTAAAAACTAATATTAATCCGCCATTTTGTATTTGTGGATATCTTGGATTTCATGTATTCTCGAATAAATCATTATTACGAAGTTTGCAAAAAATTGGTAATCATCTTATGACGACGACCATCTTGGATTTATAAAGATGTTGAATACGTATTATTGTATTGTCACCGGATTTGAGGATGCGAACAAAATTTCGATCAATTGTAAGAGACAAAAAAAATTATCAAAATATTATTATTATTATATTTGTTAAAAATATAAACATCGAAATTGATTACCTGCTCCTTTTTGAAGTCGACTACACGGAGACAATGGGAAAAACATAATCACCTCGGAGTGGGAAACCTTACCTATATCTAGGTTATTCTATTGTTATAACTACGATTGACCTGTGTTTCACATGAATAAATTGAATTAACATAAACATACAATAAAGGCTATAAAGTGACGATCTTAGAAAATAGAAAATCCTGAAAAGCAACAATTGAAGGTAATTCCAACTAGGGCTATGATTTTCCTTTACATACCTGAATGTTAAGTCATTATAACAAATTGTTACTACAAGATACTATTTCTCATAAGTAAGTACACTGTTATCATTCTATCTTAACTGGTTCCTTTAATTTCCACTCAATAAATTGTACTGGCAGGGGAAGTTGACCGCTGCGTTTGAACTAATTACTCATCCGAGCAATTAAAGCCAAAGTACAGTGTTTACTGTTTATCGAAGTAGATGAAGAGATGCAGATGGGTTACAGTGGCAGTCTTTATCGAAGTCTAGGTTCCCATAATGAAATAATTTCTGATTTAAATGGGCTCTGTTTTAAAGCGTTTGAGTATGATATGTACGAAATAAAATATGTGTGCTACACCACACCACACATTTTACGTGCTAAATAAGTTGGTACTTGGTAGTGATTTGAAGATACTTTCTTACTTTCTCTCTTGGTCTTTACAAAGTTATAAGCAGTTTGCAGCAACTGCCAAAATATTAGACATGGTCGAAGTACATTTTAGAAAAGATATCTACTTAATCCCCAGTTACGTCTATCATCAGTGGCGAATAACACGAGTAACACGAGTCCGTATAACACGATTCCTACCGGCTACCCTTTAGAAATTGGTCAATATAACGTACCTACTTAATTAAATATTATGTAACCCCTAAAAGTTTTAAATAGCAATGTAGGAATAGATATTACCTAGCCTATTTAAGGGGTTATGGACTATAAGGACGTGTGAAGGTCTATCAAGTAATCAGTTAACTGTTTACAATTTACTAAGTCCCGACTTATATGTATAAACTAGGTTCCGCTCACAGCTTCGCCCGCATGGTACTTATTAAAATAAAAAGTAGCATACAGTTGTGTTAATTCAGACTATAATCAAACACTGTGCCAAATTTCATCCGATTCCGTCCAGTAGTTTTTGCGTGAAAAAGTAACAAACATCCATATTTTATATCAAACTTTCGCGTATATAATATATGAAGGATTACTAGTATAGTATTATATTATCTATGGAAGGATTAAGGGTTAGGTAGCTGTCAAAGATTACGGCGTAACAAGACTAGTTCTACATAACTCTGAGGTAACTAATAGTAACAAATAGTTGTTTAGTAGCTACAACCTGTCGGAAGTTAATAAGTACCCACACTGTGTAGACGACCAAACCCAAGGACAGAAATTACTCATAGATATACTACCAGCATGATAATAGCATTTTAAGGGCCATACGCATGCTTTAATAACTACTGGATAATCGATATGTTATGTTTGATATAAAATAAAATAATAATTATATATTTAGTAAAAACAAGGACATGGATTTATCAGAATATAATAAAAAAAAGACGACATCGAAAAATTACTCTAAATAATAGCACATTAATTTTAAAAGCCTTTTTTGGTGTTTAATTAATTTTGATCGATTTTGTATGTGTTGGATGGTGTTTAGTAGTAAATAGGCAGATAAAAAATGCCAAACAACAAAATAGTGAAAGAAAATACAGAATCTACCTAGTGAATAGATACCTAGTCAAAAAACTTTTAGCAAATATTTACAGCAAAACCAGATTGCAGCGCCACCTGTTTAGTATAGCTAAAAACAATTGCTTCGTAAAGTAGATAGATCGCTTCGGACTCAAACCATTCTGTTTATTACAATATCCGCTAGGTGCGCTAGTAAGTAGTAATAAAATTAGTTGCATTTCATATTATGATAAATTGACATAGAAACAAATAAAAATAGAAGTATAAAATTACATATCTACGAGTACATATTATTATATGTAAATATTTAACGACAACTGAAAGCTAAATGTGAGTTATGTTATTAATTTTTATGATGAAAATCGTTCTGAAACACTTTTCTTCATATTATGTGAATAAACCTAAGCTTCATAAGACAATTATGCTCGATGCGTCACGTTTACAATAAATTCACACTCCTAATTAGTTAGTTAGTAGTAAAAACTACTCTCACACCTCCAAACCAGATTTTGAATCTCCAAAAGTTTGCATGTTTGCTTACTAGTGGGCGGAGGGGGCAGCTGCATCTTTTGCCCTGGTTAGCAACACCCTTACCGGCCTAGTTCAAATCCACTAATGATATAGGTATTCAAGCTTAGGGATCAATATTTAAAATAACGATTATCTAACAAATCTAAGCGAGATACGAACACCTGTTTGTAAAGACCAGTTCACATTATTCTAGTAACATTCCAGTCCAGAACTAGAAAATTTTAAATCTCCTAAAAGTTTGCATTTTTGCTAACTAGTGGACAGAGGGGTAAGGTGGATCTTTTGCCCCGGTTAGCAACACCCTTGTCAGCATTAGTTCATTGCCAATAATGACATGGTTCTTACTCGGTGATCAATATTTGTAATAACGATTATCTAACGAACACCTGATTATAATGACCAGTTCACATTATTCTAGTAACATTCTGGTCCTGCGCTAGAATACCATTGAACAATGTAAAAAAAATTAGGTAGGTACCCATTCCAATGAACAACTCAGTTTTATGTCTGGACAACTTCCAATTGGCCAATTCGATCGCCACTGGAAGAGACGGTGTTTTCAGAACCGGAGTTAAACTGGCATTAAATAATCAGACGGAAATCTAATAATTGTCAAGGTAGTAGTATGAACAATCCTTTGAAAGACTCGAATAATGTGAACTAGGCATAAAGACCCACTCGCATATTTTACTGCAATTAAATAGAAAAACTACTGCCTGGTCGAATGAATCAAAAGGATGTTTGTTGCAACAGTTACCTGCCTATTACGACTATCCATATCCTTTGCCAATTGTTACGTTATTTTATCTATCATCTAATAACTTACACAATTAAAATCAACGTTTCACTAAGACGGAACCGTACCTAGTAAACCGGTGACTTTGTTTCAGGACCATACCAGTAGTGAGTGACTAATACTAAAGCACAAATTTGGGATGTGTCCGGGACGTTCATAACTAGAGCCTGTCTTACATGCCTAATCAATAATAAATAATAATGATAATAATAACATCCTAGGACATTGACATACAATCGTCTGATCCCAAACTAAGCATAACTTGTACTACCGTGGTAACCTAACTGATAATATACTACTTACATATTATGCTACTTTTTTAATTTAAGAAAATTAAAATATATCCGGACCATGTTTAAAATTCTAACTACACACATTTTATTGAAAAAAATATCAGTCCAGTAGGGACTGATTTTGAAAATTCTACTTACCTCTACTCTAATTACTCTGAAGCAGATAAGTTGACAGTTAGACGAAGTTGTCGTGACGGAATTATATTGCTGGGCTATTCAGGATAAGGGCCAGTTTATAATTAAAACATAGTTAATTAAGCATTACGTTAATTAATGTCACGTTTCGATAACAAAATGTTGCACATGTGCGAGAATTGCGAGAGACATAAGTATCAACAATCTTAGACCCTAGTGTAAACATTCAAGATTTATCGCGAATGACAAGTATATTCCAACACAAATCATACACACAAACAAACAACAATGATGAGCCAATACCAAATTTTCCAATATAGCACGATACTCTTTAAGTGTTTATATAAGTGTATCATCTGTAAAGTTCTTATCTGTCACACATTACCTACCGATTACAAAGTATCTAGGTATCCAATTACCACAAACTTTTGCGTATTTCAGTTGTTAAATTTGCGAAAGTTTGTGAGGATTCTTGCGAGTTTATTTTTTCTCTTACAGGATTTTAATGAAATTTAGAAAAGCCAAGTAGCTAAAATAAATTAAATAAAAACTTCATATCAACTTTTCGTGTTATTTCGGAATTTGAATGGTATTTCTCGTGGACGAAATCACTAGAGCTAGTGCTAACAATATGTTTGATTACCTAATTTAGTGCTGATATACATAGGTTGGTGAGATACCGCTTAATCTTATTGGAAATGTTCATTTTGTATACATTATAGCTACATCAATGATAGTAGGATTTATGACGGTTAAAACTTCAAATCTTTGTAACGATAGGTTAGGAAGATATAACTAGATTGTATTTTATCCAATGTTTTACTCACCTAGGTTTTGTGTCCGGTGGTTTCGGTTTCTTCCCACGCCACAACAATAAACAATCAAAAGCACCTTTCCGCGGCTTCAGCATTTTCCAGCGCTTTCTAAAGTCTAAAGTCTTTGTATTCACTGAGCCCTCATTAGCTTCCGCACTAAGTATATTTGGTTCAGAACTACCCTTCCTTAGGTCACTAACACTGTCACGTTTCACTTTCACCTTTTCAAAACTCAATGCTGATATAGATCCTACTTCAGGACACGTTCTACGCTTCGACAAAGGTGTGGATGTAACAAACGAATGCCCTAATTCTATTCCGCTGTCAGAAAACTCTGAAACTTCAATCCTGTCTTCACAAATGTTGTGCAGTTTCATTCGTCTATTTTCTTGAGGCAATGGTTTAGAATTTAGAATGCTATTTTGCTCGAAATTCTTGCTTTTCTTGCTGTGATGCACGTCAACAAACACAGTGATATCCTCGCAGCTTTTCGTGTTGTATTTAGACAAGGTGAAGTAAGGTTTCACCTCTGGCTCGACCACAGTCGCCTGTTCCTCCTCAGCCATACTAGCCAGATTATCTTCACTTTTTGACAGCACCTTCAAATTTGATGAAAGTTTCTTAATCCTCGGAGGACGTTTAGGAACTGAAGTATTTTTGTCTTGCGGTACGTAGGGATTGTCCGCTCTCGCAGTAGGTTTTGAGTACTTTGCGATAATTCTATTTATTTCAGCGTAGTTCTTACGTCTGTGTGTGTGTCGTTTAAAGTTGAGTGGCTGTTGATAAGAGTCGGCCACTGATGCTCCGGCGACCCTCGCTGACCTTTCGCGCCATTCGGTCACTTTGTCCTCTATCAGTCTCTGCAGCTCGAGAGCTCGCATCATTGGCCCTGCCTCCGGCATTTTTACCATTTTGGTCTAAGATAATAGTGATTTTGACAATTTGATCACTACTTATGTTCTTGGTTATTATAATTTTCTAACTTTGTGCCTCATTGAACGGCCTTGAACCTGCAACGTAAACTAATTATAAACAACGAAATTAAAAACAAATCGGGAATGTAGTCAGGTAGGTAGGTACCTATATTATTACTTTTATTACCTAATCAAAGCAAATATTTATTTGCAAATTAGGTAAATGTTATTTATAGATATTTATGAGTAGGTAAGCAAATTAATAGCATTAATTATCGTAGGAGTCCCAAAAGATCGGTTAAAATAATAATTTTTATAATTAACACCTTTAACTATTGGGAAATGTACTACTTACAAACAGAAAATACCTACCTACTAACACAGATAATATAATACTATATAAGTAAAATCTATTGAAAATAATCTTTATAGTTTAGATTTATAGTTTATTTTCAATAGATTTTCTTGGTAGGTAGGTATTTTCTGTTTGTAAGTAGCTAGGTGGTTAGTACGTTGCAATGTGCGGTTAATGAGTTAAGACATCCTCCAGCAACTAGCAACGGGAACAAAATTAGTCATAGCCGTGCTGCCTATATGTAGGTAGGTACTTTAAGACTTTATTTTAGGAAGTGCTACAATCGATTTCTAGTTTAAGCCGTAGTTGAATCAACGTCCTTCCTTAACATGTAGTTAGCTTCAATATCCGACCGGCAGATACCTATTATCACTAACTACCGGTAATAAGTAATAACAGAAATTCGGAACTAAATATCGTAATAAAAAATATCGCTGTGGACTGACATGAACATGAAACTTTTAAACAAGGACTAAAACTACAAATTTTAATAAAGATAGTCTAATAGTACCTACCTAAAGGCACTATCCCACTGCGGCGCACGAACACGCTACGAACCTACGTGTTGTCTAATTTGAACTACGTTTATAGTGAATAGAATAATAGCGTTTACTGCAGCACACAAACACGCTGCGTTGAAATAAATGACAACCTAGGTTCTACACGCGTGGTTGTAACATTCGAACATAATGTAGCAATACATTGTGTTCGAATGTTACAACCACGCAGCTTAAAGCTGTTGACGATGGACACGCTGCGCTGGAGGAGAGACCAGAATGAGACGGTATGTCATTCTAGATTGTGCCGATATAGAAATACAAACGTGTGACTTATGGAGTTAACATTCGTGGGTTAACATTCATGTACCTACAGACGGCGCTGTCTAATGATGATTTATAATATTGTCTACTCTCGATGACGTTGTCTTACAGACGCTGACGAACGCACGCAGCTATCATGCGTGTTTCCGTCGTGCGTGGCGTACGCTGCTGTGGGACAATACCCTAATTCTGTGTATGAAAATATACTAACGTATGTATAGTGACTAATACCTATCTACATTTCGCAGACAGAGGATAGATTATTTCTTACATGTCTGACTGAAGTAGGTAAATCATCTAAATATAGCTTAAGATCTACTTACATAGAGCAATTTTGCACACGTCTCGATATTCAATATGATTGATCACTGGATATTTTAAACACTAATAGTAACTGAAGTTAAGGTATTTCAGTTAAACTTTCAGCAAATCTAATACAAGTTATCTACACAGTGTCGTGTTTACCAATAACACTCCCAATTTTACCAAACAATGCTTGCTAAGGTTACTGATACCCACTGATAACAGATAAAATATCGTGTGAGAGCACTAAGATAAACTGCCCATACCTTACTGTACAGTTGGGTAAGATTAAATTGTTTTACTTCAGTTAAATTCTTTCCGACAGTATTTCACAAACAAATCGCCTACTTACCTATGTACAATAGTTTAATTACAGTTCTAGGTACCACTTACGCAGTAAAAATAAATTTCTCAACTTTTATTTTGCATATAACCCTCGAAAGTAACGTTCTCTTAACAATACTTACTCAAGTAAGTTGATATATTGTGTAAAACAATACCTAATGTTATCTGCCATTACGTAAGCTTACTGTGAGCAATTGAGTGAATATGTAGGCCTTATACGAATTTCGAAATTCTAATCAAGCTCTATGTAAAACACCATTGAATTTGGTAAGCGAAGATAAAAGTCATTTACATTTTCCTAAAGCTCCAACCTTCAATGAAATATTTACATACATCATTAGGACTACTAACTTTAGTAACTCCACCTATTGGGGTAGATTATATCTATGTGCTTACTTAATTATAGGTACTTACTTAAATACTTACTATCTATACAAGTTATTTACTAAACAATAAATAAAAATAAGACTTACCTTTGTGTTGCTCTTTTGTTTTATCCTTTGTTTTTAATGAATGCATTTCAAATAAATAGTTGCGTTTTTTTTCTATAGCTTATTACAATTTATCATAATAACGTTAAGTGTAGAATACACTCACTGAACGAGTAAACACAATCCCGAGTGTTATGGTGCGTCACGCGTGTGTCGACGCCACGTGCAGATTCCACAGTGAGCACCGCGCGTTCCAGGCGAATGCTCCTGCACTTGACTCAACCAGCAATATCCACGGACCGGCCCATCCTGCCACCATACACACAATGGAATAAATAGAGCATCCACCATACACTCTTGTTGTCCAACCGTTACATAACAAATTACTATCGGCACAGATACATAGAGCTAATAGTAATGAGTGTTATCTTATTGTACGCGTAGAAAAAATCGTAAAAAGTATAATGCAGGTACACGGATATAGGTAGGTACATCATTATAACACAGCTGTCAGGAAAAGTGCCTACGTCTAGTATTTATTATTAACCAAATGCGGAAGAATTTTTTGTCTGACTGACATGATGCACTCTAGGTACTTATGCTTCTGTCTATTGTGGGGCAAATTGCAAAAATGTTTCTTACATTTCAGGTTAGTACACCTTAGGCCTTAGGATCTAAGCATAGGTCAATCTCCTTATGAGGATTATAGACAACGAGACGTAAACAACCGTTACTTTAAAATGTATCTCAATCGCAATTATTGTATACTGTCAGACAGCGTTGTATTCACAAAACTTATCGTTACTCATAATATAAATGCTAAATTACTGAACCGATTTGGATGAAATTTGGTATGGAGATAGTTTGAAGCCCGGGGAACGCCATAGAATAGCTTTTATCCGACTGCGCAAAAGGAAGTTAATGGTTTAGCGCGATAACCGAAATACACGCGGGTGGAAAGGTAGTTGACAATATGGCCTTTTGAGTCTGTCGACTATTTCAAGGCAAATCATCGATATCTAGCTTACTACAACATCTGCCTAAATTGATATAAGAGTTTACTCAGTTACATATGTGACTACCTATTTCATACGGAAGAATTAAAAATAAACAAGTTCTTATCATGGGTAGGTGTATCCTGACCTAAAAAGGACCCGTTGCATTTTCCAATAACATAGAAAGTAATTGTCATTATCTTTGTAAGCGCCCTAACTCGGGGCATTGTTCGCGGCGCGGCGTGACAAGTGCTTCCGCCAGGTTCATTGTCGTACAGCTACATGGTTGTCACTGTCGTGCTCCGGCTTGACCCCGCCCTATTTAACATTAGTCTTACAAACTTAAGTTATTATACATTTATTACGCTGAAAGTCCTAAATGGAAGTTTCTAGTAACGCAATGAGATGGCTGTCGCTAGGGTGCCATGTCACATAATATACCTACCTACCTACTTAAGTAAACACATGCACTGTCAACATAGTTACTAAATCGTAGAGCTAGATTACCAACAGCATCAGATTATTTTTAATTGCATTAACGGTAACAGGCTGCACTACCTACTAACATGAGCAAAACGTCGCGTCGTCGTCGCTTGGGAGTAACGTGCATACATAATCTTCCTATTTTCACAAAAATATATACTCCTTGTAAGAACCAGTGCTGCACCGCACCGTACCGACCGAACCGAGACGCAACGACGACGCTCCTGGACATACCCGTCTGTATTACCTACCCCTAGTTTCCCACTGGCGAAACATGCACAAGAAAACACATGTTGCAAGCACTATCTAGGTATGTCTATAGAGATGAGTAGAAAGAGATAAGACTATGCCTGTATCATTTTTTGTTGTGCTGTGAAAACGCCTAGTGACTCTTCAAAAGTCAAAGACATTGAGTACATTACTGCCGAGTGACGAACAAGTTGACGCTGAGGGTCGAGTGCTTGGAGTCTCGCCACAATGTGAATTTTAATCACTTTAGGGTAAGAGTACCTAATGCACAACTGTAGACCTTCACAAAAGAAGAATTTTGGGTTTAAGGTGACGTATATCGGCGCTTTTCGAGGTTGGATGCCCTGACGCCCGCTGCGGCGCGCGTCGACGTTTGAAGCGATTAATCGATCTAGCTAAGATTCATTTTTAGAAAGATTCATTTTGTTCGTATTTTCAGGTAATGAAAAATTGCTACAATATCATTAGAATATGAACGCAGATGGTAATTTAGTCGGTCTCGGAACAAGAAGACTCCTCCGGTTCGAATACACTAGTTGATTTTTCATTTTATTTCTTCTTTGTGAGAAAACCTATAATTTCCGGAAAAAAAACCGAGCAAAGAACATCCAGGTATCAGCCTGACTTTTGAAATATAAGGTTCTATACCCAGTCGTTGTGTGAATTTTTTCATCGCCGCTGTTTGATATCGGTGAAGAAACACATCGGAAGAAAACCAGCATTAAGAACTTATCGTTAGAAGCCATGTGACATCCACCAACCCGCACTTGACCAGTTTGTGTGGATTAACGCCTAAACTCTCTCAACTCGTAAGATAGTTGAGAGAAGTTCCGTGCCAAACAGTAAGACACTAAAAAATGGTTGAAGTGATCAAGATATCATGTATTGTATTTGTTTATATTGTATTTTCAAATGGGCCATATCGTCTGAATTAAATAAATAAATAAACCCTAGCACTGTCAGCATAGTTGTTAAATTGTAGAAAGCTTAGGTACCTACCATTTGCAAATTCAGTTTATAAGTGCATTATCCATTGGTAGATAGTCATTGACAAGCGTAATCACTTCCTATATATTTCTTATGATGCTATGAACCCGTTACCTAGGCTCTATAACTAGTCCTGTAGCATAGTGCAGATGTAAAAACATTTACAAGTTCTTTCACTACTAGAACATGCATTTGTGGTAATTAGTAACTATTATTACTAGTATAGTATTATATTATCTGTGCTATTATTAACTATTAATTAGGCCAGTAAGCAGTGATGATGATGCGCAGATCGGTCAACACTTGATTAATATGGCAAGGTTGTCGCAATTTATTTAAACTAGACTTATAGCGGTTTACCTACCTACACTAACATCTTTTAGGTAGGTAGGTACTTAAAAAACATACTTAGTCGCTTTCTTTCAGCTACTAGTTTCTATGTGGGATGGCAGTCACTCGGTTAATTCTGGTAAATAAACTATCGGTTCATGTTGAAATTTATAACATTAATGACAACCGTTAAAGGTAGTCAGATGCCTAATATGATAGGAATCCTGGTCTAACCATCTCGGCTACTGGTTTCAATGTGTGATGGCAGTCACTCGTTTAATTCAGGTAACTAGCAGCATCAGGTTGGACAGGGAGCCGACCCCAAAAGAAATAGGAAAAAGGCAAGGGTAATGAAGATGACATTAAGAAATATTAGACAGTAGGTAATTCAGGAAAGTATTATGATGGCAATACATACCATAAAAGTAGGTAAGTATATTTTTAACACAGAGATAATAAATCCCACATCCAATCCGCATCTAAAGCCATATGTAGTGCCCTCCGTGAATGATGTCAATTGCTTAAATTGACTTAAATTAACTGTCCAGAAAAAATCTAAACTTAGATCATTAAACTGCAAACAAGTACCTACGTACTTATATAGAGTTGAGAAGTCACGGTCGTAGACAACACTATTTAACAAATTTCTAAGAAGATTACGCACTCTTTTTGCACCAGTATTAAAGTGCCCTAAATATCAGATAAGTGGATATTGGATGCGGAAAATATGAGCGAACATAAGACAAACCCACACGTTTATATTCCTAAACGTTTAACCATTGTCTGTAAACATATCTAACATTTCACGTAGCGTCACGCTTTTATTACTGTAGGTGTAAGAAGAGGTTAATATCACTTTTCGAACGTAACAGGGGGAGAACCTATTGCCGTTCATCTATACATATAAAAATCAATTGCTGTTCGTTAGTCTGGCTAAAACTCCAGAACAGCTGAACGGATTTATTTTATCTTGCTCTTGAAATGTTCGTGGTCTCTAGGTACTTCGCATTATGACTAAACCGCATGACATGGTAGCAAATTCACCTCTGCCTACATCTTCGAGTTAAACAGGTATGACACTATGTTATGTTGGTGAAATTAGATTCAAAAGAAATAACAAGCATTTATTATGTAAGTAATACTGGTATACAAATAGTTTCAATAATTTCAATTGGGTTAAAGGGATTCCATTTGGGAATAATTCATTGTTTTTCCGCCCACGGCTTCGCCCGGTAGGTACTTATTGGGATAAAAAATAGTCTATGAGTTAATCCAGACCATAATCTATAACCGTGCCAAATTTCATTCAATCCCGTCCAGAAGGTGTTGCGTGAATGATTAACCAACATTCAAACAAACATACTTACTTATCCCATTTTAAATCTCTTCCAGGTTTTTTTAAATAAGTAATTAATCGCTAACGAAAGTTACTAATGATAATAAGGGTAGGTACGGTCGCGCTCCCGCCGCCGTATCAACTGCTGTCTGTCAGAGTATTAAAAAATTACACACCGGTTAAAAAGTTTTCCTGTATGAATCCTTATTTATATCCCATCCTTCGGATGCTTTCCAACTAAAAATAAATGTAAACCACGATAAAATGCGTTATTTAAAGTAGTTTTATATCCATAGTAGGTAATATCTACTAAATGTATACATTTACAAAAGAAAAGTATGTATTGTATGTATAGTATATATACCAGTTATCTGTTTTCCATAACCCAAGCTCTGCTTAGCTTGGGACCAGATGACCGTGTGTGTTAATGTCCCAGAATATTTATTTATTTATTATTATAATAAATTTTGCGTAGACAAAGTTAGACTCAACTTGGTCCGCACGTATGTCGTTGTAGGTAAGTATACAAAAAGAAGTGTAGTATCATAAATAATCACAAAAGACAGACTAAACAAAGTTACTTTCACATTATTTATTAGTATAGATACTTTCCCTTAGCATTAAACCGATCACCGGAACTATCGCATACCAAGTCCTATGTCACCTAATTTTCTTTAATTGTCTCGTAGCAAACAATGAAACATCACAGACATTATTATGCCGGGAAGGTCGCGGGACGCACCGTGCGTAGAAATGTTAATCATACGAGGTCGATCTTTGATCCCAAATCCTTGCAGAGAAAGTAGAAAATTCAAACAAATTGTAAATTGCGCAATTTTACTTTGTATGCGTATGTGGTACCTACTGGTGGTACTCAACTTGAACTGCCTAAATTTTGCAACAAACACGCAAAAGTTGTAACAGTTGTTAACTAGCTACTAACTACTCCAAACTCATGTAAATCGGCGCATGAAAAATTAGACAAACAAATATAACTTACTCTAGAATTTATAGGTAGGTTACAGGTAGGTTTATTTATTTTTTATGAAAGTATGATTAACAAAACACTATCAACCCCAAAAAACAAAAAAAAACTAAAAATCATAGAATAATTTATTGTATTAAATAGAAATAAATAACTACACCTAGAAATAATTAAATAAACGGTCATTGTTACTTTTTGACTACATATTCTGACTACACTAGCACTTCAATGGCACCCACATAATCTCAGTCTCAAACTCACCGTAACTCACGATTTTATCACGTTATTCCTGAAAAAAAAACAATATATTACTATCACAAGGACAATTATGATATTTCAAAAAAATAAACAGATACAACTTAAGCATGTGTGGAGATGGTTTCGAATTAAAATTAAGGTGAACACAGAACAAGTAATGTTAATCCTGGAAGGGGTTACAATTTCGATTTTGACGCCCAAAGAACATTTTCATGAGCTATGTTGGATTTATATGGACAGTTTAACCTCTGATTATTGCCGCTAATTACTCTGTTTTCCTATTATAATATACTTACTACTCTTTGTGTTCAACTCTCAGATCAAGGAATAATAAGTAGGTCAGTGGTTCAACTTCAAACTTTCTTGTCTAACATTACGTTTAGCTGCCAATTGCCTTTTATTAGTATCACATTTTATGTCATATCCCGCGGGTATCCAACGGGATAAAAAGTATCCTAAGTCCTTTTCCTGGTTCTAAGCTACGTCCCCACCAATTTTCAGCCGAATCAGTTCAGCCGTTCTTAAATTATAAATAATGTAACTAACACGACTTTCTTTTACTTATTTAAATAGATAATTGATGTACCTGTACCTCAATCACGCCTTTTTCCCATTAGGGTAAGCAGAGATTATTGCAAAGTAAATTTATTTTTTACTTTCTTAGTTTCCTTATTGAAGTCAGTTTTACTTTTTTGTTAAAAAATATTTTATAATTTAGTAATCTTCTGTTAATTTATAATTAAGTGTAGGTCCCACTACTAAAAGATATTAATGTGCCTAAAGAAATAGGTTATCGATAGAACTGTAGGTTAAACAACGTATATTATGATCTCACCTATAATAAGGCTGGAACTGGTAAATATCATCAATCACTCTCCGTACACGACATGTAACTCCACATGTTGCCTCCTGTTTCTCATACACAGAAATAGCACGTTCCAGCAACTGTTGCACCGACGTTAGCTCTACCACTGGGGAGTAGAAAATGCATAAATCAAAACCACGACTTTGTTTTACGGCTAGACATAGCACCTCAATCATTCAATATCGACAAGAACACAGATGTAAAGTAGGTATTAATCACGTGCTATTAGAATAAAAATAACCCATGTGTAATTCTACACTGTAATCTATCTCTTTACCAAATTTAATCCAATTCCGTCCAGTTTTTCGTCCGAACATCCTTCAAGCTTTTGCATTTTTAATACTAGTGGGATTCAATGAAGAAGTGAACAGACCATAATAAGCTGAAAAATTTTCTTCACGCGATGAGATATAAGATCAAACCCAGGTTCTTTTGGTTACAATTTTGGGTGGTAGCAACTCAATTATAACGCACATTACTAAACGGAAATTAAAACTCACCATTACTATTGTTTCCGAAGCGACGTTCATCTTCATCAGTATTGCTAGCAACGGGGGAGTCTTTTTTAAATGAAATCAGTTTTGGAATCACCAACAACATACAAACAACAGCAAGCATAGTCACTAGCTTTTTGAATATCAAAAATTTCAGTAACAATTTAGCGATAGTTAATATATCTAGCTTCAACGACAGTTTGTCAAAGAAACCCAGCGCTGGCGCGGTATATGGCACTCCATAATTTGGCCTCGGTGGTGGGCCATATACTGGTGCTAGAGGTTTATGGATCGGCGGACCATACGCTGGCGCCGGGGGGCCATAGTTCTGGACCGGGGATGAGGGAGGCCCGTAGGTTTGTGCTGGAGGCCCGTAGGTCTGCGCCGGAGGGCCGTAGCTCGGAGAAGGTGGTCCATACGTATTCGGTGGCGCGTTGTACGTTATATCAGACTCGAATTTAATTGGAGGCGAACCGTAGTTAGGTGACGGCGAATAATTGCTGTTACCAGATGGTCCGGAGAAACTTGGCGAAGAGCTGAAGCCACTGTCACTTGAGAACGGAGGCGTGTAATCGTACCCAGAATTGTAGCTATCGTCGCGGTTTGATATCTTCTTCTCTCCATCTTTTGCCGTTATTATAATGACGCCTTGTTTAGCTTTTTCCGCTTCTATCCGAGATTTAGAATACGCATCTAAATATGTATCGGTTTTTTGTAAAGATGGTTTGGTTCCATTGCTGGGCCCGACTATCGCGGAAACACTCACACTTAACGCTAATACTATCACGAGATGTTTTAAGACCGGCATGTTACTGTTAATCCTCAGAGTACTGTGCGAAAGAAGCTGTCGCCATCGATCGCAGTTGACGAATGACAAGCAAAGTCGACTCCATTCAGTTTTCACTTTTGACTTACCGTAAAAGAACCTAAATATGATAATGGAACACAATTAAATTCTCCGAGTGAGCCCGGTACGTTCCGCATTGCTCATGGTAAGTAGGATCGCTCGTGTCGCGGCTCGCATGCTAATAGACTTATGAGACCTACTCGCCTCCTGACTCGCCTTGTTGTCGAGCCTTCCCAAACATAAACCTTTCATCGTATAAAGAATTCTTTAATAGACCATAATTTGTTTGCGAAAGTTTTATTGTCACAGTTATTGACACCTGCAATCATTACGCAGTTATTAAAAGCATAAGTACCAATGTTTTCTTCTAAGGCCACCAACAGGCATACCTTAATAGTTACGGTAATTTGAAGTTTACCTTCATACTTGTTCCTTCTTTAGTTGCACTTAACAAGCATAGGTGTGCCTTAACTAAAATCCAAATAATTGAACCCCTAATATTTAAAGCATACATTGAAACAGCATGCCAACAATAAATATCTAACGAAAACGATAGTTATTCGAGACTTGAATAAGATGTATGCTATTAGAGCACTGAATCTACTTTTAAAGATGCACGAGGCAGGGCCATGAATTCCGCCAATATCCGACATGCAGTAGGTAGGTTTTGGCAAGGATTCTAAAATGATATACAAGTTGTATTGTAAACACACGACAACCGCTTAAACTGTATTCAAATTGTTGCCGATTTCTACTGATCAGCAATGCAGAGCCATGTCATTTTCACTTGCAATGTTAAGCAAATGACCTTTTTAGATTGCTAAAATATTATGCACTCTGTATTTCCATAATGCTAGTCAATTACGGACATAATGAACAATAGAAACACTTTACGCTACAGACATTAAAATAATTCATTCTCAAACATTTGAGTAGGTACCTAAAACTAGCGACCCGCCCCGGCTTCGCACGGGTGATACTAAATATTTTGAGGTATATTTACAAAATGTCCATAAAAACCACGTCAACAGCTTTTTTTGCCATTAGACAATACAAACAGCACGCGCCTCGCGCGGCCGGGCCTGTACCGCCGCACCGTTATTTTAAACCTGTAATATCTTCGGAAATATTCATTTAAATTACGTGCTGTAAAGGGCCATATTGATCTATATTAAATAGAAAATGTATTGAAGGTACTTAATTAGATAAGGATTAATGCAGAATTGCTTAAAATCGCTTCTTAAATAAGCCATTACTTTTGGTTAAAAGTAAAAATAAAAAATGGTTATTGTGGGTTATCCCTAAGAGATATATCGCGCGATAGATATATACCTATATACTATCGCGGACTTTTTTTGTTTATCTTTTTAAGGTCTGTAATACTGTAGTACATTATTTTGATATATCTCGTAGGGTTTAGCCAGCGTTTGCAATGAAAGCGCAAAAAACGTGATTATTTACGACTTCACATCAGTAAGCTCTAAAATAATCAGTGTTTCTCTACTTATTTAAGCATGTATTATATACATAAACCTTCTACTTGAATCACTTTATATGATAAAAAAACCGCATGAAAATCGGTTGCGCAGTTTTAAAGATTTAAGCATACATAGGGATATAGGGACAGAGAAAGAGACTTTGTATTATAATATGTAGTGACTAGCTTCCGCCCGCGGCTTCGCCCGCGAAATTAATCTCACTAATCTTGTTTCTCCATACAAACTTTGGAACCCCGTTTCACCCCCTTAAAGGGTGAGTTTTGAAAAATCCTTTCTTAGTGCACCCCTAGACCATTAGGAACCTATGTTCCAATTTTAGAGTCTCCAGACCCAGCGGTTTGGGCTCTGCGTTGATATGTCAGTCAGTCAGTCAGTTTCTTCTTTTATATATTTAGATTAGGAAAGCAACTTAATAAAACTGAAAGCATTTATAAAAAATCCATACAATTTATTCATTTAAAAAAGTTAAAAGTTAGCCTTATTATTAATAACATTTTGTTATTCAAACGGATTACCTAAGGTCAAATATCGTTCTTCAAAAAATTTATGTCGTTTTCTTGTAACCCCATTCTCGGACTTTGGCGCGAAAAATGAGCTGATAGACTTAGTGCTTGCCTTTTTGTTAGAATCTTCGTCGATGTCTTCAAAAGTGCACGTCGCTGCTTTATCCTTGAGCATGTTATCTGCGGTCGACCAACTGAACCTCACCAGCAGTGGATACCCAAAAACGTTATCTATTTGGTCACGAATAAACTTCTTTGTCAGCGGATCTGAAAAAGAAAGGCTTTTTTCAAAAGTATACAAACATACCTATTATTACCTACCCATAGAGGTTTTTAGTTACAATCGGACCAAAAAAGGATCTAACAGAACAATCTCAACACTAGCCTAAATAAATGTTATTTATTTAAATCTAATTTTGGCAAATCTTTTATGTTTTTAGGACATTATCAAATCATGAGCTAATAATTTTATACAAGAGAAACTATATGAATTCTTTTCACAAGAAAACGGCAGAACAGATTTGGATGAAATTTTGCATGCATACACATAATATTATTACCTGGATTTAACAATAATAATGTTTATTTTCCACCACTACATAGATAAAAGTTTAATAAAGAAGGAACGTTACATAGGAGGTATGTGGGTGGAGTGGAGCCTAAATTAAGAGAAGAGTATTTTTTATCTTGATAAGATGTTCTCTTGGGATACTTCCCTTACCATGCAGACAAATGATGACATCAGAATATAGTTTAAGAACAAGTTACATTTTTTAATATCTACATACCACCAGGGTAACCACTGCCAAACTCGGTATGTGACATTTCAAGCCCTTCTGGGAACTGCCATACTTTTAAAGCATGGTCTCTTGTCACCTTTGCCACTATACTAGCTGCTGACACTATTGGGTATATTGAATCAGCTTTCTTTGCTACCTGGAATACAGAAAAGTCATTATAGGACTTTAAAATACAAAGTCAGTAAAATTGGGATAAAAAAATTTAATAAAACTACTTTATATGGGATTTTGTCATGGTTAATTTTAGATTTTAGATCCCGACGTTTCAAAGTCTTTTCAGACTTCATGTTCACGGGTTGACTAAGGTATTTGACGTCCAAAAATATTAATTCCAATTATACTACCTACAAACATTATTATCTAAATTGCATTCGGATTTAAGCAAACTGAGCTCACAGTGTCTTGAATCCTGAGTTGATTTTGCTTGGGTTTTGGTACAAGTAAATTAAGCACTGGGTCCCAAGCTGGTGGTATATTCCAACCATTTTCTCTGTTAAAATTAGGATGTTTTTTTTCATTTCAATAGCTTCACGGATCATTCACGGACAAGATCCTGTTTTATCAAATCTCAGGTAATGGTTGGGGCCTTTTTGAGTATTTTCAAACACTGCAGATTTCGTAGATAATTGATGATTTTTCGTTGGGATAACAATTTATATTTTCAAGCTTAGAACTTTAATACAACAAAAACAAAACAGTATAGATAGTTAAATACCTTAAAATAGAATAATATACAGTTCAAATCTTCATAATCTATATCATGGGGTATCTGGTAATATAACATAACATACATAGCATCACACCTGTATTACTTGAAGGTGTAGGAAGAGGTAAATATCGCCCATTTTCACCAGCATCTTTAGGTCCCATACATAATGGACAGTGAGCCTATTACTGTTCGTCAAGCACAATTTTAAAATTTGAGATTAGGATTCTCTAAGTATATTAGAAAAGTCTTGTTGCTCTAGCAACAAGACTTAATCTTATTCATATTACATAATATAATTCACACTTATTCATATTAAAGACAGAATGACTTACAGTAATTTTATAGTTAGGAAATAATTCAGATAGTTTGGCTTGATATTTCTCTGGTGGTCCAACTGTATCTACATACACTTCAGTTATATTAGCTCCACTCTCAGCAGCCTGTTTAATTAAAGCTATTGCGGAATCCATTGACACCTACAAATGAAATATTTTTATTAATTACTTTGTTTTACTTATCAAAGTTTTTAAGTACGAAAGGTATATTATTCTTGAACAGAATGGATTGTGATGTGACCTAAAAGTTACATTTATCATAGCCTCTGTATCTTTGAGGTGCTTTATCTTAATGATCTTGTAAAAAATTATAACTTGTTAGTATCACTAAAAATCAAGATTGAGTCACCAATGTGAATGTTTTTTTTTAATCCATATGCCTCAATGCAGGAATCTATACTAATATTATAAAGCTGAAGAGATTTTTTGTTTAAATGCGCTAATCTCAGAAACTACTGGTCTGATCTGAAAAATTCGTGCACTGTTATATAGCCCATTTGTTGAGGAAGGCTATAGGCTACTTTTTATCCCACTGCTGGGCATGATAATGTAGTTCACGCGGAAAGCTAGTAACTTATAAGCAATAATGTGGTACAATGTTAACAGAGTCCACCCGTAAGATGATAATAATATATGTATAATGATGCAGGAATATACATGAAGTAGAATAGTTTATAGAGTTATAAAATAATAATAGGTACTAAAGGAGAAAACAAACACTTTATACACCATGTTGAGACTATTGGGTCTATTACTTCACTATACTCTTTTGGGTTGTTGATAAGTGAATAAATATCTTCCAGATGCAACAGGAATGGCTGGCCTTGTGCACTGTTGAAGTGCGGAAATTCGTAAATATGTCCTTAAAAGTACAAGTTAAGAATTCATTGGTATATTGCTGGACAACATACGTAAAAAACAAAATCACAAAGAGTAATAACCTCATTTAAAGAATGTTTAGCTCTTTTGTTCATAGAGTTAGATATAAAATTTGGGGAGATAATTTCAGCTATCCACCCAATATTGTTCAGTGAAGTTTCTTCTGTCAGCATTTTAGTGAATATTTCATCTCTTTTATCTTCTGTCAAAGCTTTAGAGTCGGCACAGCCTAAATCTTGGAGTATTTTTGTAGAACTCACTGGACAATACGCAATTCCATATACCATGGGACCTGGAAATTGTAGTAATGACTCCTTACACACCAGTTAACAAGGCCTGAAATGTACTATATTTCATCATCAAAATCAGTCTATTTAGGTCCACAAATGACCATAGGTAAGCACATCCGAAAGCAAGCAATAAAATTTATGTAATTTCTATTAGCCTTCTGTAGAAGCGCCTTTTGGCGCCAAAATAGTTAACAGGTAAAATCTTTAAGTTGTAAAGTAATATTAATGGGAAATTTTGTGTTACCTAAAACAGGCCCTCGTCCTGCTTCATCAACTCCAAGCATACATGGCTCAGTTTTACAAATTTCAGGCACAAGTGAGCGATTGCAAAAATTTATAAAGTTTGGTTTTGTAAGTACGAAATCCTGCAATTCTGCCAACGAAGTAATCATTTTAAAATTGTGAAAATATGTTTTTGTTGCGGTTGATATAAAAAATATGATTTTAAAGATTGATTAACTATGTTTTAGTTAGACATAATATGAATTCAATAAATGTGTCAACAAAATTATTAAACCTAACTAGTAACTAATAAACCGATTGTTTGTTTTGGTTGGTGGTTATTTTTTCTTTGACAATTTTATGACATAGTTGACAGTTGACATTACGATGACAGTGAACCAAAGCTGTAATCGGTAATAAAAATCATTATTGCAATGCTAGAATGCATGAATAGTCACCATAGATATTTTATACATGAAATGAAATAGTCACCATAGATATTTTATACATGGATGCAGCATGTGGCACTACCTACACTACGCAAGCTAGAAATCACAGACTAAGAGTACTAGAAATCAAAGATCTAAACTGCCAGACGTTATTTTTTTTATCCTATAATAGGCTTGTGCTTGACCACAACTTGCGATGGAACGCGCTTACCGACTAAATACCAATTCACTCATAACTTGAAGACAGGCATATTAAAGCTTACGGGAAACATAAATGCCGCAGCGAACTTCACGACTTGACAGTTCGCACAATAAAAGTACAAGCAAAGCACTTTGTGAGTACCCGCGGGAATTTCCACCATATAACGGTGGCATATAGCTGTACCTCTACTTGACCGGTGGAAGAACGGGGATGGGGGAATAAGAATGTGTAATTCCAACGCACATTCTCCGAAGTGTATCCGATAAAAGACTAGCAACTATGCGGCAAAATAAAAGGTAAAAGTGATTAATGTGAAAAAATGTACTTAGGTATGTAGCCACATACAGACACCTACCTAAATATATTTACGCGCTGGGATACCACAAACTTATACACAAATACATTCACACGTAAATAAACAGACGTTGCATCTTATAACACCGCTTTTTTTCGTCCGAAGTTAATTAAATATGTTCGGACCTAAATATTTCAGTCCAAATTTCCAATCTTATTGGAACATTTTTGCACACCGAAAAATATAAAGCAGTTGCGCATTCCGATCCAAGATGGCGGATTTCCAATCCTATTCTTATTTGAAACGCATAATACAGTAATTGACGTTCTAAACTCAAAATTGCTAGGTATTTCAGTCAGTCTCGTACGAGAACCTCTATCTATAGCTAGCTACTCTAAACCATAGACCACCAAAAAAAATTGTTTTTTAAATGAAATGAACAAATCGAGGAATGTGAGAACAGTTCTCTTAGTAGTCTGTGTGTGAGAATGAATGAATGAATGCATGCATTATCTATGAAAAATGCACTGTCTGTGCAAGAGTGAGAGCAAGTAAAAAATATTTTTAGATGTAGAAATCTAGTGTCATCTCTGAATAATTATAAAATAATATTGATCGGGAATATTGAAGGTAAATAAGATAAATTATTACATACTCTTTTGTTAGTTTGTAAGTACAATAATTTAGTAATTCTGTGTATACTCGTTTGTAGGTTAGAGTAGTGCGATCTAATATGCAGAACAACCCCCAGGAGCTTTCATGGCAGGCGATTCAGGCTATCGTCGGGGTTAAGCTTCCTTCAAATGTACTACGGTTTGACGATATCGGCTTCCATTTAGTTAATAACACTGTTTCAAGCGCTGAAGACTCTGATTCGGATGTAGAAATAGTTGAAAACGGTTGGGAGTCAGATAATAATGTGTCCTCCAGACCCGATCATTCCGACAATGAAAAAGCGTTGTCGCCAGATAGGGAACAGAGCGAGTCGCCTGTGTTACGTCTCGTAGAACCTGACAATAACAATGTAAGCAAAGAGTCATTAGATTACAGAGAATATGTTAATAAAATGGATACCAAAGATATTTCTCATAAAGAGAGATTGACACAAATCCACATCGACGACGCAGACAGCTCCAATGGGAATGTTATGTCAATTGAAAACTACTTGGAAGTCACACTGTCCACTGATTCTGAGGCTAGTCATACATGCAACCAATGTAACCAAATATTCCCCAATGAAAACTTACTCTCCTCTCATAAATGCACTGCTAAACCCACCGAAGAAAAAAAGTATCCTTGTCATGTCTGTTCAGAAAAATTTTCAAACTATTGGGACCTTAGAAAACATCTAAGCAATCATTTTCCTGGAATGTTAGAGTCCAAATCTAGCTTTTGTCACCTATGCCAAAAAGATTATACTAAGACAGGATTCATGAATCATTTGCGTAAACATACTGGGGAGCGGCCATTTGTCTGTGAACTTTGTCACAAAGCATTTTCACAGTCAAGTTCACTTTCAATACATATGAAGTTCCATCTGAATGTGCGTAAACATGCTTGTACTGTGTGTGAGAAGAAGTTTGTTACTAAAAGTGAACTCTCCCGCCACATGACAGTGCACACCAAACAAAAATCCTATTATTGTGGAGTATGTGACAAAGCCTTCACTCGCTCTGACAATATGAAAAAACATGAGAAAACTCATGGATAAACCTTTCTAAGTACTGAATGAGGATAAGGAATTGTGAACTTGTCATAATATAATAAGCAATTTGATTGCATCTTTATTGCAAAATATTTTCTGGTCAATTCTGTTGCCAATAACCAGAATAGGTTCTTTTAGCTATCATTTCTGATTCTCTTATTGCCAAAAATTTAGTTGTATGGTTTGTTAAGAATAGAACATTTACATTTTTTATAGGTACTAAAGCTAAACCTATGCAGCCTAATTCCAAAATAAAATTTGCAACAAAGTCTGCACCTATTTATTGGTAAATACCTCATAAAAAGTCTGCAATAAGCTCAGACTTCATTTTGGAATTAGGTTGACCATGTTCTAGTTCATGTTTTAGTCATTATGGTGTGTCTCTTGTGTTTAAATGAGTGTGGTCACTCAGTGTGCTGCTGTAAATGCTTTCAAGATGTTTTGTATTTACAAGTATGATTTTCAAATAAATGTTTGGGGTAATCTTAGTATATTAGAAAAATGTATTTGCAGGTGCTTTACAATAAGGACGCACATATCTCACTTAATCCAATGTTGCCTTTTAAAAATGATAGTGATATTTTAACATGAGGATATTTATGTAGGTTGAAGTTTCAAAGGTTCAGTTAGCATTAATGTAATGTTTACAATAGATAATTGTATGAAATCATTGAGGCCTTTCGACATATTTGTCACAAATATACTTACCTATATTTTTGTATACCAAATTATACTGTGTATGAATTACTAGACTACCAGTTAAAGAGTGAACTTTGCCAAATTTTAGATAAGTTTTTCAAGTGATTTATATTATTGTACTGTGTTGTAACCAAAGCAATAACATTTTAATGTGCCTATTCTTTATAATATAATAATTATTCCTTATACCAAATAATTTAATTTTTAGTTTTAGAATAAGAGTAACTAGTTATTTCCAAAGCTAATGTAATAGAGGTGTGAAGTATCTCCTCCTATGTGGTCTCCTAGTAATGTAGTTAAGGACATTGAACAATTATAATTATGTTAGAAAACTTTGCGAGTAATGTATAAAAACATCACAAATGTTCATGTATATGAATGTTAAAAATGTGTCTAAAAGTATATCTCTTGATATACAATAGTCACTACTACTACAAAATAAAATCAAATTAGAAAACTGAAATCCCAAAGATATAATGTCATATTTTATTGGCTTTAAACCAAAGGCTAAAATAGTTTGTGCCACATTAAGTACCACTGAACTGGTTGTATAAAATAATGTCTAAGGATATTGTCTAGTTTTATTAAATAGACAATTATCATATTTTAATATATTTATTGAGTTTAATTTTTAGATGTTTAACTTTGCATGACTTGTTTGTAAATGTAAGAAATTGATATTGAGCCAAATGTAATAAAACGCAAAAACTACAAGACTGATGATAATATTCAGAATAGGTTTTAACTCATGCACAAAACTATTTATTCATCCTGTTTATTGCAATTTATCAAAAATGCACCTTGTTAAAAACTCATCATGACAATTAGAAATAAGAGCCGTTTGATTATAAATTTATAATATTTTATATAAATATGTAATAACAATTGCGATTTTATTAAAGAGTTGTTTGTTTCAATATAAAATCTTTTATTTGGAAGATAAACTATTTTTACTTTGTTCTAGGTTGAGCTAACGATGTCTGCAAGATTGCGTAATCTTAATCCATACGAATTGCATAAATACTTAGTTAATGTATATTGTCTCAACACGAAAGGTTCTACGCAGGCCTTGAGGCGAGACACATCCAGGGACAGGACCGACCTTGATGTAATAAGAGAAAACTACAAGTTTTTGTGGGAAGATGATGATGTAGCCGACACGTGGGAAAAACAATTAGCTAAAAAATATTACGACAAACTTTACAAAGAATATTGCATTTGCGATTTAAGCAGGTACAAAGAGAACAAGGTAAGGTTGCTCGACACTCCGTTGAATTGCGTTGAATAATCTTAGGAGAGAAATAATATAACATCATTGATTTAAATATCTATAAAAAGAAGTCTATATGTAACGAATGTGACTAGCTCATAATAATGCAAGCATAGGATTAATGCATCCATAAAAGCTATCGTTCAAAGGTTCTCCCCTAATTTAAACGAGCAGCCTGGAATGGGGACGGACCCTTATGTAATTCAATGATGTTTTTGCCCCAAAGACCTTTTCTTTGTATAGCGTTAACGTAGTCACTAGGGAGTGAGTAACAAAGGCCGTGCGGTGCTGCCTTTCGTAGGCTAAATATAGAGCTGGCATTCGTTCACCCGCATTGATACAGTAGGTAACGCACATCTGGCCATTTCGTGACGCGGCCGCGCAGCCGCCGCCGCACCGGCCCCATTTGTATCAGACATAATGACAAAGAGGCACGCTCGCCTCTCACACTCATCCTCGTAGAGGATGTAGGTAGTTTTGTGTGGGACTTAAACCTTAATCATTGGCATGTATTATTTATCATACAATGCCAGTATGAAGTAGGTAAAAGACAGTTACTCCGTGTAGGTAGGTTATGTATGTCTAAGACACCACTCGGAATTTGGTATACCTACTTAATTGCAACTATCAATTTAGATTACAAGTAGGACCTACGTACTTTTTTTCAGCTTCCTGCCTTTAATCTGATTTACATACTTAGCAGTCTTTATTCATATTAGGTGGCGCTACGGTGGCGAATTGAAAAAGAAGTTGTTCTTGGAAAAGGCCAATTTCAATGTGGTAATAAAGTTTGCAACAATGCCGCAGGACTGAAATCTTGGGAAGTTAATTTTGCTTATGTCGAAGATAATGAAAAGAAAAATGCTCTTGTAAAACTTCGTAAGTTACAAATTAAAAAACAATCTTAATGATAGGTACTCAATAAGGCTGTGTGTATGGATGAATGTTTATTATTCTTACCTAGTCTGGACGGATTTAAATGAAATTTGGCACTAAGATACAAGGTACTAGTAGTTTGGAATACCTAATAGCCGAGTTTAGAGCATTTAACATCGCAGGTGTTATACGCAACTTCGAGTAGGTACTAAATTGTTTTTGAGAGTTTTTTGGGGAGGCGAGGTAACCACCACAGCACATAATATGTAAAAGTTGAAGCGTCTTATAATTGCACACATAAATAAAAGCTACACCCAAACGCAAAACATGAACAGGATTATGCATACAAACTGTTCATGTACCTACCTGGGTGGCATGGCAGAGGGAAACGCGCGCAAAACCAGTTCCTTGTTAAATTTTCTAAGATAAAAGCAATCGCATTAAAGGCTACATTTTATCCTAATACCACGCGGAGGAAGACAATCTCTGTGCCAAACTTTGTCTGTCTGCCTCCAGAAACTATTTGTATATCAAATTACATCGAAATCGGACCGATGGCTTTGTCTTGCAAAGGTAGCATCTTATCTTATCTTACTAGTCTTATCTTATCTTACTTCTTATCTTACTAATATTATAAATGCGAAAGTAAGTATGTGTGTGTGTGTGAAGGTTTGTTACCGCGTATCTCCATAACCGCTCAACCGATTTTAATGAACTTTGAAATGTAGGTAATGTATACCCTAGAATAGGACATAGGCTAACAATATTTCCAAAAATCATCCCTTAAGAGGGTTAAATAGAGGGGTGAAGTTTGTATGCAACTTTTTATTCCTTGGTCCTATTCATTTAAAATTCGGTACACATAAACCTTATGAAAAATAATGAGATACGGGTTTTTTATTTTTCCATAATTACCCCTATGAGGTGTGGATAATGAGTTTTAATGGTAAAAATTAAAGTTTCTCTGTATCTGTATAGTCTGAAGTCCGATCCACTCCAAATTCGGCACACATATACCTTAAAAGAAATCATGAAACACGTGTTTTTTATTTTTCCAAAACTACCCCCGGTGGAGGTGTTAAAAGAGTTTTTTTGGAAATACTAAATATTCCATAACTGTTTAGTCCTTGGTCCGATTCACTTCAAATTCGGTATAAATAAAGCTTAAAACAAATAATGAAACACGTGTTTTTTATTTTTCCATTTTTTTTATTTTTATCCTAATATTACGCGGGAGAAGCCTGCGAAATTATTCTGAGTTTGATTTTCTTCAAAGTTGATATCAATACTCCTTCGTGCTTTTTAGCTAAATTACTTTTTATTTTGACACAATGACGTTTGATAACTCAGACCGATTATTAGAATACGAAATTTTAATTTTATTTCTTCTTAAATATTGAATGAAAAACTTACAATGATCATGGTCTAAGAGACGTAGTATTTTTTAAGAAACCCCTATAGATTTATGGATATACCTATGGGTGCTTGCCGATTTCAAAATGTTGCTTACACGCCTACACTACTGAACTAATTTTGTATGAAGATAGTTCGAGACCCGGGAAAGGATAGTTTTATCCGACTGCGAAAAAAGAGATTAATGGTTTAGCGCGATAACCGACATCCGCGGGCGAAGCCGCGGTCGGAAAACTAGTATAGAATAACTTTCACGTCATCGTCACCACTTCGTCCGCGTACTACGTAATTAATTATAATAGTGTATTGGAAGGGAACATATTTATAACCGGAATAAACTATTCACATTTTCACTATTAAAACATCGAATAGGTACTTAAGTTTAATATTAGAATGCAATTGTAGTATTATGGCAATTAAACTTTTTAATCGAAGTTGATATTATCTACACTATCTATGATTATGTACCTATAAACTTTCATTCGAATTCATTCAGCCGTTATGTCTTACAAACTTTCGCATTACTATACTCGTAGAACTAACTTTCCGCCCGCGCGTATGTCGGTTATCTCGCAAAACCATTGAGTTACTTCTTTTTGCATAGTCGGATAAAAACGTCCTTCCCCGGGTCTCAAACTGTCTTCATACCAAATTTCATCCAAATCAGTTCAGTAGTTTGGGCGTGAAGCGGAAGATACAGACAGAGTATGACAGATGACGGGCCAGTGGCGTGGTCGGTAAGATACTTGCTTTTCACGCCCCGCAGGTCGTGGGTTCGATTGCAACCCGAGACAAACATTTGTTTAAATATGTCTGTTATCTGGTTTCCATAGTAAGTACAAGCTCTGCTTAGTTTGGGATCAGATGACCGTGTGTTTTAATGTCCCACTATATCATTTATTTATTTAGTTAGAGTAATATTACATAAGAATGCAAATCTAGCTTAAAACGAATGATTTTAAATTTGGTTTTGCCAAAGTAAACTTGATTGAGTGTTCTAAGCTTGAAAAATCCGCGAAGGGTGTTTTAAATTTTTGTCTAATACCAATATCTACCCGTGCGAAGCCGGGGCGGGCCGCTGGTCTACGGCTACACCGATTCGGCTGAAATTTTGTGGGGAGGTAGCTTAGAACCAGGAGAAGGACATAGGATAAGGACCCTTGGGACGTGCAATTACAGCATGCCTACCCGTTCATTTGTTAAAAAGGTATACAAACTCCGTCCGTATTAATGTACGCAAACTCCTTTCTGGGAGTGCAAGACACTTCACACTTAAAACGAATAATAAAGCATTGTCACCTTTTGCCTCTACATCTACACTATTATAGACACGAAATATTTTATAGTTTGCTTGTTACGAATATGCTCATGGTCTATACTTTTTTTTGTCGGGGGGAAATCCTTAATGGATCCACCGCATAGTATAGGCGCAGGGGACGCGGTATTCCCAAAGGGTACCCATTAAAACCTCTCGGCTGTTCCATCGCTTATTTGTGGCAGGGGGTCACGGGAACCACATGTGACACAACCGCAACCGTTACTTAGCATTTATCTGAGGTTTATTGTGGCATCATAGCTTAAAACGAATGATTTTAAATTTGTTTTTGCCAAAGCAAACTTGATTGAGTGTTCTAAGCTTGTAAAATCCGCCAAGGGTGTTTTAAATTTTTGTCTAATACCAATATCTACCCGTGCGAAACCGGGGCGGGCCGGTAGTATATACATATTTGCATTTCTAAGTAATATTAGGTAGAAAGGATAGTACTTACTACATCCATAAATAAATAGTTCTAATTATGTATAATACATCCTTATTATCATCATCATCATCATCAATCTGGGACCTGGGGACGTCCACTGCTGGACATTGGCCTCCCCTTTAGAATGCCACAGCGATCGGTGTTTACAATTTTACAACACTTCACTACAACCCTTTGTCCTTTTGTGTCCTACTTCCGGTCGTCTCTCAACTATTTTACGAATTGAGAGTTTATAGGCCTTAATCCACACACGCTGGCCAAGTGTGGGTTGGTGGATGTCACATGATGTCCTCGACTGATGTTCTAAGACATGCCGATTTCCTCACGACGTTTTCCTTCAGACGTGTGGGCTCTTGGGCGACCTTACACACTACTGTTTTGTTATGTTGATTTATTTATTACTGAACTTGTATCTAAGAACAAAACTTTATTATTTCGGCTGAAGGCCCGGTTTTAGTTTACGCCGCGTCGGTTATTTTATCCGAACACTGGCAGCCGATTGGAAGGTTCAGGAATTGGGGGTCAGAAAATCGTCAAATATGCCTCCCGTAATTAATAAACGCCCTTGCACCTGTAGGTACCTACTATAGAAATGATAGCTAGCTATTGACTATGAATTTCCAATTAATTTTCCTAGATTCCTACTAAATCTATTATTCTAGAGTTGATTTATAAATTGTAGGTAGCGCCTAATTAACCTACCTAGGTAAGGAGTATGACCAAACAGGACGTGATGCAACTATGTCAATTGCTTCTTGTTAGGATACCACTAACATGAGGCACACAGGCTTGGTTTAGGTAGTTACTATACTATATATATTGACGGGCCGGCCGGTAGCGTGGTCGGTAAGATACTTGCTTTTCACGCCGCAGGACGTGGGGTCGATTCCCACCCGAGACAAACACTAGTGATAAACATTTGTGTTTCTGTCGAGTCTGGGTGTAAATATCTATTATATATTTACAAAAGAAAAGTATTATATAATATACCAGTTATCTGGTTTCCATCACACAAGCTCTGCTTAGCTTGGGACCAGATGACCGTGTGTGTTTATGTCCCAGAATATTTATTATTATTATTAAATGTAACTGAATGACATTTATTCCTTTATCAGGATTGTGCCCAGAATGTTCAGATAAGCTAAACTATAGATCTAAGAAACGCGAAGTAAAGAGACTTAAAAAGAGAAAAAAGAACAAAATAAAAAAACAAGAGAAAGACGAAAGCGAAGATGAGTGCAGTCCTAAAACTCCTGAGGAAGACCCCGAAGAACCGTCCACATCCACAGCAGTCCAGTCTATACAAGAGAGTGATGAGTCTTTGTGGAAGAAGGGTAAGAAAATCTCAGATATCCGTACTTTAGGTTCATAGTAAAAAGTATACAAGGATAAAAAGTAGCCAAAGTATGTATATTCTACTAAGTATTGACTCGTTACTAGACTAAACAGTTCCTAGAATAAATTTCTTATAAAAAAATAATCCTGTAATAAATTTCATTGTGGTAGATGTGATTGTGGTTAATTGAGATGTGATTGTGGTTAATTGAGATGCGTCTGAATAACATAGTGAAAGTTATTTTAAATTTTAGGCATTCCAGAATCAGAAGAAAAGTCCCGAGAAGAGGAGTTTGAAGAATATCTAGAAGACTTACTGTTATAGATTTAGGAAATAAAAGGTAATTATTTTTATCAAATCGTTTTATTATATATTTTACATTTTTGTTTATTAGCATAGCCACGTTATTCTTGTACCTATATAATAATTGTTTAATATTCCTTATATGAACGATCACAATTGACTGAACCGTACTTATTAACACTGTTTGATTTTATAAAGAAAGAATTATATTCAGATAAAACCAAATAGCAACAAAGTCTGAACAAAATGCTTCCGTAAATAACAATAAATACCATCATTGATGTATGTTTTAAAAAAGCAAATAAGAAACTTACTTTATAACGCATAAACTATCATAACGGTCAAGCAACTGTAATAACTATTTCTAATAAATAACATTAATCACTTCTTAACATAAACCCTGATAAACTCTAAAATGAAAACATTGATGTTAATGAACAATAAGAATAATAATGTGTTCAAAATAAAACCTTATTATGATAACAAAATTCCGCGTAAAAACAAATAAAATTGGTTTTATATTACTCTGTCAATACACAATCAAACAGTTATAAAGATCGAGGTTAAGTTGGCGTCAATAATAACACCGTATAGACTGCGGTTTAAAATATTCTAAGTAACAAAATTCACGAAACGAGTAAGTCTCTTTATTTTGGTGCTTCGACATAATTAAACCAAAAGAACGTCTAGCTAGATATTATTGATGCTAACTGTACTTATCACATTCACCTTGGTTATCCCATCGCATTGTTTGTGAACTGAATAGTAACCAAGAAGATTTTAGGCTTTTCAATCACCATTTTAAATTTTGTTCAAAAATATTAAAATGGCAATAACATAGGTATGGCATTTAATCAAATCTCTTATTTTTATATTAATAACGACCTCGTATACGAGTATTTCAAAGAGCAAGTAGTTCCGAATATTTCGACGGATGCTTTATTTAGTGTGTGTCGATTTGGTGACTTCTTCATCGTCGGAACAGTCTTCGTCGTGAGTGTGCGTGAGCTGTCGCGGTGTCTCCGGACGAACATGGGGCACTGACGTAGCGGGCTGGATACAAAAGTCAAATAACATTAGAAATCTATCATCATAAAAAGGACGCATCTGACATTTTTTTCGGAATTTATGTGTAAAACTCAGTAACGAAAAAAACGTCAGATGCTTCCTTTTCTTTAAGGCGATATAGATATTAAAATATAAATAAAAATCATTTATTTCGGACCGAGGTCCTGTTAGTAACAATTATCTTACGAACTATGCCCTTACCCTTATAGAAAGTAGTTTGCTAATGAGAGGTTAAATGACTTCTTGACTCTTGATGGTGTGCTGAAAAACGGCGTCTTAGAACGTCGTAGTTTTTTAGTTTTTTTACTACTAATCTTTTAAAAGCTTGTATATATAAACTTGACATTGGCAAAATTGCAGAATAATTTCTGCAGAGGCCATAATTAAAAGAAGAGATGTTAAAATTTAGCATTTCAATACATTAAAATACAATATACTAAAACCTTTGGTAAGATATTTTCGTAGATATGGGTATAAGGCAGGGTAAACTTAAATATCTTTATGAAAAATTCACCTTTACTTCTGTAATAGGCGTGTTTTGGCGCGCAGGTTTCTGCTTAGCATTGCCCTCCGAGTCCAAAGTGTCATCGGAAACCGACACGAAACTTAGAGCACGTTGCGCACTTGCATGTCTAGATCTGGAAATAATATTAATTACCACAAGGGGGCGTCCATAAATTACGTGAGGTGTTTAAGGGGGGGAGGGGGTCGAGTCAAATCTCATCTAATCTTACGTTGGAGAGAGGGGGGGTCCCGGCAAATATCACGCAATTTTTTTTTCTGACTGAAACAAATAAAAATTATACTATTTTGGTATTAAAAGCACGAAGTAAATTTGTTTTTTCTTTTTACAATAACAATCCAACGCGTTTACGTAAGAAACTCACATTTTAAAAAATCTCACGTGAGATTGGGGGAGAGGGGAGGGGGTTGAATTAAATCTCACGACATCTCACCAGGAGGGGAGGGAGGGGCAGAAAATTTAAAAAAACACCTCACGTAATTTATGGACGTCCTCTAAGACACACACACGTTTGTATAGTCCAGGTACGACCATTCCAGTCGTATTGTTAAGCCACGTAAAATTTCATCCAAATCGATTCAGTAGTTTTGGCGTGAAAACGCGACAGACAGACAGAGTTACTTTCGTATTTATAATATTAGTAAGGATTCTAAACAGTCCGACAGGTATAACTAACTAACCACTATAATCCCGCCACTGCACTGCAACGATTGTAAACCAGCTATCGATCCGAGGAATTTTTAACCTACATTGTCACGAGTCTCGTATGAATTAAATAAGAAAGACAGTTGGCGTTAGAAAGAAAGTTACTATACACTTCGGTCAGTATGACGACGCGACGCGACGGGTAAAGTAACTTACCGATCTATGGTAGGTGTATCAACGGTGAACCTCTGTTCGTGTGCTACCGTCGACTCGTGGGGCATGAGCATCGCCGGAGCACGGAACATGTAGCAGAACGGGTAGTACATCAGGTTGAGGAACGATGCCGCATAAAGGTCCGCATACCTTACCACCTGCCAAACAGAATTACTTTTAGTTTGTATTATGGTACGTAGTTTTACATTTTAATAGTAGTCAGTATAATTGTGGTCCTTCAAACCGGGACTTGTGAGTTTATCGTTCTTTATGATCCCATTGCACCGAACATACATTTAGCACATTGAAAAAATATTTAAATGTCCTAAGTTTATTGGTACAAAAAGTACCAAAATATTTAGGAATTACATACTAATCGAAAACAGTTTGTTTTTCCAATGTAATAATCGTTAGATAACGATTTTCGTAGGCATTGGAAAATTATCTCAATCATAAATAAACATTTGGCCGTCACATATTATAAAAACACAATAACACGACGACGAATATCAAGTATTAACAAGATTGACAAACAAACGATTATTATCATAACACAGTTTGTTTCAATGAACCATCTTTGCTACAGAGCAGAGCAAGAATGTCGAAACAGATAAAATTGTTACTCATTTCCTGGGCGTGTGAAGATTAATCATACTTATATGAATATTCTTGAATAATATTTGGTTATACTAAACCCATGGTGATTATTATCCACAATAACCAAATTGTTTGGTTTAAGTACCAATAAGGTTGAGAACACCTTAATACATGATGTACTAAGATAGGTATTTTAATGACTAAAACCTCCGAATTTTGAATGTATTATACTTAGTAAGAGTTAACTCTTACCAAGTATAATACATTCAATACAAGTTTAAACTTGTCATCGTTATCTATCATTAATATATTCAACACGTTTTTAAGAGTCTAAATAGCACAAATTTCTAACTTCTTTCAATTACAAACTCTTGATTTAATTCAGTTTCTCAATAATAAGTAAACATTTTTTGGGTCTTATTTTACTAAAACCGATTCGTGTGAAGTTCGTGAGAAGAGGTACTGTGTGTTGAATTCAAAACTGGCATGTTCTGTGACACCTAAACGGTTATAAAGTGAATGGATTAGGAAAAGAAATTGATCAATAAAATAAAGAGTATTTTTCATTTCATTTCATAAGCATGATTCAAACCTGTGAAGAGAAGAATGTCTGTCTGGAGCCAGAACGGAACAGCGAGCCGAGCATGCCGTAGGCTAAGTCCATCTTGTGTGTGACGTCACGAATGGAGGCGCGTAACTTCGATATGTCTGGTTTCTCCTTTGTGCTCGAGTCTAGGTCCCTGGAACACAAATTTTGTTAGCCTATAAACCTAAAAAACCACCAAGTGCGTGTCGGGACTTTGCAGAGTTTCGTAGTTACCGAGTAGTCAAGAAAAAAATTGTCGCTATTTTACGTCAAGGGTAGGTGCAAAATTATTTTTTGTAACTTATTAACATTTTATTTGACCTGTTTGTCTACCTGGATCATCTATATTCATGCAAAATTAGTTTTCTAGTAAGTAATAACAGTCTCTGCGTTAAATGACGAAGACAGACTTTTTTATATTAAAACACTTGACAATCTAAAGGCAATTATTTATTTATTTTAATACTGCAAGGGCTATTTCTCTTTTTGTCAGATAAATTATATCAAAGGAATTATTTCGTCGTTGTGACAGTCAATATGTAGAAAATCTTTCAAATTGCCAAAAATATCCTTTAGATAAAAGTTATCTGGCTAACATTTGGCGATTTGTTTAAGAAAAACTGATTTAAATCTACACTTCTGTTTTAAAGGTTAGGTACACGTATTCGTAAAATACGTCCATGAAATTCAGTACCTAAGTATTTAAATTTAGGAAAAAGTCTCTTAATTTCACTGGGATCAAAAGTTAAACCGGTATTAACATAAATATTTGATTAGCGTCGATGAATCCACTAGATCATTATGACGTCATCACCTACTTGTATCTTAAAACCTACTCATTTCTTCAAACATCAGATGCAAATCTAATAAGCGTCCACTTTTTCATGATTAACTGTCTGACACTTATCTGCACCTATTTAATTGATCACAGAACACAATAAATCGCTTTTACTCTTTAAGGTCATATTTCTTATCCAGGCTTACGTAAGCTATAGATAAATTTGCCAAGGGGGCGTACAATGTACGTACATTTAAAATCAGTAATTGCAGTCAACCTCGCTGCCAAACCTTGCCACCTACCTTACCATGCCATCCAAATGAATACTACAAAAATACTAACTTGTACATATCTCCGAGCTGAATATCTAAATTCTGCAACTGCGCAAACAACTGACACTTATCCGTCCACACGTGTAGCTCCTGTACTAATTCCGGCACGATCAAAAAAGTCCTCCAACCACCGATCTTCTTTGATTTAAGAATATCACCGAATATATGGTCTCCGACGTATAATACGTCTTTGCCTTTCGCACCAATTAATTCGGTAAATACGTCACATGAGCCTAGAAATAAAATAAATGATAATGAGCAACAAAAAAACTAGAGACTGGTGGCGTAGGGTAGTTTCCACTTGCAAAGTATAAATAGTTTGGACTTACTAATAAATAATAGTTATGATGGAGATGACTACAAAACTGCATCGTTTTACAATGTTTTTGGTTTTCTTAATTGAAGATTATTAGTTTTAAGAATCTAATTTAAATAATATTTTTTGTATTGTATAAGTTTGATCAACATTCATTCATTTATTTTTGTGTACCCTATGTATCAGTTAAAAATTTGAATTTATATGCAGGCAATACATACCTCCCGAATAAACTCTTCCTTCGTGCAACGGTCCCACGTGATGTCCCATTTTGAGTTCCCCGGTCCTAGTGTCGACCTGCCTTAATGTGGTGCCCTCGCCGAAGAATAACGGCTTCCTGGCATCCACTACGATCCAGTCAAAGTAAGTCCTCCAGCTCCTATGAGGTTCTTCAGGCTACAAATATTAAAATATAAAAAAAAATCTGAAAAGATTTTGTCTAATAAAATACGTTTTACATGGTGGGTCCTTTATGAATCTCCGGCACTGGGGAGGAGTCCCTGCTTGCCTAATGAGAGGCAGGCACGATTGAAGCACCCACAAAAAACACCACGGTAACCTTCCTCAAATGTTTATATGCCGGCTCTGAGAACTCGTTGACCTTCATCCAGAACCCCCATCGCAATATTGCCTATTTGTAGGCGTTTCAATAGAAATGCCGTTACCTACGGCCAATTTCCTTTATACGACCTGCGACTACAACAGACTGTTCCGTTCCCAGGACTAACAACATACCTACTAGAGAATGAAAATGAAATTTAAGAAAAAAACGACAAACATCAAAGTAAAATACATTCGTGATTTACCTAAAAATAATATAAAATAATATCCTACTACTCAACTGCCACAACGAATACAATCTTCAACCATAGACCAAAATCATAGATCGTATGTACTTAACATACGATCTATGATTTTCAACAAAATATTTGTCCACAGCTGGACATAGACCTCTCCGAAAGCACGCTACGGGTACCTACAATAAAATGTACTAATCAACCTTTCTTGAAAAATTATAAACTGATGGTCAAATCCGCATGCAAATTGGGTCAGCAGTTTAGAAATCGCTATTATAATTATGTTCATACAGACAAAAGTAGCGGTGGACTTCATTTTTAATATTATTATGTAATTATATTGAGGTCAGAGAAAACCGCAGTTAACGAAGTAAAAATTATTCAAATAGCACCTAGTGTGCGTTAAGCGAAGTCCGTATCTCAGCTAGGTCATAAGGCTACAGATAGTTGAAATGTCTACTTGTCATTCAGCCATACCTACATATAACACGCATCATACTGTAGATAAGAAATTAAAATAACGATATGTACACGGCAACGATAAAACATATCTGATTATTAGGTGTTAATGGCCTTACACGTAATTAAAATTTTGATTTCCAATTAGAAGGATAAAGTAATGATAATCTTGCATAACATAACGGGTTAGTTACATCACTCACCTGTGCGCCGTGAGGGAAACCGAATAGATATTCCAAAATTTTGTCTGTAAAATTGTAATCGCTATTCGTTAATATGAACACTTTGGCTCCACTCTCTCTTATCCTTGCTAAGAATGTAGGTAACCTTTCATCTTTTTTTAGGTATAGTTCCATGTTTTCTATTGTCTTAGCCTTCAGGTCGCCGTGTATGTGCACATAGTCGACAGCATTTCTTACATCTTGGAAGATAGATTTGAATGACATTGCAAGATCTCCACATCTTACACCCGTTTTTTCTCTGCGTAGGACGATAACATCATTTTGTTTAGATAAAACTTGTTAAGAGCATATTTAAAACATAAACAACGCACTGCGATGTTTTAGTATTTCATTCTAAAATTAACACGAATGTAATGCCATACATGCTGTGCGTTTTTAGGTCGAAGTGATGTGCGACTTGCGTAATGGAAAAAGTGGTTTATCTATATCTATAGCACCATTCACTATAAGAGTAACGTTCTCATATTTTAATTAACTTTAATAGTTAAATAAATGCTTTAACACATTACGCTTGGCTATTTCAGCGTACTAATTACTTAATACGAAATAGGTACCACATTAGCCAAATACATTAGAAATATTTTCCACGAAACATCATTAATTTTGTTGGACTACGGTGGTACATTTGTCTAATTGAATAAATAGGAGTGAGGTAAGTGTTTAGCTCTTAGCGACCAAAATAAACAGCATACAATATGAGACAGAAAAGGTTGAGTTTGCATACCTCGTGTATTGTGGCGAATTTGTAAAGAAATCTATTAAACACGCTATCAAATATGTTTCTGGCAAGTTGAACAACGTGTTTAACACATAAACTCTTGATTCGTCTAATTGCAAAAATTTGTTAGGATACATCTCGTATACTTGTGAACTGAAACAAAGACGACATGTGTTCATTTTTATTTCTACAATAATAACAGTGAGATCGATAGAGTAGAGATCTTAACTACCAAATTACTTACTTGTAGTTATATTAATTATACCTTAGGTAGGTTATTTAACTATTATTTATGAGTAACTAAATATTGACACATAGGTACTAGTAATATAGAGTATCTAAATCTAATGATAATAATATAAGTAAAGCCTATATTATTGCATTAACTACGGCTATCCTAATTCTTAAAAGAAATTCGGTCACATGCTAAATAAGGGCAGGAAGTCGGTTAACGGGATGATTTTGTCGCGGTGTCAGTTGGAGAAATTTATGCGTTATTATTAGTCCTCAATATCATAGTAGTTGGTATTACGATGTGACTTAAGACGGATGTGTTACAAAGTTACAAATTATGCTGACCGTACATACCACCTACACACTCCCTTATTTATTCCGAGACTTCCGGGAGCAATGTTTGTAACTAATGCAAAACACGAACGAAGTTGCAAACGTTAGCTAGTTCTAGCTTCCTTTCTACGCATTTTAATATAGATTCCAGGTAAGTCAGTACATACCTACCTAATCTTGTAAATCTTCGTCTAAAATTAGCATTACTAGCGTCATCGAGTCGACATCTAAGGCCAACTGCTAACACCCAATATCAATTATTCAGTGACTACTTACAAAATTATGTTTGGTCTAAAAACAAAGTCCACTCAGTATCAAAACAAACAAAATATATTGCGCCGCTAAGATAAGTAATCCATACTTATATTATAAATGCGAAAGTCTGTCTGTCTGTCTGTCTGTCTGTCTGTCTGTTACGCTTTCACGGCCAAACCGCTGGACCGATTTTGATGAAATTTTGTAGGGATATAGTTTAAAACCATGGTTCAAACATAGGCTACTTTTTTTTTCAAAAATCAACCCCTGAATGGCTGTCATAGGGGTTGAAGGTTTTTATTACTTTACACTTTCACAGCAAAATCGCGGGACCGATTTTGATGAAATTTTGTAAGGATATAGTTTAAAACCATGGTTCCAACATAGGCTACTTTTTTTTTCAAAAATCAACCCCTGAATGGCTGTCATAGGGGTTGAAGGTTTTTATTACTTTACACTTTCACAGCAAAATCGCGGGACCGATTTTGATGAAATTTTGTAAGGATATAGTTTAAAACCATGGTTCCAACATAGGCTACTTTTTTTTTCAAAAATCAACCCCTAAATGTCTGTCATAGGGGTTAAATATTTTTATTACTTTACACTTTCACAGCCAAACTGCTGGGCCGATATGGATGATTTTTTTAGAGATATAGTTTAAAACCATGGTTCCAACATAGGCTACTTTTTTTTTCAAAAATCGATCCCTGAGTGTCTGTCATAGGGGTTGAAGGTTTTTGTTACTTTACGCTTTCACAGTCAAACTGCTGCATCGATATCGATGAAATTTTGTAGGAATATAGTTAAAAACCATGGTTCAAACATAGGCTACTTTTTTTTTCAAAAATCAACCCCTAAATGTCTGTCATAGGGGTTGAAGGTTTTTATTACTTTACACTTTCACAGCGAAACTGCGGGACCGATTTTGATGAAATTTTGTAGGGATATAGTTTAAAATTATGGTTCAGACATAGGCTACTTTTTTATTCATAAATCAACCCCTAAATGTCTGTCATAGGGGTTAAATGTTTTTATTACTTTACACTTTCACAGCGAAACCGCGGGACCGATTTTGATGAAATTTTGTAGGGATATAGTTTAAAATTATGGTTCAGACATAGGCTACTTTTTTATTCATAAATCAACCCCTAAATGTCTGTCATAGGGGTTAAAGGTTTTTATTACTTTACACTTTCACAGCCAAACTGCTGGGCCAATATGGATGTAGGTACCGATGTACTGTCTGTCTGTTACGCTTTCACGGCCAAACTGCGGGACGGATTTGACGAAATTTTGTAAGGATATAGTTTAAAATTATGGTTCAAACATAGGCTACTTTTTTCATAAATCAACCCCTAAATGTCTGTCATAGGGGTTGAAGGTTTTTATTATTTCCATGATTAAAAATACCGTACGGGGTATCGTTGGTAGTGGAATTTTATAAGGTTTTACAATAATTCGGGGAAAGTACGGGGTGCATCACAAAAAAATGTAAAATAAAACTTCTTAGAAATAATGACCGCGTTATAAAATTTAAAAATTAGTTTCTTTACATCTGTTATTTGAAGTCGGTGCTAATACGGTAGATTAGACAGTAGTTGGTCTAAACATAAATATTTGTAGGATAGCAGCTCGAAGTTCGGTAAACTGTCCGTTAAACGTCAATTGACCCTTATTTTACGTATGAGACTTAAAACATAGCCGACAAAATGTGAGTGATATTCATCTCTGCCTTCATTTTCAGTTGGTACAGTAATGAGCGCTATGTTAATAATAACCAATGAAGATAAATCGATCAAGTTGAGTTTTTAACCCCCCTTAAAAAGGGATATAATAAGTTTGAAACGTATATCTATGTCTCTGTGTACAAATTGAGAGGGTTTTTTTTGCTGATGACCTAACCCAATCGGCCGGAAGGGCCTCTATTGGTTCACCAGACTTTTTCGGTGAGCCGTCCGGGGACCGTCGAACCGATAAATTGAGAGGGTGTAGGTACTCAACTGCTTAAGTAGAATGATTTTTCAACGATTTTTTTTTTCGAATTATTTAAATTATGTTGATTTGTTTTTTTTTCATTTACAATTGCTACTATGTATGCGGAACTTAATTTGAATGAAAGAAAGCTAAAATAAAAAACATTCATCAATGCTTTAGTTTGAAGAACGATGCGTGAAATGACTAACTTCAAAGTGGAAAGGTTGGCGGTTTTCTTGGATGGTTTCCCTAAGGTCGATATATTCTGTCAACTTTTACAAAACAAAGCACGATTATTGGATATCCACAAAGTTTCTGACCTAATTTCATCTACCAATCATCTCTGTATGTCCGTCCTCCACAAACTGATAGAGTGAAATCCGTATATTTTCACTCTATCAGTTTGTGGAGGACGGTCCTATCCACCCGGTATACCGTGTGGGGTATAGTTTTGAGTAGAATTTCTTAAGTATTCACAAACGTTCGGGAAAAGTAAAAAAAAATATAAAAATAGTTTATAATTTTTATATAAAACGGGTTCCTTGGGGACGTTGCCTAGAGGGATTAACCCTAATTGGTTTCCGACGGGAATAACCCTTTTAAAATTCCTAACAATTGGTGAACTAAAGATTTTAACAAGACTTAAATGGTACAAAAATAATTTTCCAAAATGGAGTAAGACGTCTTCGATTAAAAGAAACAAACATGATCTGATTTAAGACCAATAAAAAATATGATAAAGGTTTCTTAAAGATCTGTAACTTGGCTAATTTTTATCCTAACACAACGCGGGCGAAGCCGCGGGCGGAAGCTAGTAATAACATATGTAAACTTACTGCTTTAGGAACTCGAATCCATGGACACATACTAAAATATTACCATAGGCATCAACTTTTAATAAGTTACCGTATAATGTGTCGAACCATAGACCTCTGAAAATAAATAGAACAATGTTAAATCTAACGTTTATTTTATCTTTTATACAGATATGCTATTATCATAATATAATCTTACCTCACAGGGAAGGAGGGATCATATTCGAATTCTAGAATTTCTTTGGGATATCCCTTTGTTATTAATCTCTCTTTGGTTAAATTGAATCCCAAATTTTCATACTGCGGCGATTTGTACTCTGTAGAAGATACAAATAAATAGTGTTTAAACATAAATCTCTTTAGCTATTTTGAGCTAACCTTAAAAATATATCAGTAACATACCCGCCAATGTGTAGTCCATATCGAAACCATAAAACTTAATATTCTCTAAATGTAGCGATCTGTTTACAAATATTCTGGAACAAACAAGAGGTCAACGTCACTTCTGTGAATGGAATTATAAACACAAATAATAAAGTCACATTATAAGGTCAGTGAGTGACTAGCACAAATTTGTATAAATATGAAATAGGTGTTTGCTCTCACGTATTAAGATGTTTTATTATTGGTGAGATAACAATAGAAGCGAGTCAACATTTAACGTAAACACTTATGAGGTTCGTGTAACTGTCATCCATCACTTCTCTTCGATCTCACTGTTGGGTGTGAGAAAATTATAAGAATCTAAATAAGCATCTACTTGGTCCTTTCCATCATGTTATTATGATCCTAACACAATTCTATTGCGCTATTGATAAAGCATCTGTTATCCAATTAATTTGCTAATAATACATAACAATGTGACACACCCCTATCGTGCCCGTGCCTGTCCCCTGTTTTACGAGCTGTTCTATGATTGCTTCCCATTAGAACAAGTCAACGATTTCATAAGTAGGTAACCACCGCATCCGGTCCATTGTTTTAACTCAAGTGGATACGGTGATAAGATTTCCACTAAGCCAACGAAGTACGACTTAAGTGATAAGAACATTTTAAAAACCGCGTGCCTAGCATTTAGAAATCAACTACTTAGGTATTTAAAAGATCCTTTTAGAAATTAAATAGGTATGATACACAAAATAACTCATTAACAAAGACCAGCAGCAAAGCAGTCCGAAGGACCACACAAAAAAATTAATAGTTGATATAGATACCGAATGCTTCAGTAGGTAACTTATAGATATTAAAATTAATTTAAATATTAAAAAAGTATATTATTTAAATATTTATTGCAATCCCATTGATGAGTCGCAAATATCACATCCTGTTCAAGGGAATCAAAGAAGCTAGGCCCTAGGCACCGTGACGACAAACCGTGATAGGTATGTTGCTGACGGCACTTTTTTAATCATACAACAGATAAGTCAGATAAACGCAAACTCGCCGAAATGTGAAATCGCAACACTGGTGACGGAATTCCAGCAGCATGCCAAGATTGTGTATTTGTGTCTGATTCGTCGTATTTGTCGCTCCAGATATTTATTATGTTTTTAATCCACGTGTTGAACAACAAAATTGCATTTGATGATTTAGTTCTATAACCACCTTGATTTTTGTGATCCTTTTAAAACCAATAAAATTTATGACCGTAAAGTTTCTAAGTTACAAGGATATGTAATTACAAACTTACTCATTTGGAGCAGCCGTGTATCTATCTCCTTTGCCATATGAGGACCCGTTAGCTCCAACGAAATCGACAATCGGCTTTGCCTTTCCACTTTCAATCCTCATTTTTGATAACTAACATAAATGTCGTCGTTAAAGTTATACCTTACACTACTATGCACGATAATGCAACACCGTTCAATGTCACAAACACAGCCTAAGTACTTCTAAGTACTACTAACTGCAGGGTCAATTGTCACTAGAAACAAAACATTCCGTATGATTTTAATTATAAGCGACGCAGGCACACGTCACTCATGCATGATTCATTACAATCGTTTCAGTGAAACGCAGGAAACATTCGAGTGGATATCCTTGACAGTAACAAGGTTACGCAGACCGGTCTACTGTTGATAGATTACTTAACAGAACATCAAATAATTACTATAGTTAGTCAAAAACATGATGATAGAAATGACGGATGATAGCAGACATTATACGAGATATCTTTGTAGAAGCCTCGAACAAATTATTCACACTGGTAATATTTATAACATTATTTGTAATTTACTAACTTTTCGGAATTATTTTGGTTTCATTACTGATAGATCAAATAACATTATTAAAATATTTTCAACAGTCCAGTATGTACAGTTTGCATTGTAAGTAGTATTTGTTATGCCATATACTCAGTCTTATAAACTCCATAACACTTATGCATTTGGTTTTAAATCTTACATAAAAACAAAGTAGGATTTTTAAACTAAACAGTCATGTAATGTAAGGTAATAGGTGTGCTTTTCCAATAACAACAAAAGGTTCCTGACTACCTACATAGTTATGTACAGGCCTAAATAATGCGACGAGATGAGATTAATACAGAGCGCATGGGGGAGATGCTGCCAGGAAGCGGGAAAATCGATAATGCTTTGCCTGTTATATTATGATGTTTCAAATACTATTGGAAATAAGCAATTCTTACAGTTAGACAAAACCTAAAGGCTAAAGTAACTAATAGTCTACATATGTAATTACACCTATACACGTTTAGGCCCGAGACACTTAGATATGTGTTAATATGTTTCCAATAAGACAATAAAAACACCTGTTTTTACAGCTACTTGTTCATTTATCAAGCAGCAATGTATAGAAATAATAAGAAATGAGACAAATTTATAGAAAAATCTGTCACTTTCCATAGAACAAGTTAGATAAGAAGTAACAACTTGCACACCGCAAATACCTAAAACCCTGTTAACTAACGTTTAGCACTGTCTGACACCCAGTATGCAATAAAATATCAACCTTGTTACTGTCGGAATATACAACTCTTATAAAGAATTCTAAGTATTATTAGGCGTTAATATTTTACCAAGTGATTCAGAGTCAAGCGCCAAATATCATACCCGATGTTGAATCTAATCTATTCGATATGACTACACTGCAAACAAAACATGAACGTGACTTTCCAAACTCGCGATTTATTATTTCAATAGTCAATCCGAGCGATATGAATCGACGAGGGCGAAACGAACACTGAAGCCGACCCGATGCCAGCACTCGACTACACCAAGACCCACGGCGCAACCGCTTCCCCCGCAAACGCAACACAGCACAGCTGATTCGCTGAGGTTGACAAATAAATAAGCCTTCATGCGTAATTCGTAATCAAAGAAGCGGCCGAGGCAGGTAAAATCTTTGGGCGCGCGTAACCGTGTAAATATGTGTAAATAGCATTTGTTAGGAATGTTATGATAAAGCGGTTGACTTGATAGAAATTTCACACGCCCAACTATTTAATTTTTTTGTCTGATCAATGCCCAGGATTAATGAGGAGAGTGGTGGGATGATCAGTACCTAGAACCGAATTATTTTTTAATTTTTAGTACATTTTCTACAACTTTTTAATCTTTATTAAAAAAAACCGGTCAAGTGCGAGTCGGACTCGCGCACCGAGGGTTCCGTACAAACCTGCAAGGTTTACAAAGTTCGTTCATTACGACAATCGAGTCATAACTATGGTATTTTTATTATATTTTGTATATTATATTATATATATTTTGTAATGTAACTAAAAATTTAAGGTTTTCGGAATTTTTCCTTTATGTGTGCTATAAAACGTTGCTTCATGCCAAATTTCAAGATTCTAGGTCGACTGGAAGTACCCTTTAGGTTTTGATTCCCTTGCGAGTACTTGCGAGTTTCAAAATATGCAGCTTAAATTGCTGTTTCTTTTGATTGCGTTGACATAGAAGTTTGATTTTGTTACAGCTTAAAGGTATTATAGACCTGAGTATTTGGTATGAATTTCAATTTAATACCTCTACGCGTTTATGAGGAAATGGGTAGTAAGTTTAAAATTATTAAAAAAAAAATATTATGTGATGTAACTAAAAATTTATGGTTTTCGTAATTTTTCCTTTATCTATGCTATAAGACGTTGCTTCGTACCAAATTTCAAGATTCTGAGTTCACGGGAAGCACCCTGTAGGTTTTGATTCCCTTGCAAGTGTCGAAAATTTGCGGCATAAACGGCTGTATCTTTTGATTGCGTTGGCTTAGAAGTTTGATTTTTTCACAGCTTCAAGGGACAGTAGACCTGAGTAATTGATATAAATTTCAGCTTCATACCTCCACGCGTTCCTGAGAAAAAGGGTCTTGACAGACGGACGGACGGACAGACGGACAACAAAGTGATCCTATAAGGGTTCCGTTTTTTCCTTTTGAGTTACGGAACCCTAAAAACACGTTATCATCATTTCTTTATTTTCAAGTTTTTAGTTTTTAAGTTTGTTATATACTTTTCAGGAATAAAAAAAAGGGGAACCTGAATTTTTTTGCAGCCACATTGGATTATCATATTATATTCATAAATAACTTTATTCCACTAATCAAGCCGGGAGGAAGTTGTAGTAAAATATATAATGTAATCTGCCATTTTGTAGAGGCGGCCATCTTGGATTTCCAATGATACCGGATATATTAATTTATAATGTCATCAGACCAAATATCAGATTAATCCGTCTACAGGTAGGGGGTAAAATTTCAATTACTACATCAATCCCAAACAAATAAATAAACAGGGTAAGCTGATTAAAACACCTATAAATAACTAAAAAGAAATTGAATATTGAATGAATGCTATTGAAGAAAATAAAATATATTCTTATAATGGAACTTAACAACCGAACAGTTGGGATCCATTATTTGCTTTTTCCATTATGTATGGCCTATGTTACTTAGTAAAGATGTAGCTTTCCAATGGTGAAAGAATTTTTAAAATAGGTCCAGTAGTTTTTAACCCTATTCGTAACATACAAACAAACAATCAAATCTTTCCTGTTAATAATGTTTGTATAGATTGAAAGTAAATTAACTAAAACATGGTACTTATGAAAGTTTGAAACTCCATCTCTTTTTTGCACTTTCAAGTGTTGTTTTGCACTATTAAAGGGCACACTGGCGTCTTAGTTAGCTCCAATGCAGTCATAAAGCGACTGAGAGCGAAAGAAGGCAATTTTTTGTTTTAAGCCTTGTTTTGGTGGTGCCATTTTTTGAACGGTGATTGTGGATGTATTTATATTTTATCAAATCGCAGCGTGCTTGCATATTTTATGATAAAACTAATATGAAATAAATGGTTTTTACTAAAATATTTAGTCTATTTTTTTAATAATAATATTTTTTGTGTACCTATCGTAAATGTTTACATACCTATGCTGGAGCACTCTTTTATCTAACCATGTAGAATGCTTTGATGCGTAAGACTCTGCAAAACTGTCCAGCTCAAATTCGCCTCTGTCACTTTTAGTCAAGGGTTTGTCCACGCCAACCTCAGATTTATCTGGTATTTCTACAGTTTCATCACCAGCAAGGAATCTTATTACTGGCCGTTTATTCTTTGATGACGAATTTGCGCGTGCGCGAATATCTTCAGGACTCAACGATGGTGACAATGGGTATGTACTTTCGAAACCGTCAGGCATTTTTAAAATTATTATTAAAATCAATTTTAAATGACAAACAACGTTAACTTGATTCTGACTTCAAAATACAACTGCTTAAATTGTGTGTGGTAACATTTCCAAACAAGTAAATTATACTGATAACCCAGGATAAGACACGATAACTTTTGACCTGGTGACAGTGATGTAAATATACAGTTGAAATAACTAAGTCTATTAGTTTAGTACTTTCAACAAATTGTTACGATAACTAGTAATAATCAGGATTTTTAACCAAGTTAAAAAAAGGAAGTTGTTTATTAAGATCTACTTATATATATACATAGTTACATAGGACCATGATTTTGACAAAAAAAAATTTTTATATAAAATATTTATATAATATATTAAACTTTTTTATACTAGTATAGTATTATATTATCTGTGTTTATATCTACATCCTACAAACAAGATATTAGAAAATATTTATATATTTAGCTAAAGCACATACATTGGTATTGGTGTACATAATTTGAGGAAATAAAAATGGTGGTATATAATAATTGGTTTCACCCTTACCTGTGCTCTGCTCTCCGATAGTACTTCTTTGTCATAGTCCCAGTGTCTTTCTTTTCATCCAGGTCACTTGTTAGATCATCCACACATAGAACAGTTGCCATGGTTTGAATCTGATGTTTAAATATAGTTGCACTTAATTTGTAATTATATCTTTTATTGTTGTTACTCCTTATAAATAACCTTAATACTTGTCTATGCATATAAATCTTGTACTATATTTTATTCTACAACAAAATAAATGCTTTGATGTGAAAGATGCCTAAGATGTAGATTGTAGATATATTAATTAGATATGGAATGATCTAATAAATTGCACTTTAAAAACAATTAAACACATGCATACATATTATAACATTGATGCACTAACAAATATAGAAACTTATATAATAAGATAAATTTCTATATTTATAAATATTAAGTAAAGTGAATCTCCAAATTGTATGTAAGTACATAACGTCTGAATGATTGCACCAAAATCTGCAAAACCTTACTAATATTATAAATGAGAAAGTAACTCTGTCTGTCACCTTTCATGTCAAAACTACTGAACTGATTTGGATGAATTTTTGGTATGGAGATAGTTTAAGACCTAGGGAAGGACATAGGATAGGTTTCATCTGACTTCACAGGGTTAATAGTTTAGCGCAATAACTAACAAACACAGGCAGAGAAGGTATAGGTGGTGATTAGTATTTTTTTATTAAAATTTTCATTTTTGACAAGACAAGCTTTGTGTGAAAGAAATATAAATAATGATGGGAACATTTTTTAATCAAGTAACTACACCACCTTTGTATAGCTAAGGCAGGCAAACAGCTAATTTGAATAAAATTAATATCTATCTGTTTCTTGGAGCTTGAAGAAAAGAAAATAGGTGAATGTACTATTTAGAAGAAATATCATTAGACAATATAATTATTCTACAAGTTAATTGATTATGAACTACTCACAAAACAACGAGAACGCCAAGAATAAGACGTCGGCCCGCAGTGAATCCGTGATTGTCGATCTAAATTACAATGCAAATACCTACCCTCTTAATAGGCTCTTAGATAACGAATAATCCAAGCAGTATAAAATAAAAATCGTATAATTCTACGTAGGTAGCTAATCTAAATGATGTAATGACATATTTAAAGCGAAACAATTAATTCTATTTAAAATTTGGTAGGCACAAAATCAAATTTTAATTACGTACCAATTCCAACTTGTAATTTGAACTAAAAAGAGTCTGCAATTAGTCTACAAAATGTACTATTTCAAAAACGATGCAGAAAATTCTCATAATTTGACTGATTTTAGATAACAGTCTGACAATCCTGATATTTCAATGTTAAATAGACATTGACAGTCCAAAATGACACATCAATTTTGTTTTGTCTTCCAACAACAATTCCGTTGGCAAAATTGTGGTAGCCTTCTATAACAGGCCAAAAAAAAAATTGGTTGCCTGTAAATTCGGTATACGGGCGAAAGTTTTACGTGACAACGACTTTGAGTGGTAAAATAATTTTAATGTGAATATTCATTCGTATAGTAGGAAGAAGGATGAAACATAGTTGAGTGGGAGAGAGACGCAAGGCATTCGGCGGGCCTCTCTCTCGTTCGGTGACTCATCGTAACGTTACCGAGCGTTACACTTTTTCATAAGTGTCTCCCAGCCGCAACCTAATTTAAGACGTTGTCACGTCAAAATGAGAAACTTAATTGAAACAATTCCGTTTTAATCTACGAAATAGTCATCGAATAGTAATCTTTACTACTCTCTTTTTTCGATATCTTCGTAATGTCAAAGCGCATTTTTGTATGGAAATGGGAAAATGAGCAGTTGGCGTTTCTCATTTTCCATACTGGGCGTTTTAACTGCTTAACAAATCATGCTGCAAGCAAGCATAGTCCTTTCTCTTTTACACTCATCTCTAAACGTTAAGGATAGATAGAACTTGCAACCAAAAAGACTTCCATAGAGAAAATAAATGAGAGAATTGAGCAATGGTCCATTACCAACATACAGAAAATCATCTGTCTGGCTTGACAACAGCAAATCGAAAATAGTGTTGTGCACCTACATTAAATGTTGTCGATACTTTCTGATGGCAGCGGCGCGCGGCAAGGGTACATTATTCTGAATTTTACTATGGAAGTTTAATAAAGTTTAATACCAAGCTTAAAGAAATTAAAAAATAATAAACTTAATTATTAATGTAGTATTGTCTTAGACATAGTCCTAGTTACCGCCATAGCCCAGGATTTAGTTCCTATATTCTGCAATAGTCCTGCTCTAACCGAGGATTGTCCTTGGGTATACCTTTATGGTGCAAACAGGGATAATAGTCGGTTGGTGCCACATAACATTTAGAGCAAAATTGTCTAACGGGCGTCTACTTGTTGGCTTCGGCCCCACGCACGCCTTCCAAAAGTCCGGAGCTCCATAGCTCCGAGATAAAAAAAAGACAAACACAATAATAATATATATAATATAAAAAAATACATAAATAATAATTAAATAATAATAATAATATATCTAATAATAGTGATTAATATTTTTGGACGTCAAATACCTCGGTGCACCCTCGAACATGAAGTCTGAAAAGACTTTAAAACTTCGCGATCTAAAATCTAAAAAAAGTAGTTTTATTTCAATGTATTAATTATTAATGATTGATTATTATTAATGATTAGATTTTATAAGATTTTTCAATTTTAATTAAAATTAATAGTTTTATAAGAAGAAATGTTTGTTTTTATCATACTAATTTTCTATGGCGATTAAAAAAATTAACATTTTTATTTAAAACGAAAAAAATCACGAAATGTTTTTTATTTTTATTAAAGACCTAAAAGTAACCTATCATTCTTCCATTTACTATATCAGAAAATTCTTCATAGACTTAAATATTTAATGAAATATAAAATATCCCTAGATTCTGTTAATGTATGCACAACACTATTTTCGATATGCTGTTGTCAAGCCAGACAGATGATTTCTGTATGTTGGCTATTGAATCTTCGCACAATTCTCATATATTTTTTTTCTCTATTAAAGTTCCGCCTCTTCAGCGTAATACCATTGAGTATATAACACTCAAGGAATTTATACTTAATAACAAGACTGTGCACAATGATGAAAAATCCGGTCCGCGTGAGAGGGCTCCCGGTGGTAGTGTGTCCTTTTCTAATGAAGTGACCATGACCAAACAGACATATTGTTTAAAAAACGATTAAATATTCAAATAGTAGCTACATTACTACGCTACCCACACCTACCTATATTGTATGTAAAAAAATTAACCAAAACATCATGTGTATATATTTTTTAAATCTACACCACTTACTCCACAAGTGGTTTAAGGATCTGAAGTGAAGATCTCGCATGTGCAGGATTTTCGTACAATGAGAGGTCAGTTTATACTGGTAATCTATTATTAGATGTGTAACCGTGTGTACAAAAAAAACTAGGTATGTTTGTGAAATTAGAGATAACACCACATATTATTACTATTTAATGAATGTTAGGTCATATGAATGTAATGCAATGTTCTGGTCAAAATATAAAATAAAGAAATGTTAATAAATTTTTGTATATTTGTTATTATACATTGCTGAAAAATACAGTTTTGATTAAGACAGTCGATACATGCTTTGAGTATATACCTGCCTACAACTACGAGATTGTATAAAAATATTTGATCGACGAAATACATGGTCACCCAAAAGGATATAGTTGCTTTTACCTTCCTATGGAAAGAAAAGCTGCTAAGCTGATAAGTTTCTGTTAGAAATCAGAAGGGAAACTTATTAAAAAAACAAAAAAGACTTCAGTCAAAATGGCAGAGATTTATAATTAACACAAAAGTGGATATTACAACACTAGTTACGTTAGCACAGTTCAATGTTACCACGACGACGCGGACGACTCGAATACGAATGACGTGTAACCTTTTTTTTTGCTGATGACCTATCCCAATCGGCCGGAAGGGCCTCAATTGGTTCACCGGACTTTTACGGTGAGCCGTCTGAGGACGGTCGAACCGATCAAGTACTGTGGCAACTGCCATGAGGGCTCCCCATGTGGGGACGAACCTCGGCTCAGTACGTTGCCGGACACTCTAGTTTGGGGGGGGGGGTGACGTGTAACATTTCATTTTTGTATTTTTGCATCCTGTCAAACATGAATGACAGATGAAAAACAAACAGATTTATCATGAAAATTTACACAATCGCAAATGGACGCACGGGAATCAAGCAAACAACCAAAAAATCATTCATGCCATCTTACATTTTGAATTACCAAGCCCAAACAATAAATACTACTCTTTTAAAAAAAAATACAAGGTATTGATATTTAATTATAGAAACTTTGTAAATATTTCTATTAGTTTCTACGTTTAAGAATTATCCGTTTCGGTAAATCATAAAAACCAATCCCTTAAAGACTTCTTAATCTGGCAAGATGTTAGACAAGGACACACTACCACCAGGAGCCCTCATACTAGAATACTGAGAATGAATATATATCTCAGTCAGTTTAGCTAAAAAAATTTTTTGGTACTCAGTCTTGTTATTATTATAATATCCTTGGTTCTGAGTAAAGCTGTAGATATAGTCAATAATTGCCAATGTCAGTCATGTCAGTGAATATGTCATTCTCATTATTGCTCACGCTTACGTCAATCATTTTTGTTGCTGGTTGCTGGCTGGCATACATACGTACTTAAATTTGCAAATTGTAAAGTAAATAATTATAAACTTTAACCAATGCTGTTCTACATAATTTTCAGTTAAGTCGTTAAAAGTTGTATATGTACAAAGTGTAATTATAGCGATGTCTTACACAGAAAAGGTGTTACTAAGTGGTACCGCTTTGTCCTTTTTGTTTTACGAATGTGTTAATTCAGATTATAGTCAGGTAAACTCTTAAGATATCCATTTTAATTTTTTTACACCACTGTTAAACTAGTGTTACAGGATAATTTTAATTTCAGGAAGGTTTCTTGATCGGAGATATAACAAGTCAAATTACCAACCACATTTCGGACTCCCAAAGTGATAACGCTCGATTAGACACTCAGATAGAAATTCGAACAGTACTTCCGTTACCTTCAGTATCACTATTTTACTTACCAACTGGAAAAATTAAGGAAGACGTGCTGGTTGAGCTACTATCTAGCTCAGCTTCAGAAGTGGTGGGTTGGTATAAATATAGGAAAAACACTAACATCAAACCTACTTTTAGAGACAAATTGATTTCAAAAGGACTGCAAAAGTATTTTGAGAAGTATCATGGTAAAAAAAACTTTATCACATGCAACTTATCTTATAAAACAAGTTCAGTAGGATCTACTCACACATTCATGTACAGGTTTGGAAAAATAAACTGTTTTGATATGTATGAGTATATTGAAGATGTGACTGCTAACTTAGGTGAAAAGTACACAGGATATAAGAAAACACAGAGACAGTCACCAAATAGTATTTTCAATAAGATTGTGAGGGAGAGTAATGTTCAGAGCAATAACACAAGTGATGCAATATTGCGTATACAAGAAGCTGTTGACATAAGACTGTCAAGAGAGGCCAAAATCGCAGCCAAAAATGAAAGCACAATCAGAGAGCTTGAAGCTGAAATTAAACAAATGACTGCAATTCTGTCTGACAAGCATTCTGTGGACCTACAAGCCACATACAACAAATATTTAGAAGAAGAATTTATGAACAGAGAAGATGAAATGGCTACAGCATGTATAGAAGCTCTGAAAACTCCTCTTAAAGTAGACATATTGAATATGAAAAATGTGTCCCCAACCTACAACCATTCTGACAGTGAAAATTCCGTTCAGATTATAAATGAAATTATAGAGCGCAGCCCAAGTCCTGTATTAGTTTCATCAAGCTCATTAAAACCAACTGTAAACTATGCTGCTGCATTAAAAAGGAAAAGTGACGTACCCTCTACAAGTGTAAGTGATTACATACTTATACTTAGATGTTAAAGTTATTAGTTATTGTTTTATTTTCTGTAGACAGGCCCTCTTTTTCTACCATTTTGAAAATAAATTGACTACAGTAATATAGTATCTATTATTCCAAATTGGGCCTCCATTTCGTTTAGGCCTCCATGATTTTAACCTCGAGATTCTGGAGTTAAGATAATATAATACAGTGTATTCAATTTTCATAAAAAGTTGGATAAAAAATAAAGTAATCCACTTTATTTTTTAACCAACTTCCAAAGAAAGTTATGTTTCACTGTATTTTTTTATGAACCTCCAAATTATTTTATGAAATTATTTTCTCCCCCATTTGTGAACCGTTCTCGAAACTCTTTTTTTTATTTGAAAGGGTATACTACTGCGGTGGACCAACTATTATAAGAGTGTTTTACTTGGCACTGACATGGAATGATATAAAATAATTATTACATCAGAACTGATTAACTAAATTAAAATACGAATTACTTTATGATAAATTTATTTTTAACTTCTTTTTGGGTTTCTTTTTGTACTCGGTTTTATTTTTTTGTTAAAAATATTTTTGAGTAAACCCAATGTCTGTGTATAGTCTTAGTTATGATATCAAACAAGGTTTTGATGAGATGAGATGTTTATCTATTGTAGGGTAAATGATTAATTTCTTTTTTCAGAAAGCCAGCAGTTTTAATGAAGATTTAATAACTTTTGATGTTGAAGACAAACATACAGTAAAAAAGACTATAGTCATAAATGAGGATGTCAAGTGTGGTGATAGTTCACCAGAATATTAACTTTGATTTTTTAACAAGTGCCTTTAAGTGTTTAATTATTCAATAAGTTACCATTTAAATAACTGTATATTGTAATGTCATTTTTGTTACTAATAATACTCAGGGCAGTGTAAAAATATAAAATAGATATTTTTCATTTGTAATCATTGTATTACTTGTAGAAAGCCTGTAGCTGAAGTTATTTTTATAGTATACAAGCTTCTGCCCACGGTGTCGCTCGCGTGGTACTTATTGGGCAAAAAGTAGCCTATGTGTTAACCCAGACCTTATGGTCATATACATACATATTATACATATGTAGGCTACATAGACACCGGCTATCTCTGTGCTAAATCTAATCCAATTCTGTTGATTAGTTTTTGCGTGAAAGAGTAACAAACATCCATACATTTTTACAAACTTTCGCACTTATGATATGATTTCAGTAGTAGGATTTCAGTTTTCTTGAGCTCACGAAGTAGACCTTCATAACTATGTACAAGTTTACTAACCATTCTTTTGGCCATGGGTACTTATTCATATGCCAGTGGTGTGGTCGGTAAGATACTTGCTTTTCATGTTGCAATTTATTGATTTAATCCCCAACCAAGACAGACATTTTGTGTGTGTTGGATGGATATATTTATTCTAATGTAATCAATTACTGCTTTGCTAATAAAAGTTATAAGTATCTAAAGTAATTGCCCATGATCTATTTTTCTAAGTCATTGCATCTATAAATAAAACTTGTCTTTTTAATACTTGCTGTAGGTATATTTTATTTTACCATAAAATAAGATGGCACAAATTAATAATAATAACAAATAATATAAATATTGGACTCAATACTTAAAATTATCACTTAGAACATACTTATTTAAAATTTGATCACAGATAAAGTATATAAAAAAAGTATTTATGTAAAATTTTTAGTAGCATTCTCTATCAGGGACATTCTAGTGCGTTAAGTGAGCATAGATTATTCTGATGCGAATTTTCTAATTATCCTTGAGTATTTCACACTAGGTGATAGCGCATTTACACTACTTAGCTGGCAAGTTCTAACCTTACAAATCGTTAACATGACCTAAACGATTTGCTACTCCTACTTAATAAATACAATACCCCGCAGCGCACGTCTTGTCTATGTATGTTCGCAATGATCTCAAAAAAAAAAATGTCTTAATGAAATTAAATAACAATCGAAAATCTTCATTGCCAATTATTTATATAAAAGCTATGGGCTCAGTTGGCTAAAAACACAATAAAATAGGTAATTTCTTTGGAATGTAACTGGCATAGTATGGAATGTGAGACCATCGGTGGCAGTTTAAAATGTTCAGTTAATTATCTATAGTAAATCGGCAGCTCCCGTCGGCACTTCGCCTGCTAATTCGTGCACTGAATGCGCCAGTCGACGAGCTTGCTGGACCGCGGTTGAAGCTGGTAGTAGACCTAGATGTATACAAATCAGCTCCTTTGTCGCAACGCCACGAGCATCGCCGGGGAATGCAAGATCTAACAACTGCCTGTAAATAATAATAATTGATGATTACATAACTTTAGTGAGGTACCTAGTCCTGGTCATAGACAAATGACAACTGCGTGCAAAACAAATAGTAGACCTTAGACGAAGGCAAGTCGACGAAGACGACGGATCCCGCACAAATTTATTTAGAAGATAACTATAGTTGGAAATAGTACTTTATAACGGAATTTGTCGCGATACCTATATTTTAACTTTATATCCCGATGTTTCGTTTTCGTCTTGGGTATTTTCAGAACTTATGGTCACGGGGGATTTTATGGTTTCAACGAGCGATATCCGCGTATGTTTAAGAAAATACTATGGGACTAGAAACGATTGAATGTCCACTTCCCTCCAAGCAAAGCGGGAGACAGCATAGAGAAAAAGGCCCAGAGGAAAACTGCCTCATCAAATGGTAAGTTACCTATAGAACGTGCCGAGTATATCGCCGGGCGGGGGCAGCGCCCTCACCGCAGCCGGGTGCGGCAGCTTGGCGGGGCGTGCGCCGGCGCCTCTCCGCTCCCACCACAGCAGTGCGCACCCGTGCAGCGCGCCGCGCCGCCACGTCGCTGCGCAGTAGCCTTCCCGAACTATCGCGAAGCTACGCGACACGGCTTGGTATACCTGTTACATGCAGTTATACGAGTCAAACCATAGATTTAGCATCCATAGATTGGCAATGCGAAAGAGAATAGGATACGCATATAATAGAGTGACAAAGTTAGATGACACCAAACACGAACACGCTATGATCCCGTGAGGTAAAAGTGCATCTTCTCGATTGGTATCTATACTAATATTATAAAGCTGAAGAGTTTGTTTGTTTGTTTGAACGCGCTAATCTCAGAAACTACAGGTCCGATTTGATTTAACTACATATCCCATTTGAT